>OY744543.1:67441702-67451702 GCA_963556195.1 Sepiola atlantica | reverse complement strand
ATTAAAAACAGAAAAGTTTTCAAATTTATACAAAGAACGCAATTTAGGAAAAATAGTCACGTGTAATAAACAGTAGAAAGCGAGTCTAGAGATGTAGTTATGCAAATCAAGTTGGTTTGCATATCTCAGATTTAAGTCGATAAAAGAAGGAACATAATTCGTATTTTCTGAACTTGATGTTGTGAAGAACAGGACTAAGAGAAGAAGAAGAAGAAGAAGAAGAAGAAGAAGAAGAAGAAGAAGAAGAAGAAGAAGAAGAAAGAGAAGAAAGAGAAAGAGAAAGAAGAGTAGAGAGAGAAAGCGTTCATTGGGAGCTGTCAGACGCTTTATTTTTGACTGAAGTAAAAAGTCGATTATTTTCATTTAATTCAGTGAAATTTATCTTTAACAACCCCATTGAAGTCAGTGAAAACGTTTCCGTGATAGATTTTCGTCCCCTCTCCCTTTTCAACTCGCATTGCCGCTGTGTAGGTTGTTATATAATAGCCTTGGCCGGAAACGTGTCACCTTACCCCCGGAAAACATTCCCCATATTTTTCGAACAGTCTACAGAATTGAATCCTTCTTCGTCCCGAAATAAATATATCACAGACTTTTTTTGAAGGTTGAAATTTCCGGTTCTTCTTTATTTATCAATCAGCAAGGGTCGTGCGCGATTTACATTTATAAAAGCGGTGTGGACAACTCTTAAAAAGAACGCCCGCTTTTTTTGTGGGGAGGGAGGCGGGGAGAAGGTGACCTAGAACGCGGACATTTTTTTTTTCTCCTTTAAAAAAAAAATGGGGGTTCGGTCTCTTAGTGGGACGAAGTACCTTTTAGCTTTTAGGCTTTTAACTTTCCATGGGGGCTAAGGGGGGGGGGGGGTGAGGGCGTACGTTCGCATGTTATGGACATCTAAAGAAAGTTTTTATTTTATTTTATCGGCGATCAGCTTTGAAATGAGACCGAGAACAAAAATCCCGGTAATTATACTTTAATCTGAGATACCGAAAACAAATAAATAAATATTTGAAAAAATAATGGCGGAACCTGTACTGATTTAACGACACACATTAAGTACTGGAGACAGCTGTTAGATTAAGTGTGTCTTCTTGTGTACGTTTCTACGTAGTTTTAAATAAGTAAAGAGCGAAATCGTAGATAGGGTACAGTTCAATAGTCAAAGGCGAGCGTGTCCATTTACAAACTTCCAAATTGAAGGAAATGGCATATACGATGCGTGTATGTTACACTATATCTCGTCTCTCTATATAAAACTCAATGTCTGTGTGTGTGTGTGTGTGTGTGTGTGTGTGTGTGATGATTTTGTGTTCTCTACACAAAGATAGCTTAGGGAATCTACATAAAATCTAAAAGTGTATTCTGATGTACAATTCATCAGGGAAGACAATGGAAGCGATCTCGAATGTCTAAGTGTACCTCTAAGGGGGATGTGAGCGCTTAGCCCCCTTAAACCATCAAATATATCTTATTTTTATGAAATCTAAACCATATGTATAAACTTTTCTGGAGAAATACAATGAAAGTGTACCCGAATCTCGAAGTGTCCTCCTCACCTAACGCAGCTATGAGGACCGAACTTCCTTTAAAACTTCAAATATATCTTATTTTGCTGAAATTTATATCATATATATATATATATATATATATATATATGTATATATATAAGCGGCCCCGAATCCCTACGTTATTCTCTATGTGCCGAATATTTACGTGCCCCCCCACCTCTAAGTGGCCCATGGAGACAGAACCACTTTAAAACTTCAAATACGTAACGACGCGGACTGAGGACCTGGGTGTGCCGGGTTCGAATCCAGTTCGTTCCACAGAAACACTTTCATCAAAACCCACACCTGACCTTGTGTCTAACCTCCCGGAGAGGAGGTAAATAAATTAAACCACGTATAAGACACTAATTCAGAGAGTTTTCCAATATTTCCGCTTCTTCCGACTATATTAGGGGACGAAACAGGAGGATGGGTGCCAGTAAAAACAAAGAAAGTAATATAGTGAAAAGGTACATAATAGTAAAAAGGTAAAGGTCGCATAGCCTGGACGCGCACGAGTGTCGTTGCCGACATCGCACACTGCCCATGGCCGTAGCGGCGGTGATTTGTAAAGAATCACCGTGTCTAGGGCACAGCATATTGAAGGCGGAGCCCATCCCTCTCCTTCGGCTGCCTTGAACCTTCCCTGAGTTTTAGTCAGGTACCCATTTACTGCAGGGTGGACAGAGGGAGTTTTCAGACCCGAAAATTCGCACGCCGTGAGTGGGATCGAACCCGGGTCGTCCAGCCCAAAGACAAGTGCTATAACCACTCGTCCACAGGCCCTCCCTAATAATAGTGAATCTCGTTCAATCCTGAGCAACGTCGGATCTCCATGCTAGTTGTTATATAAAGTTAGGTATATGTATATGCTTATATAATTGTATGTACATGATTCACCCCTAAACTAATAAACTGATCATATTGATTTTTTGCATAAGGGTACGTAATGTGGCTATATGTAGTGCAGTTTAGTTTTATGTAAAGAGGGCAAGGAGATGATTGTAGCCTTTCGTGAAAATTAAGATACCTCCGATTTTTGTGCAATTTTAACAATTGATTAATAAATATTAGCCAAATTTCAGTTTCGTTGAGGTACTTAAAAGGGGGTTTAGGAGGTATAATATGGGCGCAACTTCCCATTTGAAAATTAAAATATTTCAGATTTGCATTAAATTTGATCCATTGTCACCAGACACAAATGCAGCAAAATTCACTAATTTTCATTTTTTTCATAAGATTCCTTGAGCTTTAACCTTAAAGTTAAGACATTTTTTTAGAATCAAAATCATGTAATAAATGTTGATCAAAATTGTAATAAGGATTCTAGACATAAGGTTTAGTAGCATTATATCTTGATTTTAATCCACGTATCGGGACATAAAATTGTGCAAAGCTGTCTGTTCGGAGAATTAATTTTATCCGAACTGAGATGGGTACTCTTATATATTATCTATTAATAAAGTGAAGTCAGATTTTCTAATTTTGTCGTCGATTCATTGTCTCCCTCAAAATCAATATTTCATTTTGACTAGCCAGTCAATTGCACAAATTATCACTCTTCAGTTCCTCAAAAGCAAATGACATATTCTATCCGGCCCGATAATTTTTTTACTAACAGATATTTTCTGGGACTCCCCGGTTATTTTCATTGTATTATTAGCAGATATCATTATCAAATCGCACTGCTCGGGTTGTTAATATTTTGACATTGAAAATGGCTTCCAGAATCGCTTCGTAAATACTTATTCTGAGCTGCTCATGAGGATACAAAATACAAATCATAATGTCATTAACAACTCAGAAATAAAATCCCTCTTTCGGTTTATTCGTAAACAGGTCAGCCTTTTAAAGATTTTCGTAATAGTTGAAAATATTTATACAAATAAATTTCTTCGTGAACATTCAAAATTTGGAAACAATTTTTAAGCATTTTAACTGTCAAATCTTCGCTGAAAGTGTATATTATAACGAGATCACCATAACACAGTTTGGATACGTCATCGACAATCGGTCCGACAGTGGCCTTGCTTCTGTCGAGTTGGGGTATGGTTATATTTAGTCCTAGGAGATCTACTCTCCAGGCCTTATCTTCTCTCTTTGAGAATAGGTTAGTTTATTGCTAAGCGTCTGAAGTGCCTCAATCGGGGAATACAGACAATGCTGCTCGGTCATTTGCTGTAGGCCAGATGGCACTACTAGTGCGCTGGCCTTACAAAGCCTCAACTGAAGTGACCTTGTGTCTCACTTATTGAAGAGGAGGTAAATAATACCCGGACATAAATAGTTATAGTTTTATTACAATTTTATGCCGTAAAAATTTAATTTAAGTTAAAAAAATAACTATTACTTTATTCTCATTTAGTAAGAAAACAAAAAAAACATAGCTTAAAATGCGGAACGAAAAGTTCATGTGACGAAACTCACAGTCCATGCTAGATAGGTAGAGGTAGTTTTTTTTATATAAGAATCTACCGAATTATATATTATATATATAATATAACTCGGTAGATTATAAAATTTATGATATAATTAATTAAAATTTTAAATATTATAATCAAGCTCCGAAAATTAAAAAAAAATCAACAATGTTTATCATTATGTACACACGATTCAGAAAACTATTACTTAACATTATTACATTACATTTTTTTTCAATAATGAGGAAAGGCAAAACATATAAGAATCATGAACACTTCCTTAACTTGAACGTTTCATTATATATATATATATATATATATATATATATATATATATATATATATATATATTAGTCATCCACAGCTATTTCGGAATATTACAGGTCTTCAATGTGGCTAGATATGGCTGGTGTTTCAAGCTGAGATCCTAAACCCGACCGTTTGGACGGCAGTCAGATATCTTACCCGTACGCTATTATGCTTACTACGAAAATAAGGGAAATTATATTGTTTTATATTTGTTTACATTACCGACTGTCGAGAGAGAGCACATTTCTTTTTACGAAAAACAATGGTTTACGCTAAGTGGACACCATTACTAGAGAAATTATATGACGGTAAAAACTATATTTGTATTTAATTGATGAGATGCAGCGAAATCTATTTCTTAAATAGATGAGAGAAGAGTATTATTCTATCGCCTTGACCATCGTTAATAATATGATTCTATTTTAAAGAAATAATTCGTCAGATGACTCTAACACGTGTTTTGTGCTTTTTCTACTTCCGGTCTTGCATAACCGTTTGGTAAAGAATTGCTTCCGGTTGTTTGTGTCATCCAAGTTTCACCCCAAAACTATTATATTTTTCATTATGTTTATTCTGAACCCCCCCCCCCCCCACACATATATATATATATATATATATATATATATATATATATATATATATATATATATATATATATATATATATATATATATATATATATATACAGGGTGATTCATAAGCCATTTCACTTAGCTATTTAAAATGTCATTTACAATTGAAGACCGAATTTTTATTGTTATTCATGTGGCCAAATTTGATGAATCTCCCACACTTGTTGAAAGGCAATGGAAACGTGATGTGAACAGAAAGCCTCCTTTGCACAACACCATAATCAATCAAATATGCTACAAAGAGTTGTAAATTCATTGCAAAAAAGAATTGAGCTATGCATGCAGAACGAAGGTGGAAATTTTGAAAATTTGCTGTAATTTTAAACTCCCAAAAATGAATTTGTTGAATAAACTTTCTGTTTTGTATTACCGTATTTTTTATCTTTAGAATTTCAAAAATAAATAGCTAAGTGACTTATGAATCAGCCTGTATATAGGTAGAAGGATGAAAAGGAATTAGAAAAGCAAAAGGCAGGTCTTTTTTCAATTCAGTGGTTCAAAGAAAGGTATATTCCGCAAAAAGGCAATTTATTCAATTAATTTTTTCCTTAAGCCAGGCTTTTCAAAGATCAAAATCTTATCATCAGAGGAAATCGCTGGGATAGATAAGTTGGCAAAGGCTAAGATAAAAAATTTGAAGGAGTAAAATAAAGATTGTGGCGAAAAAAAACAACAGGCAAAACGCTGCTCGAATGCAAGCAAATGTCCTACAAGTTCGCTTTTAGTTCTCCACTTTATATATATATATATATATATATATATATATATATATATATATATGAGAGAGAGAGAGAGAGAGAGAGAGAGAGAGAGAGAGAGAGAGAGAGGGAGAGAGAGAGAGAAAGAGAGAGTTTAAGCATTTTTTGATCTCGGAACGTTTCAACCCTGTCGCTGACTTTAAATGTATCTTAATTTCAGTAATGTCTGTGGCGATTTACGTTGGCCTAATAGATTGGGCCGTAGGATCGTGATTCTCTTCTGAATCTCCGAACAGGGTTCGAACCCGTCTGACCGCCTGAAACCGCTACTTCCTGTACTAATGAGGACGTAAGTCAGAAAAAAACAACGTCTGTAAGTAAATACGCTTTAATATTTAATTAAAAAAATATTCATAGTATATATATATATATATATATATATATATATATATATATAGTACTAAACATATCATGTCGATATCCGATATCCATCTCATGACCCTTAATTTATTTTCAAACTCGGTACTTATTGAAGGGACTACGTAGAAATTGTCAATATCTCAAGTGAACGTCGTACTTTGGATAAGACAGAAATCGAACACGGTACGCCGAATCGTCAATCCGCGCCGGTATCCACTTCAGCGCCATTTTGTGTTCCGGCATTTATTAATAAGTACACGATCCACTTATTAACGGTTTGTAGTGTTATTAAGTAGAGCGTCAAGAGGATTAGACCTGTTAGAGATATTCCTATATGATAACGAATATTGCCAAGGTACAAAGGAGAAAAAAAAAAAAAAAAAAGTCAGAAAGGCAAAGAAGAGAAACAATTACCATTTTGGGGTTCTTCGCGTCCTCATTTACAAAAAAGGTTTAGCGGCCGTATTAACCCATTAGCGCCGAAATGTTTTCTTTTGTTTATTACCAAAAGTCTTTTGTAAGCCTGAGTAAGTTGTATGCATACCAGTCGAGGATACGGCTTCGACGATCAGTCCGACAGAGGGTGGGCCGTTCTGGTTTCTTCTCGTCCCGCTCTGTTGAGCTGAGATATGATTCGGTTCAGTCTCAGGAGGTTCACTCTTCTAAGCTTAAACTTTTTCGGGTTAGTTTATTGCTAATCGCCTACGGTGCCCCTACCAGGGAATACCGACGGGGTTGCTCAGGATTATTTTGTAGGACAGAACGCGCTAATCCTAGTGCGCTGGCTTTTCAAAACCACACCTGACTTTGTGTTTAACTTAACTCCCCGGTAAATAAAATACAATTCTCTGCACAGTCGGAGATTTTCTCTGGTATTAATTATTTTTGACGAAGGGAAGTTTCTTTTCCCGAAATATTAAATAAATGATTTTTATAATCATCCGGACACCACACAAACAGCTAACACCACTCTTGCTGTTATGTAAGATTTTAAGAAAAAATTAATAGTAAGTCACATTTCGAATTCGATTTATTATTTTTGTTCCTTCCAGCTTACATCTTACCCGGAATTTGCATTGCCCACGGCCTTTTAAAAACATACTACTAATACAATGTTGTAGTTGATCAAAATTGCTTTTAAAGATTTATTTGACTTTATAGGATAGCTAGATCATTCATGTATACTATTTGCAAAAATGTTGCTTGGTTATAAGGAATACGAACATATTTTTGATTTAATAATAAAGGGTGGTCACTAGAAAAGCGGAGAATTTTAGCAAGATCTTCAATCCCATTTCTTCAACAATTTACTCATTCTAGCGGCGGATTGATTGGCTCTCAAAAAGCCCAGACTTAAATGTCGTGTCTGCAGCTTCTTATTAGCAGAAACTACGAAATGTTGATTTGGGATAGACTGACTCTATTGATGATTTGAAAACGTGTTTGGGAAGAGCTTCGAATGATATCCCACAGGTTACTCGCATATGCTCAAAATGTCGTCCGTGCACTTCAAAGCAGCGTCTTAACCTAGAAATCCAAGCTCGCGTGGTGGATTAAACACACGAACAAATCACAACAAAAATTTAAACACATAACAATATTATGCATATGTACGCGCGTTTCAGAAACCGAAATTTATAATTGCTTATTCACTTGATAATTTACTGACTTTCTTTGTCAGCATAGATCCGGATACTTGCACTAAAAAATATTTCCAATAATTTGAAGAACAAACCAAACGTCTGGAAATGGTGCCAGATGTCCACCTTAATAACAGATTTAAAACGTGATATCCATAAAAAAAGTAAAAACACTGGGTGGGATCGATTATCGAGAGGTTCTATTTATCTTCAAAACATTTTACAATCGATGCTTTTCAAAAAAAGCGAAGCCCATTTTCTCAAGAAACAGCAAGAGATATAGCAACATTTTAGTTCTTCAAATATTTTCTAATATATATATATATATGTATATATATGTAAATATGGATATATATATATGTAAATATTTATATTTATATATATATATATATATATATATCTTTATATATATATATGTAAATATTTATATATATATATGTAAATATTTATATATATATGTAAATATTTATATATATATGTAAATATTTATATATATATATATATATGTAAATATTTATATATATATATATGTAAATATTTATAAATATATGTAAATATTTATATATATATATATATATGTAAATATTTATATATATATATATGTAAATATTTATATATATGTTATATTATGACGGGCCCTGTATTTCAAACGGGTAGATTAACTAGTATCAAATAGCTAGTTTTGTTATTCGAAAAATAGGTTTTGTTTCTGGACTCAGAAATGAGTCAGAGAAGTGTTTGATTCAGGAATAGTCAAAACAAATCTAGAAACCTGACGTGACCTTTGAGTCAGAGATCAGAGTCAGTCGTTTTTGTCCCCATATCGTTGCGTGGGAAAAATAATTACGTCACCACAGAAAAACAATAACTGAGTTTTAGAATCAGTCGGTGTCTGGAAGCGAGAGTGTTCAGATCGGTTGCGAAAATGTAGCCGGGAAAACGGGCAGGGCCCCGCTGTGGGAGGGCCAAAAGATATCCCCAGAAGAAAAGAAAATAGCCCGAGTGTGAGAGAATCGAAGCCGGAATCCCCCTGACGACAACCGAACCGAAAAGTAAGAAAATGGTGTGTTGAGAATAAATAAAACTGTGTGAAATATTCCCTCAAGAAAACCCGGGTCTCGTTTGTTCCTTTTGTCTGAGACATACTTCTTCCTTTGATCGAGACGACACAGCGGCGAAGACTAGACGAATCACGGGCCAAAGAAGAGAACAGAAATCAAGGTAACCTTTGAGATCCATTTGAGATTTGTTTGAGAACTGTTTTAAAGACGTTAAGATACGTATAAATGAAGGAGGCTATAAATGAAAAGAGGCTGTAATTGAAAAAAGGCCTGAGATGCCGTAAACGGTAGTGGTTTTAAAGAGGCTGTAATTGAAAAAGGCCTGAGATGCCGTAAACGGTAGTGGTCTGAACAGAGGACGTTTATTAAAAAAAGGTTGAGATGACGTGAAAAGATTCGTAATGAAAAAGGCCTGAGATGCCGTTAAAAGATTTGTAATTAAAAAAAGGCTGAGATGCCGTAAGTTGATGAGTGAAGATTTAGGAAAGTGTTTACGAAGATTATAGAGAAAGAGTGATATACGGTTCGAGTCTTATAGAGTAAAATGAAAATGAAAACGTTTAATGAAAATGACTTATAGAGTAAAATGAAAACGTTTAATGAAAATGACTATGAGAATGTCAAGATGTAAATTGTATCATCGGAGGCGCTGGGGGGAGAGATTGAGATCACCATTAATCGTCTCGTGAACGTTACGCGTTATTTTCGGGGTGAGGTGATTTTGGAGAAATGCCTCAGTCCGGAAGGATTTCTGCCTGAAGTAATAAAGAAGTTCTCTCCCCCCCCCTTTGCTCTCGTTACGTTTAATTGAACGTGTAATGTAACATATATATATGTGTAAATATTTATATATATATATATATGTAAACATTTACATATATATATGTAAGTATTTATATATATATATATATATATGTAAATATTTTATATATATATGTAAATATTTATATATATATATATATATATATATATGTAAATATTTATTTTTATATATATATATATATATATATATATATATATATATATATATATATATATATATATACAGGACCGGCGGGACAGTTATAAAAGTGGAGGGGGCTCTCCTAAAAAGTGGGAGGGCGGTTAAACACATGCATATATAACTTCATTATTGATGACCGTAAAGTGGGGAGGTCAAGTCAAAAAGTGTGGGGAGGGGGGAGGCTCAAGCCCCCTGTGGCCCCCTCCCCCCTTTCCGGTGCCGCCGTCCATGATATATATATATATATATATATATATATATATATATATA
>OY744543.1:67421702-67436702 GCA_963556195.1 Sepiola atlantica | reverse complement strand
GGTGCTCTTATATCCGGGTTACACTGTATTATTATTATTATTATTATTATTATTATTATTATTATTATTATTATTATTATTATTATTCATAGTAGTCTCAACTTTTGGATGTTTTTATTTGGGGTTTTGTTTTTTTTTGTTTTTTTTTTTAACATCAAGTCAATCCCCTTGATCTTAGATATTCAAGCTGTACTTTAACACTTTCACCGTTCCTAATAGGCAAGCCTTTTGCAGAATTGGAAAAGAAATTGTCTCGTCAATCTGTCTAAGCCATTTATGGTGGCTTTTCGTTATGGTTCCAAGCGCTCCAATTACAACGCGGATCACCTTTACTTCTTTACATTTCCATAGTCTAACTAATTCCAATTTTAGATCTTGATATTTATTTATTTTTTCCTGTTCTTTCTCCTGCACTCTGGTATCGAAGGGACAGGCTATATCAATGATTAAACAAGTTCTCTTGTTTTTTTCTTCAGTCGGGTTTAGAATGCTCAAGAACCTTGTCAGTTTGTATGCGCATGCCCCAAAGAGATTTGACATTGTCATTCTCTTGTATCACTTCTGGCTTATGCTCATACCACTTATTATTATTATTATTATTATTATTATTATTATTGTTATTATTATTATTGTTATTATTATTATTATTATTATTATTATTATTATTAGTAGTAGTAGTAGTAGTAGTAGTAGTAGTAGTAGTAGTAGTAGTAGTAGTAGTAGTAGTAGTAGTATTAGTATTCTCCTTTCTCAGCATGAAAGGGTGACCTTATGACCGGTGCTTATCCCCGGTCTTACATAGCGTTAAGCGTAAGTCCGCTGAAGATAGAACATTATCAAATAAAAGGAATGGCAAGGTATATCCATACTACAAAAAAGGGTTATCTCCCCCTTTCTCTGAAAATAGTTATCTCCCTTTTATTTATTATGATGATAACTTAGTTCCCTCCAGTTCTTAAATTTTCCAGTTTGATTGGTCAAGACAATTCTCTCTTTGACCAATCGTCATACACTTAATTTGGGCGGGCTGAATGCAAAAGTTCTTTGTTCGTCGCCTTTTGTAAGCTGTGTTTGATGGAAGAACACGCGGAGAAGCGTCGCCTTTTCCTTTTTGAATACGATCACCAGCGAGCCAACATTCAAGTACGATCGCCTTATTTGTACATGACGCATTCAAGAGAGCCGTCTATCCCGACGTTAAATGTCATATTTCATAGTTGGTCTTTATTCAAGCCGCAAAATACAATTAGTTTTGCAAGTGACATTTCCTTTATTTATTTAATACAAGGCCCAAAAAAGAGTCGCCAACCTAATAGGTCCCTCACTGTCAACCAAGCTCCAGTCTCTGTCCCATCGCCGCAATGTAGCATCCTTGTGCTTGTTTTACACATACTTCAATGGATTATGCTCCGATGAACTGGCTACTCTGGTGCCCCCTCGATGTAAATTCACTAGACCAACTCGACAATCAACTAAATCCAATCCATTCACTGTGGAGATCCCCAGATGCCGGAGAGCTTTCTACTCAAATAGCTTCTGCTGGCTTTTGGAACTCCCTCCCTGCCCCCTGTTTCCCCGATAGTACTGACATGAAGAAATTTAAAATTAATGTAAACAGACATCTCGCTGCGCAGATCCCAGTTTAGGTTGACCCCCCCTCACCCAATCTTCTCCCCTTTTCTTTCTTCTCAGTAGCCCTTTACGTCTACAGTGGCGGTCTGCCTTGTTTGGGTGAATTACGTTAAAAAAAAATAAAAATAAAAAACATAGATTATCCTTTTATCTCTATCTCGTGTGCCTTCATCTATTTGTTTTATTTGAGACTTGCACCAATTGTGTTTTCCTTTATCATTGCTCTAAGAATATTAGCAACGTCGGGTAAAAAAAAAATCATATACATTTTGCTTTAAATCAATGAAATAATGTGCACTGAAAGGCAAAACATTTTTCATCTATCGTATTATTGGAAAATAGGTGATAACTTCGGCTACTGTAATTAATCCCATGACTCTGAGAGTTATAATTGATGTCAGTACAATATATATTTATTTATCTACCTCCCACAAGGTAAGATGTGACACAAGGTCGGGAAAGTGGGATTAGATAAGCCAGCGCTCGAGAGGTGAGCACTCTTGCCATTTAAAAATTGCCTAGGCAGCCCCGTCGGCATTCCCCGGTAGGGGCGCCTCAGACAGTAAGCGATAAACTTACTCCTCCCCAAAGAGGGGAGGCAAAGCCTGGGAGGGTGCACCTCCTAGAACTGCACAGGACTAACCCATAGACCGGCGTAAATCTAGACCCAAAGGCCCGGACGATACCGGTGTATTATGTGCACTGAAATGCAAAACATTTTTTATCTATCTTAGTATTGGAAAATAGGTGATAACTTCGGCCACTGTAATTAATTCCATGACTCTGAGAGTTATAATTGATGCCAGTACAATATATATTCAGACAGAATATTCGCAATATCTTTCCAAGAATCAGAATAACGCCGTTTACGTATGAATTATTACATTCAATTTGTGGTATGAGTTTATTTTTCTCTACAGAACGAACATACAGTCACTTCTTCGTTTTGAATGTGATCGCTGACCAGTCAACACCCGAAGAACCTTCACTTCATTTTGAATCTGACGCATTCAACGGAGCCGTACATTCCGACGTTAAATGTACACATTTCATAGTTAGTCTTTATTCAAGCCGCAAAATACAATTAGTTTTGCAGGAGACAGTTCCTTTATTTATGTAATACATAGATTATCTTTTTATCTCGCGTGCTTTTTTTCTATATATTTTCTGGCGCCATCTTTTTTTCTATATATTTTCTGGTGCCATCTTTTTTTCTATATATTTTCTGGCGCCATCTTTTTTTCTATATATTTTCTGGCGCCATCTTTTTTTCTATATATTTTCTGGCGCCATCTTTTTTTCTATATATTTTCTGGCGCCATCTTTTTTTCTATATATTTTCTGGTGCCATCTTTTTTTCTATATATTTTCTGGCGCCATCTTTTTTTCTATATATTTTCTGGTGCCATCTTTTTTTCTATATATTTTCTGGCGCCATCTTTTTTTCTATATATTTTCTGGCGCCATCTTTTTTTCTATATATTTTCTGGCGCCATCTTTTTTTCTATATATTTTCTGGTGCCATCTTTTTTTCTATATATTTTCTGGCGCCATCTTTTTTTCTATATATTTTCTGGTGCCATCTTTTTTTCTATATATTTTCTGGCGCCATCTTTTTTTCTATATATTTTCTGGCGCCATCTTTTTTTCTATATATTTTCTGGCGCCATCTTTTTTTCTATATATTTTCTGGCGCCATCTTTTTTTCTATATATTTTCTGGCGCCATCTTTTTTTCTATATATTTTCTGGCGCCATCTTTTTTTCTATATATTTTCTGGCGCCATCTTACCAACTTCGGAAAGCAACACTTTAAGCGTTCTTTGTCAGAATCGTTTTAGTCCATACAAAATAATTAATTTCGTTGAAAACTTTTTTTAAAATATAAAATAAAATGTTGCCAATGAAAGAGAATTCAAAGAGTCCTTCCGCCAAAACATGAAGATTTCCGAGTTCGACAAAACGCACCTAAAGAACGTTGGAGGTTACATCGACCGAAACGTTGTACGAAAAATGTCCAAGATAAGAACAGTGGTTCTAATAATCCAAATAACACAAAATTTATACTTTTTACATTTATTTTTTGACTATATCGTCTCATATTTTATATTTTTGACTAAATCGTCTCATATTTTATATTTTTTACTATATCGTCTTATATTTTATATTTTTTACTATATTGTCTCATATTTTATATTTTTTTACTATATCGTCTCATATTTTATGTTTTTTACTATATCGTCTTATATTTTATATTTTTTAACTATATTGTCTCATATTTTATATATTTTTTTACTATATCGTCTCATATTTTATGTTTTTTACTATACTGTCTTATATTTTATATTTTTGACTATATCGTCTCATATTTTATATTTTTTACTATATCGTCTCATATTTTATATTTTTTTTACTATATCGTCTTATATTTTATATTTTTGACTATATCGTCTTATATTTTATATTTTTAACTATATCGTCTCATATTTTATATTTTTGACTATATCGTCTCATATTTTATATTTTTACTATATCGTCTCATATTTTATATTTTTTACTATATCGTCTCATATTTTATCTATCTATTAATTTATGCCAATTGAACTCACGTAGCAGCTATTAGACCTCTAAAGTTTCGATAATACTTTTAACTGTCGTAGCACATAGTTAATAATATCCACCCATGTGACGTTTCAAACTAATAATTCACAGTAAATTGCCACTAAAGAACTTATAACTTATCCCCCTTCCTGATTTTTATTTTTTTAGTTGATTATTAATAAATTTTTCATATTACAAGTCGTCCGAGCCGGACTAAATAATTTATGAAATAAATTGTACCATGTAATTGTCAATAAAACAATAACAAATGAAAATTAGTTAATCAGAGACACAGTTTGATTTGTTAGCTTAAATTCTATTTACGTCCAACTTTAAAAAACCGACCGACTTTTCTTTGTATATTAGAATTTGTATGCTTTGTCGCTAATCTCCTTTTTGTTTGTCGTATTATAGGCTGTTCAGACCAGCTTTTTATCATCCATACCTGACATAGGCTGAGTAGGCGTATTCTTACCAGTTGGGGTACGTCCTCGACGATCAGTCTGACAGTGACTTTGTTGGTGTCGGGCTGAGGTATAGTTCCGTTCAGTCTCAGGGGTCCACCCTCCCAAGCTTTACTTTCTCTTTGAGAAGGGGTTAGTTTATTGCTAATCACCTAAGGCACCCTTACCTGGGGCTGCTCAGGTATGTTTTGTCGGCCAGAACACTCTAATCCTAGTGCGCTGGCTTCAACACCTGACCTTGTGTCTAACCTCCTGCAAAGGATGTCGATATAAAAATACTTTGACCTTGTGTCTAACTTCCTGGAGAGGAGGTCAATAAAAATACTTTGACCTTGTGTCTAACTTCCTGGAGAGGAGGTCAATAAAAAATACTTTGACCTTGTATCTAACCTCCTGGAGAGGAGGTCAATAAAAAATACTTTGACCTTGTGTCTAACTTCCTGGAGAGGAGGTCAATAAAAATACTTTGACCTTGTGTCTAACTTCCTGGAGAGGAGGTCAATAAAAAATACTTTGACCTTGTGTCTAACTTCCTGGAGAGGAGGTCAATAAAAATACTTTGACCTTGTATCTAACCTCCTGGAGAGGAGGTCAATAAAAAATACTTTGACCTTGTGTCTAACTTCCTGGAGAGGAGGTCAATAAAAATACTTTGACCTTGTGTCTAACTTCCTGGAGAGGAGGTCAATAAAAAATACTTTGACCTTGTATCTAACCTCCTGGAGAGGAGGTCAATAAAAAATACTTTGACCTTGTGTCTAACTTCCTGGAGAGGAGGTCAATAAAAATACTTTGACCTTGTGTCTAACTTCCTGGAGAGGAGGTCAATAAAAATACTTTGACCTTGTGTCTAACTTCCTGGAGAGGAGGTCAATAAAAAATACTTTGACCTTGTATCTAACCTCCTGGAGAGGAGGTCAATAAAAAATACTTTGACCTTGTGTCTAACTTCCTGGAGAGGAGGTCAATAAAAATACTTTGACCTTGTGTCTAACTTCCTGGAGAGGAGGTCAATAAAAAATACTTTGACCTTGTGTCTAACTTCCTGGAGAGGAGGTCAATAAAAATACTTTGACCTTGTATCTAACCTCTTGGAGAGGAGGTCAATAAAAAATACTTTGACCTTGTGTCTAACTTCCTGGAGAGGAGGTCAATAAAAAATACTTTGACCTTGTATCTAACCTCCTGGAGAGGAGGTCAATAAAAAATACTTTGACCTTGTGTCTAACTTCCTGGAGAGGAGGTCAATAAAAATACTTTGACCTTGTGTCTAACTTCCTGGAGAGGAGGTCAATAAAAATACTTTGACCTTGTGTCTAACTTCCTGGAGAGGAGGTCAATAAAAAATACTTTGACCTTGTGTCTAACTTCCTGGAGAGGAGGTCAATAAAAATACTTAGACCTTGTGTCTAACTTCCTGGAGAGGAGGTCAATAAAATACTCATTACTAAAGTTAAACGACAAGAGACCTTCCCAAGACAAAACACCCACATCAGCGTCGATCCAAAGGAGACGGGTGCTATTTTATTATTAGTTCTTTTTTTTTTTAATTTTATCATGTGTTTTATTGCACTTTGTGCCAGTAAGGAGTGTCAGCTCTCGAACCGAAAAGGTTGAAAGTATTACAAACGAGGCGAAATGCTGTCTTCTTGAGGTGCGTGGAATCCAATAACATTATAGACGTTATTGAGTATAATGAGCGCAAAGCATTATGCGAAGGATGCAATTTAAAGTAGGTGATTGTAACGCTCTCAAATAATAGACATTTAATAAAAAAAATGGTTCACTGGTTTGTGTAGTTAGAGAGTTTCTCTGTTCAAGTACTCTCGTTTTTCTAAAATCGCGCGCACACACCATCTATACAATATCTGTGACATGGTTGTTTCTTTGCACGTCCGTTTCTGAGACGGGGATGAAAATTAAAAACAAAGCCCTATACGAACATAAAATAGTTTTAGTTGAGTTTTTAAAAAAATAGCAGTGGTTCTCGATTTTTTCTAGGCAGATCGATAACATGTAAGTATTTGTTTACAAAAACTCGTCTATTCAAAATGAAATAATACTCAGCTTTGAGTGGTTAGCTCTACTAAAGTAATTAGAATAATTAACCTACTTCGGCGAAATTTGATAACCACTCATCCTTGAACACACACACACACACAGACACACACAATATATATATATATATATATATATATATATATATATATATATATATATATATATATATATATATGATATCAAATTATATTTTAATATTTTACCTACATACGAAGTAAGCGGTCCATCTTCAGGGGAATGAGATTAATCAGGTACCTCATTCCTCTGAAGATGGACCCGGACTATTGAATGGATCTACCAAAGGATATCTAGACATAAGTTGTCTCTTATATTCAACAATATATATATATATATATATATATATATATATATATATATATATATATATATATATATATATATATATATATAAGAGAGAGAGAGAGAGAGAGAATTAATACATGGAAATATGGATAAGCAACGCAATACGCTAGTAAAAATAATGACACAAACATCATTAAAGCTGGACTAAGGTATTTCGATCGATAGGTTCGACCATATTCGTTTCGTAAATTGAGCTTTATTTTACAGAACCCGACATTTTAAAAATGGTAGGAGGAAAAAAGCATGGGAGGAAAAACAATAGTATGGAAGGGGAGGCAATAAATTAAATACTATTAGAAATGAGGAGAAGGTGGAGGGGTAAGAAAAAAGGAAGATGCGGGAGGGAGGAGTGGTATGAGTAGTAAATAATGAGGGAGGTGGCGAAACACGAGGTGGTCGGCAGAATAAAAATAAATAATGAAAGCACGTGGAGAAAAAATAAATTAAAACACGTGGTAATTCTATGATTTTATAGGAATATTTGTGCGAACACTGGTTGAGCATAATTGCTTTCCGTCATTTTTTACTATTGTCTCAGTATTTTTTTAAAAAATCACTTCTTATATTTTTTTTGTTTTGTTTTGCTGTGACGTTTTTGTTTATTTTTCGAAAAAAAAAATCACTCTCTCCTAACGGTTTTTTTAGCGCAAGCTGTTGTAGATATTTGTTTTTAAGGGGGGGGGGCGCCATTATCGATGAAGTGCTCGCATTGTGAAACACACTTTACAAACAGTAAAACTGCTTTGAAAGTCGACCGACCAAGTTTCCAGTTGGAGACGAATATAAAAGCCGTTCACTCGATACGCGTAGCCGAGATAACACGACACGCAATGATTAACGCGGGAAACATGTTACGAAACACGAATACGAATCGGCGCAGCTGTCAATGGCGCATAAAGAGAGACAGGAAGTTCGGTTCAAAATGCGTCAGGTGACGTCACTTTTATGACAGCGTTTGTTTATTTGTTTGCTTTCGTCTTCTTCTTCTTTTCTTTTTAATATAAAAACAAAACAGCAGAACGGCCCCTCTCTACACATTCCGGTTTCATCAGCGGTACTGCGCAGGGGGGAGATGAGTAACCACGCCTTTTCATCACGTACATAATTGACAACATAGCAATTGGGTTGGCTTATCTGTTTTACCGCAAATCAACCCTCCTGGGGTTTTTTTTAACGTCGAAACACAGTATCTATTGTAAACTAGCAGGTTTCGCCCGCTCGCTATCGCCTCGCAATTTAATCCATATTTATTACTTGAAATCATTGAAGCGAAATTAATCGCTACGAAAAAAGAAGACACCCCCTTTTCTTTTTTTCTTTCTTTCTTTCTTTCTTTCTGTGTTTCCCCCTCTCTTTCTCTTGATAAGAAAAAAAAGACAAATCTGATCGATAAACGATCAGATTTGTCAAAACTAAGCAATAAGAAAACAAACAAAATTCTCTATCTCTCCCTTCGGTCTGTTTTAATAATAATAATAATAATAATAATAATAATAATAATAATAATAATAATAATAATAATAATAATAATAATCATGATAATAATCATGATAATAATCATGATAATAATAATAATAATAATAATAATAATAATAATAATAATAATAATAATAATAATAATAATACCGAGGAGGGGCAGCACAAACCAGACCTCCACTTGAAGTGCGGAGACTGCTGGGACCTTGGGGAGGCTTATTGCCACCCAAATCCTAGAGAAGACCAATAGTCCTTACCAGCGAGAAATCAATGGTAAACGGCTGTTGTGATACTGCAAGTTTATTTGCGGTGGCTATCGAAAAGAGGTGGAGAATACTGGAAATCTGGGGAAACTTGTTGTCACTCAGACTCCAGGGAATACCACCGGTTGTCGGTGAGCAATCACTGATGACCTGTGTAAGAACTCTTAGTGAGTAAATGATAATAATAATAATAATAATAATAATAATAATAATAATAATAATAATAATAATAATGGAATATTTTTGGGTCTATATAAAAATCAAAGAAATTCTTTCCTTTCGTTTTTATTATGATCAGAAATTATTGAGATTAAGCCTATCCTTCTTTGTTCATAAAATTTAAATTTGCATACGTGATTATTGAAGCCAGTCGGGCACACGTGGTTCACTTTTATTATATAGACTAGCAAAAAATTCTTCCTATCGATTGCAGTTTTTTGCTAGGCTACCGCGCCACCTAGTGTACACCTGTTACAAAAGAATAGAAAGTTTACAATCGCGCCTCTGGTGTACAAAAGAATCGAAATGTTACGTACGCGCCCCTGGTGTACAAAAAATCACAAGTTTACGACCGCGCCTCTGTTGTACACAAGAATCGTATTTATCGAAAGTTGCCGGGCGCGCCTCTGTGTACAAAATAATCGAAAGTTTACTTAAACAATTAAATAAGCATAACACGAATTAAAAATAAACAATCACGATGCCCCACCCCCTCTCCTCTCTTACAATGACGTCATTTCCGGAAGAATAAGTCTGCAGTTTCTACAAATTAATTTCAAGTCTATAAAAAACAAATTAGAATTTCATTTCGGGATAAAAAATACAATTTAAGACTAATTAATACATTCCATCCAAAATGTGTGCGAAAATCAAACGAAATAAGTGAACAAACACTCCCCCACTTAAAAAGGTAGGAGTTAATGCCTGGGATCATTACATCATGACGACAGAATATTTAGTACACTACCCCTCTATAAAAAAAGAGGAGGTCCTCCTGGAAGAATGGTATCGTGAGGAACGAACGTATATTATAATGGTTTCTACCCCGGAAAGTAGAGGTAATGCCTGGGAGGAATGTATCATGACGAATAAAAATGCGTACTAGTTGAGGTATCTTTAATACTTAACACCCAGACGTTACTGACATCCTGTGAATTACTGATTTACTGGGGTACTTTAACGATTATTAGTCCATAATTGAACAGCTTCGATACGATTCGAACCTGGCATAGGCCTCGCCGGTATCTATTCGACCAATCACTCACTCTTACACATTTTAGGCGTCTATCTTTCACGAGATATCGTTTTTTTTTGTTGTTGTTTCGGACATCGCATTTCTATTACTGCCCATCTCTGTCGATAGGTCCCGCTTTGCTTTTAACCGTATCCTCGACAATCAACTAAATCCCATCCATTCACTGTGGAGGTCCCCAGATACCGGAGAGCTTTCTACTCAAATAGCTTCTTTCCTCGTGTTGCTGGCCTCCGGAACTCCCTCCCTGCCTCCTGTTTCCCCGACAGTACTGATATGCAGAAGTTTAAAATTAATGTAAACAGACATCTCGCTGCGCAGATCCAAGTTTAGGTTGACGACCCCCCCTAACCTTCTCCCCTGTTCTTTCTTCTCAGTAGCCTCTTACGTCTACAGTGGCGGCTTGCCTTGTTTGGGGTGAACTACGTATATAAAAAAAAGTGAAGGACATCTGTGAAGTTGCATCTGCTCTGTTCTATGAGACCATTCTTCCAGACACCGGTACCTCTCCAATTGAAAGATGTGCATATTCATTGCATTTCTTCCAAAGAAATCTGCATTTGTTTTTGAATGACGACGAAACTTAAGTCATTTTTTTTATCTAGCTATGGCCACTGATTTACTTGTACGAGGACAGAGTTAGACAATAGGTCGCTTTTTTTTATCTAGCTATGGCCACTGATTTACTTGTACGAGGACAGAGTTAGACAATAGGTCGCTTTTTTTATCTAGCTATGGCCACTGATTTACTTGTACGAGGACAGAGTTAGACAATAGGTCGCTTTTTTTTATCTAGCTATGGGCACTGATTTACTTGTACGAGGACAGAGTTAGACAATAGGTCGTTTTTTTTATCTAGCTATGGGCACTGATTTACTTGTACGAGGACAGAGTTAGACAATAGGTCATTTTTTTTTATCTAGCTATGGGCACTGATTTACTTGTACGAGGACAGAGTTAGACAATAGGTCGTTTTTTTTATCTAGCTATGGGCACTGATTTACTTGTACGAGGACAGAGTTAGACAATAGGTCATTTTTTTTTATCTAGCTATGGGCACTGATTTACTTGTACGAGGACAGAGTTAGACAATAGGTCGTTTTTTTTATCTAGCTATGGGCACTGATTTACTTGTACGAGGACAGAGTTAGACAATAGGTCATTTTTTTATCTAGCTATGGGCACTGATTTATTTGTACGAGGACAGAGTTAGACAATAGGTCATTTTTTATCTATCTATGGCCACTGATTTACTTGTACGAGGACAGAGTTAGACAATAGGTCGTTTTTTTTATCTAGCTATGGGCACTGATTTACTTGTACGAGGACAGAGTTAGACAATAGGTCATTTTTTTTATCTAGCTATGGGCACTGATTTACTTGTACGAGGACAGAGTTAGACAATAGGTCGTTTTTTTTATCTAGCTATGGGCACTGATTTACTTGTACGAGGACAGAGTTAGACAATAGGTCGTTTTTTTTATCTAGCTATGGGCACTGATTTACTTGTACGAGGACAGAGTTAGACAATAGGTCATTTTTTTTATCTAGCTATGGGCACTGATTTACTTGTACGAGGACAGAGTTAGACAATAGGTCGTTTTTTTTATCTAGCTATGGGCACTGATTTACTTGTACGAGGACAGAGTTAGACAATAGGTCATTTTTTTTTATCTAGCTATGGGCACTGATTTACTTGTACGAGGACAGAGTTAGACAATAGGTCGTTTTTTTTATCTAGCTATGGGCACTGATTTACTTGTACGAGGACAGAGTTAGACAATAGGTCGTTTTTTTTATCTAGCTATGGGCACTGATTTACTTGTACGAGGACAGAGTTAGACAATAGGTCATTTTTTTTATCTAGCTATGGGCACTGATTTACTTGTACGAGGACAGAGTTAGACAATAGGTCGTTTTTTTAGTTCAAAGAAACCCCAGTTCTCCTAAAAGGGGCATACTGGATAGAGACGAAAATAAATTTTTCACCAGTCTAGAAGGATTTCTCCCTCTCTGACGAAGGACAGAAAAGATGTAGTGTTGTATCACAACAGATACTACACTTTGCTCCTACCTGAAAAGGCAAAAGAAAGTGATCTGGATATGGGTATACTTGAGCCCTTCCAACCACAGTCCACATTAAGCCAGCCCTTATGTCAAACTTACTTTAGTAGGAAAAGGAATAAATAAAACCAAAATAAGATGAGAAGACACGAACAGAACGGGAAAAGAACAATAGATAGCTTAGAAGTGGCGGAATCTGACCTCTCACTAACAGTCGAGGTATCTGTTTCTAAAATACGATATGCCAGGTCATATGGAACAACGGAATTATTCAAATGGCGTAAGCAATTGAAATAATGCAAATATTCAACAGTAAATGAAACCATCAAATGTAATACAAAGAAATAGATTCAAATATCGCGTGGACTGAAATCTCACCCTTTACCGCTGACCTCCACTCTTAAATAAAATACAAGGTTGACAAAAAGTCTCGGGAAAGGTTTAACGTACTTACCATAATGGTGATTATGTGTATGTGTGTTTTTTTTTAAACACAAACTTGGACTAGTATTTAAAGAAGAGACGTAGGCAGTCGGTTGGAAGTCTCGGAACGAACCGGACACGTAGAGATGACTTAAGATCGACGATAAATTAAGGAGGCAAGGGGTCAAATATCCGAAGCTTAGGATACTCCTCTTCCGCCGCTGGCAGAAGAGAAGGCAACGCCAATATCTCAATAAAACGTCATTTTTTTTTAACTTGGTGATTTCTTCGTTTTATCGCCTGTTGTGAAACATTAATTGCAGCTGCCCCGGTCATGGCAGGAATGGTCGACACGAGGTAGGAAATAGTTGTGTTTTTATGATTTGCGATTACATTGGCAAGACCACAAGCATTATATTCGCTTGTGACTTGTGAGACATTAAGACCTCACCTCGGAGAGGAAGTAACATAACATTTTGTTATCCATACCTCCTCACCCCCCGTGCAACATCGAGTATTGATTTACTCCTCTCCAGGAGTTAGGCACAAGGCCAGTTTTTATCTTACTCCCACAAGTAAGATGTGACCCAAGGTCAGGTCGGGAAAGTGGGGGTTTAAAATTGCCTAGGCAGCCCCGTCGGCATTCCCCGGTAGGGGCGCCTCAGGCAGTAAGCAATAAACTTACTCCTCCTCAAAGAGGGGAGGCGAAGCCTGGGAGGGTTGACCTCCTAGAACTGCACAGGACAGACCCATAGACCGGCGTAAATCAAGCCCCGAAGGGCAAGACAATACCAGTCTATGGGGGGCAGTATCCATCGGAACAGATACTACACTTTGATCTTAGCCAAAAGGCCATTCGTTAGGTTTGAGTAAAATATGACGACCGGTGTTGATGGACACCATGTTCTTTTTTTTTTTAATACCATTCGATAAAAAACGCACAGAAACACAATATAAACATTATAGAGAAGGGGAAAAAGTATTTGTTTTTATGGAATTAATGGAATTCATAGCTTTAGGAAACCGAAAGCAACTCCCCCCCCCCATCAGTGTTATAGAAGATTGCCAAAAAAAGTTCCATATTGACCGAACACATAGTCAATCGCTAAGCGTGAGGGTTAGGGTTAGTGTTAGGGTTAGTGTTAGTTACTTTTGGCACGCTTTTGATTTTGGTTTCACTATGTTTTGCTCCGAAACGTGCAAAACGGTGTTGCCAAGTTAGAAAAAAAGTTATTTTTCAACTAATATATATATATATATATATATATATATATATATATATATATATATAAATTTGGGAAAGTTCATTTTTTAAGCATCTTTAAAATTTAAAACTTAAAGAAAGAGGCAAAATGCCTTCAAAAACCATGGGTTTCACAAATTTATACCTACCAGTGACCGTGCGCGATTTAAGTTCAAATTTAAAAGAGACATTTACTCCGTTAAGTTAACACAACATCGGACGTCACTTCTAAAAGACCAGGAACGATTCTTACGAAAAAAATAAGGTTAATTACTTTTATTTGTTTAAATCTCTGACGAGGCTTGTGATACCGAGTGAAATTGTTAAAAAAAAGTCAAGATAAAAAAAAATTAGTATTTCGATTTTAATAAAAATATCTGCATCTAACACATGGTTTTTGAAGGCATTTTGCCTCTTTCTTTAAGTTTATATATATATATATATATATATATATATATATATATATATATATATATATATATATATATATAGTAATTTTATTTACACAGACATGTACAAAATCTGCGACACTGGCATGTCGATGTTATTGATCAACAGTTACTATAAACTGAGATCTCATCAGGCAGAGTTAGAATCCGATCTTAACCTCTAATCATATTTGGAGAAACAGAGATCTTCAAATATGATCTGAGGTTAAGATCGGATTCTAACTCTGCCTGATGAGATCTCAGTTTATAGTAACTGTTGATCAATAACATCGACATGCCAGTGTCGCAGATTTTGTACATGTCTGTGTAAATAAAATTATCATATATAAAGCTCTGTTTTGATATTGAGCACTTTTTATAAACCCGGTTAAAATTCTCTGGATTACCACCCTGTGGATATTTTTCACCTGGATTATTACCATTATTTTATATATATATATATATATATATATATATATATATATATATATATATATATATATATATATATATATATATATATATATATATATATATATATAAAGAGGATTTAATGAATTAGAACATTGCAATTGTTCCAAGAATTAGAACATGAAGTCTAGTATGGCGTACGGTCGGTTCCAAAACATTCTGGAAATACTTTATTTTATTTTTTAAAATTAACAAAACTACTCCAAAACGTCTCTTCATCAGCGTCTTTAGCACCACGTCTTACAGAAATTCAAGGAAAA
>OY744543.1:67396702-67416702 GCA_963556195.1 Sepiola atlantica | reverse complement strand
ACCGCAAATAAACTTGCAGTATCACAACAGCTGTTTACCATTTATTTCTCGCTGGTAACGACCATTGGTCTTCTCTAGGATTTGGGTGGCAATAAGCTTCCTCAAGGTCCCAGCACTCTCCGCACTTCCAGTGGAGGTCTGGTTTGTGCTGTCTCTCCTCGTTCTTCTCATCCTCCTCGACCCTCTACAAATATGTTGTGTGGTGTCAGCCTAGGCTGGTACCATTTTTTAAATTTTTTTTTATTTTGTTATTTTTTAATTTTTTATTTATTTATTTTTTTAAAATTTTTATTATTATTATTATTATTATTATTATTATTATTATTATTATTATTATTATTATTATTATTATTATTATTATTATTATTATAATAATAATAATAATAATAATAATAATAATAATAATAATAATAATATTGTTGTTGTTATTACTATTACTATAATAACAACAACAACAATAACAAAAACATATAGATATTATCCCAATAAAGTTGTATTTCCCACCATTGACATTGACCAAATAAAATGATAGAATCTTGATGCAAAATTTGATAACACTTATCAGAAACTCGCGATGATAACTTTAGCAATTGTGTAAACATGCGGGACACCCTCCCCGTTCCCGCATCATCTCACCGAAATTAAAATGAGTACAGAACCAACCGTATGACCCCGTTTCTGACTAAAGGCAAATTACTCAACACACATTTTCTTCCAATCCCGTGGGAGCCCCTGAAACCGACGAATCTAAATTTACTATTTGTTAAAAAAAAAAAAATCAATAGAGGAACTACGATATTAAATATAGAATTAATTATCGCGCCCTTTTTTTATTTTAATAATGTTTATTTTAAGATAAAATTTGAAACCGTTCCTTAACAACAAAAAAAAAAAAAAAAACGATGAGTGATGCGGGGTTTATAATGCGTCATTATATTTTATCGCTAACGCAAAGAGGCCGCGGGGTTTGGTATAACAAGATCAAGGCCTACAGTGGGACGAATACCGGCAAATGATAATAGTTTACAACACACTAAGATCCAGTCTTTGGTTCCATCTTTGTAAGACATTTACAGCAAGAACTCGCATTGAAACCACAACGAAAAAAAAAAAGAAAAGAAAAAGATTTCCCTTTCTCTCTCCGTACCCTATAGCCTGAGGCGGAATTCCCATCCGTGGAAAACATTTCGGAGGCGTAAATTACACGAGTATTGATTTACTCCTCTCCAGGAGTTAGGCACAAGGCCAGTTTTTATCTTACTCCCACAAGTAAGATGTGACCCAAGGTCGAGTCGGGAAAGTGGGGGTTAAAAATTGCCTAGGCAGCCCCGTCAGCTTCCCCGGTAGGAGCGCCTCAGGCAGTAAGCAATAAACTTACTCCTCTCCAAAGAGGGGAGGCGAAGCCTGGGAGGGTGGACCTCCTAGAACTGCACAGGACAGACCCATAGACCGGCGTAAATCAAGCCCCGAAGGCCAAGACAATACCAGTCTATGGGGTGCAGTATCCATAGGAACAGATACTACACTTTGATCTTAGCCAAAAGGCCAATTTTTTTTATCAAATGTTTTCCCCGTAATTCATTGAAAATAGTGAAGGAATTAAGATTAATTTCTCAATTTCCGGTGATATTTTTTTTTTACCTAAATTCGTTATTAGAATATATAGAATTTAGTGTGACTAGTAGTTTAACATTGAAGAATTCGAACGCAAAACGTGATAAATCCAATTCGTTTAAATTGAGATCTTAAACAATAAAAACACGAATATATTAAATCTAGACTTTGAATGAAAGCTGATTTGAATTGAAATCAAAAAGAAATTATTTCGGTATCATATTATGTAACACATAGTTTTGGGGTGTCGTCGAGTGTTGAAATGCAACACTTTTTTGTAGGGACAGTTTCGTGATTTTATAAAATGGTGTTTATCGTGTTTTGCATTCAGAACCTTTCAAATATTTATCATTTTTTTTTTCAGTCGTATCAGCAATGGAAAATTACGTTTTAAATCGTTTTTGGAATAGGAAATTAAGCTAAAAAAAATTTCCGATTCCGATACCCCCAAAAGCTCCGATTCCGATTAATCACCCCAACACTAGTGTTTACTAAAAGTGAATACTATAACGCAGTGAAAAAGTCCTTTTTGTTCTCTTGGAGATAGCGTGGCTGAAAGAGATAGAAATGTATAACAAAAAAAAAGAAGCAGTGAAAAAGGGAAGACGACGATAGAATTTTTATTTAAAGATCAACTTCTTATCTCAAGATGTTCGTCGTTTTTGTACTTCTTTTCCTTAAGGAATGGTCTTTGTGGGCGTTGATGATTTCAAGAAGAGACGCAGGTATGTTGTCTAATCTCGTTTCTATTCAGACGCTGTTCGCGCCCGAGAACAAGAACACAAAAAATAACCCAAACCCAACCCCTTTGAATAGTTACCCGTATGCAAGTCTTATGCGCGAAAGAGTGCGTATGTAATTGTGCGGAGTGATTTTAATGGGTTGCAAACCGACGAGTGGCGGAGTGATAACAGGAAGAAAATTAAAACCTGGTTTACAAAGAGAATATCCTCTTTGTTTTTAGGTTCTTTCTTTGTTCTAAACTTCTATATTTAGCTAAATACGCCATTTATCGTGTCCTTTTTTTGGTAAGTCTTCGGGTACTTATTTATATTTATCAATTTCTATTTTATTTTTTATTAGTACATATATCGTCCATAAGACCCTCTTTCGCCCGTTATCTTTGCTTAAATTTCTTTTTTCATATTTTAAAAGATAATTTCGTTACTGTTTTTTTGTTGTCTTTTTAAAAATTATTTCCGTTACACTTTTTCAATTTTCCTCTTTCAATTTTCCTCTTTTAGTTTTTCTCTTTCAATTTTCCTCTTTCAATTTTCTCTTTCAATTTTCCTCTTTCAATTTTTCTCATTCAATTTTCCTCTTTCAATTTTCCTCTTTCAATTTTCCTCTTTTAGTTTTCCTCTTTCAATTTTCCTCTTTCAATTTTCCTCTTTCAATTTTTCTCATTCAATTTTCCTCTTTCAATTTTCCTCTTTTAGTTTTCCTCTTTCAATTTTCCTCTTTCAATTTTCCTCTTTTAGTTTTCCTCTTTCAATTTTCCTTTTTCAATTTTCCTCTTTCCATTTTTCTCTTTCAATTTTCCTCTTTCAATTTTCCTCTTTTAGTTTTCCTCTTTCAATTTTCCTCTTTCAATTTTCCTTTTTCAATTTTCATCTTTCAGTTTCACCATTTTAAGCATCTTTTTCCGCCATCTTCTCCAAACATTTCTCGCTTTCTTCTTTTTTTATCTTTTCATTCCCGTTTCATTTCCGTTATCTTGTTTTCAGATTTCCCATTCATTTGTCCCCTTCTTCGATTGTTCTTCCCTTTCATTATTTCTTGGTCTGTATCCTTCGTCCATCCCTTCTCTCTTTTAATATTACCATCTTCAAGAACAGCGCCGGTGCTTAAGACTAACGAGCTTTCCCCAAATATACGATACATGATCCTTACTAAAAGACGACTCTTTGGAACTAAACCAACGTGTTAATTTCTTTTAAGCATAAAATATCAAAGAATTACCCGATTTTAATGAGACATTCCACATTTATTCAATCTTCCATCCTCCATTTCCTATAATAAAGACCAATGTGTATTTATTTGTATATATAAATATATATCCGTCCCGCCACACAAAAGTTAGCGAGTTAAAAAAAAAAAAAAACTAAAAAAAACTGTCGGACGAAACCATTTCAGGTGTTTAGGGGAAGGAAGAAAGCAAATAGCAAGTCTAACTCTCCCCCATTTAAAATAAATTCGGAAAGAAATCCTTAACTATTTACATAATGAGACTTTTCTTTGTGTTTAAAAAAAAAAACTTTCCAGTTTGACGTTTCGTTATCTGTCTTACCTCACTTTTTTAACTTCACTGATTGAGACGTTATTTTATATGAATTAGAATATTAGTGCGAACACTGGCGAAGCATAATTTTTTTGTCATTTGTTTTACGGAGGGTGTATAGTCGTACATTATATATTCATAGGGAGCGCAAGTTTCTAAATTTAACATCATAGCGCATTGGTTCTCAACCAGGGTGACCCCCCCCAATAGGGGGAATTTCAGGGTTTCATAAGGGGGGGGGGGAATTGTCACTACAGATTAGCATTACTTTACTTTTAATGCAGTGGTTCTCAACCAGGTATTTAATTCCCTCCCACCGCAGCAATGTGTGACACAAGGTCAGAAGGTGGGGGAAGAGTCAAGCCAGCGCCCCTAAAGAAGGAGCACTCTGGCCTAACAAAAATAGCCTGGCCAACCCCGTCAGCATTCCCCCGGTCAGGGCGCCTCAGGCAGCAAGCAATAAACTTACTCCTCCCCAAAGAGGAGAGGCAAGGTCTGGGAGGGTGCACCTCCTAGGAAAACCCAGGACAATATACCTCAGTCCGGCAGATAAAAGGCCACCGAAATGGCCCAGTTCCCGCCGGACTGATTGTCGAGAACGGTAATTGTCGACTGTTAATACCTTACCCCATCCCGACGTCCTCAATCAACCGAAGATAATGGGAGACTGATCGGGCTGGGGTTGCCCCGCTGGGAGAATTTAAGAACTTCAGTGGGAGGGGGGGGGGGAATTGGCATCACAGATTAGCAGACATAAACTGGATCCAGGGCCACAAAAAAAAACGCAATGTACATCGCCCATCGATACTGAAAAGTTACATTGGATTTTCTCTCCGCTAGCGTTTGTATTGAATGTTATTATATGAGTTATTATTGTTAGTATGAATGCACATTTTGAGTGAGACATTTTTGCAAAAAAAAAAAGGGGTTACATCATTCTGATACACGATGAAAGGGTTCACGGGTTTAAGAAAGGTTTCTTGGCCTTTTGGCCAAGATCAAAGTGTAGTATCTGTTCCGATGGATACTACACCCCATAGACTGGTACCGTCTTGGCCTTCGGGTCTTAATGACGCCGATCTGTGGGTTTGTCCTGTGCAGTTCAAGAAGGTCCACCCTCCCAGGCTTTGCCTCCCCGTCTTTGGGGAGGAGTAAGTTTATTGCTTACTGCCTGAGGCGCCCCTACCGGAGAATGCCGACGGGGCTGCCCAGGCAATTTTTAATGGCCAGAGTGCTCACCTTCTCGAGCGCTGGTTTTTCAAATCCCACTTTCCCGACCTTGTGTCACATCTTAGCGGTTATAAAACAAGTAGAGGTTTAACTGAATTTTAATTTGAGTTCGACTAGCTGACATTCGTAGTAATGTATTTTTATTTTTACGAAAACTGAATTGATTTTGTTTCCAGGATGCTGCCGAAACGATCCACTTAAGGGTACCCCCCCCCCCAGCAGTTTGGATGTTTGAATGTAGAGAGAACCGGTTTTATTCCAAACTATCCTATATTTGCTGACTACGCGAAATTCTTCTCGGCTCTTCTACTTAATCAACGATATTTTGGCGCGAATCTATTGACAACTGATACAATTTTTCTCTCTCTTCCGCTGCGCCCAATCCCCGGATGGTGCCCACCTATAAGACTGGCCCTTCTGGTCACCGAAAACCATACGCCTTCCTTTCGTATATCGTAGCCATAAATAAAAACCTTTCTTATCGTACAGAGTTTCTGACAGTGTGGGCTGTGTTTGGCAAATAATGATAAGAACTCCGGATGTGTCAGCACTGCCGGGGAAAGAAAAATAGTCTGTGGAAACCTTTCAGAGTTGGGTGTGAGTTGCTGTACCCTTAATTTGCCCTTGTGCTAGGTCATCTGATTCAGCATCGGAACGTTTCAAGTCTGCACGATCTGCGATAGGAACTCTTCACCTGAAGTGTGCGCGTGGTAATCTTACTTGTAATAAAACTCGATATACCATCTGAACATGATTAAAACTATTTATATTAAGTCTCAACATAATTCTTTCCGTAAACAGAAAGAGTGGTTACTGGGACTTTTTTATAGAAATGGTTTACCACTTACCAAGACCGAAAGCCACTCGAGGATTAGGGTTAGTGAGATTCTTCAATTGGATGATGGAACAGTACTATGATAGGATTGAGAAATATGATTAATTCACAGGACGACATGACAGGTATTTGTTGACATCTGACGTGAATATGCCCATGTTGTAGTCTATAAGGAAACACTCCCGCGATAACGTGTTCCACAAGTGGGAGGTTCTTGGAAAGAAACTTTGTTCATGGAACTTACGTTTAATTTTAGGTACACGGAGGAAGAAAGGAATACTCTTTGCAGTGTTGGTAGTAAGACAAGTTCTTGCTGAGAGCGTTTTGCGGGGAGGGGGAAGTAGAGCTTAAAGCTCAGTCGAGCACCTACCATGGAAATACTGATAGAGTAGAGAAAGACTAGCAACGTTTGCTGCAGGGAAGAGTATAGATCATCTCCCACTAGATTGCGAAGTTGAGTTTGTACTTTGTCAAGACAATAAAGAGTGCTCTGAACGGCACCTCCCCAGATGTGGCGGCAGTACTCCATTTTGGACCGACTCTTATGCAGGTAGAGACATGCATCAAGAGTCAGACATTTTCTGGAGCAGTGGAATGATCCAACCATTTTCCCAGCGACTTTAGGACTTAATGTAATTTCGCTATAATAAATATTCAAAATTGTCTTTATATACAAATACATAATAAGAGTTATACAAACATATTTTAAAACAAGCGGGGCCTCATGGAAATTCCACGGGGTAGCAATATATAGATACAGGTGTGTGAAAACAATATTATGAACGGTATTTTCCATGTAAGGTTAACATTTATTAGAGTGGAAAATTCCATTTAGAAGTTAATGGGGTACTGATATCGATCCTGATCCAGTTTTCGTGAGGTTCGACTCGGAAGCGTTCGGCTGTCCTACGCAAACGCCCGAGAGTTGACGAGCCGATTTGTACCAGACGACAATTTTGATACGGTGCTGCGTCCTATGATTTTAATGTTTTGCTTGTTTTTTGTTTTCTTTGTTTAGGGTTAGGGTTTAGGGTTAGGGTTAAAAATATTTATTTGATAACAGTAATTTCGCTCTGTTTTGCTTGTTTTATTTGTTTTGTTGTTTAAGAAATTTCTTGCAACTATAACTAAAAATTATAGGACGCAGCAACGTATCAAAAAAAAAAAAATTTATTTGATAACAGGAACTTCGCTATGTTTTGATTGTTGTTTTTTTGTTGTTTCTTTTATAAAATTTCTTGAAAATATAACTTACAATCACAGGACGCAGCACCCTATCAAAATTGTCGTCTGGTACCATTCGGCTCGTCAACACTCGGGCGTTTGCGTAGGACAGCCGAACGCTTCCGAGTCGAACCTCGCGAAAACTGGGTCAGGATCGATATCAGTACCGTTAATGGTTTAGAATTATAACTATGTTACAGGATATGCCGCCATGAGAGGAAGTACGTTGAAGAAACGCTAGAGAGTTCCTGCTTCTGCAAATTAGGCGTCGAAGTGATTGGACACAATTTTCGAGTCCTCCACCACTCTACGTGGTTGGAACGATAAGCTGAAGCTCATCCAGATGTAAATTACTGTAAAAAATACTGTAAAACGTACAAACAAATCCCAGAGCAAATAATGGAGTTATTCGCTGTTCTTTTTAATTGTTTCTATTATGTCACCTAATTATTTTGTCATCTAATTTATATACGTGTTTGTGGTGTGTACATATCCACTATGTAAATTAAATGCCAAAAATAGAGTCTTTTTTTATAAATTCTAATAAAGGCATTTAGAGATATTAGAGGGTGGTTTAATCGGCATAGAGTAAGAGGGTGAGATAGCTAAGTGAGAGATGGGTGACTTGTTGAGTTGATTAAAAATTACAGCTAATTAGCATAATTTGACGATAATATTTTTCAAACAAAATTCCATCCCAGAACGAATGTAGATTTTAGCATGTATTTTCTAAGATTGTGCTTGTTTTACAAATACTTCAATGGATTATGCTCCGATAAATTGGCTACTCTTGTGCCCCCTCGACGTAAATTCACTAGACCAACTCGACAATCATCTAAATCCGATCCATTCACTGTGGAGGTCCCCAGATGCCGGAGAGCTTTCTACTCAAATAGCTTCTTTCCTCGTGCTGCTGGCCTCTGGAACTCCCTCCCTGCCCCCTGCTTCCCCGACAGTACTGACATGCAGAAATTTAAAATTAATGTAAACAGACATCTCGTTTCGCAGATCCCAATTAAGGTTGCCCCCCCCCCAACCTTCTCTCCTTTTCTTTCTTCTCAGTAGCCTGTTACGTCTACAGTGGCGGCCTCCCTTGTCTGGGGTGAACTACGTTAAAAAATAAATTTAAATTTAATATAGGAAACCCCTTTAGGAAAATGCTAAATGACTCATCTTTAATATAATAATCGATGGGTGGCATTCGTTAAATTTTGTGTTGGTTCAGATTTAAAACAAAACATTTAATCAAGCATTTAATATTAATTTAAACATCGTAATTGTTTATTATTTTAAATTTTATATATTATCTATTAGATATATTGGCTATTATATACTGTCACGCGAAGCGCGCAACTATTTGCTCGTCTTCTTCTTTATACAAACTTAATGCTGTTTATGATATCAACGTGTTTAACTAATGAGCTGCTGCATGTTCCCCGTAGGGACGAAAAACTCAATGAGCCGTATAACCGGTTTGTGAGTTAAAATATATCAGCGACAGGTGGTACCAAATCGGAACTTTGTCTATGGAGCAATCCACTTCGTAGATACGCCTATTTCCGTTTGCATTTTTGAGGCGAAAAATCAAAACAAGAATCAGAATAAGAATTAGAAAACAGAATCTAAAAGTTGCAAAGATTTATAAAAAAAAAATACATGATAGGTCATTAAGTTCACTTGGTTTGAACTCTTATGACATTTTCTTTGCTATATTAAACTCTGTAGGCATTTATTTGAAACTATCAGACTTTTATGATTACTATGCTGTCCTAAGGCTGCTTGCAATCGTCGGACAGCTAGCTTAAACTCTTATCGAGAAACAAGACTCTGAGGCATAGTGTAGTTTAAACCCAGCAATAAAAGCTCATTGAAAAAGGTAAAAACTGAAAACTAATAACAAAAACATTGTCTCGGCAAAATGTGAATACAAAAATGATGACGAGGCAGAAAACGAGGAGTTTTCTGAATCTAAATGTGAGTTAATCGACTGCAGAATAGAAAATATTCGGCACATAAAGATGATACGAGACAGGAGAGATACGTAAATTACGGGCCGTTAAAATAGAGATTTACACGTGGTGAGAAAGAGTGAATAAAGTTCGCTTAGATAAAAGAAATGTACAAAGGAAATTATATTCATGCTATTTAATTCTATTTTAAAGGAGAAAAAAGATATTTTTTTTTTTTTACCGGAGAGTTCTAATATATCGAGACATTTAAGTGGATAGACATCCCTCCATGAAGGTCCGGGACTAAGCAACTAGGAGATAGGGGACAGAACACAGGAAAGCCGCTTGCCCGGTGTCTAGGGTAAAAAGTCCCTTACAAAAAGAAGCGCCGACAAAGGGAGATAAATATAAGGGAGATAAATATAAGAGAGATACATCTAAGGGAGATACATTTAAGGGAGATACATCTAAGGAAGATACATATAAGGGAGATACATCCAAGGGAGATACATTTAAGGGATATAAATATAAGGGAGATAAATATAAGGGAGATACATCTAAGGGAGATACATTTAAGGGAGATAAATATAAGGGAGATAAATATAAGGGAGATACATTTAAGAGAGATACATCTTATAGAGATACATGTAAGGGAGATAAATATAAGGGAGATACATCTAAGGGAGATACATCTAAGGGAGATACATCTAAGAGAAATACATCTAAGGGAGATACATCTAAGGGAGATACATATAAGGGAGATACATCTAAGGGAGATATATCTAAGGAAGATACATTTAAGGGAGATAAATATAAGGGAGATAAATATAAGGGAGATACATCTAAGGGAGATACATCTAAGGGAGATACATCTAAGGGAGATACATTTAAGGAAGATACATCTAAGGGAGATACATATAAGGGAGATACATCTAAGGGAGATACATCTAAGGGAGATACATCTAAGAGAGATACATCTAAGGGAGATAAATATAAGGGAGATACATTTAAGGGAGATACATTTAAGGGAGATACATTTAAGGGAGATACATCTAAGGGAGATACATTTAAGGGAGATAAATATAAGGGAGATAAATATAAGGGAGATACATCTAAGGAAGATACATTTAAGGGAGATAAATATAAGGGAGATAAATATAAGGGAGATACATCTAAGGGAGATACATCTAAGGGAGATACATTTAAGGAAGATACATCTAAGGGAGATACATATAAGGGAGATACATCTAAGGGAGATACATCTAAGGGAGATACATCTAAGAGAGATACATCTAAGGGAGATAAATATAAGGGAGATACATTTAAGGGAGATACATTTAAGGGAGATAAATATAAGGGAGATAAATATAAGAGAGATACATATAAGGGAGATAAATATAAGGGAGATACATCTAAGGGAGATACATATAAGGGAGATACATCTAAGGGAGATACATTTAAGGGAGATAAATATAAGGGAGATAAATATAAGGGAGATAAATATAAGGGAGATAAATATAAGGGAGATACATCTAAGGGAGATAAATATAAGGGAGATACATCTAAGGGAGATAAATATAAGGGAGATACATTTAAGGGAGATACATCTAAGGGAGATACATTTAAGGGAGATAAATATAAGGGAGATAAATATAAGGGAGATAAATATAAGGGATATACATCTAAGGGAGATACATCTAAGGGAGATAAATATAAGGGAGATACATCTAAGGGAGATAAATATAAGGGAGATACATCTAAGGGAGATAAATATAAGGGAGATACATCTAAGAGAGATACATTTAAGGGGGATACATTTAAGGGAGATACATTTATGGGAGATACATTTAAGGGAGATAAATATAAGAGAGATAAATATAAGGGAGATAAATATAAGGGAGATACATCTAAGGGAGATAAATATAAGGGAGATACATTTAAGGGAGATACATTTAAGGGAGATAAATATAAGGGAGATAAATATAAGGGAGATACATCTAAGGGAGATACATCTAAGGGAGACAAATATAATGGAGATAAATATAAGGGACTTATTCTAAGGGACAGAACAATTTTGATATTGCATTTCCCTTTACAACCGTAACTACCTGAACACGTAGCTCTAACTCGACTTCTAATGGAAATTTCTACGTTTTGCTTACAGGAAGGAGGGCCGAGAAAGGGAGATAAATCTAAGGGAGATAAATCTAAGGGAGATAAATCTAAGGGACTTATTCTAAGCTAGACAGAACAGTTACGGATTACTTATAATCAACAGAACCCCTTTCTAATTATAGTAAATCAACAATGATAATATGAGCGTAGAATTACAAAAAAAAAAAACGACTACATAATTTACAGCCGTAACGTTAAGACAGTATTCTGTAAAAATGCTGGATCCCAAAACAGAAAATGTTGCGGCTTGCTCAATCAGCAGCAGTAACCCTTAAAGTCAAACCATTCTTCGAAGTGACAGCGTGATGGTTTCAGAGGTACCCGACCAACAGGGCTATGGTGAAAATCCAGGAGTAGTGATCAAGATCCGTCGTCCTCTGGTCATCTCTGCCTCTGCATGCGGCAAGCCAGACGTGTCAGGCGCGGAACCGCAAATCAATGGAGAAGTTGACAACGTTGCTTCTGCGACAGTCCTTTGTGTGTTCTGAATAGCTGCGACTAACGACGAGGACTTCATGTAGACCAATCTTCGTGAACTCTATGCAGAAGTTCTTCTTTTTTTTTTCTTCTTCTTAGATGAAGAATTGGCTCTTGTATAGATCGGGTACACGGGCGAAATTTATTTTAGAAGAGTTCCAATGGTGTAAAGGACAGATAACTCTCTTTTTTTAGTACGCAATTTCTCCGAAAATGGAAAATATCCATTTTTTAAATAAGAAGTGATGCAAATTCAACATTTGAGAAAATCAACAGTATATTGATAGAACATTTATTGAAAAAAATAGAATTTGGGAAAATCAACAGTATATTTTTTCATTTCAAAACCAACAACCATCGGTTTTGGTTTAAAACATTTGATTTTTTTTCTTATAGTTTAAAAAATAAATTTATCTGTTAAACGAGATAGAATTCAGAAATTTGTTCAAAAAGACTCTGTAGGGGGGTTGCGGAAAATTTCTGCCGCCACATAAATTCTGATAAATAGGATAAGCCACCACTTTTTGTTGAGTACTTGTTAAATATAATAATTCGCGCATATTCAAGGCATTCACGTCGATTACGTCCATTTTTCGGAGAAGCTAGAAATTATGTATTTGAAAAAAGAGAGAGTTATCTGCCCCTTACACCATTGAAACTCTTCTAAAATAAATTTCGACCGTGTACCCGATCTATACAAGAGCCGAAGAATTTAAAAAAAAAAATTAATTGTGGATTAGATTGGAATCTTAATACAAAAAATGTTATTTCAGCCAATCGAAAGCGCAAAACATATACATGTTCTCACCTTCAAAAAAAAAAAAAAGATGTTGGAATATTGGCGCTGTGCTTTTGAAGCTACCTAATTGATATTTAAGTACAGCCTAAGAAATATTCTCCACAGTCAAACCGATATGTTCTTGGCCTTTTGGCTAAGATCAAAGCGTAGTATCTGTTCCGATGGATACTGCACCCCATAGACTGGTATTGTCTTGGCCTTCGGGGCTTGATTTACGCCGGTCTATGGGTCTGTCCTGTGCAGTTCTAGGAGGTCCACCCTCCCAGGCTTCGCTTCCCCTCTTTGGGGAGGAGTAAGTTTATTGCTTACTGCCTGAGGCGCCCCTACCGGGGAATGCCGACGGGGTTGCCCAGGCAATTTTTAAACCCCACTTTCCCGACCCGACCTTGGGTCACATCTTACTTGTGGGAGTAAGATAAAAACTGGCCTTGTGCCTAACTCCTGGATAGGAGTAAATCAATACTGTGCGAATCCCTTTCGCCTCACTATTGGCTACAAATTCAGAGTGTCCAGTTACTCCTAACCCCACCCCACCCGCTTAAAAAGCCCCTCCTACCCCCACTCCACCCACTTAAATAGCCACTCCTACCCCCACCCGCTTAACAAGCCACTCCTCATACAAAGGCACTTCTTGTATAGGTCAAGTCGAGACTTTTTAATACCAGTGATTGTATATTCGGCTATTTTCCCGAATCCATTGTCGTCAATAAAATTTCAATTGTTTTTGTATGAATCGACTGTCTTATTCGTTTTGATATTGTCTTTATCTCTACAAAATAACAAATTGTGACAATAGGGATATAAGCGTAGAACATTACAATTTAGATTTAAATACGTGACGCTAAAAGAAGCGCACAAAAATGGTCACCTGGTTACAATCATAAATGTCACACAGTCGTTGTTTCATTGCTGTTCAATAATAAATGTATGTAGAGTTGAATAATATAAAGACAAAAATGGTCTCTTTCTTCTTTCGTAAAAATAATTGCCTTTTCCATATAAATATTCTCTTTCTTCTTTCCTAAAAATAATTGCCTTTTCCATATAAATATTCTCTTTCTTCTTTCCTAAAAATAATTGCCTTTTCCATATAAATATTCTCTTTCTTCTTTCCTAAAAATAATTGCCTTTTCCATATAAATATTCTCTTTCTTCTTTCCTAAAAATAATTGCCTTTTCCATATAAATATTCTCTTTCTTCTTTCCTAAAAATAATTGCCTTTTCCATATAAATATTCTCTTTCTTCTTTCCTAAAAATAATTGCTTTTTCCATATAAATATTCTCTTTCTTCTTTCCTAAAAATAATTGCCTTTTCCATATAAATATTCTCTTTCTTCTTTCGTAAAAATAATTGCCTTTTCCATATAAATATTCTCTTTCTTCTTTCCTAAAAATAATTGCCTTTTCCATATAAATATTCTTTAAATAAAGAAAGCGAATATATTTTTATTTATTTATTTATTTATTGAAAGTTATGATAATTTAAATATTTTTAAAACAATAAATATTCTCTTTCTTCTTTCGTAAAAATAATGGCCTTTCCCATATAAATATTCTTTAAGTAAAGAAAGCGAATATATTTTTATTTATTTATTTATTTATTGAAAGTTATGATAATTTAAATATTTTTAAAACAATAAATATTCTCTTTCTTCTTTCGTAAAAATAATTGCCTTTTCCATATAAATATTCTTTAAATAAAGAAAGCGAATATATTTTTATTTATTTATTTATTTATTGAAAGTTATGACAATTTAAATATTTTTAAAACAATAAATATTCTCTTTCTTCTTTCCTAAAAATAATTGCCATTTCCATATAAATATTCTTTAAATAAAGAAAGCGAATATATTTTTATTTATTTATTTATTTATTGAAAGTTATGATAATTTAAATATTTTGAAAACAATAAATATTCTCTTTCTTCTTTCGTAAAAATGATTGCCTTTCCCATATAAATATTCTTTAAATAAAGAAAGCGAATATATATTTATTTATTGAAAGTTATAATAATTTAAATATTGTTAAAACAATAAATATTCTCTTTCTTCTTTCGTAAAAATGATTGCTTTTCCCAGGTAAATATTCTTTAAATAAATAAAGCAAATATATTTTTATTTATTTATTGAAAATTATAATAATTTAAATATTGTTAAGACAATAAATATTCTCTTTCTTCTTTCGTAAAAATGATTGCTTTTCCCAGGTAAATATTCTTTTAATAAATAAAGCAAATATATTTTTTATTTATTTATTTATTTATTGAAAATTATAATAATTTAAATATTGTTAAGACAATAAATATTCTCTTTCTTCTTTCGTAAAAATAATTGCTTTTCCCAGGTAAATATTCTCTAAATAAATAAAGCGAATATATTTTTATTTATTTATTTATTGAAAGTTATGATAATTTAAATAGTTTTAAAACAATAAATATTCTCTTTCTTCTTTCGTAAAATAATTGCTTTTCCCAGGTAAATATTCTCTAAATAAATAAAGCGAATATATTTTTTATTTATTTATTTATTGAAAGTTATGATAATTTAAATATTTTTAAAATAATAAATATTCTCTTTCTTCTTTCGTAAAAATAATCACCATTTCGCAGGTAAATATTCTTTAAATAAATAAAGCGAATATATTTATATTTATTTATTTATTTATTGAAAATTATAATAATTTAAATATTGTTAAGACAATAAATATTCTCTTTCTTCTTTCGTAAATTAATTGCTTTCCCAGGTAAATATTCTCTAAATAAATAAAGCGAATATATTTTTTTTTTATTTATTGAAAGTTATGATGATTTAAATATTTTAAAAACAATAAATATTCTCTTTCTTCTTTCGTAAAAATAATTGCTTTCCCAGGTAAATATTCTCTAAATAAATAAAGCGAATATATTTTTATTTATTTATTTATTTATTGAAAGTTTTGATAATTTACATATTTTTAAAACAATAAATATTCTTTTTCTACTGTCGTAAGAAATAACTGTGTGGTAAATACTAAAAAAATGAAACAAGTATTTTAACATTTTAATTAAATTTTTGTAACAATTTAAATATTAAAAAAATAAGTTGTCACTTTCTTTATTGTTATTCCGTATGAGCACACCCTTGATACGGTGTGCAAAATTCCAAATAACTTTGAAACACTCATCTCTTGGTATTCCCCCGATTTGAGCGCCGATGACTGTCTTCAATTCAGGGAATTGTTATAATAGACCTTATCTTTGGGATAACCCCTATAAATAATAAAAAAAATATGGGGGTTTAAGTATAATAGCTACGGCTAGTAGTCGTAGCCTCACTATAAGTATAAGCACGGTAGACGGTAGTCATACAAGGAAAAACTCAACGCTTTTTTAACGTTAAACAAATCTTTATTGGGTATCCTATACCGTTGGGGTATAGCATAGAAAAGGGTAGGACTGGTGTCCGGTGGAAAGAAACGAATTTCTTTAGCTGCCCGGGGAGTGATGCTCGGAAATCCAGTGGATGAGGGGGCAGGAGAGAGATGAAGAAGAGTTCCTTCTAGGTTGACGGCCAGGGTCTCTCTGACGATCCGTTCTACCGTTCAACAGGGGTGCAAATAGTCCGCAAGGGACTAGCTGAAATCAATACGCCGTGTGAGCCGATTGGTTAGTTTAAGACCAACTTGCCCAGAGTGGACGCATAAGAAATAGGTCCTATTTCAGACTGCTACATCATCCTATGAGTGTGAAGCCAGGATCACAACTCCTACTAATGAGATGATCACCAAAGTGTCCCTGCCGTTTTGACTGTGATGGCCCTCTTCCATTCAGGAATAGTCGTAGTTGAACGGTGATAAAACAAAGACTGTTGGACATCCAGGACTTAAACATGGTGGACAAGTCAAGCATAGACTGGAGTTTATTTGCACTTAATACGGTTGGATTGGAGAAAAACTATGAATTGTATTAACGATTCTACGGGTTGCATTTATGCGGGAGGATCACTCTATAATCCACAAGTAATCCACAAGTGATTGTGCTCCGATGAACTGACTACTCTGGTGCCCCCTCGACGTAAATACACTAGACCAACTCAACAATCAACTAAATCCCATCCATTCACCGTGGAGGTGCCTAGATGCCGGAGAGCCTTCTACCCCAATAGCTTCTTTCCTCGTGCTGCTAGCCTCTGGAACTTTCTACCTGCTCCCTGATTCCCCGACAGTACCGACATGCAGACGCTTAAAACTAATATAAACAGACATCTTACTAAACTGCTCATAACTTGGGGTGACACCCAAAACCCACACCCTAATTCTCAGTAACCCTTTACGTCTACAGTGGCGGCCTGCCTTGTTTGGGGTGAAATATGTTAAAAATAAAAATTAAAAAATTGGTTAATAAATTCCAGGAACATTTTAGAATGTGCATTTATTATGTCAATTAGTGTTTCTTAATTGAAAAAAAAATGGCATTTTTTCAGTTAGATTATTTCGCAACGTTAGCGTAAAGTTGTGACAGCGTTGGTTATGTGCAGTCAGTTGGACTTCGGAAAATAATTGATTGAATTGTTCCAGGAAGGTTCTGTTTTAGCTGGAACGTTCATTTACGATATTCGAATGGGGGATGAACCCCCATTTTCTCCCCGCAGTTACTCTCCAATAATTCATTTATAATGAATCGTTTATACTGAATCACCTAGAGTAAGTATTGTTTTGATATTACAAAAGAAGGATTGGTATGCCGTAAGGAGCTAAGAGAAGTACAATTTTGTCAGCGGAGATTTTAGGCACGGTGTGTCGGGCTAAGTGTCCGCCTGGCTCATTGGGTCACTTTCACTTATGAAAAGTATAACTCCATGTAAAATAGTAGAGCCGGGTACACTCTCAAGTCTTGGGAGAGCACGTAGTATAGGCTAATAAAACGTCTGAAGAAAACAATTCAATGAGAAGCTATGCCAAAGGAAATTGCAGAGCGAAAAAAGAGGGAGAAAAAATCATGTTTTTTTTTCATCCCAAATTGTCTTTGAATTCGAAACCGCGCGCGATTATCGAAACCCGAACGTTTATTTTCCTCCGTGCGGACTTGTTTCGTTTTCAAAATGATACTACGCAGGGTTCAAAATATGCCAAAACGCAAGTGAATACATTCGAACGTATCAATTCTGTAAGATTTAACCTTACAATTTATCATTATAGTAAATATGAGTTCATTAACGTTTTTTTTCCTAAGCTTTTTCTTATATACTTTAATAACATAAAATGGATGCTAAAATATCCATTAGTTCTGAGATTGAGTTATGTTCGAAAAAAAAGCTTCCGTTTTAATCGTTCTAATTAGCTGTAATTTATAATTAATTGACGAAGTTACCATCTCCTTCTCTTAGCTATCTATGTATTAATCTAGCCCACTCGCACTCTATGTTGATTCAACTACGCACTAATATTTCTTAATGTCTCTGGGAGAAAGTTTGACTCTCTTCTTTCAGCATCATCATCAAATTTACATATATATGTCTACAGGCAGCAAAAACACATATGTAAATGGGATGGCAAAATAATAAGTCTCTTTACTTCTATATAATAATAAGTCTCTTTACTTCTATATAATAATAAGTCTCTTTACTTCTATATAATAAGTCAGGATACTTCGATATAATAATAATAATTATTAATTAATTATAATAATAATAAAAAATAAAACAAGAAGAATGATAATATAGAAGAGACTTACTATTTTTAGTTATGCAAGAAGAATGTCTTAAATATATGTCACACTTTATAACTTTTCAAATGGAATAAAATAGAATAAATAGTTATAGTGGCTGTGACCCAACGGGTCACGAGTACGTATGTTACATAACGAAAGCCGCAAGTTTGGGTTGCAAAATTGACCTTAGCAAACGAAAGTTACGAAACCACGCGGTTTCCGGAGAAAGGGAATGCTTTCTCTTTCCGGCTTGACACTCGAGCGAGGCAGACGCGAAATAGTGGCCATACCCGAACACACCCAGTAAGAATGGGGTGGGCGCACGCGACTCATTAAATATTGTGCGGTCCAAGCTCTCTCTCTCTCTCTCTCTTTCTCTCTCTCTCTCTCTTTCTCTTTCTCTCTCTTTTTTTCTCTCTCTCTTTTTTTTCTCTCACTCTTTTTTTTTCTCTTTCTCTCTTTTTCTCTTTCTCTCTTTTTTTTAACTCTTTCTCTCTTTTTCTCTTTCTCTCTTTTTCTCTTTCTCTCTTTTTCTCTCTTTTTCTCTTTCTCTGGTGAAATATCCAATGTTTTAAAATATCTTTCTCTCCCTAGTTTCTTGTAATTGCCAATTCTGTCTGAACTAATAAATCTTCCAGTGACATAATTCTCTACGTTCATGTTAAATTGGTGAGACGGCGAGGACAACCTGGGTTCTCGAGAGGTGTGTATAATAATTTATATATACATAGCGGTCGTCTGCGGGGTGTATAATAATTTATACACACCGCAGACGACCGCTATGTAAGTATTATAGTTAGTTTTTTGTTTTTTTTAAATAAATACGAATTTTTGCAAATTCTAAAAAAAATTGTTTTTGTTCTTAAGAAACTTTTTCCATGCATTAGTTTTTAGTGTGTTCGAAAAGGCAATTTCGGCCCGACTCATCTCTGAGCCTTGATCTATCTCTAAGATGTAGTCTTTATTTTCATTTTACTTCAATAAGTCCTCAGAAATCAAGAGCCCCTTTTCTGGGGCTAACACTTTATCTCTGAGATACATAAATATCAGAGTGTTTATTTAAAATTCTCATTATCTCTAAAAGCTTGACTTAGTATTATTTACTCCTCTCCAGGAGTTAGGCACAAGGCCAGTTTTATTCTACTCCCACAAGTAAGATGTGACCCAAGGTCGGGTCGGAAAGTGGGGGGTTGAAAAGCCAGCGCCCGAGAGGTGAGCACTCTGACCATTAAAAATTGCCTGGGCAGCCCCGTCGGCATTCCCCGGTAGGGGCGCCTCAAGCAGTAAGCAATTAACTTACTCCTCCCCAAAGAGGGGAGGCAAAGCCTGGGAGGGTGGACCTCCTAGAACTGCACAGGACAATCCCATAGACCGGCGTAAATCAAGTCCCGAAGTTCAAGACAATACCAGTCTATGGGGTGCAGTATCCATCGGAACAGATACTACACGTTGATCTTAGCCGAAGGGACTTAGTAAAGCAGTGGAGAATATTACTTTCCTTATCCCCAATTGACCATATAACTATGCTATAGTTTATATTTATTATTGTCTTTTCTTGGTCTTGCCGGATTCCAGGACAATAATTTATCTAGTCTGGTGGAGTATCTAGCTTAGTTATATTACTTGAGGTAGCTTCACTAGGAGAAGGTGCACCATTCCTTGTAGGAGTCAATGTGTTGTCCTGCTGAGGAGATCTTAGTTTGGCTTCCAATACAATTCTATTTTTAA
>OY744543.1:67384202-67394202 GCA_963556195.1 Sepiola atlantica | reverse complement strand
AGATAATTTCACATTTATGGGATAAATCTTCAAGACGGATTTTTAGTCGTCTTTTTCAAGCTCCAAGGTTGACATTTTAAGTTTTTCAAAAATAGGAGATATGAGTGTGGTATCATCTGCATATCTAACACCAATTGACATGCCATCTCTCACGTATGCATATACATAGAATGGTACTATCTGGTCTAGCCGCACTGAAGAGCTGTTATACAGCGAAACAGTCTGTATGTGGATGACTATATAAATATATATATACACACATATATATATACAGACATATATACATATATATACACACTCACATATATATATACATATATATATGTATATACACACATATATATACAGACATATATATATACATATATATATGTATATACACACATATATATATATATATACAGACATATATATATACACACACACATATATATATATATACAGACATATATATTTATATATACACACACATATATATACACACACATATATATATACATATATATGTACACACACATATATATACATATATATATACACACAGATATATATACATATATATATAAACAGATATATATATATATTTATATATATATACCCACACACATATATATACACACATATATATACACATATATATATATATATATACATATATATATATATATATATATATATATATATATATATATATACATATATATACACATATATACACACATTTATATATATATATATACATATATATACATATATATACACACATATATATACACATATATATATACACATATATATATATATAAATATATATATACAAATATATACTTATATATACACATATTTATGCAAACATTGTTAAAAATAACAGAATTCGTCTGTTTAATTATACCTTTTTCTATTTTTTCAATTTTTCTGATGGTCTTTTTTGTATTAAAATTTTTTAAAAATTATAAATGTTTCATAGGTGTGACACGTTTCATGAACGTTTTCGATTCTTCGTCAAATCAAACTCAGGTGTCAAAAGCAAATGAACAAAAAAGCTGGAGAAAGAAGAGAATTTTAAAACGACGGCGGAGAAACGCGCAGAGAATGTTTTCCGCATTGTTCCAGGAAGTCGTTGACGATTTTAAATTCAGCAACACTGGATGGCATCACAGATCAAAATCGCATTACGTTAAGCATTTTAAAATGTTACTACTGTTTTCATATGTGATGTTAATTTTAGGTTGTTGTGTTTTTATGTAGATAGCTTCGAGTATTTTTAAACGTTCTATGCGCGTTTCTCCACCGTCTTTTTAAAATTCTCGTTTCGTTATTATTGAAAGACTTCCTCAGGATGAAGAAACCAATGTAGAAAAATCATACATAATATTAATTTTAATTTGACAGAAAGTGTCCAGACTTCGGCATGGTTGTTGACGTGAACAAGCAGAGAATGATTTTCTTTGTAGCGTTATCAGCAGTGGCCTGTCTCCTTCAGAGGACGTGAGATGAATGGGATTGATGGCTTCGACTTATTAGTGTATGTCTATTTTAGCTAGGAAGTTTGTCGGGGTCAGAATATGTCCCAGCAAAGCTTGGTTGGCAGTAGATGTGGATGACGGGGGGGGGGTTGAATCTGCCGTTTATTCAAAACTGGGAGGGAAAAAGGGGAAAAAGAAAAGAAAAAGAAAAAAGAGAAAAGAGAAAAGAAGGAAACGAAAAACAAATATAAAAAGAAAGTAGGGACGTGGAGATGTTTAACTGACTTTGAAACGCCAAATATGATTGAAAATAAAAGTTTAGGCATAACGTGAGAAGGGGGTATCATATTTATTAGTTTAAATATTCAAAATTAATTCTATTCATTTGATTATTTTATTTGTGTCTCATTAATCAATTAATACATTTCCTTAATATGTGGGAATATGTATAAAAGCATTTTGACATGAATACCTATTAGTTTAAACTTTCAAACTGGGTGTATTAATTTATTTCTATTTATTTGATTACTTTATTTGTGTTACATTAATTAATTATTTTCTCATAATGTGTGGGAGTATGTATAAAAGTGGGGTGGACACAATATACCTCTTTAGTTTATTTATGTGTGAATGTGCTTATTTATATTTATTTAGTTCATTATGTGTTATCAATTGATCCGTAATTATTTAGAAGTATTTATGATTATACAAGTGTGTGTATATGTAATATGTAAATATAGGTAAAAGAGTTAGGATATAATATTCATAGTGTTTTGAATTATGTGTGAATATGTTTATTTATTCTCGTTTCTTTTATAGTTGGCGTATTACTAATCAACCAAATACCATTAATATAATTACGAGCATAATTTTTTTTATTTAAATGTAAAGGTGTAAAGATTTTTACTATTTTGAAATGCAAATTTTGATTAAAGCTACCAAGTTTTGGTAGAAAAAAGGGGGTATCATATCTATTAGTTTAGATATTCAAGTGAGTGTATTAATTTATTTCTATTTATTAGATTATTTTACATGTTTCTCATTACTTAATTTATAAATTTCTTGCATTATTTGGAAAACTATGTACAAAAGTGGGTTGGAAATAATATAACTCGTTAACTTATTTATGTATACATGTGTTTATTTTTATTTAGTTATTTATTTATCTGTGTATTATTAATTGATCGGTAATTATTAACAGTGTTTATGACTATACACATGTATCTATATGTAATATGAGAATGTAAGTAGAAAGGTGATTCTATAATGTTCATAGTGTTTTGAATTAGGTGTGAAAGTGTTTATATATATATATATATATATATATATATATATATATATATATATATATATATATATATATATATATATGAAATGAAGCTTGTTTTTGTCAAGCGAAATATTAGCTAAAAAAAAAATCAAGATGAAGGGAAAAAAAAACGGAAGGTATTTTGAAATATTTTATTAAATGTTTCGAAATATTTTTATTTTTCTTTTGATTTAATTACTCGCATCTAATACATGGTTTTAGAAGGCTTTTTTTGCCTCTATATTTATATTAACTTACAAAAGATGCTTTATAAAATGAACTTTCCTAATTTATAACTCGCAGCGACCATGCGTAATCAAGTTCCATTCTATTTAAAACAGACATTTTCAACAATAGTCCACAACACCGGACGTGACACTTCACCAACACCAGGAAGTAAATTATGGAAAAAAAAGGTTATACCTTTATTTGTCTTGGCTCTGATGAAGCTTGTTTTTGTCAAGCGAAATATTAGCTAAAAAAAAAAATCAAGATGAAGGAAAAAAAAAACGGAAGGTATTTTGAAATATTTTATTAAATGTTTCGAAATATTTTTCTTTTTCTTTTGATTTAATTACTCGCATCTAATACATGGTTTTAGAAGGCTTTTTTGCCTCTATATTTATATTAACTTACAAAAGATGCTTTATAAAATGAACTTTCCTAATTTATAACTCGCAGCGACCATGCGCAATCAAGTTCCATTCTATTTAAAACAGACATTTTCAACAATAGTCCACAACACCGGACGTGACACTTCACCAACACCAGGAAGTAAATTATGGAAAAAAAAAAAGGTTATACCTTTATTTGTCTTGGCTCTGATGAAGCTTGTTTTTGTCAAGCGAAATATTAGCTAAAAAAAAAAATCAAGATGAAGGAAAAAAAAAACGGAAGGTATTTTGAAATATTTTATTAAATGTTTCGAAATATTTTTATTTTTATTTTGATTTAATTACTCGCATCTAATACATGGTTTTAGAAGGCTTTTTTTGCCTCTATATTTATATTAACTTACAAAAGATGCTTTATAAAATGAAGTTTTTTTCACTCATACAAACTATATTTATATTTACATCAAAACACCTTAGCTCTACCTAATTCTATTAAATTACACAATAGAATATTCTCACATACGGTATATATACTCACAGGAAACCTTACCAAAGATTCTCAAGGCTATAATTCATTTGCATATTTATTTTTTAAATATTGTCTAATAAATTCCTATTCAGTACAATTCACGTTAAATAAGTTAATTTTATTAACTAAGTTAATTTTATTAACTAAGTTATAGTTTATCTTTGTTGGGGGTCTTTACTTGATGTTGCCGGAATTCAGGACAAGAATTAATCTAGTCTGGTGGAGTATCTAGCTATATAGTGTTACTTTAGGCCACTTTACTAGGAGAAACTGAACCATTCCGCGTATAAGCCAGTGTATAGCTGTGTTGAGAGGATCTTATTTGGGGTTCGAATACTATGCTATTTTGAATATTTGCCCAGGGTTTACTTGTAGGGTAAATTATCCTCATGTAAGGTTGTCCTAACAAACCCCTATACAGAGAGATCGGAGACACTCGAGGATGGTGTCTAGTAGACATTACCTCTATGCCTGGTAAAAATGTTACTCGTGAAAAGTTGTGTTTGTACCATGGTATAGGGCTTTGTTTTCAGTTGTATCCTTGAATAAACAGATATACAGACACATATATAAACGATATTTATATCATAGATTAGAATGGATATCTTTGATCGAAACCTTGTTTCAACAAATCGCATAATCTGGGCGTGTTACGTTGCAGTAACGTAAAATGCTTCAGATTACGTGAAAGCGAAAATCTCTGATAGCAGCCGACAGAAGATATCATCAAAATACTGTCAGTGTAGATGCAACGGGTACGGGATGAAACGGCTTTATATTTATAGAAATGGCACCCGAAGTCAGATTTGAAGACGACGACGACGACGACGACGACGACGACGACGACGCAGGAGATATAGTTTGGATTTATTGCGTACCGATAACAAGATTCTCGCTCGCTCTTGCTCGCCTGGAGATTCTAAGGAGTTAACAGAACCGCAAGTGTCTGGCACAGATAACGAACTGAGACGCGTCGCCTCAACCTGAGATCTTATCTTAAAACCCAAGGGGAAGTAACTTATGCCCAACAACGATTTTTAAGTGAATTATCTCAATTTTTTAAGAAAACATGAAAGTTAAAACAACAAAATGTCAAGGTAAAACTTTAGTCCATACCCGCCATTTTTTTCGTCAAATTATTTCTGCTTTCTGGCACAAACATCCATTTTTGGGAACTGAAATATAAATTAAATTGACGAAAAAAATTATGTTTCGCCAGTGTTCGCAGCCGTTATTTATCGTGATATATTGTTAAAATATTCATATAAACTCATAGAATTGCGCCAGTAATTTAATTTTTCATATATAAATTATTATTATCATTTCTGATGACCTAAAGTAGAAAAAAAACACCCAACATTGACTTTATATTATAGAGTAGAGGATTTCTTTCCGGATTCATTTCAGGCGTCCGGAACTAGAAAAAGGCACGTATTTTCCCCGCTAACTTTCTCGTATATATATATATATATATATATATATATATATATATATATATATATATATATATATATATATATATATATATATATAATACCCTCCCTGCCCCTTTACAATTTCCCAATTTCTCTTTATATATATGGCTTTTTCTTCCTTCTCAGTCATAAATCATGTAATTCCCCCCCATAAAATTATAGATTAAATATGCTTCAGATTTTCCCCCTCTCTCTAAATATGTATTAGATATTTTGTCTGTCTGTCTGTCTGTCTGTCTGTCTGTCTGTCTCTCTCTCTCTCTCTCTCTCTCTCTCTCTCTCTCTCTACTTATATTTGAAGGGTCGAGTGTGAATTTCTCTTTTCTCATTTTCAAAAATGTAATCATCTCACTTGGATGCTTGACAATACCACAAGGTTGAAATAAATTATTGCATCGATGATTATGTAATTTCGTGTTACTATATTTTATTTCATATATATATATATATATATATATATATATATATATATATATATATATATATATATATATATGTGTGTGTGTGTAATCAAATGCAACCAAACTTCAGATTAGAAGAAAAAGCCATGAAAAATATTATACGCAGATGCATATCCCCAATCGACAATAACAATAAAAGTAAACTCATTATTTACTATGAGAAATTTCAAACCCAAAATCTTGTAGTAAAAAACAACGCCTCTCCATATCAAAAACCACTAGAAAGAACTAAAGTTATTTATAAGTTTTAATGCCCTTTGGGAGAATCTAACTCCCATAATAATAATAATAAAGCTAATACCTACATTGATTTTACAAGCACAACCCTATCTCGTCGCCTCACCATGCATCTTGTAAACTCTAGCTCAATCTATCAACATCTACAAAAACATAACTGCTCTCTCTCTCTGATTTAAGGCAAATTCTAGTTAATAACATCAAAAGTAAACATTCCGAACCCAATTTAAAAAAAATTCTGGAAGCTATTTACATAAAAACACAACAAAAACATCACATATGAAACCAGTGGTAACATTTTAAAATGCTTACGGTAATGCGATTTTGTTGTGTGCTGCCATCCAGCGTTGCTGAATTTAAATCGTCAACGACTTCCTGAAACAATGCGAAAAACGTTCTCTGTGCGTTTCTCCGCCGCCCTTTAACACATTCCCTTCTTTCTCCAGCTGTTTTGTTCATTTGCTTTTGATACATGAGGATGATTCCACTAAGAATCGAAAACGTTCGTGAAACCTATGGAACCTATGGAACATTTATTAATTTTTTGATTTTAATGCAAAATAGACAATCAGAAAAAAATGAAAAAATAAAAATAGTTATAATTAAACAGATGAATTCTGTTATTTTTAACAACGTTTGCACACACACACACACATATATATATATATATATATATATATATATATATATATATATATATATATATATAATGTATATGTAGTATAACATTTTGATTCATACAAACATTATTGGTTACATATGTGCATATCTGTTTCGGTTGTATTCTTCATAGAGAGTAAACCTCTTCAAGACAAAAAAAAAACGAGGAATTGAAATGATATTGAAAATCATTCTTCTTAAGTATATATTTTTTCTAGGATGGGATTTGTTTCTAATTCAACGGTCAAGCTTAGTATCAAATTACGCTTTTTAATCGTTGACATTTTCAATTCGTTTCTAACTTTTTATTTTATTATCCTTTCATTTTTTTATTTTTTTATTTTTATTATCATTTTTTGGCATGACTCGCGTTTATGACCCGATTTATTTGTTATCTCTTGTTTTTCATTTTTGTCTTTTATTGCCTTTCTGAAATAAGTTTTTATCAACTCTAGGAATTTTGGCTAGCTTAATTCAGTCCATTTAAAATTAACACATGAAGCCATAACCTGCCTACATACATGGTAATGTATCAATATTTAACCCTATATACACACATACACACATACAAAAATAACAACATATACACATCTATATCTACATACTCCGATATCTATAAAACACATACAGGCGAGTGTAAATATCAAGACATTCGATAGGATTCAACGGCAGCGCCGGAATCTTGCACTGGGGCTTCAGGTGAATGTCTATTTTAAATCTTTCTAAAAATGATCTTACTTTAATTTTACTTAGAGGAGCTTCTAATAATATTAAATTATATTTTTAATATTTTACCTACGTACGACATAAACGTATTTCACTCCCGTCACACAAGTAAAGAAACATACCGAATGAAACCATTTCAATTGTTTAGGACAATGGAGAAAGCAAATAACAAGTCAATCAACCCGCCCCGCCGTCTGAAATGAATTCTGGAACTAAATCGTTCACTCTATTTCCACAATGAGGTTTTTTATTTCTTCTTTCTATACCGATTGATATGTTCTTGTTTCTTTTATAAACCTTCCAGTTTGAGACGTTTTCTTTCTTTTTATTCTATTTTTTAACTTTACTGATTGAAACATTTTTTTATATGAATATTAGTGCGAACACTAGCGAAGCATTTTTCAAGTAGTGTGTAAACTCGTATAAAAAAACGTGCCTTGATGGATTTGTAAGTTTGGTTTGTTTTACTGTAGCAATATTCGACGTGTGTGTGTAAAAAGAAAAAAATGTCAAAAAACGGTATTTTCCACATAAGGTTAGATTAAACAGAGAAGTGGAAAATTCCATTAGATTAAAATTATGGCTACGTGTTAGGATATGATATCATTGACCGCAAGTCCGAAGTAACGCATAGCGTTGAAAATAGTAAAATCTTACTCTTTGGCAGATGAGTTGATTTGATTCGGACGTCTTTTTCGAAGCTCTGTTGTTGTTTGATCCCCTACCCGCTGCCCGAAAATGGGCGATGAGAAGATTACGTAATATGTTATTTTACAGTTCTATAAAAAAATAAAACAACAAAAAAGATGATGCAATTGACCAAGTAGTTTTTGGTCGTTTTATCAACCATATGGGAAGTGACGGCTGTTAAGTGGTTAACAATACGGACTGACGACATGGTGTGTCAAGTTCGAATCCAGTTCTTTCCAACCACTTTCACTTAAGATGTTGTAAAACATCCCGATGTCTTTATAGAAAGAGTTCTTACTAGAAAAATATCAGGGAAACCAATGACAACAATAGAATCGTCTGATTCCTACGAAATGAATGAATGAGTTAACCATATTTTTAAATAGTATAGCGAAATACAATTCTTATAGGATAGGATAAATTAAAGATCGCTGTTGTTATTTCACCTAAAGCTATTACAGGAGGGACCACGTGAAGGTTGCCAACATCCCAAAGTGAAAGTGATATTATGGAATCGACTGGATGTAAACTTAGCACACTTAACCACCGTCAGTGTAACAAATATATTGAATGACGCTCGAGTGGTTTAGTATCCACAGACAATCAGCAACCTGGGTTCACAACGACGACACGGGTGTATAAAGGTTTTATACACACTCGGTTAGTGAAAGTGTTACATTTTAGCCTTGAAAAATGGCGAGTCATTAGTAGAAAATAAAAATAAATAAAAATAATCTCTTAAATCATAGAATAATATGAAACACTAAATTCACTCTAAAATGTATTTTTGATTAAAAACTTATCCTTCTTTATTGCTAAGACGGACTTCATTCTCTTTTTAATTGCAATAACGGTTGTTAAATCTAAAAACAAATACTTGCTTTCTTTATGATGATTTAGTAAAAGATACAAAATCCAAGAAGTAGAATTAACATTCATTATACATTATTAGTATAGAATTAAACTAACACTTACCGGCATAAGGGCCTCAACTGGCATCAATCTCATAGAAGAATACTTGTTCGAATGAATGAACATTTATACACTAAAATGGCCACTTATGAATCTCAGCCAATCAGAACACGGAGAATGGACTTTCCCTTCTGAGCATAATGGAACATTCTAGCCTTATTATAAACAGGCATTTTGATGTGCTCAACAGTCTGACTTATCTTGCTGCTCAACTGGTCGTACAGTTGAGCCCTAAGCAGCGACTCTATAATTAGGGTCACTGGAATCACAGCTCTAGATCTCATCAGAAAGACCGAATGCAGAGAAGAATGGGGAGCCATGATCATCGATGTCTGCAAACAGACCTGACACGATACTTCTTCAGATTGTGGCCCAAGCTGAAATCGACTTGAAGTCGGTACTTTCCGGATGTTTATGTAAACCGCCTGAAATTACCGAAAAGCAAGTCGCTTTTAGCTTCTTCTTCAACGTCTGCATTGCCGTTAACTGCAACAGAAAATCTGCCTAATTTTAAACCTCTTAAAAAAAGATGATTACATAAATTCGGGGCCAAGCTAAAATCGACTTGGTGTCAGTTAGTGTTAAAGTGAGGGTTAGGATAAGCTTGATTTCTTGTGAAAGTGATATGATGGAACCGACTGGATTCGAACTTGGCACACCTAGGTCGTCAGTCGTGTCGTTATCCACTCGACCAGTGTAACAAATATATTGAATGACGCTCGAGTTGTTTAGTATCCACAGACAAGCAAGAACCTGGGTTCACGACGACGACGACGACGACACGGGTGTATAATGGTTTATACACGCATTGGTAAGTAAAACATAACATTAGTTTTATTTGTCCTATTTATTTTTATTAAT
>OY744543.1:67374202-67379202 GCA_963556195.1 Sepiola atlantica | reverse complement strand
CTAAACCTTATATATAGAATTCTTATTCCAATTTTATCAAAATCCATGACATGATTTTTGTTCCAGAAAAGGTCTAAAATTCAAGTCTTCAGTTTAAGGGGTCTTAAGAAGAAATCGAAATTCAGTGAAACTTCAATAATTAGTGTCTAAGGCCTAGGGATCAAATTAAATGCAATTCTGAAATAATTGAATTTTCAAATGGGGTCTTGTGTCCATATTATGGCCATAAACCCCTTTAAAATGCTCCAAAGAAACTGAAATTTAAGGGAAATTTATTAATATATGTTTAATAACTATTGTTAAAATGTCACAACAATTAGAATCATCTGAATCTTAACGAACGGCATCTACCCCCATTTTAACTTCATTGCAAACAACTAAATTAAACCAAATATAGCCCATATTACGACCCCTTTACGTCTTGGAGCTGTGTTTTAAAATTCATCATGATAGCTTACTTAGTGTGTATATATATTTTTAGATATAGATATATTATATATATATATATATATATATATATATATATATATATATATTATATATATATATATATATATATATATATATATATATATAAAATATATATATATATATATATATATATATATATAATATATCTATTAAAATTATTAAATTAAATTATAAAATTATCTATTAAAATCAAATTAAAAATCGTTATTTTTTTTTTTACTACAAATAATTTTATATATATATATATATATATATATATATATATATATATATATATATATATATATATATATAAAATTATTTGTAGTAAAAAAAAAAAATAACGATTTTTAATTTGTAATAAATGTTTTCAAAATTAATTCCTTAATATCTATTGGGGAATTTTCTTTGATTAAAATCATATTAAATTAAAATATTGTAAATTATACATCCGCACACTACGATAACTTTTAAAGTTAAAATCTCAGTGAATTATATAATGTTACAAACAATAACAATTGCTGGTCGAATGAAATCATGGAATCCCATTCGCCGCCATCTTTAGAAAGTCTTGACATCATTCCATGCCACGTTCACGCGTTGTCCCTTCTCAGCCAAACGTCTGATATTACTTACGGTTAGGGTTATTGGTTCTCAGCGCCAAAATGTAAATAAGGAACGATTCTTAACTGTTATTTTACGAGTTTATTCAATTCCTCACTTCTTTTCGCATTTTTACGTTATCTTAATTTGTTCTCCCTTCCCTACTTTTTTTTTTTTTAGAAAATGGCGATTTTCTTTTCTTCTTTTTCTCACTTCGTTTTCTTTTACGTTTTTTGGTATATCTTTTGTTTACGTCTTTTTTCTTTTTCTTAAGACGAACAAAAAGTTCGTCTGTTTAGTGACGATTTTTTAATTTTTTATTCTGATGTTATTTTTTACCGTTTTCTGTAATTATTTCTTTCTTTCTTTTCATACATTATTTTAAAAAAATCCTATTCGTTTTTTTTTTATTTGTTTCTTTTCTTCGTTCTTTCATGTTATCTTATTCGTTTTCGTCTTTTCAGTTGGAGTTCTTTTCGTCTTTTATCCTTTTTTTCTTTTACATCTTTTTCTTTCTTTTTTCTTTTACATCTTTTTTTTCTTTTTTTACATCTTTTTCTTTCTTTTTTCTTTTACCTTTCTTTTCTTTTTTCTTTTACATCTTTTTCTTTCTTGTTTCTTTTACATCTTTTGGTTCCGTTTTTCTTTTACCTTTTTTTTCTTTTTTCTTTTACATCTTTTTCTTTTCTTATTTCTTTTACATCTTTTTCTTTCATGTTTCTTTTACATCTTTTGGTTCCGTTTTTCTTTTACCTTTTTTTTCTTTTTTCTTTTACATCTTTTTCTTTCTTTTTTTATTTTACATCTTTTCCTTCCTTTTTTCTTTTACATCTTTTTCTTTTTTTTTTCTTTTACATCTTTTCGATCCTTTTTTCTTTTACATCTTTTTCTCTCTTTTTTCTTCCTATCCATTCATTTTTTTGTCTCGATTTTTCTTTCTATTCATTTCTTCTCTTCATATCGTTAAAGTTTTTCCATTTTTTTTACTGGCAATTGTTTCTTTTCTTATTCTTTTTTCTTTATTTTTTTCCTTTCTTTTCGTCTATTGTTATTACCTTCTCCTTTCTATTTATATATTTTTATTCTTCTATTCTTCTTTTACTTCCTTTCTTTTTTCCTCTCCTTTCATCGATTTTATTTTGCCTTTTATTTTTCTTTCTTTCTTTTTTCCGTCTTTCTTTCTTTATATTACATCTGTTTTTATCCTTTAACTTTTTTCCTTTTCATTTGTTTTGCCTCTGACTTTATTCGCTTTCTTACTTTCCATTCATATATTATTCTCTTTCTTTCTTTCTTAATTGTCATTCATTCTGCTATTCACTTCTCTTTCTTCTTTCCTTCATTGTTGTTGTTGTTCTTCTTCTTCCTCTTCTTCTTCCTCTTCTTCTTCTTCCTCTTCTTCTTCCTCTTCTTCTTCTTCTTCTTATTATTATTATTTACTCACTAACAGTTCTCACACAGGTCATCACAATCGATTGCTCACTGACAATAACCGGTGGTGTTCCCTAGAATCCGAGCGATAACAACTCTTCCCAGAATTCCAGTGTTCTCCATCTCTTTCGATAACCATTGTAAATGACTTAGCTTTATTGCAACATCCGCTTACCGTTGCTTTCTCGCTGGAAATCGCCATTGGTTTTCCCTGGGGTTTGGCTGGAAAAAAGCATCCCCAAGGTCAGTGTTCCACGCACTTTCAAGTGGAGGTCTGGTTAGTGCTCTCCCTCCTTGGTTTTTCCATCCTCCTTGAACCTTCAGAACTATTGGGGGGGAGCATTTAACTTTAAATATTTTTCGATTTCAGTTCTCTTGGTTTCGTGTGTTCTTTCTGTTTTTTGTTTTATTTCTATCGCAACTTCCATGTTACTGGTTGGTGTTCGCAGTTTATGTGGTTTGGTTTCCGCATTCGAGGATTTTCCTGAAGATTTCTGCTGTTTTTATTATCGCCGTCCGTTGGATCGTCTCAGCCTTCTCTCTGAATCCAATTTCTTCCATTTTTTTTTTTCGAGGATTTTCGGGATTGCTCCTAGTGCTTCTACGAATATCATCATCATCATCATCGTCGTCGTCGTTGTCGTCAATGATGATGATGATGATGATGATATTATTATTATTATTATTATTATTATTATTATTATTATTATTATTATTATTATTATTTGTACTCACTAGGAGTTCACACACAGATCATCGTCAGTGATTGCTCACCGACAACAACCAGTGGTATTTCCTGGAGTCTGAGTGACAAAAAGTCTCCCCAGATTTCCAGTATTCTTCACCTCTTTTCGATAACGATGTGATGTCGCAACAGCCTCTTACCATTGATTTCGCGCTGGTAAGGACAATTGGTCTTCTCTAGGATTTGGGTGGCAATAAGCTTCCTCAAGGTCCCAGCACTCTCCGCACTTCCAGTGGAGATCTGGTTTGTGCTGTCCCTCCTCGGTCTTCTCATCCTCCTCAACCCTCTACAAATATTTTGTCTGGTGTCAGCCTAGGCCGGACCCAGTTAAAAAAAAAAAGAAAAGAAAAAACAAGTTTAATGTTTTTTTATTTTTAAATTTTTTCCTTTTTTTCCTTTCAATTCCTTAATTTTTTTCCTTTTTTCTTTCCTTGCTTAAAAAAATTTTTTTTTAATTGTTTTTAAATTTAAAAAAAAATGGGGGGGGGTTGTTGTTATTATTATTATTATTATTATTATTATTATTATTATTATTATTATTATTATTATTATTATTATTATTATTATTATTATTATTATTATTATTATTCCTATTCTTATTCTTATTCTTATTCTTATTCTTATTCTTGTTATTCTTATTCTTATTCTTATTCTTCTATCTTTACATTTATATGTTAATACTCTTTCTTTTTCTTTTATTCTATTGATCTTCCTGCGATACATTTCCTTCTTTTTTTCTGTTTTGGTTCATCCGTTCATTCGTCTTGTTTAGCACAAGGCGTGGTCGCATTCCGTACGCCCCCCCCCACCCCCTCTTTTAAGTCAAACAAACGGAACCATACCCCTTTTTCCTTTCTTGTATATTTATATTAGAGTCGTTTAATATTATTTTAACACCACGGCGACAGAGGATGCATTATATTCAAGAGCCAATTGAATTGGCCTTTTGTTAAGATATAAATACCACAGGCACAATTTAAAAACCGTTTCACTTAGACAATATTTACTGTAAGAGTTGGCGAGAAGACTGCAATGAAAGAATTCGGATTGTTTTGCACTGGTTCTTTCGAACCACTTACTATATTGACAAAAGCCATTAAACTTACCATTGACCTTAGATAAGGTATGCGTCTTTAGAACGACCGTCCATAGATTTAGGTGTTAACACAAGAAAGAAAGAAAAATATATCTCTATATATATATCTCTATATATCAAGTTAGGTATATTTCGATTGCAAGATAATATCTTAAACTAATGAACCGATCATTATGAATTTTGGAATATATATTCTTGGCAATGGACACATTTTTCTTTAGATTTCAACATTTACGAAGTGCATATATATAAAGTTAGGTATACGTAAATGTTTATATATATATATATATATATATATATATATATATATATATATATATATATATATATATATATATATATATATTAGTATTTCATGTATCCACATAACATTTTATAAGGAGATATAATTTTTTATGTATCAATTTTCAGTATTTACTTCAACAGTGCTCGATACGTAAGTAGAGCTAGGTAGTAAGCTATGAAAATATATTTATGGCAATTGAGCTACACAGAGGCTTCCGCGTTTCATCCCCGGAGGAATCTTCAGACTAGAATGCATGGAGTTATTTTTGCCGGGTGTTTTTTTATATACACTACTAGCTCGTTAACCAATCAGATTCTTAGCTGTTCTCTCAGTCAATCGTTGGGCTTCCGGCGAACAAAGGTCTTGTTAGTGTTACTTCCTATATCCTG
>OY744543.1:67364202-67366702 GCA_963556195.1 Sepiola atlantica | reverse complement strand
GTTTTGTGGGGAATCTTCAAAGTTGCTCAATATGAGCACCATTCGTCACACGGCAGACATCTAGTCGATAATCCATTTCCTGCCAAACGCGTTCCAGCATCTTGACGTCAATGGTTCCCACAACTGCCGTTACTCGAGCCTTTAGTTCGTCAATATCTCTTGGAAGGGGCGGCACATAGACTTGTTGCTTGACAAAGCCCCAAAGGAAAAAGTCACACGGGGTAAGATCTGGAGACCTAGGAGGCCAGGGCATGAGAACGTCATCACCTCGCCCAGATCTCCCAATCCATCTACCAGGCAGCCTTGTGTTAAGAAACTGCCTTACTCTAAGACTCCAGTGTGGTGGTGCACCATCTTGTTGAAAAAGTAAGTCATCAGATTCTGCTTGTTCCAACTGAGCCATTAACCAGTCTTCCAGCATGTTGAGATAGGATTCACCAGTAGGAAGGAGTTTTTACTACAAGATTTTGGGTTTTAAATTTCTTATAATAAATAATGAGTCTAATTTTATTATTATTGTTAATTAGGGTTATGCATCTGTTTATAATATATTTCATGGCTTTCTCTTTTAATCTGAAGTTGGCTTGGATTTGATTACAATAGTATATGTTAATATAGATTGAGTTGTGATGTTGGATATTATTGGTCCCCCGATTTATAAAATCGGGGGACTTATGTTTTGAGGCATGTCCGTCCGTCCGTCCGGATTTTTCTCCGCAACCATCCATTGAATTTCTCTGAAATTTTGCATGAAGTTGTAACTTTGGTCATGTTAGAAAGTGACATTCTCCGATATTTGAAAAAAAAATCTGGTTAGCCTCCCAGGGGGTCAAAAGGCCTCGAAATGGCAAAAAATATCATTTTTTGCGCCATAACTTTTCATATATATATTCTTTGTAGTACAAAACTTTATAATGGCATGGAAGAGACAATATTTATTAATCATGATGAATTAAGAATTAAAAAGATTAAAGGGCAGCTGACCGGTTTCGTACCTCGCTCAACAGAGCCAAATACCGAGGTATCGTGTAAAAAAATATAATAAAGATGCTATGAGTCTTATAGCAAGGGAAAGGGGTATATATATATATATATATATATATATATATATATATATATATATATATATATATATGATAATTTTATTTACACAGACATGTACAAAATCTGCGACACTGGCATGTCGATGTTATCGATCAACAGTTACTATAAACTGAGATCTCAGTTTATAGTAACTGTTGATCGATAACATCGACATGCCAGTGTCGCAGATTTTGTGCATGTCTGTGTAAATAAAATTATCATATATAAAGCTCTATTTTGATATTGAGCACTTTTTATAAACTCGGTTAAAATTCTCTGGATTACCACCCTGTGGATATTTTTCACCTGGATTATTACCATTATTATATATATATATATATATATATATATATATATATATATATATATATATATATATATATATATATATATATATATATTATTGATGATCATATCAATTGTTTCTTTTACAGATACATTCGTTTAGTGTAATCATCGGATTTATCAAGTACTACGAATATGTTTGTTTTGTCAGATTTTTCTATAATAATATTTGGATGATTGCGGAGTCCATTAGCGACTCTTTTTTTTAGATTGGGATTCAATAATTACTTGGATTGTTTTTTAGCATGTCGAACTTTTATGGCTTCCGCTTTTAGGATTCCACGAAAGCCGGGATGTGATGTAATTTTATTTTCTGTTTCTAGTTTAGTTATGTTTTAATATAGTAATTCTATTTCTGCTTTTTTTTTGTTTTGGTGGCTGAATCGATTGGAAAGGTGGCAGTTAGGTCCAAGATTCAGTAATTCCTTTTGGGGTTCTGTAAGTTCGTGGCTAGAAAGATTAATGTAGTGATGCGTGTGGTTGGATCGTAAAATGGATCCCTTGTATAGCGAGTTTAATATATTTTTTTAATAGTTACTCGTAAAGAGTGTTTGTAATTGTTAATGATGTCCGCAAGTCGTTATTGGAGTTCTATGTATTGATCGTTGGGTATGAGGACTTTCGGTTTGCTTTCAAGTTCATGAAGTTTAATGGTATGTTTCCGAATTAATTCTTGGGTTATGGTAATTTGTCCTTTAATTAAATTGACTTTAAAGTCGCTAGCAGTAGTGCTGTATTGTGCTGCAGGGTCATGCAATTTGATGCAATTGAATTGTGTGCATTTTAATATATATATATATATATATATATATATATATATATATATATATATATATATATATATATATAAACAATTAAGTCGACTACAACGCTAAGAGATGTGTATGATTGATCGCATGGTGTGTGTGTGTGTTTGTATGTGTGTGTGTGTGTGTGTGTGTATGTATCGAGCAGTAAGAGAGAAAGAAAAGGAGAAAGAAAAAAGGTATTTGTGAATGGGTGTATGTATATATGTATGTATGCTTACGCGCATAGGCACGTGTCGGTGTCGGTGTATGTGTGTGTGTGTGTG
>OY744543.1:67349202-67356702 GCA_963556195.1 Sepiola atlantica | reverse complement strand
TATATATACATATATATATATATATATATATATATATATATATATATATACATATATATATATGCACCAACCACTTGTCCCCCCCAAAAAAAACCCTCTAATCTAATAGATCCCACACTACCTCCTAAGCCCCAGTCCCTGTCTAATAGCCGCAATGCTACATCCCTGCGCTTATTTTACAAGTATTTTAATTGAATGTGCTCTGGCGAACTTGCTGCACTTTTGACCCCTCAACATAAAACCCTTGACCAAACCCGACAATTAGAAAAAAATCACACACACCATTCACTGTAGACGTCCCTAGATGCTGCAAAGCTTTCTCGAAACGCTTGCCTTTTGGAATTTCCTTCCTGCTCCCTGTTTCTCCGACTGTACAAACATGCAGAAATGGAAATATAATGTGAACAAACATCTTGCTTCACAACTCCCAACTTAGCATGCCCCTATAAATCTAGCCCCTAATTAACAGTCGCCCCTTACATCTCAGTGGCAATGTGCCTTGTTTCTGATGGATATAAGTAGAAGAAAACTGAGAGCGGCCATGATTACTAGTGGCTTGCGTCCTGGTTTCGAATTTCGATACTGATGCGCTCGCTGCGTCTATCCACACCAATGAGTCATAAACAACGAGACAGCTACCTGTTGATAACTATATATATATATATATATATATATATATATATATATATATATATATATATATATATATATATATATATATATAAACAAAAAAAAAGAAACTGAAACATATTCTGGTTTTATCCACCGTGTTGTCAAAAACAGCAACACTAACATCGACAATCAGCCCTCAAACTAGTAGAGAAACATTTTCTATAAATCTGAAAAGATTAAAACATATATTTAACAAAATACTCTCAAAAGCAGTTACTCTTGAGCACAAAACATAAAACCAACAATAAAAACAAACTTTTAAAAATAACTAAAAAAAAACTAATTAGCTATGGTATACAAATCAACGCGCAATTACTTATGAGAACGATATATAACAAGTTTTTTGTCCATTTGATTTGAAGACGACTATGCAGTATGCATGGATGCAGTCCCGTGATAATGTGTTCCACAAATAGGACTTTCTTGGAAAGAAACCCTATCCATGGAAATTGCGCCTGACACGAAGCACACTGAAGAAGAAGGAAAAGTTCCTTTCAGTTGTGGTAGGTAGACGAGTTATTGTTGTGAATATCTTATAAGTAGGTACCAGAGATTTGAGCTCAGTCGATCATGTTCCACGGAAATAACGATAGAGTAGAGAAAGACTAGCGATATCTCTTTTGTGAGAAAGGATCTTTTCACGCACTAGACTGCAAAAACGATTGTGTAGTTTGTGAATCCAATAAAGAGTGGGATAGGCGGCACCTTGCAAGATGCGGCAGTAGTACTTCATCTTAAGACGTAGTTGTACTCCTACATACGTAGATGGGAGTTTGAATTACCTACTGGGGAGTTTGAACTACCTACTGGGGAGTTTGAATTACCTACTAGACACTATTCTCGAGTGCCTTCGGTCTCTCTGTACAAGGGTTTATCAGGACAACCTGACATGAGGATACTTCACCCGACAGTTAAACCTTGACCAAAAATTCAAAATAACATAGTATTCGCAGCCCAAATAATATCTCCTCGGTATGGCTAACTAACACTGGCTTATACGAAGTATGGTGCACCTTCTGCAAGTGATGTTGTCTCTAGTAACAGCACTAAGCTGAATACTCCACCAGACTAGATGAATTCTTGTTCTAGAATCGGGTAAGACTAAGAGACCACAAGAAAGATATACTACAACGTAGTTAACTGGTCAATTGGGGAGAGGAAATTAATATTCTTAACTTCTTTACAACTTCCTCGTTTGAGAAATAAAGGAGAACTTTAATAGAATATTCGATTGTCTTATATAGAGATCAAGTATTAGCCCGAAGAAGAGGCCCCTTTATTTCTGAGAACTTCAACTGAAGTAAAATGAAACTAAAAAAGTAGAGGATTGCATTAGGAGTCAGTACTTAACTTTTAATGAAGTCAATAACTTAAATGTTTGTAGTGAAAAAAAAACGCTTAGGAATCACATTTATATCATAGCTAATAGAACGTACGTTGTATTTAAGGAAAACGAAAATAAAGTCGGTGCTTGTATAATAAAAAGCCGAAAAAAGTTTTTTTTGTCTTTTAGTGTTGGAGAGGTAAATAAGGGGCAGGTAACTCTTCACAACAGCTCTAGCTTTGGAACAATATTTTCTAACCCTAACCCTAAACCCTAACCCTAAACCCTAACCCTAAACCCTAATCCTACCCCTAACTCTAATCCTAACCCTAAACCTAACCCTAACCCTAACCCTAACCCTAACCCTAACCCTAACCCTAAACCCTAACCCTAAACCCAAATCCTAACCCTAACCCTAACCCTAACCCTTTTATGTCTAATCGACGTTCTCCTTGCACAGTAGCCACATGTGCAACGCCAATTAAAGCCATCAGTTTTGATTACTGGAAAATCGTGTTTAAAAATCGTTGTAAGAGTTACCTGCCCCTTATTTACCTCTCCAACACTAAAAGACAAAAAAAACTTGGGGGGGGGGGCTTTTTATTATACAAGCGCCAAAAAGTCATATCAATTAGAAATTAAGAAATAACTTAAATAATTACGCTTATAAATTAGACCTTGATGAGAAATATATGTAACATAAAGAATAGTTTAAAGTATTGTATAAATTCAAGTTTAGTGATATACACTGAAGTTTATCGGTTATTTTACTAAACTAGAAGCATACTCGTCACAGGGCAGGCAAAAGGAATCCCCCAAACAGAACCGTTTGCACCACTTTTATGTCCCCTTACAAAGTAATAATGCTACTAAATCTTATGACTAGAATCTTTGTCCCAATGTTGATCAAAGTCCATTACATTATTTTAAATCTAGAAAATGTCTAAAATGTAAGTTTTAAGCTTAAGGGGTCTTAAGAAGAAATTGAAATTCATCGGATCTTGTTTCATTGGTGACTAATGACCACGGACTAAATTCAATGCAAATCTGAAATATTTGAATTTTCAAATGGGAGATTGTGCCGATGTTATGTCCCCAAACAAGGAAGTTAACTTTGTAAATGCCAAGTCGGCGGGTATTTTACAACGAGCAGCAAAGAGTGATCAACAACAACAAACTGTGTTGGATCTCGCAATATATATATATATATATATATATATTGCGAGATCCAACACAGTTTGTTGTAGATCACTATTATATATATATATATATATATATATATATATATATATATATATATATATATATATATATATATATATATATATATATATATTGGTGTGTGTGTACAAGGAGAATACCGTCCCATAATTTTTACTCTAGAAAATGTCTAAAATGTAAAGCTTCAGCATAAGGGTTTTTTACAAGAAATCAAAATTCACGTAATTGGTGTCTCATGATTTTGGATCAAATTCAATGCAAATCTTAAATATTTGATTTTTTTCAAATGGGAAGTTTAAAATACTCCAAAGAAACTGAAATTTGATGAATATTTCTTAAGTGGTGTCTAATGACTACAGATCAAATTGCCTCGAGCCGGAGAATGATCCAACCATTTTTGCAACAACTTATTGTAATACGAATACAATTGTTCTCGTTTCTATCCTTCAAAAAACGCTCATGAATTTCCGGCAAAAGGCAACAAAACGCATGTAGAAATGAAATATTCAATTATATTTATCTGGCAAAGGCTCGTAAATTCATTTCAGCTAAAGATCGGTTTCAGTTACAATCGCTGGTCACGGTGTTTCCCGTGACCCGGATCCCTACCGACGTGCGCATGCGCGCCAATGCGCCTGTCCACTCCCACCTGTTTCCCCGTCACAGAAGATCGAGAGCCAAAGTTTCCCCTTCTCTATTTCAACGGCTACAAACATAAATTATTGTACAAATAAATACCATTTCCAGCGACACAAGAACACACGCATACACATGTTTTATGTAAATATTAGCACAGACATATGGTCTCTGTTAAACCATGACACCCTATTATCGCTCGTACTAACCCTTTCTGGTGCTGCTGATGGTAGCAGGGGTAATAAGGGTAGATATATGTATGTATATGTATATATATATATATATATATATATGTGTGTATGTATGTATATGTGTATATGTATATATATGTATATGTATGTATATATATATGTATATGTATGTATATATATGTGTATGTATATGTATGTATATATGTATATATATGTATATGTATGTATATATGTATATATATATGTATGTATATATGTATATATATGTATGTATATGTATATATATATGTATGTATATGACTATATATGTATATGTATATATATATATATGTATATGTATATATATGTATATGTATATATATGTATGCATGCATATGTATATATGTATATGTATATGTATATATATATGTATATGCATATATATATATGTATATGTATGTATATGTATATGTATATATATGTATATGTATATGTATCTGTATGTATATGTACGTATATATATATATGTATATATGCATGTATATGTATATATATATATATATATATATATATTTATGGCAATTAAGCTATACAGAGGCTCCCGCATTTCATGCGCGTAGGTAATATTCAAGCTAAAGCTGTGTAGTTTAATTGCCATAAATATATTTTCATAGCTCTACTTACGTATCGAGGACTGTTGAAGTAAATACTGAAAATTGATACATAAAAAATTATATCTCCTTATAAAATTGGCAGATTGTCGTGTTGGTCTAGTGAATTTGCGTCGTGGGAGCACCAGAGCAGCAAGTTCATCAGAGAACAGTCTATTGAAGTACTTGTAAAACAGGCACAAGGAAGCAACATTGCGGCGGTAGGATAGGGGCTGGAGCTTGGTGGATAATGAAGGAACTATCAAGTTTATGATGACTTTGGCCTTTTGGCCAAGATCAAAGTGTAGTATCTGTTCCTATGGATACGGCATAGACTGGTATTGTGTGGCCTTCGGGCCTTGATTTACGCCGGTCTATGGGACGGTCCTGTGCAGTTCTAGGAGGTCCACCCTCCCAGGATTCGCCTCCCCTCTTTGGGGAGGAATAAGTTTATTGCTTACTGCCTGAGGCGCCCCTACCGGGGAATGCCGACGGGGCTGCCCAGGCAATCTTTAATAGCCAGAGTGCTTATCTTCTCGGGCGCTGGCTTTTCAAGTCCCACTTTCCCGACCCGACCTCGGGTCACATCTTACCTTGTGTGAGTAAGATAAAACTGGCCTTGTGCCTAACGTCCTAGTGTGGAGGTAAATAAATGTCTTTGGCCTTTTGGCTAAGATCAAAGTGTAGTATCTGTTCCGATGGATACTGCACCCCATAGACTGGTATTGTGTGGCCTTCGGGGCTTGATTTACACCGGTCAATGGGTCTGTCCTGTGCAGTTCTAGGAGGTCCACCCTCCCAGGCTTCGCCTCCCCTCTTCGGGCAGGGTTAAGTTTATTGCTTACTGTCTGAGGCGCCCCTATCGGGGAATGCCGACGAGGCTGCCCAGGCAATTTTTAAACCCCACTTGTCCGACCCGACCTTGGGTCATATCTTACTTGTGGGAGTAAGATAAAAAAAAAACTGGCCTTGTGCCTAACTCTTGGAGAGGAGTAAATCAACACTCAATGCCTTTCTTTCTACTCCTCTACCATCATCGTCATCTTATTTTAACCTTCTCTCTTCATAAATGACTGTAATAATAGGTGTCTAACCAGCCGGGTACTTCGCTTGTAAATGTAAAATGTAAGCGAAATATCAGTCCTTTACATGGCCTTTTTAAAGAGTGTTATACTTGGAGAAAACATACTCTAATTTGAAAAAAAAAGTAAAAATAAGAGGCGAGGACATGAGAAAAGGAAATGAAAAAAGAAATATGAGCCGAAGGCGATAAAAGAAGATGATATTATGCAGATGGAAAGAGAGGAAATAAGGGGGCGGTTTGTCTTTTAATTTTTCGAGCTCGAAAAAAGGAAAAGGGTGTTTGGGGATCAGGAAGTCTTCTAGATATGTTAACAAGATGTATACAGATGCATCTTGTCTCAGGATTTCCGATTTGAAAGAATTAACCATTGCCATGTGAGAGATGTGTATATATATGCATAAGATTGGGTATATACAGGGGTTCGACAAAATAATGGAAATACCTTGTGAATTTTGCATCAATTTTAAACACCTATAAAAATTGAATACAATTACCAAAATGTTGGTTTCATATTTTTTATATATGGTTATTGTTGTCTTTAATTTATTGGTTAAATTTATTTTTTTATTTCAGATAGTGCATATTGTTACATAGCCTTTAATTTCGCGTACCTTCTCTTCCTCCTTGTCGCGTGGAGGGGTGTCGGCTCGATGTTGTCTAGTGGAGGAGGAAAGGAGGGGGAAAGAAGGAATCTCATGCCTGTATTCTCTTAGGGAATTTAATTCCTCTAATCATTTGAAGACTACATAGAGAAATCGTCTGTTCGGCTTGCTTCCAAAACCCAGATTGGCAAAACTCCGTTTCCCACACAAAAGCCCGTGACGTCACAGAACACCTATGCGCAGGTGCACCTTGACCCTTGACCTGAGGTCTCGTCAACGTGGTGGCCCTGTCAACGCCTGTGAGCTCCGACTGTGAGAAAAGCGCTATTTTGCACTCGGTTGTACGGGTTCACCCGCACTAAATCGCGCAAGCCAAACCAAACGATCTCCCACACATACGTCCGGCCTCAAGGGCCATTATCCAGTATATATGGTTATTGATGCCTTCAATTAATTGGTTAAATTCATTTTTATTTCAGATAGTGCATATTAGTAAGAAAAATTTACATGCAGATCTATCAGATTCATAAAGAGGGCAAATTGTTGGTGCCGGTATGACAGGTGCTACTGTAACGGAAGTGGCTGAAATGGTGGCCGTATCGAGAGGAACTGTCTCGAAAGTGATGACAGCCTATGAAACAGAAAAGGAAAATCCTCCTCTAAACAAAATTCTGGAAGAAAGCCGAAGCTGCCTGAAATAAATCGTAGAGTTTTTGTAAGGATTGTGAAGAAAGGGCACAAAACTACGATAAATATTTTTAGTTAAAAAAAGAAAGAAAAAGAAGAGTTTTTTGTAGCAGTATATAAAGAAGCTGGTAGAGTAATTAAGAGTGTCTGACAGAGTTTCGGCTTCAGACAGACAGATACATAAACTCCATTATTAATAGATACACGTTACACTAGCATTATATATAACTACATAAAATCTTCATGAGAATGAAATTAATAAAACTAAGTTAAGAAACGCTTTTACATAATGCCACTAAGACCAAGAGAATAAGCGCATTCAACGTATTTTAGAGTGTAAAAACAAACAAATGAAAACCATAAAAATAAAAAATTATGAAATACATTTTAGAATCACACTTTTGAAGTATCCCTTGTTGAGAAAAATATATAACATAAAGAATGATTTTAAATG
>OY744543.1:67269202-67339202 GCA_963556195.1 Sepiola atlantica | reverse complement strand
AGATTCAATCCCGAAGTCCAGAGATGTTCATGGAGCCTTGAGTCGCTCTTGAATACCGTCCTAATGTCATAGGGATTAGATATCCTATGAATTTATTCAGACGAATAATTAACTTAAGGTAGATAGACTATTTTGATTTGAGGGTGGTGTTCTTAGATGTTTGATCCAGCTTTCTCGGAGTTGATATCAGTATTTCTGGGTAGTTAGTTAGTTCAGTAGAGGGTTTCTCTTAGGCCGTCAATCTCCCATTCATAGTATTGGTGTCACTACATATTGTTTCGCTTGATGTTGTAGAAAACAGGCGATTCCATTCTTTACATTGTATGAATGGTGGGAGTTAAAGTTGAAGTATTGTCCCGTGAAGGTTAGTCTTCGATGTACCCCTGCTTAGTGCGAGTTACCAACACATCTGAAAAGGACAATTTTTAGTATGTCCCTTCTCCGTGGTGAACTGTATAGATCAGGGGTGGGCAACCTCCGGCCCGCGGGCCACATTCGGCCCGCGGGCCACATCCGGCTCGCAAAGGCTTAGCGTCCGGCCCGCCACCCTGCTATGCTTTATTATTGCAATCCGGCCCGCGGACCTCCCAGTAAAACTCATATCGTTTTGTGACATAGACGTAAAAGTAGGTTTCAATTAAGATTTACAGTGGGATAAAAATGTATAAATATCAGCGAGCGATGATGCGTGCATATTTCATTTTTCTTTAACTATTAATTTCAAATCCTTGGCATGAGATAAAAATAGAAAAAGAGAAAGAGAGATGCAAAGTGGAAACGTGAGACGAGGAAAGGGCATGAAACATAGAACCTATGTGAGGTGTGTCAAAACGAATGCTGGATCAACTTGCTACTTCCCCCGTCATTATTTTTTATGATTCCAAAATGGCTCTTAGTCGGCGCCTTTTATAACATTACATACAGAAGTCTACTGAGAAAGAAATACTAGATTTGTAGAGTGTTCAATACAATTTTTGTACAATTTATTTATGTAAAAAAAATATAGTAATTCTGCGATTTTGTTTTTCACTCCGGCCCGCGATCTCCTTCCAAAAGTCTCATCCGGCCCTCACTCTGAAAAGGTTGCCGCCCCTGGTATAGATGAACCGATGGAATTCACATGGTCAAGTAATGCTTGAACATCCTCCTGATCAAACCAGGATATAAACGTGTCATCAATACTTCGAAGATCATTCGATGAGTTTAGTGATGTGGATTCGAATACCATTTTTCAAAGTATTTCATGTGTACTAGGGACAATGACAATCCATTGGTTGGGCCTTCTTCTTGTCTGTATATGCCAGACCCCATCTCAAAGTAGGTTGTTTTCACTCAGAAATTCAACATGATCGTCAGATTATCTATTTGAATATAGTTGGGTTTCTGCTGTGAGTGATCTATAGCGAACATTTCCCGATGTCGGAGTCTCAGAATGACTTTTATTTTATCAGTGTGTAGTTCTGTGCACAGTTTTACTACGTTTAGACTCATTGTCTGATTGGAATGGGAGCGTTGATTTCTTTTCTTTTTTCATGAAGTGGATGAAGTACTTGATATACAATGGGGAATTACTTGTGAGTGGGGTGATTATATCAACAAGAAGGCGTCTCAATTGATAACATACTGAACCTCGGCAGCTGACATACCATCCTTATTGGTCTTAAGAAGACCGTACAGGTGACGTACCTTGTGGTAATGCGGAACGAGCTGTCTGTATTTTTTTTTGGGGGGGGGGGAGGGTCTTTGTTTTTACTGAGGATCTTCTTTGTTTTCAGGGTCATATTATATTGAATTTTTCACATTTTGTAAGAATATGTTTGATTGTAAAAGGAACTTCACATGTTGGACATTTGAAGGGGGGGGGGGAGCTTCTCCTTTTAGGTGATGCGAATTTGTAATGTGTGTGTCCGATCCTGATTCTACTCCGTACTATATCTCATCTTCGTGGTTCTGTAGTTTCTGATTTGGCTTTAGGTTGGTGCTTGCATAGTTTGATTGTTTGGCACCATGTTCCATGTTATTTGCCGTTTATTTTCTTATACATGGATTAATATTCGTTTTATAATCTGTGTGGGAGAGTTTAAGTCCTCTTAGCGTCATTTTGGTTGCTCCTTTTTGCCAGAGTGTCAGCAAGTATTTTCTGCGTTTCTAGTATCATATCTCCATTGGTGATGCTACGCTAATCGCAGACAAAATGAAGAAAATCTATATTGGTACAGATATGCACTGCGGGAAAACTGGCTTCAGGATCGAAAACTAAAAGAAAACAGTCGAGGGGTCAACCGAGTCAAAGCTAGAATCATTTGTACAAGAGATCCACCGAAAAATACGCCCGCCACTAAAAAAAACAAGAGAAAGTGCAGGTTGTAGTAAAAAAAAAAATGCTTTATAGTTTTTACTCAAGAGAATGAATCCATTCATCTCATCATTTCTGCCTCTACGTAAACTCAGTCAGATAGCTTTTCACTATCCCGCGATGCGTTCAACAGTGGCGTTTATTCTGCATTTTGTACAGTTTAACTCTCATCATAACCCTAACGTAACCTTAAATCTAACTAAACACGTGTCTAAACAGGACTCGCCATAGTAGGTCAAGGGCATCACTGAGCTTTACAAGCTGGTTTTTTATTTTTTATTTTTATTTTTTTTAATTTAAAAAAAAAAAAATTATTTTTTATTTTTATTTATTTATTTAAAAAAATTTTTTTTTAAATTTAAAGAAAATTTTTATTTTTTTTATTTTTTATTTATTTATTTATTTTGTTTTATTTTTTTTTCAAAACTCATTCTTCCGCTAGTAGTGTGGCTGTTAAAACAAAAGACAAAAACACATGTGGTTACATTTCCTGTACCAACATCTCAACTCGTAATAAAGGAATAACAGATAGAAAAAGTAGTTACTTTTTTTATTTTCACTATCTGAATCGAACGAATAATAGAAACTCACCAAAAAGTTTGCACACTGAGTTTTTAATTTGTCAAAGAAAGAACGAAGAAAAAAAAAAGGGAAAAACTGATAAAAACGTGTGTCGCATTCCAATGTGAACATTTGACATCGACGATCTTTCTATTCTCCGTCCCTTGTTGATGTGCAGACTTTTTGGCGCCAAACGCAGATTGAAAATAACAATTTGCACCCGGCTTTTCTGATTAGATGAAAAAAAAGAATGCAATCATTACATAACACTAAAAAATCAGAGAAACAAAAAAATGAAAACCGATTTCTGACTCACCAAGAATAGGGGCTCCACATCTAGAAGAGAAAAATTCCCTTTCAAATTTCCTAGAGAGTTTTGATAAGAAGAAGGGGTACAACAGGAGGAATGTAATAACTCCATAACAAAAACAAAAAACAAAATGGAGGGAAGATGTAAATTCATCCTTATTTATATAAAGTAAAGTACGTTCATATATTTGTATGTACAAGATTTACTCCTAAACTAATTAACCGGTTATTATGAATTTTGGAACACAGCTACTAAGATCAAAGTGTAGTATCTGTTCCGATGGATACTGCACCCCATAGACTGGTAGTGTATTGGCCTTCGTGGCTTGATTTACGCCGATCTATGGGTCTGTCCTGTGCAGTTCTAGGAGTCCTATCCTCCGTAGCTTCGCCTCCCCTCTATGGGGAGGAGTAAGTTTATTGCTTACTGCCTGAGGCGCCCATACTGGGGAATGCCGACGGGGCTGCCCAGGCAATTTTTAATGGCCAGAGTGCTCACCTCTCGGGCGCTGGCTTTTCAAACCCCACTTTCCCGACCCGACCTTGGGTCACATCTTACCTTGTGGGAGTAAGATAAAAACTGGCCTTGTGCCTAACTCCTGGAGAGGAGTAAATCAATATTATGCGTAAGGGGTCTAAATGTAGGCTATATTTAGTTTAATTTAGTTGTATGCAAAGGAAGTGTAACAGAATTCAAATATCTCCGATTTTTGTGAACAATAGGTATTAGACACAATTAATAAATATTTGCCATATTTGACACTTTCTTTAGAGTGTTTTAAAAGGGATGTAAGATTAATGATATGGGCAACACCTCTCATTTGAAAATTTCAATTGTTAACCTTCATAAGTGGTGACTCATTAGTGAAAAATACCTCCTCAAATAGGGCCTACTAGTGTAGAATTGACATTTTTCATAACAAAGAAAGGTACAAAAGGGTTGTAATAGTTTCAAAACAAAGAAAAACAAGAGGTGCCGATATCCATTAGGCTACTAACGCCTAATGGATATCGACAGTGGAATCGGCTATGCCGAGATAATATCTTATCAAATCTTTTGTGGTCATTTACTTAATATTGACTTTTGGAAAAGTATGAACTCACAATCGTGTAATTTAGCAACTTGTATTCAATTAATTGTATACAACGAATCATTTGCGCTAACTATTCTGTTTCGGCATTAAATAATTCCCGAACGTGTTAATAAGTTTTAAAAAGAGATAAATCAGCCGAAAACAATTACCCAACGTAGGCGGACACTGAAGCTATTTATTTTACTCCCACAGGGTAAGATGTGACACAAGGTCGGGAAAGTGAGATTTGAAAAGCCAGTGCCCGAGAAGGTGAGCACTCTGGCCATAAAACTTTGCCTGGACAGCCCCGTCGGCATTCCCCGGTAGGGGCGCCTCAGGCAGTAAGCGATAAACTTACTCCATCCCAAAGAGGGGAGGCAAAGCATGGGAGGGTGGACCTCCTAGAACTGCACAGGACAGACCCATAGAACGGCGTCATCAAGGCCCGAAGGCCAAGACGATACCAGTCTATGGGGTGCAGTATCCATCGGAACAGATACTACACTTTGATCTTGGCCAGAAGGCCAAGAGGCGGATACTGAAGCTAGTTTCTTAAGTAATAGGTAGTCCCTCATCCGAATTCTCAGATTGACCTCCGCACATAAATTAAAAAGAAAACTAATTGAACACAAGGGAAGGACAAAATGGGATCTTCTGTAGAAGAACCCCGCCAAACCAAATAAAACAAATACACTTGTGCCCCCTCCCCCAATAAAAATAAAAAATAATTTAACACAAGGGAAGGGGCAAATTGACATCTTTTATAGAAGAGCCTCGCCAAAACAAATAAATTAAATACACCCCCCCCCCCAATAAAAACAAAACTAATTTAACATAGAGGAAAGGCGCAAATTGAAATATTTTATGGAAGATCCCCGCAAAACCAAATAAAACAAATACACCTGTCACTTCTAATAAAAAAGCAGACAAAATAAAAGTTGTTAGAAAAAAAAAGTTTTATTACTTAAAAGAATGGAATTCATTCATGTCATTGAGTATTTGCATAAAGAGATCATTTCTATCATGTTTCTGCCTTCACATAAGCTCACACACGATGACCTGGTAATCACCCTATCTTATATCCGCGACATCATAAAAAAACATTGACATCTCCAAAGCAACTGAGTCTGATCTTATACCAGTAATAGTCATAAAGAAATTATCTGCTGAACTAGCCCTTGTCCTATCCAAACTCTACAACAAATGCCTTGCCGAATCTGGCTTCTTGATAGCTGAAAAATTACCTCTGTGGTACCAGTCTTCAACAATTCTGGAGATAGAACTGACCCTCAGAATTATTGCCCCATCAGTCTACTCCCGCTCTTCGCAAAAAGTTTTGAATCCTTAATCAATCAAGCGATAGTCCGGCACCTTGTTAATGCTAAACTTCTTTCTGACCATCAGTATGGATTTAAGCAAGCACGGGCTACTGCGGATATCCTAACGGTCATCTCCGAACGCATATATCATACACTGGACAAGGCAGGTGAAGCTATGGTGATAGTGCTTGATATATCCAAAGCCTTTGACAAGGTCTGACATAAAGGGCTTCTCCTAAAAATCCACTCATATGGTATTACAGGACAAATATTTAATATAATTAGATCCTTCCTAACCAAAAGAAAGATCCAGGTTGTCCTCGATAGCCGTTCATCCAAATAGCATGACATAAATGCAGATGTACACCAAGGATCTATCCTTGGGCCTTTATTGTTCCTGATCTTCATAAACGATCTCCCTGATAACATGAGTCTGAGATTGGTTTATTTGCTGACAACACCACGTTCTACTCTCGTCATGTTGGCAAAACGGACGCGCACATATCCGAGGCAATTGCGGAATCCTTAGATAGTGACCTCCAGTCTGTAGTGGAATGGGGTCATAAATGAATGGTAACATTTAATGCTGCTAAGACAAAGCCCCTTTCCTTCAACAACTACAAGAAACCTCTTCAACCACCGATTGCCATGGCAAATAACACCCTACCCGAGAGTCCAACGTTAAAACTCTTCGGCCTAACCTTCACAGGTAACATGAATTGGAACAAATACATAGAAGACATTGCCAAGGCTGCTGCAAAGAAAGTGGGCTCCTTCTACCGTGCTAGTTAACTTCTCACACCTGAAATTATCCTGTATCTCTACAAAGACACCATCCACCCATGCATTGAGTATTGTTGTCACATCTGGGCTGGTGCACCATCCACTAGGTCCAAAAAAGAGTCGCTAATCTAATAGGTTCATCACTATCAACCAAGCTCCAGCCCCTGTCCCATCGCCGCAATGTTGCATCCTTGTGCTTGTGTTACAAGTACTTTAATGGGATGTGCTCCGATGAACTTGCTGCTAAAGTGCCTCCTCGACGTAAATACACTCGACCAACCCGACAATCAACTACATCCCATTCACTGTGGATGTCTCCAGATGCCGGAGAGACTTCTTTCCTAGTGTTGCCGGCTTTTGAAACTCCCTACCTGCTCCCTGATCCCTGTTTTCCCGACTGTACCGCTGCACAGGATGACTTCTAAAACGATTACTCTAATTATCGTCTACTGTGACAACTTGCCTTGTTTGGGTTGAACTATGTTAAAAAATAAATTCCGCGAATCATTCCACAGTGGTGTTTATTCGGTATTTCGTACAGCCTAACTCTAACCCAGCACATATCTAGACAGGACTCACTAATATGGGCTAAGAACGTGTTAGCGCGCTGGGCATGACTAGAGGGATATATATTTTTTTTTTGCTTTAGTCGCGGGCTATTCGTTTATTCTTTTTAGAGGATATCTTTTTTTTTTTGCAAAACTCATTTTACCATGAATATCGGGGCTATTCTCTTATATCTTATAATAGGCTAAGAACGTGTGCGCGCACTGCGCACTGCGCACTGCGTATGACTGGAGGGGATATTTTCTTTCTTTTTTTCGAAACTTATTTTTCGATGAGTGGCGGAGATATCTGCAAAAAACCTGTAAATTGGTATCTAATTCTCAAATCTCACCATAAAGTGACGGCTTTTCAACCAGAGAAAAATCCACCCAAGAAACAATTTTAGAGATTTAATAATGGATTCAGGCCACTGATTGTTTGGCTTTTTTGCTTAAAATTTTTTTTTTCAGAATATTAACACGTGTTCGGTTATTTAATGCCGAAAAACAATGGCTATTGTATATAATTTATTAGACACAAGTTGTTATTTTGCATGTGACTAGTTGAAAATTGGAAATTAAATCTTTTATCAAAGGACTTAGTGTGAAATTGAAAGCAATATGACCCCTCCCCCCTAACTCTGTTATCCGCACCCATCAGGCTATGCACGCACCCCAGCACAGACTAGCATACTGAGCTATAGAAAGATATTTTAAAATGTATTTTACATATTCACATATTACATATTCACATATTACATATTCACATATTACATATTCACATATTACATATTCACCTCAAACAAGGCACATTGCCACAGAGACGTACGGGGCTACTGTGAATTTTGGAGCCAGATTTATAGCGGCATCCTAAGGAGAGAGTTGTATAGTGGGATGTTTGTTCAGATCACATTAAAATTTCTGCATGTAGGTACACTCGGGGAAACAGGGGACAGGGAGGAAATTCCAAACGCAATCAGTTCGAATAAAAGAAGCTATTAGAATTGAAAGCTTTTCGGCATCTTGAGACCCTAGAGTGAAAGGGTGGAATTTTGTTGATTTTCGGATTGGTCAAGAGTATTTCCGTCGAGAGAATACAAGTGCAGCAAGTTCGTCGGAGCACATTCCATTGAAGCACTTGTAAAACAAGCACAGGGATGCAACATTGCGGCGATGGGGCCGGAGCTCGGTAGACAGTGTTGGGTCTATTAAATTAAAGACTATTATTGGACCCTATAAGAAGGGGAGACTTGTTGGTGGTGCACCGGATTTGATCTCTCTACCAAGGAGTTTGCTTACCTTTCCTCCCACAACAGCAAAGATAGATACAAGATCAATTTTGTGGGAATCCAGCTTCCGCAAACGATGGGTGCAAAATTAGTCATGATGGGACCCTTTCGGCATTCCCCACTGAGGGCGCCTCGGACGATCAACTATAAACCAACCCATTTTCTAAAGAAAGAAGTAATGGCTGAGATGGCCTTCTGAGACCGATTAGAACGTATAGTACACTCTGACCCTGACTCGACATAACTTTTTAGGGCAGTTAACTATTTTTTTTTTACTTTAGAAGATACATTCTGTGCGGAGATTTATTTTCTACTGATTGTATTGTTAACAAATGACCCCTCTTTTAGAATCGCCATTGGGGGAACCACCAACCTCAAAAAGTTCTGGTTCAGAGGATATAACTCCATCTACCTGATCAGACAATGCGTGAAAATGTCATTTCGGGCGTCCCTCATTTTTCCCAATTAATCTGTATATTCAAAAAGTTGAACCATTTATCGCACTGACAATGAGATTAAAAGGCCAACTTCCTATCCACAATAGAAGAAAACCAGCTGTCTAATATACTCAGTCATGTCTATGTGATCGATGAGCGAATGACAACTAATTTCCATATTGTTTTGCAAAACGAACTCTCATTAATAAACTATTCGTCTTTTGTTCCTTATTCGATGACTTTTCATTTAACTATTACTCACAGATTTATTTACGACGTTTTGTATCGGTGATAAATGCTTAGCATTTTCGGTGAGAAGAGTCTTTCCGGTCAATTTACTTATGGGGGTTTGCGATTCTTTGGTTTCAGCAATTTTTTCCCGGACAACGCTGGGATATGCGCCCGCTAGTATCATCAGTATTTTTCGCACGACAAAAGTTTCGTTGAATTTGAACTCAGCTCAAATTATTCTAGCGATGCACGCAATTTAATTATCTTACAACCTCTAAAATATTACCACTGAAGAGGAGAATCTTTAAAATAATTCAATCAAGGTAGGTAACTCTGGTTCAAGGGATGTAACTTCCCCTACAAAAAGAAAAAAAGTGGAATCTTTTATATTTATAGAACTATTCAGGCGACATTGAGTTTTAATAGGCCTGACAGTTTGTTCGTGTACTTTAAATGGCTAAGAAGAACGAAGATAACTAACAAAGCCGTTGAAGGCTGCATGCTCTCGAGTCACCAGAAAATGAGACAAAGTCCATTTCTATTACATAAAACAACTTTATTGAGTCCTCCAACAAAAAAGGGGTTAGTATGTCCATAAGTATGGACGAAGACAAAAGTAAAGGAAGTGTATTACTTTAATTCCCCATGAGTAGGGAAGTGAGAATAGTTCATCACATAGAATGTTTGTACACCGGCTACAGTGTCAGTACGTGTCCATGTGTGTATGCAAGTATGTGTGTCTGTACACCGGTGTGAAAGTCGGTTCACATGTAAGCAGTTATGTGTTTGTGTGTTATATTAAGTCCACGTGTATGAGGCAGTAGCCATTTTGGACCCTGTCTTCTTGTCGAAGTCGAACCCAGGGCCAAAGGCCAGGGAAAATATATGTTGCGTCCCCAGAGAGGGTGATGTGTGTTTGGCTATGTCAAACAATGAAAGAGAGAGAGAGGGGGGGCGTTTCGTGCCAAAGAAGAAAAAGAGAGAGTGGATGGCGTTCAAGTGTTTATATAGTTATGCTAGCCATCCGATTGGTCAAGCCAAGGTGGAAATATATTGTTTGAACCAATCAGCGGGCAGCTAATAAGTCATTGATATTTAAATCATATGTCGCCTGTACGCCGGCTTATAGCAAACTACTACAGAACTTAGTATATAGATATTCATTTGTAAAAAAGTGTCGTCATCTACACGCTCACAACTTATGAACCAGACACAAAAAAAACAAACAAAATTAAGATTTTCTCAAAGCTGAAATGCTAATAATTAAAATGCTTGTTCATTCGTTCTCTCTTCTTGCTATCAAATTAACATTTTAACATTTTACAAGACACGTTCTGAAAGTGAGACACGGCGCTGATGACATACTTTATTAGCAGTCACTGTCTCCCCAATATAATTCTCCAACCAAAACGGTTCGATTTTGTCATTTTTCTTTCGATATGGCGATCCACGCAATGCACTTTGGCCCCCGAAGGAGATTCCAGTACGCAAAGACTTTTTGCTGTTTACATACCCTGATATAGAGAAGTGGACTTCATCACTGAACCACCAATTTGGAAGTTAATTACTACGTCAATATTAATAAGTTAATTACTACGTTAATTACTACGTTAATTACTACGTCAATATTAATGATAGTGTCGTCGTTTTGGATTATTTAGAAACGGTATTCTATTCTCTATCGATGCTGAAAGGAACGGAAAGATATCATTAATATTAGCGTTATTAATATTAGCGTTATTAATATTAGCGTCATTAATATTAGCGTTATTAATATTAGCGTTATTAATATTAGCGTCATTAATATTAGCGTTATTAATATTAGCGTTATTAATATTAGCGTCATTAATATTAGCGTTATTAATATTAGCGTTATTAATATTAGCGTCATTAATATTAGCGCTATTAATATTAGCGTTATTAATATTAGCGTTATTAATATTAGCGTTATTAATATTAGCGTCATTGATATTAGCGTTATTAATATTAGCGTTATTAATATTAGCGTTATTAATATTAGCGTTATTAATATTAGCGTCATTAATATTAGCGTCATTAATATTAGCGTTATTAATATTAGCGTTATTAATATTAGCGTCATTAATATTAGCGTTATTAATATTAGCGTTATTAATATTAGCGTCATTAATATTAGCATTATTAATATTAGCGTTATTAATATTAGCGTCATTAATATTAGCGTTATTAATATTAGCGTTATTAATATTAGCGTTATTAATATTAGCGTTATTAATATTAGCGTCATTAATATTAGCGTCATTAATATTAGCGGAGTTATTAAATGATTCACATTTATACTGAGGCACCCTGTAATTAGTTTATTTTTTTAATCTCCCTCTCACAGCGGTAAAATGTGACACGAGGGTGGAAAGTGGGATTGAAAAGCCAGCGTCCTAGAGGCTTACAAAAAATGCCTGGGCAGCCCTGTCGGCATTTCCCGGCAGGTGCGCCTCAGGCTATTAGCAATAAACTAATCCATTCTTAAAGGTTAAGAAGGCAAAATCTGGGGGGGGGGGGAGGGTGGACCTCCTAGAACTCCACAGGGCCATCCTTAAGACCGACGGAATCGAAGCCAGAAGGCCAAGACGGTACCGGTCTACGTGGTGTAGCATCCATCGGAACAGATACTACACTTTGATCAAAGATTTTCTTTTTGTAATTGAACAGATACTACACTTTGATCTCAGTCAAGTTATTTACCTCAAGGAGGCTAGACACAAGGTCCGCTGTGGTTAGCCAGTGCACTAAGATTAGCGTGCTCTGGCCTACAAAAAATGCCTGAGCAGCCCCGTCGGCATAAACTAACCCCTTCTCAAAGAGAAAAACAATCCTGAGAGAGTGGACCTCTTAGAACTGTACAGGACATTAGTGTAGCATCCATCGGAACAGATACTACACTTTTATATCAGCCAAAAGGCCGAGATTAGTTCAGCTGCCTTTAAAGGTGGGTAAATCCGTAAGTCCGTGTCGTTACGATTACAATGGGTCTTTAATTGCTTCCCACCGCAGCAATGTGTGACACAAGGTCGGAAAGTGGGGGAAGAGTCAAGCCAACGCCTCTAAGGAAGGAGCACTGTTGCCTAGCAAAAATAGCCTGGGCAGCCCCGTCGGTATTCCCCGGTCAGGGCGCCTCAGGCAGCAAGCGATAAACTTACTCCACCGCGAAGAGCGAAGGCAAGGCCTGGGAGGGTGGACCTTCTAGAACTGCACAGGACAACCCCACAGACCGGCGGAATCAAGACCCGAAGGCCAAGACGATACCGGTTTATGTGTGTAGTATCCATCGGAACAGATACTACACTTTGACCTCAGCCAATAGGACGAAGTTAGTTCAGCTGCTTTTAAAGGTTGGTAAATCCGTAAGTACGTGTCGTTACGATTACAGTGTCCCGTTAAAAAAAAAGAAATTTAATATAAATAATCAAATTCTTGTTCTTCATTCTTTCACATCTTTTTGATTCATCTCAGTTTACAGTGACAAAGTTTCCGGCTGATATTTTTCTAAGTTTGCCCGAATTGACAATCATTTGTTTATAAGTTTGCAGACGCCATTTTGTTTTTTTAAACAAAGACTAACTTTGCGATAAGGGGTTGAAAGACAACGGGTTTCTGATTTCAAGTAAATAAATCGAAGAAATTTATATAAAACCGGCGCCGAAAAACTAGTTAAAAGATGGCACTCACGTCCCGTACAGACATTGAATAATTTATTTTTTAATTTTTAAAAAACTTATTTTCTTCTCTTACTTCTTTCTTTTTTTTTTCTTCTTTCTTATTTTTTTTTCTTTACTCGTCCAGTCTTCTGACGATATTAATATCAGTTTAATTAGAAAGAATTAACTGGATTTTAATTTTTCCTAAATTTAGTTAACGTGTTAATAAAGTTTAAAATGCTATAAGTAAAAAAATACTCGAAAAATGCTTTGTTAAGAAAATGGTGCGAAATCCCTTTGTTCAACGAATACGGATGTAAAATCCTTCGGTTGATATATATGAGTATCCCATTGGCTGAATGAACCTTACAATTTAATAAAGTAACGCCTATTTTATTTTAGCCTCGTTAAAGATGGCGAAGAGGAAGTTAATGTCACACACAAAATTCGTTCTCCCGTTTTACGCATTCTGATGTTATCTGCTTAGCACGTCCTGTCTTCATTTCGTATTTTTTTAATTATGAAATACTAGCTGTCCCGATCCGACCTTGCCCGGGATTAAACAATGTATTAATATTAAGTAATTAAGAATTTTCTACAAAAAGAAAGGCGGGTGGCAATAGCCGAGATCGAAAACTTGACCATAAGATGTTTAGCCTGATCCACTAACATAATCACTATATACAGTAGGTTGGTTATGCGACAAATTTAAGCCTTAATAAATGTAATATGCTTCTGCCGTGTATGTTTCTGTTTATTTGTTAGGCGAGTTGGACTTGTCCATAGAGCTCACGAAGGTCGTGCCTCAGGATTGTCTTGTCTACATGAGCCCCTTTTCGTTGGTCGCAGCTACTCGCTAAACTAAAGGATTGCCGGTGTTAACTCCCGAAACCGAGAACAGTAAATCTAAGTGGTTGCATGCGAAGTCGAGGAAGGTTTGTTCCAGAATATACAAAGGAATGTTGGAGAAGCCAAATTGCTACATGCACTCCATGGATCCTGATGCATGTAATATATTAGGTCGTTATACAAAAAATGACCGCCTGAAGCTCTGGGTTTTAAAAACGTAATTATTACACAGAATTCATAGTTTATTTCTGTTACATTTTGACATATATAATAATTAATGGGTTCTTAATAATAATTTGTTACCTTTTTCTTCAGATAGAAAGTATTTTTGAAGCATAGACAACCTTCGTTGATGAACATGCCAAAACATGACTTTCGCCTTCTTATGTTGCGTGAGTTCAAACTTGGGCACTATGCCTCCGAAACGTCTGTCAATATCATTAGAGCATGTCTCTTCAGAAGTCACCATCGGTCGCGACTCCCCTCTAACTCGCACCCTCCCTCCCCTCTCTCTACCCCCTCCCGTTGTCAGGGGCAAATCTTAAATAGGAGTGTCAGATCGTGACACAAAATAAATAACACACACTCTATCGTGTTAATATATAAATAATAATAATAATAATCATAAAAATAATAATAATAATAAGAAGAAATTTTAAATATTAAAAAAAATAAATAATAAATAAATATCGTAAGCCTAAAACCGGCCCATTTGTTAAGCTTTTCCGCGTCTCCTCCGCCTTCCACAATGCCCTCCTCCTTCCACGCTAAAGCAGGGTCAGTTAATAGTTTAGTTAAGTAAATTTTGATCAATGTAACAAATCCATTTAGTTAGGTCAGTGGTAAAGTCGCCGCTCTTCAGCTAGATGTTACGGTTTCGATTCCAAGTCTCTCCATCCGATGTATTTGTTGTTTATTTATTGCATTTCTTTAGGAGCGTGACACACGAACACACACGCTATCGTATTAATATATATATATAGTATAAGTATATATATATTATAAATATCTTTAAATATACTAAAACTATAAATTAAACTATAGATATTATAAACTGTTATAAATATTATTATAATAATACACTATTATAATTTATAATATATAATTTATATAATACATGATTTATAATAATAAACTATTATAAATATTAAAACTATAAATATATAGTATAATTATATATATATATATATTATAAACATCATCATAATCTTCTAATATATAAAGTAGAGACGTTTTTTCCCTTGTACCTTCTCGGAGAATAGGAAAATAACCACATGCATCACAGGCTACTAAACTCACGATTACATTACACTTATTCACTCGAGCGCGTTTTAGTATATATGTTATTCCTTATTCCAAACAAACACTGAATATTACATTCGGCCCGGCCGCCACGACTCTCCGAAATACCAACTCCATATAGGTGGTAGTAAAAACTTTTCTCCCTAATAATTCTGTACTGTGACTACACTCATCGACACCGGGAACTAATAAACACAGTATAATTTTCATAAAGCACCCATTGTTATTTCGTATCTGTCTGGCATTATTTTACTACATAATATTAAGCAATACGCAAAAACTTAACAACCGCTCCCTTACACTCCGATGATTATTCGCGAATATCAGATTACGTTACTTGTAATTCTACCTATAACTTCTACATTTACATTCATTCCGGAATTAACCGAATGAAATTAACGAACACAGTTCCAGCGAGATTTAATCATTCAAGATGGCTTCTAGAATTTCTTGATCGAATTGACTTCTTACTTAATTGAATAAGCGCCAACATACTGGTAGAGCCCAAAATATTTACATTTTCCAAATCATACACCTACAAGACGTATATTATAGAAATCTTGGCCAACTCCTTTACTTCATCACCAAATGCCGTAAACTCTGTCATTGTTGAACTTTATATTCGGTCGATGAACAAGCCTAGCTTAATTAGGCTATTTACACATAGTTATAAAACGGGAAACATTGGGACAATGGTTTAGAAGTTAGGCTTCATAATCGGCAGTTTCAGCGTTCGATCCCAATCTATGCTACGATTTTTTTTTCTTTTTTTTTTTTTTAATTTAAAACATTCCCAAACACGGTAGATGAACAATAGGCCGTTTCTTTTTTTTTAATCGACGTCATGTAATAGGTAGTACTTTCTCCCGTGCAACGCCGGGCGACGGGTACCGCTAGTTATATATATAGTATGAATATACAAGTCTTGTATTTTAAATATAAATGTCTACATATATAAGTGTGTGTTTAGTTGTGTTAGTAACCTTTTTTTTTCATTTTTCTTTTCATTCATTTGCTGGGGACTTCCAAATGCCATACGATCACCCGCTATTTACAGACTCAAACCGAGAGCTCTTTTCAGGATTCTGGCTGTTCCCTTGAGTGCAGTTGTTTGGATTTCTCTTGCACTTGGTTTACCGGGTATAGTTGCTAAATACTTTTTCAAGTTCTTCTTCATGAGTCCAGTGGCTCCTATGATAACTGGAATGATGGAGATCTCTTTGAGGTTCCAGTTTCTTTTCATATCATACATTAGACCCTGATATTTTGTTATTTTCTCCCTTTCAGCTCTATTTAGGCCCCCATCATTAGGGACACTGACCTCAACCAAAGTTGTCACTCTCTCTCTCTTGTTTCATATGACAATGTCAGGTTTGACATTGTCATATGGAACAAGAGAGAGAGAGAGAGAGGCAACCTTCTGTTTATGTCGTTTTGTGTTAGTTAAAATAGAATCAGCTTGACATTCCCCAATTCACTGTAGACTCATTTCTTTATTCTAAAACTTCAAGGCAATTTATTATTTTATAAAAGTTCCTTTTAAAACAATCGTTTGCCCATTTTATAAAAGAAATTAAAAAAAAAAAATAATGGATGCGATTGATGTGATGGTCACAGACGTCCTCAATGGAATAAGAAATTCCGGTTTAAATCCCATCGGTGCAATTATGTTCAATTAGGCGCTGATACGGTTTTGGGGAATGTACGAAGCTGTTCTTCGTTTCAGTTGTGTAGAAAATGGCAGGCTGTTATCACTTTCATGGCAATCCTATAATTTAAAACCTTTAAAAAAAAGGTACATCAAAAAGACAAGTGGAGATGTGCGTAAGACGTCGTTTCGCACGAATGCGCATGACTGTCAGCAGTTAACAATTGCTTACAAAATGGCCGACGACCACAACAAAGAGAGAAAATAAAAAAGCAATAAAAATCCTGTTTGCTTTCTTTCAACACGAACACTTTGGGGTGGCTATTAAAAACATTTTCACGTAACAACTAACGTAGCCATTTACGTAGGACAGAAACGAAGGAAAACGAAAACGATTACGACATAAATAGAAACTATTGTATGTCGGGTACTGATATCGATCCTGAACCAGTTTTCGTGAGGTTCGACTCGGAAGCGTTCGGCTGTCCTACGTAAACGCCCGAGAGTTGACGAGCCGATTTGTACCAGACGACAATTTTGATACGGTGCTGCGTCCTATGATAATAATGTTTTGCTTGTTTTGTTTTTGTTGTTGTTAGGGTTAGGGTTTAGGGTTAGGGTTAGGATTAGGGTTTAGGGTTAGGGTTTAGGGTTAGGGTAAGGGTTTAAAATATTTATTTGATAACAGTAATTTCGCTTTGTTTTGCTCGTTTTATTTGTTTTGTTGTTTAAAAAATTTCTTGCAACTATAACTAAAAATTATAGGACGCAGCAACGTATTAAAATAATTAAAAAATATTTATTTGATAACAGTAACTTCGCTATGTTTTGCTTGTTTTGTTTTTTTTGTTGTTTCTTTTAGAAAATTTCTTGAAAATATAACTTACAATCACAGAACGCAGCACCGTATCAAAATTGTCGTCTGGTACCATTCGGCTCGTCAACACTCGGGCGTTTGTGTAGGACAGCCGAACGCTTCCGAGTCAAACTTCACGAAAACTGGTTCAGGATCGATATCAGTACCGTATGTCGTTACGAGTCGGTTGAATACGAGTGATATCACATATATTATTTATAAGCATGGCTACCCGGCGTCACCCGGTGTCCTAATCACCGTAAGCTACGTAGATAAAAGAAGGGGAAAAAAATGGAAAACCTAAACAATCTGCTTGATATCGTAATTAGAAATGTCTAAATTTATTTTGGTAAAACTAAAAGTAAAAATGAAGTTCGAACTCACAGACGGTATTAACTATCTTCCCACCGCAGGAAGATGTTGATCAAGGCCAGAAGGTGGTGAGAATTAAGCCAGCCCCTTTAAAGAAAGGAGCACTCTGGCCTCCTAAAAATAGTCTAGGCAATCCCGTCGGCATTCTCCGGGCTGTGCGCCTCAGACAGTTAGAAATAAACTAACTTCACCCCAAAGTGGGGAGGCAAGGCCTGGGAAAGGTTGAACTCATAGGACTACCCAGGACGCAATCTTCAGTCAGACAGATAAAAGGCCACCTAAATGGAACAGTTTCTGCCAGAGTGATTGCCGAGATTGGATCCTCGACTGGTATGTGACCGTCAACGTCACCGGACAGCAATACGATTGGCGCGCCAAGCGACTAACTCACGAGGCAAGTACGATATGGCGACGCTATTAATTTAAGACATAAATTAGCTCCCCCTGTCTGCTTCTCCATTTCTTGTGCCCTGCCCCCCCTCTCTCTCTCTCCCTCCTCTCTATCTATCTTTCTCTCTCTTTCTCTCTCTTTCTTTCTTTCTCTATCTCTCTTTCTGTAAAACAACGAAAGAAAGGCGAGACAGAAAGCGAAAAGAACATCAATATTACTTTTACCTCTTTTCCCGTCAAAGGTCTGCTACTGCTGCTATCTAAATTATTATCGAAAAATTGTTTTACTTAAGATGGCGTCCATTTGGGAAATCTTCTGAACTGAATAAAATATCATTTCAAAGAAACTAATTCGAAATACATTTTTTCTTGTTAAGAACAAAGGCCTATGTTCCGCCAAAAGAAACTAGCGAATCAGGATTAAATATTAATTTTGTGGAAAATTGAAATATTTGAGAAACAGACTCGCTTAACTTTATATATTAGATATAAATATTGATAAAAAAAGAACGTAATCTATTATATAATTTTTTAAATAATTTTAAGTTCGGTAACAGTAATAACCATTTGTTTATATAGCTGGTGCCACTGGGTTATTTGCGCATTTTGAAGAGGGATATCAGATTAGAGTATTTTTCTCATCTAACTTTAAAGAGACCGATATACGCAATCTTCTATTGAACATTTTTTTTAAACACTTTCAGAAGATTAAACTATGCAGGTAGGTAGAAAATGAACAGATATTTGTTGTATATTTTGTTTGTTTTTGATTTATCGGTTGTTGATTATGCTACATGTTTGACGAAACAGAATATCGTTTTGCCCCTTTGCACAGACAAACACAGTAACAAAATGGCAGCAGATGCCCGAGATGATCATCCTTTGAATGCAATATTTGTTCGCGTAAGTTAATTGACACTTTTTTTCATCCAATGGCAACGCATGAATAAATAAACAAATAAGACCAAGTAAAAGCTTTGATAATCAATGGCTCTAAAACCTACGAGTTTGAATCCATTTTCTCTAAGAAGAAAAAATCGGAGTAGTAGAAAAAAAAAAGTAAGAAAACATATATATCGTGCATGACGTTGCTACCATATTAAATTTTTCTCTCTATATATATATCTTTACATGTATTGTGTGTGTTTTAAGGTTATGGTATTTTAACAGAAAATACCTAGGAAACTGTAACTAAGAAATATTATATAAGTGTTTGAATAAAATTCTTTAAACGTAGTCATAATTTAACAAAAAGTTGATGTATACGCACCCAGCAAATGTAGAAGCCATTTTGAAATTTTCATTTGCATTTACTTTTTTTAAACTACTTTCAAAAATATGAGTGGCGGGTTCAACTCGACGGATCAATTATGTTCATGAACACCCGAATACTGTTGGAAAAGGTATGAACTTACCCATTCTTCCAGGTATCCGCAAAATAGCAGCTTTATATAGCATCCATAGCCATCCTATAATTTTAAATGTTAATATATATATATATATATATATATATATATATATATATATATATATATATATATATATATATATATATATATATATATATATATGGGAAATGAAAAAGGAAAAACCAAGAGATATTTTTTATATATTCATCAACGTTTCGTCCTTATTGTAAGACTTCCTCAAGGTGATAATTTTAAGAAAAATGTCATGGAAATACATCGAAATATTGGGTTGATATGATGTGTTGATAAGGAAAGGTAGTAGCCGTGGCTACTAAGAACGCTGGACGAGAGTTCATACCTACCCCCGCCTATTTTCAAGTTATCTTCATTTCTTCAAATCTTTTTCTAAAACTATGATACCACCTACATGCCAAAGACACAGAGTTCCCCCCTTCCCTCCTCTATCCCCAGCCCCTCAAAATCCATGCCACACCTCACCACGACAAAAACCTCAGTACCTCCCTCCCCTCTCTCCCATCCTAAGGCAAATTCACTAACACTCCCACCCCTCCCCTTTTTCACTGCTGCCTTAATGGTACCCACTCAAAGCTTTCCATATTCATTTCACTCTTTGCCACTGACTGACTTCTCGCAGCCTGGACACTTAAAACTTTTGATATCGTAGATATAATGTATTGCCAGCTTTATAGATTTTAAAGAATACATGGAAGTTCTGTGGTTTACTTTGTAAATATTCAATCACAAATAAAAAAATAGAAAAAAACAAATATATTACACTGATCCATTCGGTGAAAAGTAAACTATAAGATGAATGATTAAATAAATAATTAATAAATCCCTTATTCGTCACTTGGACATTGTTTAGTTCAATATCGAGAAATCCTGATTCCTTATATATAATTGTATCACAGTCGATATTTTCTTCGAATGTTCGACTGGCTTGGCAGGCCGAGAGCAGACCCGAGGCGTTTTCTACAAATAATGGCGATAGAGAGGCGCTCGTAAAGCCAAGACAATTCGCGATTGTCTCCGCTGTTGCGCGTCATTAATAGACCAAAGCTGTTGAGGAAGTCTTTAAAATACTCAATTTAAACTGAAATTTTGGGAGTATCTATTAATTGATGTCTAATAATTATTTTTAAAATTTCACAAAAATCGGACGTATCCGAATCTTCAAGAGGGGGGGGTCCACTTTTCCCGTATCCCCTTTACATAAAACTAAATCAAACTAAATATAGGCCACATTACCACTCCTTACACCAAGCAGCTGCTATCAAAAATTCATAATGATCAGTTAATTTGTTTAGGAGTGAATTCTGCACACACACATATATAAATATATACACATACCTAACTTTATACAAAGATTTTAAAAAATAAGAATAAAATGGTAATGTTGTTCAGGGGTGGAAATAGGAGTTCACAGGAGGCTTCATTCATGTCCATGCAATGACGTGTATGCTTGCTAGTATTTAATATTTTATACTACGTCTGCGTATAATTTTAATATAGGAGGAATATTTAAACAGTGTATTATGCAAATGTTTTATAATTGTTGAAAATGTCTTTAACTCTTAAACCGTGAAAAACTCCAACCGTTTGAATATGGGAAGAAAATAAAATAATGTAGGGCAATATAATTCGAATAAAGCCTATTTATATTTTGACACTCCATATAGGTAAAGGATGGCGGATTCCCGAAGGATATTTACTGGGAGATTTACATGGGTACTTAGGCAGCTGGCAATGTGATAGTCACCACCAATAAATCTCCACCGGAAGTCTCGAATCCGACATCTGATTATTTACTGATAAAAAACCTCAGAAAAAAGGGTCACAAATAAGCCCATTTCCGGTTCATATTGGAGAGAAAGAAAAAGCGTAATTTAGCGCTAATCGCGACTAAATTCTGTTTTATCTAACCAAAAAAAAAGTAAAAATTAGATAGTATTAATTCAGTTACTTTACATATTTAACAAAAGCGCTCTGAGAGCACAGACCTCAATTAAAGCCCAAGAATACCCCACTTGACCGTGAAAAGTAGAATTATTAAATCAACCATTTGAGCTTTAATATGAGTTATGGCTTGAATCAAGTTGAAACACCGTTTTTTTACAGTTGGGTCACCACTTATCAAGGCCAAGAGCCACTCGAGGATAAGGTTTAAAGATACGGAATGATTGTCAGTCGTGAGAGATGAGGAACATTATGGGAGTACTAACATTGATCAAAGGTATGAACTGCGCTTGATTACTTATGGGAAGGCTCATGACAAAGATTTGTTAACATTAGATTTGAAGACAACCATGCTGTAATCAACACGGAAGCAGTCTCGAATGAAATGTGTTTCACAGACGGAAAGCTAAAGCCTAAGAATACCCCATCTGATCATGAAAAGTAGAATTACTAAACCAACTAAAGATTGACACCATTCAGTGTATGACACGGATGAAAACAATGGAAATTTACGATAAACCCTCGAGTGCGGAAGCCAATCCACATAGCAGATGACATCAACACATATAAGTGAGAAAAAATAACGTGGCGTAAGCACAGCTAAAAATATAGTAAGAAGATAATAAAAAACCAAGAGAACTGACACTGACTAGGTAGATAGCATAATCCAGATCACAACTAGAAGGGCATGGAGAGTATTGGAATCTTGGGGAGGCTTATTGCTACTGAGATTCCAATTAAATCCGTCATTGGGGGGGTATCAACAATAATTCAATGATAAACGGCTGTTGCAAGAACGCAAAGCGATTTCCAAAGTGTAATATATGTGTTGCCCTCAGTAAGCTAAAGATAAATTCTTCTATATTCGTGTAATTTTTAGAAAAAGGTTTTCTCCCATCAAGAGTGTCCCTGGATATCCTTTACATTTACACCTTGTGTCAAACTCTGCCCTCGTGGGGAGGAATGTAAGTAAGGGCAGGTTAAACAATATATTTGATGGTTCGTTCTTTTTTGCGCACGCAAAAGCGTATCTTTCAGATCCACTTTGTTAGTTTTTGATTCAATGGCATTTTTTTTTTAAATGGCGATTACAGGCGTTGCGGGGCCTTTTCATTGTAGGGGAGGGAACGGGAAGGGGACCAGTAAAGTGCAAGTCAATCAGGGGTCATTTTTACGTTGCTTTTCATTTAGTAGATTCGTTTTTAAAACATTTATTCTTTCTCTACCTCTTCAGGTTCTGGAACGAACTGCACTTGGCTCCCAAGGGAGAAAGGGAATCTTGAATCTGGCGGAAGTGCTGTACCCAGAGGAGGACGCGGAACCCGGAAGAAATGTTAGCCACGGCAGACGTATAATGCGTAAACGAAATAGTGAAAAGGGTTTTTTTAAATTACCAGATGACAATTGAGAAAAGTAAAAAGAAACCTGGGATCTCAAGGGAAGCGTTTTTCCCTGGAAGTCTGAGATTCACATTTCTTATTTCCTAAGGATAGCGTAATCAGGAAAAAAAAAAAAAAAAAAAAAAAAAAAAAAAAAATAAATAAATAAATAAATAAATAAATAAATAAATAAATAAATAAATAAATAAATAAATAAATAAATAAATAAATAAATAAATAAATAAAAAAACAAAACAAAACAAAACAAAACAAAACAAAACAAAACAAAACAAAACAAAACAAAACAAAACAAAACAAAACAAAACAAAACAAAACAAAACAAAACAAAACAAAACAACAACAACAACAACAACAACAACAACAACAACAACAACAACAACAACAACAACAACAACAACAACAACAACAACAACAACAACAACAACAACAACAACAACAACAACAACAACAACAACAACAACAACAACAACAACAACAACAACAACAACAACAACAACAACAACAACAACAACAACAACAACAACAACAACAACAACAACAACAACAACAACAACAACAACAACAACAACAACAACAACAACAACAACAACAACAACAACAACAACAACAACAACAACAACAACAACAACAACAACAACAACAACAACAACAACAACAACAACAACAACAACAACAACAACAACAACAACAACAACAACAACAACAACAACAACAACAACAACAACAACAACAACAACAACAACAACAACAACAACAACAACAACAACAACAACAACAACAACAACAACAACAACAACAACAACAACAACAACAACAACAACAACAACAACAACAACAACAACAACAACAACAACAACAACAACAACAACAACAACAACAACAACAACAACAACAACAACAACAACAACAACAACAACAACAACAACAACAACAACAACAACAACAACAACAACAACAACAACAACAACAACAACAACAACAACAACAACAACAACAACAACAACAACAACAACAACAACAACAACAACAACAACAACAACAACAACAACAACAACAACAACAACAACAACAACAACAACAACAACAACAATAATAATAATAATAATAATAATAATAATAATAATAATAATAATAATAATAATAATAATAATAATAATAATAATAATAATAATAATAATAATAATAATAATAATAATAATAATAATAATAATAATAATAATAATAATAATAATAATAAAAAATAAAAAAAAATAAAAAAAAAAAAATAAAAAAAAGATCAATTCCACGCCGGTGGAAGAGGAACAATAATCGTAGAAAATTATGTTATTTGGGCCATCCGTAACTATAAAAGTCTGATTTTTGTAACCATCTAATAATAAAGGTGTTAGCAATGTCATGAAAATATACAGGATCACCCCAACTCCCTAAAATGCCACCTATTGAATAATTAATCAAATTCACAATCCTCTCTACAATCCAACCAAATTTGGTGCAAATAAACTCCAGTCTCTGCCTGAATTGTCCACCAAGTTTCAGTCATTAATGTTCAACAGTATTTTTTATCATCATTCAATGGTATTCGGGGACACTTAAGTAATAGTCTCATCAGTAGGAGTTGTGATTCTGAATGGACTTCACACTCACCGAACCGTAACCCCCTTTCATATTTATATCTGTGAGGTTATCTAAAAATGAATGCTTATCAAAACGATCCCCAAACTGTTCCTTATCCACAGCCCATGTTTAAAGTTTGCACGTTATATCGTTGCTATATCGTTGCTATATCGTTGCTATATCGTTGCTATATCGTTAATATATCGTTGCTATATCGTTGCTATATCGTCAGGAATAAATTGAAAAGAAGCAAATCTACATACTCACAATATTTGTCCAATGTATTCGGCTGTAAGAAAAGTTTATCAGTTTTAAAGGTTGAATAAAACAAAAGAGGAAAAATACAATATCATATCAATTATATCGGTAATGTCGTTACTATTCATTTAGATTATGCATTTACACAAAGCAATCATCTAAATGAATAGTTATATATATATATATATATATATATATATATATATATATATATATGTATGTGTGTGTGTGTATGTGTGTGTGTGTGTGTGCATATATATATACATATATGTATATCATTGATCAAGTTCCAGTATGTTTATGAAGTACACATGAAATCACTTTTTAAGTATAGAATTTAGCCCCTTACACTTCACTGACAATATGCCTTGGTTAGGTTGAACAAAATAAAAAAAATTTAAAAAGAGTTATTAAGAATTTTACACGTTGTTTCCAGGTGTGCTTATCATTAAACGGTGATAAAACACAGACTGTTGGACATTCGTGATTGAAACTTGGTGGACAAGTCAGGCATGAAAAGCGGAATGGAAGCAGTCTACCGAAGTGTTTTAAATACAGGTCCCAGTTATAAATTCCCCAAAAGTCGCTAATTATGATGAAATGGACCGGGAGAAAGCTGGAGACTATAACGGACGAGATGGGATTTATCGATCTAATGTCGTTTCTTTTACTAACGAGGCATCGCTCATCAAAGTCCAAAGTGTGTAAGGCATTTTAAATTTGTAATTTTTAAAGCGGAGACCAATAAATGCAGACTTTTATTTTAAATAAAATATTATTTATTTAAAATTCAAATAGGCACACGACTTTTAATCGGATATTACACACCAGACGTCAATAAGAAAAGAAGTTCAAGACTAACTGGCAATATGTCGCTTTAAAAAAAAAGAAAGAAAAATATTTTCTGTATTCTCCTGATTAAGATTCTTTTATGAACCGAAAATTTGAATTTTGAATAAATAATATTGTATTTTTTTTTAAAAAGCCTGCATGTATTGGTCTCCTTACCGCTTTAAAAATTACAAATTTAAAATGCATTAAAACAGTGAAAATATTTTATTCATTATTATTTTTATATTTTCAACTAATTAGGCAAAAGTGTTAATCATTTTTTGATTGCGCAAAGGAATTAATCATTCTTTGAGGTCAGATTTAAAAGTACAGGCTATAAATGCTGTCGAATTGCGAACAGAATGAATTTTCCGAGTTAACGTTGGACTTCAGTAAATGAGGCGCCTTCTCGATATGAGGTTGGTTCATTTTTGAAAATGTCTCCGGTCGGATTCCATTCAAGCCTCTTGTGTTCCGTTCAATTGACGTTCGACGATTTATGACAAATGTGGGAAAAGCTTCTTCCTTGTGTGGGAAGTTAGAAAGGGAAATTAATTGATATTCTCGAAAGAGAAGGGGGGAGTAAACATGGCGACGGCTGTGTTCTTCCCAGCTCATATGAACCCTATAAACAAGAAGTACAAACACAGAGAGAGAGAGAGGGAGAGAGAGAGAGAGAGATGATTTATTACATCCACAAATTGGAAGGAAATGATTGTATAATAAAGACACATATTTCAGAATAATTATTTGAGAAAAGAGAAATAGAAAGAAGGAAAGAAAGAAAGAAAAAGAGAGAGTGAATGAGAAACGGAGATGAAGTCTTAAAAAAGAAGGAACATAAATAAGAAAGAAAGAACGAGAGAGAGAGAGGGAGAGAGAGAGAGAAAGAGTGTTTGAGAAACATCTAGATGAAGTCTTAAAAAATGGAAAAGAAATGAGAGAAAGAAAGAAAGAAATGGAGAGAGTGAGTGAGAAATCGAGATGAAGTCTTAAAAAAGAATAAACGAAATAAGAAAGAAAGAAAGCAAGAAAGAAAGAAAGAAAGAAAGAAAGAAAAAAGAGATAGAGAATGAGATAGTGAGTGAGTGGGTGTGAAAACTAGACAAAGTCTTAAAAAGAAGAAAAAGAAATAAGAAAGAGAGAGAGAGAATGTGTGTGTGAGAAACCTAGATGCAGTCTTAAAAATGAAGAAAAAGAAATAAGAAAGAACGAAAGAAAGAAATAGAGAGAGTGAATGAGAAACAAAGATGAAATCTAAAAAAGAGAATTTAAAAAAATAAGAAAGAAAGAGAGAGCATGTGAGAAACCTAAATGAAGTCTTAAAAAGAAGGAAAAGAAATAAGAGAGAGAGAGAGAAAGAAAGAAAGAGATAAAGAAGTCATAATAAAGAAAAAAGAAAAAGAATGAACATAGATTGAAGAAAAATAATTACAAATAAATAAATATACCTTCTGTAAAAAAAAACAAACAAACAAAGAGATTGAGCAGCCAAAATAAAGTCTTAAAAAAGAAGGAAAAGAAAGAGATAAAGAAACTGTGAAGAGGTCATAAAAAGAAAGGAAGGAAGAAAGAAAGAAACTAAGTATGCAATAAAAATAAAATAAAGAAAAAAGAAGTATTAAATTAGGAGAAGTCATAAAAAGAAAAGAAGGAAGAAAGAAAATCGAGAAATACTTAAATAAAAAATAAAAAGGAAACTCCAAAATAAACCACACCCAAAAAAACGAGACGTTTTTATCGAATCAATTTTTAATTTTTTAAAATTTTTTTAACATGATTCACCCCAAACAAGACAGGCCGCCACTGTAAACGTAAGGGGCTACTGAGAAAAAGGAAAAGGGGAGAAGGATTGGTGGTTCAGCTTAAATTGGGATCTGAGCAGCGAGATGTCTGTTTACATTAGTTTTAAATTTCTGCATGTCAGTACTGTCGGGGAAACAGGGGGCAGGGAGGGAGTTCCAGAGGCCAGCAGCACGAGGAAAGAAGCTATTTGAGTTGAATGCTCTCCGGCATCTGGGGACCTGCACAGTGAATGAATGAGATTTAGTAGAATGTCGAGTTAGTCTAGTGAATTTACGTCGAGGGGGCACCAGAGTAGCCAAATCATCGGAGCATATTCCATTGAAGTATTTGTAAAACAAACATAAGGATGCTACATTGCGGCGATGAGACAGTGGCTGGAGCTTAGCTGACAGTGAGGGACCTATTAGGTTGACGACTCTTTTTTGGACTTTGTCAAGAAGGGAGAGACTAGTAGATAATGCACCAGCCCAGATGTGGCAACACTACTCCATGCATGGGCGAATGGTGGCTTTGTAGAGATACAGGATAATGTCAGGTGTAAGGAGTCCACTAGCACGGTAGAGGGAGCCAACCTTCTTTGCGGCAGCCTTGGCAATGTCTTCAATGTATGTGTTCCAATTCATGTTACCTGTGAAGGTTAGGCCAAGGAGTTTGAATGATGAACTCTCAGGTAGGGTGTTATTTGCCATGACAATCGGTGGTGGGAGAGGCTTCTTGTAGTTGTTGAAGGAAAGGAGCTTAGTCTTTGCGGCATTAAAAGTTACCAACCATTTATGGCCCCAATCCACTACAGCCTGGAGGTTATTTTCTAAAGATTCAGCCATTGCCTCAGATATGATCGCGTCTGTTTTGCTAACATGGCGAGAGTAAAGCGTGGTGTCGTCAGCAAATAAACCAATCTCAGACACTATGTCATCAGGGAGATCGTTTATATAGATCAGGAACAACAAAGGTCCAAGAATAGATCCCTGGGGCACACCAGCATTTATGTCATGTTGCTTAGATGAACGGCCATCGAGGACAACCTGAATTTTTCTTTTGTTTAATTAATTACTGTTAATATCGGCAAAACTGTTGCATATATATGAATACAATAGGACAATAACAGTATAAATGAATCACACCAAACATTAATTATGAACTGTTAAAAAATAGTTATGCAAATTAGACATTCAAATAGCTGTCTTTGTGTTTTTCGTCTCTACGATACATACAGTATTTCAAAATACCTTGCCGTATTAGTGATTTAAATAACGGTAATACGTTTTGATGGGAATATAAGAAAGTATAAATAAAAACAAACTTTCACATTTGTTCATTTTGGTTTCTTTTTCTGTTCTTTATATTTTACTAAGTTTAAGATTAAAAAAGAGAATTTTCATGACTATTTTTGAAACAGTTCATAATAAATCAATGTTTGGTGTTATTCATTTGTCATTTTTTGTCTTATATATATAGAAAGAAAGAAAGAAAGAAGGAATTAGAGAAAAATACAGAATAAAAAAGAAAGAAAGAAAGAATAAAAGAATTAAATAAATAAATGAAGAAAGAAAAAAAGAAAAAATGAAACAAAATGAAAGAAAGAATAAAAGAATAAAATAAAGAAAGAATGAACGAAAAAAGAATGAAAGAAAGAATGAAAGTATAAAAGATAGAAAAGAATAAATGAATGAAATAAATAAAGGAACAATAAAATAAAGAAAGAATGCAAAACGAAAGAAAAAAAGAAAGAAAAGAAAGAAAGAGAAAAGAATAAATGAATGAATGAAAGTACGAAAAAAAAGACATTTGAGGGTTATTTAATAGCTGAACACAATTCCTATTCCGTTTATGTTGTAACCTTAAATGGCCGAAAAGAAATAAGATAACAACAAGGAAGAGTTAACAAGAGGTAACAAGAGTTAACAAGAGTTAATAAAAGTTAACAAGAGTTATTAAAAGTTAACAGGAGTTAACAGGAGTTAACAGGAGTTAACAAGAGTTAAAAGTTAACAGGAGTTAACAGGAGTTAACAAAGGTTAACAAGAGTTAATAAGAGTTAACAGAAGTTAACAAGAGTTAACAGGAGTTAACAAGAGTTAAGAGTTAACAGGAGTTAACAAGAGTAAACAGGAGTGATCAAGAGTTAATTAGAGTTAACAAGAGTGAACAGGAGTTAACAAAAGTTAATTAGAGTTAACAAGAGTTAACAGGAGTTAACAAGAGTAAAAAGGAGTTAACAAGAGTTAATAAGAGTTAACAGGAGTTAACAGGAGTTAACAAAGGTTTACAAGAGTATGTATTTACAGAAAGTACAGCATTGTATATTCTATACAAAGCCATCATCCGCACATGCATGGAATATTGTTGTAACATCTGGGCTGGTGCATCATCAACTAGTGTCTCCATAATAGACAAGGTCCAAAAAAGAGTCGCTCATCGAATAGGTCCCTCACTATTCACCAAGCTTCAGCCTCTGTCCCATCGCCCTAATGTTGCAACCTTCTGCCTGTTTTACAAGTATTTCAATGGTATGTGCTCCGATGAACTTGCTGCTATGGTACCCCCTCGACGTAAATACACTCGACCAACCCGACAATCAGCTAAATCCCATCCATTCACTGTGGAGGTCCCCAGATGCCGGAGAGCCTTCTACTCCAACAGCTTTTTACCTCGTGTTGTCGGCCTTTGGAACTCCTTCCCTGCTCCCTGCTTCCCCGATTGTACCGACATGCAGAAATGTAAAAATAATGTAAACAAACATGTCGCTGCACAGCTCCCAAATTAGGATGACCCACACTACTTTCACCCTAATTCCCAATAGTGCCTTACGTCTACAGTGGCAGCATGCCTTGTTTAGGGTGAACTTTGTTATAAAAAAAAACAACAGAATTAATGTGCTTCCGCAGACTGTTTCTGGCTTGGTCAAAGCGAATCTGTCTGTTACCACCATTATCACTATTCATAGTGTTGTAGCGGTCATAAACATACCTATTTTCTCCCTCCCAAAAATGTCCCCATTGAGTGAGCTGGTCACACACTGACCAATCAGCCTGCAGGGTGCATTGATTCCTTCTGTCGGCTGAAGAACTACTTCACCACCTTTGGGAATCAGAGGCGGTCGCTAGAGAGACCCCGACAAGTAACGAGGAAACACTTCTCTCTCTCTCTCTCTCTCTCTCTCTCTCTCTCTCTCTCTCTCTCTCCTGTCCCTGTCCACTAGACGCTCACAGCAAATACTATCTTCGCCTGAAGATAGTATTTGCTGACAGACCTCAGGCAGCTCTAAGAACTGTTACTTTCCTTTTCCTCTCTCGGACAATGTCCAAGTTTCTTTCTACCTATACCAAACGGTATAGGTAACCTTTCTGAATAAAACCCTTTTCGTTGTTGTTATAAAGAGGCTTTGTTAGTTCATTTCGTGTCTGAAACCTTAGAGAGGGACAACGTTTCCCTTCTTTACAGTGTCCGGAAGAGTCCATGTAGATGACGCAATAGGGTAGATTACCATAACACAATTTTCTATTTTGGCCATATATTGAGGGAGGGGTTATTCCATTTCCTAACAATATTAATGTGTTGTGGAATACAATGGATCCGATAGGATTTGAACTCGACATGACCGATTTCAATGTCCGCAACCGTATCCATTGGGACAGTAACGCACCCACAAAGAAACAAAGAAACAAAGAAAGAAAGAAAGAAACGAACAAACCGACAAACAAACATACATTCTTAACTAAATAATGATAACCAGAATAAAGAAAGCTTCAGTTGGAGGTTAGGGTGGTTAAGTGGATATCGGCACGGACTGAAGATCTGGGTGTTCCAAGTTCGAATCCAGTCGGTTCCACAGTACCACTTTCACTTAGGGATGTTGCGAACCTTCGCGTAGTCCTTCCCGTAAGTACCCGATGTATTTCCAGAAAGATTTCTAACTAAAAAAACATCACGGAAACTAATGCCAACACCAGAATCATCTGATTCACACGAAACAAAAAGAAGTGTAAACTATTGAAATAAATAAATATATTTTATTGCATTCGATTTCTCATCCCATATTATCCATATGTAAACATCAAAATTACCTTTCTATTCTATTGAAATTCTGGGATATGATATTAGCTTGAAGTGGCAGCCATCTTGAAATTAAGCTAGTTTGAGACAACTATTGGATCAAATGCATAACATTTTTATATTTCTTGTCCAAAAGTTTGCATATTTAGAAACAAAAATCACCTTTCTACACCTTCTAAGTCCTAAGATGTGATAATGACCGGACTGAAGACCTGGGTGTTCCAAGTTCGAATCCAGTCGGTTCCACAGTATCACTTTCACTTAGGGATGTTGGCAACCTTCTCGTGGTCCTTCCCGTAAGTACCCGATGTCTTTCCAGAAAGATTTCTAACTTAGTTTAATATTTCCTCGGTCAGTTAAGGAGAAGTCTTTCTAGACTAAGTCAATTTTTATTTTTGTTTCAATCCAGGATGCCCCTTTTTGGGGAGTTGGATTTCCCCTACATTAAAAACCGACCTTGTGTTAAACTTTACCCTCGTGAGGAGGCAAGTAAATACGAATTCGTCATTAAAAAAATCTTTTAATTTTTTGTTAAAGAAGAAAAAAAACGGCTGAAACCACTAAAATAATCTAAAGTATCAAAGATTGTAACGGAAGACTCTAATTAAATAAAATGAAATAGTTATATAAATAGAGAGATAAGGTACTAAATAAACGGGAAAAAAGAAAGAAACAAAACGGAGGGAAAGGCCGATGGAGCCCCCCACCCCCTTCCATCGGCCTTTCCCTCCTTTTCGGAAGAAAAATCGTAACTGTCATTTCAAAGAAATTCCGTATGCCTGTTTTCATTACAGAAACAATTAATTCTAATCGTAAAAAAAAAACACGAAAGCAAATCTTCCAGAATAGAATAAAACGAAAATAATTGTTGTTGGGAGTCAAAATAAAATTCCTTTCGCTAAAAGGAATTCTAGCGAAATGTGAACCGCATGAAATTCAATTCCTTTACTTCTGTTAAACACATGTAACCAACCACAGACAATCTCTTCCGGACATTTTCTCCATTCCCTTTCAATCAGATTGAGTCTATGAAGCGTTTCCTTTCTAAGAGTTATCTGCTCTTGATTTTGAGCTGATCGGTCAGTTGTCTGACCCGTTCCATTCGTTAGATCGTGGGTTTGTTGATTTTCCAAGTAAAATGGCACTAAAGCTACTGGTCACTTTGTCACGATACTTGAGCCCCGAATTGACCATGTCGCGGACAGACCCATGTACCGGGCTTTTTGCTTCATGCAAAAGTCGCCATTTTTTATGCAAATCGGTCCGGACAAAACATGAAGCCACTTGATGTAAGCAGCTAAAAAATACTACTTCAAGGTCAAAAACTAGCCAACGATAGGTTTTAGATGGATAGATTCCGACCCCCAAAACAGCAATTATTCCCGCTTTGTCAGAAATATCGCTCATAGAATGTGAGGACTAAAGGACAAAATAAGTTGGAGTCAGCATGTCGCAATGAAGAAGAGGGGATGCATCATCTTTAAATGATTGTTTGCTTGAGAATCTTAATCAGACATTTATTAGATAAATTGAGAGGAAAGATTCCTACATATCCTTTTTTAACTAACCAGACATTTCTATACAGTTTCTAAACTCTCGGCAAATAGTAAATAACTTGTGTGACCGACCGGTGATGTTTTGAGAGAGTACAAATCGTTAAAAACACCGGTTGCCATCGCACTTCCGGTTCAAACACTTCGTAACAGTAGTGTTAGCGATAGAGATGAACTTTCTAATGTTGTTGCCTGTTTTAAATCATAAGCATTTACCTACATGATTTCCTAGGAAAGTTCTTCTTATATTAAACGTGTTGAACAAAATTAATTTAACAGAAAAACACACTGAGTCAATAAACAAATTATACAACCCCAAAAGACGCCAACTGTAGACCAACAATGGAGAATGCTTTCACATAACCTAAATAAGCTGAGGGTAAATATTCCTTCAAGCCTTTATTCAATAATCTGCTTACCAAATAAATAAATTTACAAAATTAAACGTACAAGTCTACGCTTTATCAGACAGCAAGGAGATTGTAAAACCACCCGGAAATATTTTTAAAAGGGAATCGTAATATGTTCACCGTTAGTTACATTCCGTCTTTAGACTTTTCGCTATAAACGGGGCTGATAAATATTTCAGACTCAAGACTTTCTCCAGGATAATCAGATGGACGAAACCCGCGTGTCCCTAGCAGGCACAGTAATGTATAGTATTTGAATAATATATATATATATATATATATATATATATATAAAATTTTTAAAGTTCATTTTTTTTTTTAAGCATCTAATTGAAATTTAATAAGGAATAAGGTAAAATAAATACCTTTGAAGCATTTAAAGATGCGATATTGATTTTAAAAGGAAAAGAAATCCAAACCGATTTTTTTTTTTTGTAAACTTTCATTTTTTTTTTAGTTTATAGTAATACAAATATTTCGCCAATAGACTTGGCCTTTTCAATGTGTCTGTATATCCTGATCTTATCGGATTCGGATTTCCCGGATTCTGCTGGTGCAACCGGGCTTACGGGAGGTGTTGTTGTTTCCTCCACTTTCAAATATGAAATCGTGAATGCACACGAGACAGGTATAACATTTTTAAAGTTCATATTTTTATTGCACCTTTTCTTAGTGATGTTACCTCAAGTAACAGCACTTAGCTAGATACTCCACCAGACTAGATGAATTCTTGTCCTGGAATCCGGTAAGACCAAGAGACCACAAGAAAGATATGCTACAACATAGTTAACTGGTTAATTGGGGAGAGGAAAATTAATGCTTTTAACTTCTTTACTAACTCAATGTTTGAGAAATAAAGGAGACCTGTAATAGAATATTCGAATATCTATGTATCTCATAGATTTCTGAGAACTTCGACTGAAGTAAAATTAAACAGATGACGGCTATCTATAATGTTCATTCATTTGAAATAACTATAAATCAGATCTCATTTGGTCAATATGGTACCCAATAATATCAACGCGTATTCGCTAAGCAAAGTGATTTCACACCCTTTTCTTAACAATGAATTCTTCACGCTTTTTCCAGTGACTCTGCTTATAATATTTAAAACCTTACTCTCGGTATATCTATCATTCTATAAACATTTAGGAAAAATAAAATCTAGTTCATTTTCTCTAATTAAACTCAACATGGTGGCGTCTAGGAGGCTGTTCCATCTATTAACCGGCTTCTTTTTCTTTTTTCTTTTTTTTTTTGCGGCGCCGGTTTTATTAAATTCCTCCGATTTTATTTACTTGAAATCAGAAACCGATCGTTTTTCAACCTATTCTCCCGAAGTTGTCCTTTGTTTTACAAAATGGCGTTTTGCAAACTTATAAACAATAGATTGTCAATTCGAGTAAACTTACAAAAATATGAGACCTATACTTTGTTTTTGTAAACTGAGCTGAATCGACTTGATGTACAAGAATGATAAAAGAAATAGGATTGTTTCTATTTACATACTACTTATATGGGTTAGGGTAAGGGTTAGGATTACTTATATGGGTTAGGGTTAGGGTTAGGGTTGGGGTTGGGGTTAGGGTTAGGGTTGGGGGTTAGGGTTGGGGTTGGGGTTGGGGTTGGGGTTGGGTTAGGGTTAGGGTTAGGGGTTAGGGTTAGGGTTAAGGTTAGGATTACTTATATGGGTTAAGGTTAGGGTTAGGGTTAGGATTACTTATATGGGTTAGAGTTAGGGTTAAGGTTGTGGTTGGGGTTAGGGTTAGGGTTAGGGGTTAGGATTAGGGTTGGGGTTGGGGTTAGGGTTAGGGGTTAGGGTTAGGGTTAGGGTTTAGGTTAGGATTACTTATATGGGTTAGGGTTAGGGTTAGGGGTTAGGGTTAGGGTTAGGGTTAGAGTTAGGGTTAGGGTTAGGGGTTAGGGTTGGGGTTGGGGTTGGGATTAGGGGTTAGGGTTAGGGGTTAGGGTTAGGGTTAGGGTTAGGGTTAGGATTACTTATATGGGTTAGGGTTAGGGTTAGGGTTACTTATATGGGTCACTGTAATTGCAACCACACGTACTCATGGTTTCGCACTAGTTCATAAAGCAGCTGAACTTCTTGGCCTTTTGGCCAGGATCAAAATGTAGTATCTGTTCCGATGGATACTGCACCCCATAGACTGGTATTGTCTTGGCCTTCGGGTCTTGCTTTACGCCGGTCTATGGGTCTGTCCTGTGCAGTTCTAGGAGGTCCACCCTCCCAGGCTTTGCCTCCCCTCTTTGGGGAGGAGTAAGTTTATTGCTTACTGCCTGAGGCGCCCCTACCGAGGAATGCCGACGGGGCTGCCCAGGAAATTTTTGTATGGCCAGAGTGCTCACCTTCTCAGGCGCTGGCTTTTCAAATCCCACTTTCCCGACCCGACCTTGGGTCACATCTTACCTTGTGGGAGTAAGATAAAACTGGCCTTGTGCCTAACCTCCTGGGGAGGTAAAAAAAAAGTCTTACCGCCGTCGGGGTGGTGGTTTCATTCCAAAATCAAACTGGACGAGTCTTAAGCATTCTGGTGTGCTCAGTTCGCTGTTGGTGTTAGGTATGGTCCTGGGCAGTTCTAGGATGTTCTCCCTCCCAGGCTTTACCTTCTCGCCCTTTAAGAACGGGTTAGTTTATTGCTGATCACCTGAGGCGTATTTATCGGAGAATGCCGACGGAGCTGCCCAGCCAATTTTCGTTCGGCCAGAGCACTCATCCTCTTGAACGCTGGCTTTTCAAATCCCACTTTTCTGACCTTTGAGTCACATATGCCAGATGAATAATTAATAAGATATGTTTCAAAATAATTATCCAATCAAAATTTTCTAAAAAATACAATTTATTATTAGAACATCTGTTTATTGAATTTCAGTACATATAATTGTACAGGGTGAGCTCCACCCAAATCAAAATGGACCCCAACTTTCGATGGACCTTATTTCTTAAGTTTCACATCCACGTGTATCAGTGTAAGCTTGTATACTAAAATATGCGATCTATTATTATTATTATTATTATTATACTAAAGCTGAGTAAATCAACGTTTTATTCCCTAGGGCGTTGTCCACTATATCTTAATCACACAATATGCATGCGAAAATATCCCCTAGATTTGGGATTGGATTATTAATTGTTCTGGGGTGATTTTATTCACCGAAAGTCTCAAGACATTAAAATAAATAAATGTTTATTTTAATATTAAAAGAAAATTCTTAACGTTGTTTTTTGGTTGAAAATTTTTATTACATATAAGTACATCAACGTTTTCAAAACACGTGTCAACGTGAACTCGTACACAATATTAGACAATTAAAAACCTCAACCGTGATAACCACACCACACGGAATCTTACTCGCCTGTGACAATATAGATCGGACAATAAAGATTAAAAAATAAAAAGGCATTAAATGCTTATTTACTTTTGATAAGGGTGATTTTAATCACCGAAAGTCTGAAAACATTAAAATAAATAAATGTTTATTTTAATATAAAAAAAATTATTAACGTTGGCTTAAAAAACGAAAGAAAGTATTTTGGTCAATGATGCCCAATTTTATACCGTTGATATGGCATCCTTTTTTATTTAATTTTTCTGATGAGTTACCGCTTATCAAGGCCCGGGGATTCCGGGCACTCGAGGATAAGGGTTAAAGAGATCCTAAGTTGGACGTTGAGCGCAACCACGTAAGGACTGGAACCAACCGGAGAAAGTGGCTTAATATTTCTTTCGAGGAATTGTCTATCTAACAGGAGAGCTTAACAAGTATTTGTTTACATTAGACTTGAAGACGACCATGTTGTAGTCGGCTGGGAAGCAGCTTCGTGGTATTTAACTTCACAGATGGGATGCTCTAGGAAATAAACTTTGTTCGTGGAAGTTCTGCTTGGCCTTTGGTACAGAGACGGGGAAAGGAAAGTTGTTTGTTGTGGTTGTAGCCATGCGGGTTCTTGCTGTGAATGTTTTACAGGGTGAAAGAGGGATTGGAGCTCAGTCGATCACCTAGCATGAACATAACGATCGAGTGGAGAGAGACTAGTAAGATTTCTTCTGTGTAAAAGGGGCTGCAGGAAAGTGAAGAGATCACCACCCCCCCCACTAGATTGCAAAGTCGGTTTTGTACTCATTTGTTCAAGCAAGAGAAAGTACCCCGAGCAACACCTCTCCATATATGGCAGCGGTACTCCATCTTAGGACAGATCTGGATCTTATACAGGTAGAGGACTGCGCCAGAAGTTAGGTACCATCTGGAGCGATAGAATGATCCAAAAAGTTTTCCAACGACCGTAGCAACGGATTTGATGCAAGTCTTCCATTTCAGGTCCGGAGTAAAAGTAAAATCCTATCGAACATCGGTCCTGGATATGACCATACAGTGCATTCAGCGATGAGGCCTGCATTGGGGAGCTTTTTAAGAAGAAGGAGTTACCCCTTAGTTTCCATTCCCCTAACACCCGCTTCGATTCAGAGTGTCACACTTGTCAGTGTCCCATCTATGGGTTAAATAGAATTATTCCCGGGTACAGCACTAAATTGCCTCGGATATACTGGGCAAATTGTTCGACTCTAAATCACGAAATTCATATTTCCCAGTACTTTCTACGTTTTTCTGCCGAGCCTATGTCCCGACCCTATAAACTACTAGTTCTAGGAGGTCCACGCTCCCAGGCTTTGCCTCTCCTCTTTGGGGAGGAGTAAGTTTATTGCTTACTGTCTGAGGCGCCCCTACAGGGGAATTTTTAATGGCCAGAGTGCTCACCTCTCGAGCGCTGGCTTTTCAAACCCCACTTTCTCGACCCGATCTTGGGTCACATCTTACTTGTGGGAGTAAGATAAAACTGGCCTTGTGCCTAACTACTGGGGTGGAGTAAATAAAACCCACAACTATATCTAGTGGTGAGACCATAATTTGGCAGTATTAGGAAGTGCGAAGTAACCCCTTTATTATACTATCACTAAGAGGAACCCCTTCGCAGTTTCGACCTCTATTCCTCTATTGCTTTCTGGAGTGCAATTTTTAAATGGTCAGATGGCTCACCTCTCGAGCGCTGGCTTATAAAATCCCACTTTCCCGACCTTGTGTCACATCTTACCTTGTGGGAGGTAGATAAATAACAGTTCGTATCATCCCTCTTCAGCCATATCCAATAAAATGCTTTCTCTGCTTTTTCCTGAAGATCTTTGATAAGTTTTCTCAATTCTGAGTTGTTACAGTAAAAACGACGTCGAAATAGATTTACAACCGTTAGCTCCACATTTCATCTTGCCCGAATGGCCAAATTATGAAATGTGGACCTTCAATCTTTTATCTTGTCACTCATGTTACCAACTCTTCATATTTGATCGCTTTTCTATTTTTTGCAGCAGCAAAGTTTTCTTCCCAAGTTACTGTTAATTCCAGTATAATTCTTTTCTTCACATCACACGACAATATCTGGTCATTTTCCGGACGTTTCCAACGAGAACAGCTAAAAGTTTCCCAAATCACCAAAGATTAAGATATTATATCAGGTTACTGATATGGCAGTGGGGTCTTTTTTTTTCAACTAGCGGGAACAAACAAGGATCAATTCAATTCCACCACTCAACATGAGCATAAAAAACTTTACCGCCTTTAAAAACCGTGGAAGGTTGTTAAACAGTTCGTGCGGTCAGGCTTTATCTAAGATCAAGTTTGCCCACTTTAACTTTAGCGGGTTATAGTCGGCCATGACAGATCTCAAGTAGCGCCATTTACTGCTAAGCCAACAACCTCGCTACAAGATTAGCACATCTTTTGTTAAGACGAATACATATCTTAGTGACTTGACGATGTTTGAGGGCGGTCAACATGCCTAAAAGCCAACGCTTTCTTCAAATTGCCAAACAATAAATGAATCATTAAATGCACAGACAAAGTGGCGACTCAGAGTCTTAAATGTGTGTTGGGACGATCACAATTTTTAACAAAATATACTAAGCATACCAACTATAACTTAGCATTTTGTTTACTACAGAGCCACCACTTATGAAGGCTGAAAGCCACTCGAGGATACGGCTGATGAGATTGATAAATTGCCAGTTGAATGAAGATGAATATAATGTGAGGATTGAAAATAATAAATAACATTTGATGACTTGTGGAGACGGTTTATAAAAAGTGTTTATTAATATTTGAATTATAGACAACTACGTTGTAGCCCTCAGAGAATCAATCTTGTGGAAACGTGTTCTACAGATTGGAAGTTCTTGAAAAGAAACTGTGTTCATGGAACCTGTTTGATGTTAGGCACTCGAAGGAAGAAAGTGGAATTTGTCCATGATAATAAAATATACAGGAACATACACGCATATATATATATACTTTAATTCCTATATAATTTTATTTCTAGCTACCATATCGCAGAATGGTTCTTGCGTGTAGTGTTTAGATAGCATTTTATTATTATTATTATTATTATTATTATTGTTATTATTATTATTATTAGTAGTAGTAGTAGTAGTAGTAGTAGTATTACTATTGTTATAAAGAATTTTATTTGATATGCAAATTACCATATCGCAGAATGGTTCTTGCGTGTAGTGTTTAGATAGCATTTTATTATTATTATTATTATTATTATTATTATTATTATTATTATTATTATTATTACTAGTATTACTATTGTTATACAGAATTTTATTTGATATGCAAATTACCATATCGCACGGTAGTCTTAAGGGTAGTATATTATTATTATTATTTTGATTATTATTATTATTATTTATTTATATATAAGTAACATTTTAAGCTGAATTATTTCGACACTTGATTGGGGAAATGGTAGTTTGATCTGTACCATTGGAGAGCCATGCATATAACTGTCCTGTTTTTAAATCTCCGAAACAGTTACATGGTAAACAGCTGATGATCCCCGTGTTAATATTGGATGCTTACGTTAAGGTCTCCTGTTTTTGTTTCACTGTTAGATACTTAATCCCCACCCTTTTTTTTATTTAATTACTATTATATATTTTATTTATTTATTAATTTTCCAACGAATGTTAAGTCTGCACTATTTTGGATTTAGTTAGTTTCTGTGGGAATTTAAACTGCATTTTCCTTTTTTTTTGTTGTCTTTTTGTTTAAAATAACTCAAAGATTCTTTAGACTATATATATATATATATATATATAAATATTCTTCTTCTGGTCTAATTATTTTTGACAAAGGGATGTCTTTTCCCGAAATATCAAATAGTGATTTTTAATCACCCGGACATCACACGAACAGCTAAAACACTCTTGCTGTTATGTAAGAAAAAAAAAAAAAAAGAAAAGGAAAAATAAATAGTAAGTCTTATATCGTATTCGATTTATTGTTATTGTTTTTGTTCCTTTCCTTTCAACTTGCATCTTACCTTTCATAAACTTACTAATATATATATATATATATATATATAAATATATATGTATGTATATATATGTATATATATATATGTATATATATATATATATATATATATATATATATATATATATATATATATACAGAGAGAGAGAGAGAGAGAGAGAGAGAGAGAGAGGGGTAGAAGGATGAAAAGGAATTAGAAAAGCGACGGAGGCAGATATTTTTTCAATTCAGTTGCTCAATGCAAGGTATATTCCGCAAAAAGGCAATTTATTCAATTAATTTTTTCCTTAAGCCAGGCTTTTCAAAGATCAAAATCTTATAATGAGAGAGAATTTGCTAGGAATGATAAGTTGGCAAAGGCCAAGATTTAAAATTTGAAAAAGTAAAATAAAGATTGTGGGGGGGGGGGGGAAACAAGGCAAAAAGCTGCCCGAATGCAAGTAAAAAAATCCGGTGTCAAAAAGTCCAGCGGAAAAAAGTAATTTGTAGGTAGGTAGGTCGTTAGAAGGCACGAGAAATAGATTGAGAGGTATTAAAGTTAAACTTCAGAAACCACATCTTCAGGTGCGGCGAAAATAGATAGAATCCAGAGGGTAAAAAGTCCAATAGGGGGTTCGTTCGTGGATGCAACAAGGCTCAGTGAAACGTGAGGTGGGAAATATTAGCCACATTAAAAAGTCTTCCTGGGCTGAAAATCATAAAATAAGTCTAAATTGACGAAGAGACAGTGACTTAATATGTAAAGGCTTGGCCAAAATCCAAAATTGGCCGGAATATACGTTGCATTGAGCAACTGAATTTAAAAAAAATCTACCTCCGTCGCTTTTCTAATTCCTTTTCATCCTTCTACCTATCAATCTGCTCTATCCTGTATATTGAGCTGTATACTATTCACAATAGGTTTCACCTTTCCTAAAAGTTCGCTTTTAGTTCTCCACTTTATATATATATATATATATATATATATATATATATATATATATAGCTTTCCAAATATGATCTAAGCTTAAGATCGGATTTTAACTCCGCCTGATGAGATCTCAGTTTATAACAGCTGTTGATCGATAACATTGACATGCCAGTGTCGCAGATGGGCTGCTGTGAATTAGGGGCCAGATTCATAGGGGCATCCTAAGTGCAGAGTTGTGTAGCGAGATTTTTATTCACATTACATTTAAATTTCTGCATGTTAGTACGGTCAGGAAACAGGGAGCATGGAGGGAATTCCAACGGCAAGCGTTCCGAGGAAAGAAACTAATAGAGTAGAATTTTTGGACCAATACTACAATAAGGACCCCAGTTCATTAACACAATACGCGGAACATGTTCCGGAAGTCACCAGCGTCTTCCGGTTGACCTCGCAATACACGTGGTCGCTATTTACAAAATAAATTGTAAATAAACCTTTTATTTCGGAATTTTTTTTCTTTTAACATGTTAATATTTATTTTAAGGCAGAGGGTCCATAAATAAAACAAATAAAACATTAACATGTTTTCTTTTAAAAGATATTTTGTCACATGTTTTTGTGTCACTATTTACTTGCCTCCCCACGAGGGCAGAAATGGGGTGTATGAAATCTTTATCGCCGGACTTAAGTAATCTTCCGTTTTGTAGGGAAAAATCAAGCTTCCCAAAAAGGGGCACTCTGGATCTTACCTCAGTTTAGAAGGATTTTTATATACTACACTTTGCTCCTAGCCCGAGGAGGTAAAACGGAAGATTACGCAAGTTATTTTAATAAATAAACGAAATATATACGTTTTTTTTTAAAATCGTCTGACTCCGGAACATGTTCCGCGTATTGTGTTTATGAACTGGTGTCTTTATTGCTGTCTTGCTCCGAATTTTTTATGACATCTGGGTACCTCTACAGTGAAGGGGTCAGATGTTGTTCTACTCGGGTAGGTCGGGACTATTTACGTGAAAAAAAAAGAAAAAAGTTAATCATTTGGTTATTCAGTCTAGATTTCATCAACAGCAGCAGCATCAGCATCAGCATCAGCATCAACAGCAGCAACAACAACAACAACAACAACAACAACAGCAGCAGCAGCAGCAACAACAACAACAACAACAACAACAACAACAACAACAAAGGGTTCAATAAGAAGAGCAGACAATCAACGCATCATATTTTCCGGTTCCATCTCAAATTAATCAGATTAACCAATATTAGTGTCTTCCTTGTGACATAAAGAGAGAGAGACGACATTTCTATTTGCTCGGAGGCTTTCGCACCGAAGATTATCAGCCTGTCGCCGAAAAAGGGCGCCATGTTGTACTCGTAAGACAATTGGGCGCTGCTTGCGCTCAAATGATAAGACGGCGGCAGAAAGAAAAGAGCAACAGCGGCGAAGGGCGGCGGAAGCGCCTTATTTCAACAGTTCATAAAAGAGAAAAGAATAACGGAAATCCTCTTCTTATCAGACAACCTTAAAACTTGAACGATAAAAACACTTTATTTATTTTTATTTATCTATCATACTTCTTTGAACATCTCTCGTTTTAAGTGACTTCTAAATTCAACGCAGTGGTATGAAGAGGGGAGGGGCGACGATGTACTGTCCTCGGTCATCCAAATTAGGGGGTTCGAACTATCTCCCTTTCTCATAGTTTTCTTCTTCTTTCGTATGAATCATATGATTCTGGTGTTGGCATTAGTTTCCCCGATGTTTTTCTAGTTAGAAATCTTTCTGGAAAGACATCGGGTACTTACGGGAAGGACCACGAGAAGGTTGCCAACATACCTAAGTGAAATTGGTAATGTGGAACCGACTGGATTCGAACTTGGAACACCCAGGTCTTTAATCCGTGTCGATATCCACTTAACCGCTGTCACCTCCTTTCTCATAGTAATTATAACTACTTTGTTGCTTTACTCGTTCTTTCAGGGTACCCGGTAAGATCCAACAAGAATGGCAAAGAACAGAACGTATATGGAAATACTTTGGTTTTCTTTATTTCCCATCACCGGATGGTTTACGCCGGCTACGCACACACATATAAAAAAATAATATTTTGACATACTTTTGTCTAATGAAAATCTTTTTCTTGCTGAGGTCACAGACTTGGTTTCCGCTAGAAACTCGTTCATATATACATTCGATTGGAAAGCAATTTGCTCTGCATTGTCTATCCGAGCGTGAACTGAAGCAATTGTTCCACAAGCACTTCCAATTGTCTGTTTGATGAAATACATGTCAGGGGATTCCTTCACATTACCAACTTGCTTATCAGTCGCATTTTTAGTCAGCGGACACGAAAGCCTAACAGCAAGACTGGCTTGGATACCATAGCCAATAAAGCGTCATCAGTGCCATAAACATCGGTAAACTCACATTCTTCCGGTACTTCGATACTCCGATCATTAAGTGGTCCGGCTATTCGTGTTTCTGAAACCGCCGCCTTTCAAGTCTCGCTTGCACTGCGGAAGCTTTTCCTTTTTAACAGTTATCAAGTCGATTTCTTTCTTTCTCGACGTCCCACCAACAATGGACTCGTCCATGATTCATTTTTGCCACTCTTCATTATCTTACGCTAGAACTTATACATGAGTCTTTTGGACATACAACCAAATAGTTGGCGCTAGGGCATCACCAGACCCCTGCACACAACTGATTCAATGATTTTTGTTTTCACATAACATTTACGGTATTATGTTTCGGAATTTTTTTAGATGACGATTGATAATTTGTGTTATTTATATTATTCGGACTACTGCTTTCATCTTGAATGTTTTTGTTGTTGTTTTGTTTGTTTTTTTGTTTTTTTACTTCAACTTACCCCAAACAAGGCACACTGCCACTGAGACGTAAGGGGGTACTGTGAATTATGGGCCAGATTTATAGGGGCATTCGAAGTGGGGAGTTGTGCAGCGAGATCCTTGTTCACATTTCGTTTTAAATTTCTAAATGATAGTACAGTCGTGGAAACAGGGAGCAGGAAGGAAATTCCAAAGGCAAATGGTTCGAAGAAAAAAGCTATTAGAGTAGAAAATCTTTTGTGCATCTGGGGGCCTCTACAGTGAAGGGGTGTGGTTTTTCTCTTTGTCGTGTTTATCATGGATTAAGGGGGGTACGTTGAGGGATGTTATTCTCACAACGTTTCGATCGATGAAACCTCCAACCTTTTTCGACGAGACGCTTCTGAAGGTGGGCGTTACATCGGCCGAAACGTGGGAATAACAGCCAAGATGAGAACAGATGTTCGAATAATCCAAACAATACAAACATTTAGACTATTAAATTAAAGAAGCACGTTTAGACGGATCAAACTTTTGTTTTCTTTTTTGAATAGAGGTTTTTTCCCCGAAATATCAAAAGATTTTCCAAAATCCCAGATTTTATTAATATTAACAGTAAGACATACATTTACTGATATTGTATATGAAAAAATTATCGAAAAATAAACAGATAATTGCGAAGATTAGTATTTTCTTCGGTTGTGTGTTTTTGCTCATCCCTTCTTTCACAATTCTGGGTTAGGGTTGCTGCTTTTCTATCAACCTTCATAAATATCTACCCACTTATTTACCAGCAATGCTTCAAGCAAACTACTATTCTCTTATATATATATATATATATATATATATATATATATATATATATATATATATATATATATATATATATGGTAAGGTACACGATAAGTCATGAAAGGGAAATGCCGTGGTAGACAAAATGTGTGAAAAATGACAAACGGAAAACAGGTTAAAGTGCAGGAGAAAAACAAAAACAAGAGATTTGACCGGTTTCGTTTGTGTTAGCGAACGTCTTCAGAAAAAGTGAAGATTTGGAAACAATTTTATTTTGAAGCCACACACATGGGAGAAGGAAAAGATGATCCGATTGGACCATATGAGAAGACTTTTAGTAACATTGAAATATGACAAGTGGGTGACACATTCTTCTTTATTTCTTATTCTACTTTTTATATTTTTATTTATTTTCTTTTTCTTTTTCACTTTCACACCTACTGAGCTAGTATAGGGGAGGAGGAGGGGTAAAGGCGATAAGATGGAAGAAGACAGGGGAACTAGCTAGGATAGACACACATCGGAGTGGGCATGAAATTGATACACCGAACGCGAGCAACCAAAAATTAATCGGAATATATCAGGAATAGGTTTGCTAATTTGTCTCATATTAAGTTTTATAAAGCAATAAAAGTCTTAAATAAACAGTCTAGAAAACTCTATTTTACAGTAAAACTAATGTAAATTATATTTTATTATAAGAAAAATGTGTTTTTTCTAGTGTAAGATGATACATGTAAGAAAAATCCTTAAATAGGGTTAAGTTTGAGAGAGATGTATTAAAAAGATCTGATTAGCTATGAGACTTGCTATTATCTCAACAATTTTTTTTATAGATATTTTATTCTATTTTTTTTGTATAGATATTTAATCAGGGTCGCAGTGGTGTAATATATTGCATTGTTTTAGTGCGATTTTTGCTAGGTGCCTGCTTAGGGTATCAGATCCGGGTCTGAGGTTGATGTTCGATGGTGATGAAAGGAGTATAGTCGCGCTTTCAATGCATTTGCGGCGTGAGAGAGAGTGTTCGCTTTTGAGGAGAGTGCAGTGTGAAAAGTTTGAACACTTTCACCTACAATCTAAACTTTTCAGATTGCACTCTCCTCAAAAGTGAACGACGTATTTGTTTTATTATTCGGGATACTTGGATACTTGACGAATTCAACTTCTTATATGGAAAAGCATTTAAACTAAATGTTAGAATAATGTTTCCCTTTCACCAATGTGATACCCTCATACGGGAAGCGATATATTTTTTAATATATAATTTTTCACAGACACGTTTTTCGTTGTCTTACAATTCATCAACGTGGCTGAACCTAGCGAGATCCGAAACCGGGATCCCAGTTAGCGAGGACTGACGCTTTACCACTGAGTCAAACCCCTCTAGTGGTAGGAGTGTATCGCTTTTATAGATGTCATTTGTTTGCGATACTTGAACAAATTCGACAACTTATGTGGAAAATCATTCGAACTAAATGGCAGGTAGGAATAATTTCCCTTTCACCAATGTGATACCCCTCCATATATTTTAAAATATAAATATCCACGGACACGTTTTTCGTCGTCTTACGACTCATCAGCGTGGTTGAACCTAACGAGATTCGAAACCGGGATGATAACTCGACTGAATGTATGAGTGACAAAAATGGAAATGAGGAAGAAACTAACAGGGTCATTGTTTGTTTCAATTGTTTCAATTGTTTCAATTGTTTATCATTTTATTATTTTATGATTTTGTAATTTCATAACGCGTTTCGAGCTTTCGTGCTTGCTCTCTTTAGATCTGAAGAGAGCTACCATAGCAAAAATGAATTTAGTTAACTGTCCTAAAACTGGCCCGGAATAGGAGGATCATTTTACATTAAATTTATACACGAAACTATTCCCCCACTTTAAATTCTAAATCAATCGTTTTTTATTTATGTATTTCCTTCTTTCCGCCAAGCTTTTAGCCTGAATAACACAGTTTGAAGTACAGAAAAAAAGATAGATGAATAGACTGATAGAGAAATACATCATGAGAAAGAGCGATAAATAAAAGTATTCACGATAAAACATATTTTTGCTAGTTGTTTTATTTTATTGCTCTCTCTCTCCCCCCCCCCTCTCTCTCTCTTCCTCTCTCGCTCTTTCTCTCTCTTTCTTGAAATAGAACTTTCTGTGCGTTCGGATAATCAGAGGACGGGTAACCAAATGTTGGAATGGCCACCAGCTGTTCCATCATATTCCATTACAATCTAATTTAATTACGTAACTCAATTATATAGACAAAAAACAATGTTTTCAATTAATTCGATTTATAATTTTTATTAAGATGATTATCGAGAAAATTATTTTAAATACATCTGCAAATCTGAAAAAAAGAAACAATCATGAGTGTATATTTTGCGAATATTAATTTATAAGCATCTTTAAAACAAATTAATTATCTAAATTTGAAAGACGCGTGATGTTTGGGGAAGTTTAGGAGCTGATGAGTAGATATAAAAAGAGAGCGATCAAAACTAATAATATAGTTTGGCTTAAAATAGATATAAAAAGAGAGCGATCAAAACTAATAATATAGTTTGGCTTCACATATATATAAAAAGAGAGCGATCAAAACTAATAATATAGTTTGGCTTAAAATAGATATAAAAAGAGAGCGATAAAAACTAATAATATAGTTTGGCTTCACATATATATAAAAAGAGAGCGATTCAAACTAATAATATAGTTTCGGCTTGAAATAGATATAAAAAGAGAGCGATCAAAACTAATAATATAGTTTGGCTTCACATATATATAAAATGAGAGCGATTCAAACTAATAATATAGTTTCGGCTTGAAATAGATATAAAAAGAGAGCGATCAAAACTAATAATATAGTTTGGCTTCACATATATATAAAAAGAGAGCGATTCAAACTAATAATATAGTTTCGGCTTGAAATAGATATAAAAAGAGAGCGATCAAAACTAATAATATAGTTTGGCTTCACATATATATAAAAAGAGAGCGATTCAAACTAATAATATAGTTTCGGCTTGAAATAGATATAAAAAGAGAGCGATCAAAACTAATAATATAGTTTCGGCTTGAAATAGATATAAAAAGAGAGCGATCAAAACTAATAATATAGTTTGGCTTCACATATATATAAAAAGAGAGCGATTCAAACTAATAATATAGTTTCGGCTTGAAATAGATATAAAAAGAGAGCGATCAAAACTAATAATATAGTTTGGCTTCACATATATATAAAAAGAGAGCGATCCAAACAAATAATATAGTTTCGGCTTGAAATAGATATAAAAAGAGAGCGATCAAAACTAATAATATAGTTTGGCTTCATATATATATAAAAAGAGAGCGATCCAAACAAATAATATAGTTTCGGCTTGAAATAGATATAAAAAGAGAGCGATCAAAACTAATAATATAGTTTGGCTTCACATATATATAAAAAGAGAGCGATCCAAACAAATAATATAGTTTCGGCTTGAAATAGATATAAAAAGAGAGCGATCAAAACTAATAATATAGTTTCGGCTTGAAATAGATATAAAAAGAGAGCGATCAAAACTAATAATATAGTTTGGCTTGAAATAGATATAAAAAGAGAGCGATCAAAACTAATAATATAGTTTGGCTTGAAATAGATATAAAAAGAGAGCGATCAAAACTAATAATATAGTTTGGCTTAAAATAGATATAAAAAGAGAGCGATCAAAACTAATAATATAGTTTGGCTTGAAATAGATATAAAAAGAGAGCGATCAAAACTAATAATATAGTTTGGCTTCACATATATATAAAAAGAGAGCGATCCAAACTAATAATATAGTTTCGGCTTGAAATAGATATAAAAAGAGAGCGATCAAAACTAATAATATAGTTTGGCTTCACATATATATAAAAAGAGAGCGATCCAAACAAATAATATAGTTTCGGCTTGAAATAGATATAAAAAGAGAGCGATCAAAACTAATAATATAGTTTCGGCTTCAAGTAGATATAAAAAGAGAGCTATCAAAACTAATAAAATAGTTTGGCTTCACATATATATAAAAAGAGAGCGATCAAAACTAATAATATAGTTTGGCTTCACATATATATAAAAAGAGAGCGATCAAAACTAATAATATAGTTTGGCTTGAAATAGATATAAAAAGAGAGCGATCAAAACTAATAATATAGTTTGGCTTCACATATATATAAAAAGAGAGCGATCAAAACTAATAATATAGTTTGGCTTGAAATAGATATAAAAAGAGAGCGATCAAAACTAATAATATAGTTTGGCTTCACATATATATAAAAAGAGAGCGATCAAAACTAATAATATAGTTTCGGCTTGAAATAGATATAAAAAGAAAGCGATCAAAACTAATAATATAGTTTGGCTTGAAATAGATATAAAAAGAGAGCGATCAAAACTAATAATATAGTTTGGCTTGAAATAGATATAAAAAGAGAGCGATCAAAACTAATAATATAGTTTGGCTTAAAATAGATATAAAAAGAGAGCGATCAAAACTAATAATATAGTTTGGCTTGAAATAGATATAAAAAGAGAGCGATCAAAACTAATAATATAGTTTGGCTTCACATATATATAAAAAGAGAGCGATCAAAACTAATAATATAGTTTCGGCTTGAAATAGATATAAAAAGAGAGCGATCAAAACTAATAATATAGTTTCGGCTTGAAATAGATATAAAAAGAGAGCGATCAAAACTAATAATATAGTTTGGCTTGAAATAGATATAAAAAGAGAGTGATCAAAACTAATAATATAGTTTGGCTTAAAATAGATATAAAAAGAGAGCGATCAAAACTAATAATATAGTTTGGCTTGAAATAGATATAAAAAGAGAGCGATCAAAACTAATAATATAGTTTGGCTTCACATATATATAAAAAGAGAGCGATCAAAACTAATAATATAGTTTCGGCTTGAAATAGATATAAAAAGAGAGCGATCAAAACTAATAATATAGTTTGGCTTGAAATAGATATAAAAAGAGAGCGATCAAAACTAATAATATAGTTTGGCTTGAAATAGATATAAAAAGAGAGCGATCAAAACTAATAATATAGTTTGGCTTCACATATATATAAAAAGAGAGCGATCAAAACTAATAATATAGTTTCGGCTTGAAATAGATATAAAAAGAGAGCGATCAAAACTAATAATATAGTTTGGCTTGAAATAGATATAAAAAGAGAGCGATCAAAACTAATAATATAGTTTGGCTTGGAATAGATATAAAAAGAGAGCGATCAAAACTAATAATATAGTTTGGCTTGGAATAGATATAAAAAGAGAGCGATCAAAACTAATAATATAGTTTGGCTTGGAATAGATATAAAAAGAGAGCGATCAAAACTAATAATATAGTTTGGCTTGGAATAGATATAAAAAGAGAGCGATCAAAACTAATAATATAGTTTGGCTTGAAATAGATATGAAAAGAGAGCGATCAAAACTAATAATATAGTTTGGCTTAAAATAGATATAAAAAGAGAGCGATCAAAACTAATAATATAGTTTGGCTTGAAATAGATATAAAAAGAGAGCGATCAAAACTAATAATATAGTTTGGCTTCACATATATATAAAAAGAGAGCGATCCAAACTAATAATATAGTTTCGGCTTGAAATAGATATAAAAAGAGAGCGATCAAAACTAATAATATAGTTTGGCTTCACATATATATAAAAAGAGAGCGATCCAAACAAATAATATAGTTTCGGCTTGAAATAGATATAAAAAGAGAGCGATCAAAACTAATAATATAGTTTCGGCTTCAAGTAGATATAAAAAGAGAGCTATCAAAACTAATAAAATAGTTTGGCTTCACATATATATAAAAAGAGAGCGATCAAAACTAATAATATAGTTTGGTTTCACATATATATAAAAAGAGAGCGATCAAAACTAATAATATAGTTTGGCTTGAAATAGATATAAAAAGAGAGCGATCAAAACTAATAATATAGTTTGGCTTCACATATATATAAAAAGAGAGCGATCAAAACTAATAATATAGTTTGGCTTGAAATAGATATAAAAAGAGAGCGATCAAAACTAATAATATAGTTTGGCTTCACATATATATAAAAAGAGAGCGATCAAAACTAATAATATAGTTTCGGCTTGAAATAGATATAAAAAGAGAGCGATCAAAACTAATAATATAGTTTGGCTTGAAATAGATATAAAAAGAGAGCGATCAAAACTAATAATATAGTTTGGCTTGAAATAGATATAAAAAGAGAGCGATCAAAACTAATAATATAGTTTGGCTTAAAATAGATATAAAAAGAGAGCGATCAAAACTAATAATATAGTTTGGCTTGAAATAGATATAAAAAGAGAGCGATCAAAACTAATAATATAGTTTGGCTTCACATATATATAAAAAGAGAGCGATCAAAACTAATAATATAGTTTCGGCTTGAAATAGATATAAAAAGAGAGCGATCAAAACTAATAATATAGTTTCGGCTTGAAATAGATATAAAAAGAGAGAGATCAAAACTAATAATATAGTTTGGCTTGAAATAGATATAAAAAGAGAGCGATCAAAACTAATAATATAGTTTGGCTTAAAATAGATATAAAAAGAGAGCGATCAAAACTAATAATATAGTTTGGCTTAAAATAGATATAAAAAGAGAGCGATCAAAACTAATAATATAGTTTGGCTTGAAATAGATATAAAAAGAGAGCGATCAAAACTAATAATATAGTTTGGCTTCACATATATATAAAAAGAGAGCGATCAAAACTAATAATATAGTTTCGGCTTGAAATAGATATAAAAAGAGAGCGATCAAAACTAATAATATAGTTTGGCTTGAAATAGATATAAAAAGAGAGCGATCAAAACTAATAATATAGTTTGGCTTGAAATAGATATAAAAAGAGAGCGATCAAAACTAATAATATAGTTTGGCTTAAAATAGATATAAAAAGAGAGCGATCAAAACTAATAATATAGTTTGGCTTGAAATAGATATAAAAAGAGAGCGATCAAAACTAATAATATAGTTTGGCTTCACATATATATAAAAAGAGAGCGATCAAAACTAATAATATAGTTTCGGCTTGAAATAGATATAAAAAGAGAGCGATCAAAACTAATAATATAGTTTGGCTTGAAATAGATATAAAAAGAGAGCGATCAAAACTAATAATATAGTTTGGCTTGGAATAGATATAAAAAGAGAGCGATCAAAACTAATAATATAGTTTGGCTTGGAATAGATATAAAAAGAGAGCGATCAAAACTAATAATATAGTTTTGCTTGGAATAGATATAAAAAGAGAGCGATCAAAACTAATAATATAGTTTGGCTTGGAATAGATATAAAAAGAGAGCGATCAAAACTAATAATATAGTTTTGCTTGGAATAGATATAAAAAGAGAGCGATCAAAACTAATAATATAGTTTGGCTTGGAATAGATATAAAAAGAGAGCGATACAAAACTAATAATATAGTTTGGCTTGAAATAGATATAAAAAGAGAGCGATCAAAACTAATAATATAGTTTGGCTTCACATATATATAAAAAGAGAGCGATCAAAACTAATAATATAGTTTGGCTTCAAATAGATATAAAAAGAGAGCGATCAAAACTAATAATATAGTTTGGCTTCACATATATATAAAAAGAGAGCGATCAAAACTAATAATATAGTTTCGGCTTGAAATAGATATAAAAAGAGAGCGATCAAAACTAATAATATAGTTTGGCTTCACATATATATAAAAAGAGAGCGATCAAAACTAATAATATAGTTTCGGCTTGAAATAGATATAAAAAGAGAGCGATCAAAACTAATAATATAGTTTTGCTTGGAATAGATATAAAAAGAGAGCGATCAAAACTAATAATATAGTTTGGCTTGGAATAGATATAAAAAGAGAGCGATACAAAACTAATAATATAGTTTGGCTTGAAATAGATATAAAAAGAGAGCGATCAAAACTAATAATATAGTTTGGCTTCACATATATATAAAAAGAGAGCGATCAAAACTAATAATATAGTTTGGCTTGAAATAGATATAAAAAGAGAGCGATCAAAACTAATAATATAGTTTGGCTTCACATATATATAAAAAGAGAGCGATCAAAACTAATAATATAGTTTCGGCTTGAAATAGATATAAAAAGAGAGCGATCAAAACTAATAATATAGTTTGGCTTGAAATAGATATAAAAAGAGAGCGATCAAAACTAATAATATAGTTTGGCTTGGAATAGATATAAAAAGAGAGCGATCAAAACTAATAATATAGTTTGGCTTGGAATAGATATAAAAAGAGAGCGATCAAAACTAATAATATAGTTTGGCTTCAAATAGATATAAAAAGAGAGCGATCAAAACTAATAATATAGTTTGGCTTCAAATAGATATAAAAAGAGAGCGATCAAAACTAATAATATAGTTTGGCTTCAAATAGATATAAAAAGAGAGCGATCAAAACTAATAATATAGTTTGGCTTGAAATAGATATAAAAAGAGAGCGATCAAAACTAATAATATAGTTTGGCTTGGAATAGATATAAAAAGAGAGCGATCAAAACTAATAATATAGTTTGGCTTGGAATAGATATAAAAAGAGAGCGATCAAAACTAATAATATAGTTTGGCTTGGAATAGATATAAAAAGAGAGCGATCAAAACTAATAATATAGTTTGGCTTGGAATAGATATAAAAAGAGAGCGATCAAAACTAATAATATAGTTTTGCTTGGAATAGATATAAAAAGAGAGCGATCAAAACTAATAATATAGTTTGGCTTGGAATAGATATAAAAAGAGAGCGATCAAAACTAATAATATAGTTTTGCTTGGAATAGATATAAAAAGAGAGCGATCAAAACTAATAATATAGTTTGGCTTGGAATAGATATAAAAAGAGAGCGATCAAAACTAATAATATAGTTTGGCTTCACATATATATAAAAAGAGAGCGATCAAAACTAATAATATAGTTTGGCTTGGAATAGATATAAAAAGAGAGCGATCAAAACTAATAATATAGTTTGGCTTGAAATAGATATAAAAAGAGAGCGATCAAAACTAATAATATAGTTTGGCTTCAAATAGATATAAAAAGAGAGCGATCAAAACTAATAATATAGTTTGGCTTCAAATAGATATAAAAAGAGAGCGATCAAAACTAATAATATAGTTTGGCTTCACATATATATAAAAAGAGAGCGATCAAAACTAATAATATAGTTTGGCTTGAAATAGATATAAAAAGAGAGCGATCAAAACTAATAATATAGTTTGGCTTAAAATAGATATAAAAAGAGAGCGATCAAAACTAATAATATAGTTTGGCTTGAAATAGATATAAAAAGAGAGCGATCAAAACTAATAATATAGTTTGGCTTCACATATATATAAAAAGAGAGCGATCAAAACTAATAATATAGTATGGCTTGAAATAGATATAAAAAGAGAGCGATCAAAACTAATAATATAGTTTGGCTTCACATATATATAAAAAGAGAGCGATCAAAACTAATAATATAGTTTCGGCTTGAAATAGATATAAAAAGAGAGCGATCAAAACTAATAATATAGTTTGGCTTGAAATAGATATAAAAAGAGAGCGATCAAAACTAATAATATAGTTTGGCTTGAAATAGATATAAAAAGAGAGCGATCAAAACTAATAATATAGTTTGGCTTAAAATAGATATAAAAAGAGAGCGATCAAAACTAATAATATAGTTTGGCTTGAAATAGATATAAAAAGAGAGCGATCAAAACTAATAATATAGTTTGGCTTCACATATATATAAAAAGAGAGCGATCAAAACTAATAATATAGTTTCGGCTTGAAATAGATATAAAAAGAGAGCGATCAAAACTAATAATATAGTTTGGCTTGAAATAGATATAAAAAGAGAGCGATCAAAACTAATAATATAGTTTGGCTTGGAATAGATATAAAAAGAGAGCGATCAAAACTAATAATATAGTTTGGCTTGGAATAGATATAAAAAGAGAGCGATCAAAACTAATAATATAGTTTGGCTTGGAATAGATATAAAAAGAGAGCGATCAAAACTAATAATATAGTTTGGCTTGGAATAGATATAAAAAGAGAGCGATCAAAACTAATAATATAGTTTTGCTTGGAATAGATATAAAAAGAGAGCGATCAAAACTAATAATATAGTTTGGCTTGGAATAGATATAAAAAGAGAGCGATCAAAACTAATAATATAGTTTGGCTTGAAATAGATATAAAAAGAGAGCGATCAAAACTAATAATATAGTTTGGCTTCACATATATATAAAAAGAGAGCGATCAAAACTAATAATATAGTTTCGGCTTGAAATAGATATAAAAAGAGAGCGATCAAAACTAATAATATAGTTTGGCTTGAAATAGATATAAAAAGAGAGCGATCAAAACTAATAATATAGTTTGGCTTGGAATAGATATAAAAAGAGAGCGATCAAAACTAATAATATAGTTTGGCTTGGAATAGATATAAAAAGAGAGCGATCAAAACTAATAATATAGTTTGGCTTGGAATAGATATAAAAAGAGAGCGATCAAAACTAATAATATAGTTTGGCTTGGAATAGATATAAAAAGAGAGCGATCAAAACTAATAATATAGTTTGGCTTGGAATAGATATAAAAAGAGAGCGATCAAAACTAATAATATAGTTTTGCTTGGAATAGATATAAAAAGAGAGCGATCAAAACTAATAATATAGTTTGGCTTGGAATAGATATAAAAAGAGAGCGATCAAAACTAATAATATAGTTTTGCTTGGAATAGATATAAAAAGAGAGCGATCAAAACTAATAATATAGTTTGGCTTGGAATAGATATAAAAAGAGAGCGATCAAAACTAATAATATAGTTTTGCTTGGAATAGATATAAAAAGAGAGCGATCAAAACTAATAATATAGTTTGGCTTGGAATAGATATAAAAAGAGAGCGATACAAAACTAATAATATAGTTTGGCTTGAAATAGATATAAAAAGAGAGCGATCAAAACTAATAATATAGTTTCGGCTTGAAATAGATATAAAAAGAGAGCGATCAAAACTAATAATATAGTTTGGCTTCACATATATATAAAAAGAGAGCGATCAAAACTAATAATATAGTTTGGCTTCAAATAGATATAAAAAGAGAGCGATCAAAACTAATAATATAGTTTGGCTTGGAATAGATATAAAAAGAGAGCGATCAAAACTAATAATATAGTTTGGCTTGAAATAGATATAAAAAGAGAGCGATCAAAACTAATAATATAGTTTGGCTTCAAATAGATATAAAAAGAGAGCGATCAAAACTAATAATATAGTTTGGCTTCAAATAGATATAAAAAGAGAGCGATCAAAACTAATAATATAGTTTGGCTTCACATATATATAAAAAGAGAGCGATCAAAACTAATAATATAGTTTGGCTTGAAATAGATATAAAAAGAGAGCGATCAAAACTAATAATATAGTTTGGCTTGAAATAGATATAAAAAGAGAGCGATCAAAACTAATAATATAGTTTGGCTTCACATATATATAAAAAGAGAGCGATCAAAACTAATAATATAGTTTGGCTTGAAATAGATATAAAAAGAGAGCGATCAAAACTAATAATATAGTTTGGCTTAAAATAGATATAAAAAGAGAGCGATCAAAACTAATAATATAGTTTGGCTTGAAATAGATATAAAAAGAGAGCGATCGAAACTAATAATGTAATGCCTTCAGAAAGACAGACAGATACATAATCTCCATTATAATAGGGATATACTTATGTGTGTGTGTGTGCGTCCTGGGCCGAGAGAGATATGAGCAATGGTGTGCGTGTTGGAGTTTGTGTGAAAGGCATAGAGTACGTGTGTTAGTTGAGTTCGATTCACTGAATATAACTTTGCGCAACCAAGTGTGTTCGCCGACTTTCAATATCTTAACACGAAAGAAACCGCCAACAGGTTTACACAGGAAAAAGTTTCCTTTTTTTTGAAAGCTCTGACCCTCACACTTTATAAAAATATCCACTCAACCAGAAAGAAAAACAGGATCAATATATATCGAATCACTGTACGAATTAAACTAAGGTGAGGTCCTCAGGAAGGAAGGTACGCATCTGCCGACTGAGCTGTGCACCGACGCGATTGAGTTAGAAAAATTGGCGCTCAACTTTTGAGGATTTAACAGTTAATTGCCTTTCCCATTCCAGGCTGATAGCTTCGTGTAGCTATCAAATGTGAATGTGCTGGTTGATTTCGATTTTAAAATATAAAGCCTGTTTAGGTTTTGAAGACATATATATATATATATATATATATATATTACTATTTCATGTATCCACATAAAATTTGATAAGGAGATATACTTTTTTATGTATCAATTTTCAGTATTTACTTCAACAGTGGTCGATACGTAAGTAGAGCTACGTAGTAAATTATGAAAATATATTTAAGGCAATTAAGCTACATAGAGGCTCCCGCGTTTCGTTTCATCACCGCATTTTATCCTGAAGATCCCCCCGAGAATGAAACGCGGGAGCCTGTGTGTAGCTTAATTGCCATAAATATATTTTCATAGCCTACTATTATATATATATATATATTTTTTTTTATATAGTTTTAATGGTTGAGAAACTTCCGAGACTATATATATATATATATATATATATAATTTTAAGTGAATAATATTAAATTATTTTTACCTACATACGCCAGCGTTTCAAGCTTTCGCTCCCATCAGTGTAGGGAATGATAATCTCAGACGGGCGTAAGGTTCGAACCCGGTTACAGAATCACCCTAGACTTCGCAAGCAAACGTCATAACCAAACGGCCACGATAAATTAACACGTCAAGAAATACCACCTAACGTAATCATCAGACTCGAATCTTATTCCTTAAGCAAACATCTGAAAAAAAAAACGCACTGAAACAATGCAATATATCACGCCACTGCTTAAATAACTTCCATCCCGGTTAAAGTAACTTTTACTTTTTACTACATTTCATCCATATTTCCATATGTTTACTTTTGTCTTCTCGTTTTTCTTTCTCGCCTCCTTTTTCCATATTAACGCGTTTCATTATTCTTTCTTTTTTCAAATAGTTAAACACGTGCCAATAACATCCAGTTCTGCGTTCTTCTTTTTCCTATTCTTTTACCGTTATCGAATAAATTTAAAATCTTCACTTTTTCTGAAGACGTTCGTTGATCCGAATGAAACCGGTAAAATCTCTTGTTTTTGATGATTTATTCCTATATTAAAATTTCTTTTTCCCGTTTGTCTTTCACACACACACACACACACATATACATATATATACATATATATATATATATATATATATATATATATATATATATATATATATATATATATATACAAAACCAAATTTAAAAAATTAAAAATACTGGAAGCTATCTACATAAAAACACAACATAGTCGTAGAGAGTCAAGGAGGATGGAAGGATCGAGGAGGGACAGCACTAACCAGACTCCACTGGAATAGTGCGGAGAATGCTAGGACCTTGGAGAGTCTAATTGCCCTCCAAATTCCAGGGGAGACCAATGGTCGTTGCCAGCGCGAAATCAATGGTAAGCAGCTGTTGCGATACCGCAAAGTCATTTGAGGTGGTGATCGAAAATAGGTGGAGAGTACTGGAAATCTGGGGAGGCTTGTTGTCACTCAGACTCCAGGGAAGATCACTGGTTGTTATCGGGGAGAAATCATTGACGATGACTTTCCTCTTTTGCCAGTACTTTCGATTTGATTCGTCAAATCATCTTCAGGCGGTGTTAGTTTTAGTTTCTTAAAAAATATGTCTTTACTGTTGGTTTTATTTTTATTTTTTATTTTTTATTTTTTAATAATAATAATAATAATAATAATAATAATGATAATGATGATGATGATGATGATGATGATGATGATGATGATGATGATGACGACAACAACAACAGCAACAACAACAACAGCAACAGTAACAACAGCAACAACAGCAACAGCAACAACAATAATAATAATAATAATAATAATAATAATAATAATAATAATAATAATAATAATAATAATAATAATAATAACTAACACCGCCCAAAGATGATTTGACGAATCAAATCGAAAGTACTCGCAAAAAAGGAAAGAAAATGGAACAAGAAACACATGGAACTTACATACAGCAATTTGACCGAAACACTAAATGGACCATTCGGAAAATTGAAAAAATAAAAAAAAGTCTGATCAAGCAAAAACACTATTTATTTCCTAAAATATGCTGCCTAAATACACAATATATATATATATATATATATATATATATATATATATATATATATATATATATATAGAGAGAGAGAGAGAGAGAGAGAGAGAGAGAGAGAGAGAGAGAAAGAGAGAGAGAGAGCAAAAGAGAGAGAGATATTTCATTTATTTATCTGCATACATGTATGTTTCATCTTAATAAGACTAATCAGTGGGGTTATCTAAGTCTATACCACAGTTAGCTTGGTTCGAACGCCGGACAAAATCACCTTTGACTTCTATCCAACGTTTTTCCTCCTCGGCCACTGAGATAATCTCACGAAATGGAAGGGAAACAAACTTATTTCAGATTCTGTACAGTGTTCATGCTCCCTGATAAGGGGAGCGAACGGTGAATTATTGCTTTAATCCAGAAGCTTTTTATTTCTATGTGTGCGCGCGCATGTGTGTGTGGGGGGGGGGGGGGTGCACGTCCGGTAGCAGTTATCAGATGATCTCAACAAATTAATTTAATTAAAATGGCCTGTGCGTTATATACAATGAAATTCACCCTTTCTTCATTAGGCATGTGATAGGTGTACAGTGTGAGACGTGTACCAGGCGGACTCGTTTGAATTATTTCATTATCACAGACAGTGAAAGAATTTTTACTACGTAAAATATTCTGTAATGTGGTTGGCTTGGCTAATACAGTAATTAGCATAGCAGGGCTTTCTCGCATATAAATAGCCTGTATACAATAACCCAGCACCCGATTAGCGTGTCTGCTAAGTGAACTATGTACTTTGAACATCACGACATATTGTTTTTATAGAAAAAAAACTAGTGATGTAATATTAGAACATCCATTATTTGCCCCCCGATTTTATAAATCGGGGGACTTATGTTTTGAGGCATGTCCGTCCGTCCGGATTTTTCTCCGAAACCATCCATTGAATTTCTCTGAAATTTTGCATGAAGTTGTTACTTTGGTCAGGTTAGAAAGTGACATCCTCCGATTTTTGAAAAAAAATCTGGTTAGCCCCCCCCCCCCTCCCCCAAGGGGGTCAAAAGTCCCGAAATGGCAAAAAATGACATTTTTTGCCCCATAACTTTTCATCCATCCATTCAATTTCTTTTAAACTTGGCCAAAATGGTGGCGCAATTGTTCCTAATAGAAAATAAGTATCGCTGACCTTGGAAAAAATCTGGTTCGCGCCCCCAGGGGGGTCAAAAGCCCCCAAAATGGCAAAAAATGACCCTTTTCTCCCATAACGTTTGATCCATCCATTCAATTTTTCTGAAACTTGTCCAACTTGGATATAAAATGAGCATCCTTGATCTCAGAAAAATTCTGGTTCGCGCCCCCAGGGGGTCAAAGGGGGGTCAAAAATGCCCCAAATTGCCCAAATTTATTGCATTTTACACTCGCCACATCGAGTCACATACAGAGGGGGACCACGCACGCGCGGCTTGTTAAATTGTGTAATCTTTTAGGTTCTAATACCCATAAGAAGTAAAGTAGGGATTCCTGCGCTTCACTTGCAGCATGGGTAGACATAAGTCAGTTTAACGTTGACGTAAAATCAAGATCCCCTGAGGGGAGGGGGATTTGGGAAGAGTATAAAAGTTATTGAGAACGGACCCGTCTACATTCTCCGATAGGATCGCCTCATGGGCCGGCCATAAATAAAACCCCACTCGAAGGGGAAGTTAATCGCTAGTGGGGTGAGTAGAAAAGTAAGGACTAAATTGTCATTGATTTGAGGTCAGTCTTATTGGGCGTATCCAAAACGGCAATATAACTAAATGTAAGTCAATGTTACTTTCAATATTCAAAAAATTATTTTTAATAAAAATTAGGAATTAGTTCAAAACGACTTATTTTTTTAAATATATCCAACTTTAAACAAGGAGTGAGAGGCTCATCATCTCAATCCATGACCTGATTTTATGCTCAGAGCAAATAAAACATCTAAAACCCTCAATCCTCTCCTATCATTATTATTTTCCCCTGGAGAACCAGATCAGCTCATGTGTGCCACGTACATTAAAAGGTGACGATGGAGTCAAGTGACACAATATAACATTTGGTTTTCGTAAACTAATCTTTTGATATAGTAAATGAGTCACTACTTATCAAGGCCAATAGCCACTCGAGGATAAGGGTTAATGAGATGGATAGATTTTGATTTTGAATTCTGTCTATGCAATGCCCCATTCAGTGTATTGAATTACTCCTCTCCAGGAGTTAGGCACAAGGCCAGTTTTTATCTTACTCCCACAAGTAAGATGTGACCCAAGGTCGGGTCGGGAAAGTTGGGTTTAAAAATTGCCTGGGCAGTCCTGTCGGGATTCCCCGGTAGGGGCGCCTCAGACAGTAAGCAATAAACTTACTCCTTCCCAAAGAGGGGAGGCGAAGCCTGGGAGGGTGGACCTCCTAGAACTGCACAGGACAGACCCATATACCGGCGTAAATCAAGCCCCAAAGGCCAAGACAATACCAGTCTATGGGGTGCAGTATCCATCAGAACAGATACTACACTTTGATCTTAGTCAAAAAGAAGCTAAAGAAAAGAGAATATAAATAAATACGCACGAGAAAAAAGTAACCGGAAGTAAAAGTAGGAGTCAGAAGTTAACAATATGTGTTTGCCGAATCAAAATGGCGTAAGACACAACCAACGACAGGCACTATTTTTTGAACTGCGGACGGAGAGGGGGGGGGGAGGGGGGGCCTTGTCGAGATATGTGAATCGGTGCGTATGAAGAAGAAAAAGAACGGAAATTTAAAAACATAAAATTTCTATAAGTATTTTCTCTTCACCTAGAAGAAAATTGTGAAATCCGGCGTGAGTGTCGACACAAAGAAAATAGTATCGCTCATCGCTAGTCAGTGTGGGTAGACCAGAAACATATTTCTTTATGGAGGAGGGAACGAGAACTATCGTCCAATAAAATCTAAATAATATATATATATATATATATATATATATATATATATATATATATATATATATATATATATGAATTATTTAAAAACTATACGTTAAATATTTCAGAGAAACCATGGTACGTCTCTGAAATATGTAACGTTTATAAATAAATAATTTGTATTTTAGCTCGCACATTCCTGCGATCAATCACTTTATTGGTTTCTTTTCAACATACCCCGAGGCACTATATATATATATATATATATATATATATATATATATATATATATATATATAATAATAATAATAATAATAATAATAATAATAATAATAATCCAGGAAAAACATCCACAGGGTAGTAATCCAAAGAATTTCAACCGTGTTTATAAAAAGTGCTCAATATCAAATAGAGCTTTTATATATGATTATTTTTAATTACACAGACATGTACAAAATCTGCGACACTGGCATGTCGATGTTATCGATCAACAGCTATTATAACTGAGATCTCATCAGGCAGAGTTAGAATCCGATTTTAACCTTAGATCATATTCTTTACAAATATGATCTAGGGTTAAAATCGGATTCTAACTATGCCTGATGAGATCTCATTTATAATAGCTGTTGATCGATAACATCGACATGCCAGTGTCGCAGATTTTGTACATGTCTGTGTAATTTTAAAAAATCATATATATATACACATACATATATACATATATATATATACATATATATATATATATATATTATTATTATTATTATTATTATTATTATTAACAACAATAATACAATTGAATTCCAATCAAAATAAGCCTACGTAACATAAAGGAGTGTCACTGGGAGTGCAGATAAGCGGAAATAGCTTCCGTCGTCGTCTTGGGCGATATAGGTAAATAAAACGCCAGTTAGAGGTCACACACACACAACTGTATAAATGTGAGAGTCTTTACCATCTATCCTAACTATATTAAACATCAAAGCTAGTTGAGCTTATTCAATTTAATATTTTGAAATACCGTATATATAGTAAACTACAAACAACCACAACAACTTGTAGGTTTTCTTAATTTGCATATTTATTTTATAAACAGCTTCTAATAAATAAATATTTGGTCGTGTACAGTTGTAATTTTACATTGTCATATTTTCTCATATATACGTCATATTTTCGTCAATAGTAAAACGTTTGATGTTTCTGAGATGCTGGGAACAGGTACTACAATTTGATCTTAGACAAAAGGCCAAGAGACCATAAAAATAATGTTTTTATAAATGAATTTTAAAAAATGATGATTTAATCTATTATTGTGTTATCTTTTTATGAGGGTAGGTAGTGTAGTATCGGTTCTAATGTCATAAGACCGTCCTCCCCGGAATTACCTCCTCCTATTTTAAGGACATGGGGCTATTCCCCACAAATATTGCATCCTCCCTTGATAGAGGCGGTAATATAGTATCTGTTTTATCATCATAAGACCATCTTCCCAGGGACTACCTTCTCCCTTTTTTAGGGGGGGGGTAATGTAGTATCTTTTCTGTTGCTCTGATATCATACTCACAGAATTACTTTCTCCTTTTATGGGGATGCTCCCAGGTATTACCTCCTCTATTTTTGAAAGGGTATTGTAGTATCTGTTTTGTTGTCATGATACCATCCTCTCAGGAATTACAACTTTCTTTATTGGAAGATGCGGTGAATCCTCACAGGATTTACTTCTTCCTTTGGGGTAGTGTAGCATATTTTCATTCGTCATGATACATTCCTCCCAAGTATTACATCCTCATTGAGAGGGAGCAGTATAGTATATGTTCGTTTCTAGCGATACCATCCTCCCATGATTACCGACTACAGATCGAAACATCGTCATGTCGCTTCTGTACATGTATGTCATATATATATATATATATATATATATATATATATATATATATATATATATATATATATATATAAATTATTTTTTTAAATGTAGTCATAAAGTAAATCAAGTAAAAGAACTGTATAATTACTTACAAGCCACTCTAGGCGCCATCTTGTATGTTAGGTTGATCAGAAATACAGCGTTTTTTTGGTGAATCTCGCTCAGTATATGCTACTGAAAGAATTATCGGGTCGGATAGAATATGTAACTGAGGAAATCCATTAGAATCTCTTCATTTTATATAAAGAACACTGACTGAAAGGTTACATAAATGATTGGCTCGGTAGAATCAAAAATCGATTTGGCAGATGCAATGATATTTAAGTCTAACTTCGAAAATTTGACATACATTTTTTATGTTGATATATATATATATATATATATATATATATATATATATATAAAGTTATTTGCATTTTATTACTCATTGATATATATATATATATAGAGAGAGAGAGAGAGAGAGAGGGGGAGGGAGGGAGGGAGGGAGGGAGAAACAGACAGAGACAGATACAGAGAGAGAAAGAGAGACATACAGACAGGAAGAGACAGCCAGACAGAGACAGGCAGACAGAGAGAGAGAGAAAGAGAAAGAAGGGAAGAGAGAGAAATAGAGAGGGAGACAGAGAGGAGAGAGAGACATACAGAGAGACAGAGAAAGAGAGAGAAGGGATAAGAGAGAAAGAGAAAGAAGGGAAGAGAGAGAGATAGAGAGAGAGAGGGGGGAGAGACAGACAGACAAAGACAGATACAGAGAGAGAAAGAGAGGCAGACAGACAGACAGATAGAGATAGCCAGCCAGACAGACAGACAGACAGACAGAGAAAGAGAAAGAGAAAGAGGGGATAAGAGAGAGAAAGAGAAAGAGAAAGAAGGGAAGAGAGAAATAGAGAAAGAGGAACGTTTCCATCACACCATTCTATATTTTTCTCCCTTTCTAATTGTTTCCGACTTTTTTTGGTTTAAAACTCGCCTTTCTTTCTTTTGCGATTTCTTCCATCTCCAACCTTGTCCTTAAACCTGACTCCGTCCTTCATCACCGATATTCGATCCGTCCGAGCGCTGTCCCAAAGCCAATCATAGTTGGCCACCATAAAGCAAGTCTATAATCATATAGATCCCCATGTTTTATCCGACATGTCAGAGTCTCAACTGCGTCAGCGGTTACCAATAGTAACCAGTAAATATTGATGCCCTTTGCACTCAGGTTATCTGGATATGTCGGTAGATTATGCTGGCTTGGGCGATTAAATGATTGCATATTCTATCAACGGTAATTGGGCAGTATCAAAACCCATAAACAAGCACTATTTCGATTGTTTACTTTAGGGTTTAACAGACCCTTCGAAATTGGCGGAACACAATCTTCCTATTTTCATTCATCGCTCTATTTTTGAGTGTTGACCAACTGTTGCTTGGTAATTTCTAGTTGGCAAGAATCGATCTTGTGCATCAAGAATAAAAACTCTGATACAGCCTTTAATATTGCACTGTAATGGGTTGGTGTACATCATCCTGTTTGGTGTGGGTACGGTATTAGACATGAAAGGCTCTATCTTGCAATCGATTTTGCATCCAGTCAATTGAATTGGCTTATTCTGTCTTTGTCAGGTTCGTTGTTGCTATAGCAGGTTGTTATCACTGCAGTAAGACGTTGTCTAAGGTCAGAAGGTGGTAAAAGAGTGGTAAAAGACAGTGGTAAAAGAAAGAGGTAACAGACAGTGGTAAAAGACAGTGGTAAAAGAAAGTGGTAAAAGACAGTGGTAGAAGAAAGTGGTAAAAGGCAGTGGTAAAAGAAAGTGGTAACAGACAGTGGTAAAAGACAGTGGTAAAAGAAAGTGGTAAAAGAAAGTGGTAAAAGAAAGTGGTAACAGACAGTGGTAAAAGACAGTGGTAAAAGACAGTGGTAAAAGAAAGTGATAAAAGACAGTGGTAAAAGAAAGTGGTAAAAGACAGTGGTAAAAGAAAGTGGTAAAAGACAGCCCCTTGTGGGAACATTCGAGATGATACAAAAATAGCTATAAACGAACCCGTCGACATTCCCCGATGATCGGCAATAAACCATCACCACTCTTAAAAAGAGCAGGTAATGTCTAAGACCAAGCCAGACCTCACCTCATACCAACAAAAAAGGGTCTGGTGCTGTCAAGTCAACCCTAGTCTGCCGGATTGATTCCTGAGGACGGACGGACCTTCGACTGGAATGAAATCCTCACTGCAGAGGAAAGAAATAGACTAATGTACTCTTCTTCGTCGATTTGAAATCTTTTTTATTTTATTTATTACCTTTTATATACTGGTGTAGAGTCCGTTATTCGCCCCTAATTCTCTTTTCCGCACAACATCATTCAGTTCTCTATAACTTCCATGTATGTGGTTTTGTAAGAGTTTTAGTTGAATAAAACTTCTGCCACTATCGACGATCAACATATGTTTGCGGATGTTTTTTTTTTTTTTTTTAATTTCTTATATTTTTGTTTTTGCTGAAGATGGAGCATCCTACCGGACACAAGAAATTCACCCGCTATTTCAGAGACTCCAACAGAGAAATCTTTTTAAAATTCTAACCGTCCCTTCAAGCACAAATTTTCTCTCCTGCACTTTGTTCACCGGGTATATTCGCCAGGTAGTTATGCGACAGCAAGTGAGGTATTTTCTCACTTTCCCATCCAGTCGTTTAATGTCAGCTATTGTCCAGTTAATTATAGTGAAACAGCATTAAACCACAGGGGCAGCCAGAGTGGTTTATGGCTGATGTTGTGTTTTGCTCAATACCACGCTACACGTCTCTCATATACTTGGCTTGCTCTTTCCTTCACTGGTGTATGGTTGAATCCATCTCCTTCGCTCAATTTTATATCCGGGTTCCTCACTACGAGGTTACCTAAATAATAAACAACTACACGTAAACAACGGCACGTGCACAGTGACAAACTGCCTCATGCAAACCACAGCGTACGTATATAATATACAGCGACAAGTGCAAAGACTTCTACATCGGTAGAACGGTTAGACCACTACAGACCCGCATTAAAGAAAACCTCAACACACACGCATTCCCTTTTAGAAAGCACCTATTTGAATGCACAACCGTAAATAAAACATCAGTGTATGTATCGAGGTTACTGAGAGAAAAATTGACGATCTTAGAATTAAGTAGACGATGCTTATAGCTCGACCCAACCCACAAATTAACAACATATTAAAACTCAACACATAATTCTTAATGAAAAACACTCATGCGCAAATGACAAACATACGCGTGACAATATTGATGATGAAATTTGAATAAATTATTGTTATCACTTTTACTACTATAAAGACAATCCTATAATGATCTCTTCAACGAACGGTTATATAAAAAGACGTAAAAGTAAATACCTCCTAGGAAATACATTATACACCTGGTCATCTTCCGTTGCAACCCAGGTTTCGGCTGTTCCTCGGCAGTTGATCGAAAACCTCGTAGACGCCGGTTTGCTTTTAAGAGTTTTATTTAACAATAAACAAACGACAGAAACTGAAAAATCGTGTGTACGAGAGAGAGACAGAGAGAGAGACAGAGAGAGAGAGAGAGAGACAGAGAGAGAGAGAGACAGAGAGAGACAGAGAGAGAGACAGAGAGAGAGTGAGAGACAGAGAGAGAGAGAGTGAGAGAGAAGTCGAAAAAGAATGAATTAGAGATAGAGAGAGACAGAGAGAGACAGAAAGACAGAGAGAGAGAGACAGAGACAGAGAGAGAGAGAGAAAGAGAGAGAGAAAGAGAGTAAGAGAGAAGTCGAAAAAGAATGAATTAGAGAGAGAAAGAGAGGGGGGAGAGAAGTCTAGAAAGAATGAATTAGAGAGAGAGAGACGGAGAGAGAGAGAAAGAGAGCGAGAGAGAAGTCGAGAAAGAATTAATGAGAGAAAGAAAGAGAGAGAGAGGGGGGGGGAGAGAAGTTGGAAAAGAATGAATGAGAGAGAGAGAGAGATACACTTAGCATATACAGTCAGGTAATTTTGGGATACACTGCGCTCCACCTTCCCTGCTCCCCCCTCTCCCCTTCTGCCTGTCTGGCAGCCGGCCGTTCTCGTTTATCGCGTCTGATTGGTCGACTGATGGCAGACTAAGAGGCAGAACCCTCTCTGACGGAAGTGACGTGATTTTCTCGACTTCCGTTTAAGCTCCCCCCCTTCTTTTAGGACAACCCCCATCCATCGCCCTTTCGCTATCTAACATTTTTACTTGTTAGTTTAGTGGTATTTAAACTATAGTTAAATTACACAAAATTAAAAGATTTATAAAATTTGAACAACGTTCGATCGTTTTAAAAGCCTCTTCGCAGATGTGTATCTTCCATATTTATTCAATTTGTCCCATTGAATTATTGAAAACTGCATTGAATTATTGAAAACTACATTGAAGTATTGAAAACTACATTGAAGTATTGAAAACTGCATTGAAGTATTGAAAACTACATTGAAGTATTGAACACTGCATTGAAGTATTGAAAACTACATTGAAGTATTGAAAACTGCATTGAAGTATTGAAAACTACATTGAAGTATTGAAAACTGCATTGAAGTATTGAAAACTGCATTGAAGTATTGAAAATTGCATTGAATTATTGAAAATTGCATTGAAGTATTGAAAACTACATTGAATTATTGAAAACTACATTGAAGTATTGAAAACTGCATTGAAGTATTGAAAACTGCATTGAAGTATTGAAAACTGCATTGAATTATTGAAAACTGCATTTAATTATTGAAAACTGCATTGAATTATTGAAAACTGCATTTAATTATTGAAAACTGCATTGAAGTATTTCGGGGTCTGAACTCTAGCACTTATTTAACGGTTGAAATGTGTGTCTCTGTTATGAACTATTTCAATACGAGTGTACACCTTCCGTCAAAAATGATGGGGAAAAATATGCTTCGCTAGTGTTCACACTAATATGTATATTCACATCAGTCGGTGAAGTTAAATAATAAAAAAAGATATAATAAAGAGAGAAACTGAAAAGTTTTAAGAAGGGAGAAAATACGTATGAATCTCTACAGAAAGACGAAATAAAGAAAAACGGCTCATTATAGAAATAGAGTTGATGATTTCTTACCGAATTCATGCCAGTGTCGCAGATCATGTACATCTATGTATAAATAAAAATAATTATATATATATATATATATATATATATATATATATATATATATATATATATAAAATACAGAAATTCAATGTAACATCAACCTCCCGCTTTGAAACCGACGGTACTGATGTTACATTGAATTTCTGTATTTTATAAATAAATATATACGCTCTTAATCCTTCGAAATCTCGGATTTCTTAATTAATCGAGCACTCTGGTGGATTTTTCCTGCCCTACCACACAGTACTTATATATATATATATATATATATATATATATATATATATATATATATATATATATATATATAATTTAGATCCCCATCTCAACTTTGTTTTAATGATTAAAGAAAGGAAAAAGAAAAGGGAAGGACAGTAAAGAAAAGGAAATAGTGAAGCAGGATTAGAAGGAAAGGCCGTGGCTTATCATGCCAGTAATCTTGTTTATTTTTTTTGTCTTACGTATTACTTCATATGTATACGTATTTCTCAATTCATCTGTATTTTGTCT
>OY744543.1:67251702-67261702 GCA_963556195.1 Sepiola atlantica | reverse complement strand
ACGCGTCCATCTTGTTGCTATTTCCGTTAAGCATAAATAATTCCATCAACCCCCAAAACACTCATCTAAAAACGAAATCCTTCATTGTATGTAAAAAAAAAACGTATACGTATTACAAACATCGGCGTTCACATCTGATATATATTTTATGCAAGTCTAGATATGTATTATGTAAGCCTATATCTTGTGAATTAAGAAATAGTTTGGTTCACACCTCCATTCAACCAAATGGTGTAAACTAATCCAGACTATAAATGTCTAAATCTAACGTGAGGAGATATAGCGAACAGAAAGACTAATTATGTATTTTGTATTTATATTTTTTTAATTTACTGGCTTTGCAAACTCGTTTTTGCTGATTAAAACCGCGTAACCCGAGCTCATGGGCGACTCATCAGATCACATTTTCTAGTCTAATAAGAAAATAATTTGGTTCACACCTCCCTTTAACCAAATGGCGTAAACTAATCCAGGCCATAAATTTCTAAATCTAATGTGAGATGTCTAATATTCATAAAGTGTGTTTTTCGACTAAAAATAATGGATTTCTTTACATTTGACATCACATAATCTTATTAAAAACATAAAACATATAAGTTATAGGTGTTTGTTTAATGTTTAATATTGATATTTCGCACGATACTCTGTCATTTTATTTTGATAAAAATTTAATGAATATGAGACACTTATGAAAACCTTGACATTTTCAACTATGTAAAAATGTCCATGTATTCATTTTAACGTACAAGCGTGAAATCGTTCGTCCCGAATGAGAAAAATAACTTTTTGTTAATATCAACATTCGAGCGGCCATCTTGTTGCGAGTGTTAAGCACAAATAGTTCTATCAAGCAAAAAACGAATCCTCCGCCGTCTGTAAAAAATCTTATTAAAAAAGACCTACATCGGAGACTACATCTGATTTATGCGGGTTTAGTTTCAAGATTTGTTTTGTTTCTTTTTGTTTGCGTGGATATGTAGACGGGAATTTGGTGTCTATCAAAATGCATTTGATGTTGTCTGGTGCAGTGGTCGTCAACCGATAGCCCACGGATTATTGGTGGTCTGCGCAAAATTTTTGATCGCCTGCAAATAGTTAGAACATTATTTCTATTTTTATGAAACAATTTAAGCATATCTTATCGATCAATCTTGCGACGACAATCTCAGAGCTAAATTCCAGCCATCCTTCTCAAGAATAGGGGAAATATGAACACACATCACTCTCTGAAAAAAGCAATGACATTTTTAATTCAATTTCCAACATCATATTTGTGCAAAAAGACATTTTCATCTGTCGCAATAACTGAAAAAAGCACAGCTCACCGTCTTACAGTGACGTCACTTGAGCCCAAAATCCACAAACTGATTTCAAATATCGCACTAAAACTACGTAATACTTGAATAAACTTTATTTTTTTATATAAATAATTTAACTATAACTTTGTTTCCTTAAGTTGGTTCATTTTATATTAATAAAAGGTTTTTCGATTATTATTATTATTATTATTATTATTATTATTATTATTATTATTATTATTATTATTATTATTATTATCATTATTATTATCATTATTATTATTATCATTATTTTTATTATTATTATCATTATTATTATCATTGTTATTATTTTTTTATTATTTTTATTTTATTATTATTTTTATTATTTTTATTATATTATTATAATTATTTTTATTATTATTATTTTTTTTTATTATTATTATTATCATTATTTTTATTATCATTATTATTATTATTATTATTATCATTATTTTTATTATTATTATTTTTTTATTATTATCATCATCATTATTATTATTATTATTCTTAATCATTATTATTCTTAATCATTATTATTATTTTAATAATTATTATTATTATTTTTATTATTATTATTATTATTATTATTATTATCATTATTTTTATTATCATTATTATTATTATTATTATTATTAATAATGTTATTATTATTATCATTATTATTATCATTATTATTATTATCATTATTTTTATTATTATTATCATTATTATTATCATTGTTATTATTTTTTTATTATTTTTATTTTATTATTATTTTTATTTTATTATTATAATTATTTTTATTATTATTATCATTATTTTTATTATCATTATTATTATTATTATCATTATTTTTATTATTATTATTATTTTTATTATTATTATTTTTTTATTATTATCATCATCATTATTATTATTATTATTATTCTTAATCATTATTATTCTTAATCATTATTATTATTTTAATAATTATTATTATTATTTTTATTATTATTATTATTATTATTATTATTATTATTATTATTTTTATTATCATTATTATTATTTTTATTATCATTATTATTATTATTATTATTATTATTATTATTATTATATAAATGTATTTAGCTTTTCTTTTAAAATTCATATTAGTGGTCTAAATTTAAAATTATACATTTCGTGGTCAATGATGTTAAAAGAGTTGGCAACCGCTGATCTAGTGAATTTTCTGTTTGGTTAGAATGTTTGGGTTTTTTAATATAAAAACGTTATTCTGAAATCAATATAGTTATAAAATACGCTTTTTTGTATTTTGGAATTTTTTAGATAAGGATTGATAATTTGGATTTTTCGGATTATTCGGACTACTATTCTCATCTTATATGTTATTCTCACAGCGTTTAGGCCAATGTACCTTTAGACCTTCTTCAGATTCATCGAACTCGGGAATTTTTATGTCGAACTCGGGAATCTATACAGAATTTCGAACTGAACCCTTTATTTAATCCACGGCGGTAGATTGTTCTCGTTTCGTCAGCCATAACCGGATAGAAGTCTTAAGTAAGTCATTTTTATGTTATTCTTTGTTAGTATCGCCTGTAAGTCTATATCTTGTGAAGTAAGAAATAGTTTGGTTCACACCTCCATTCAACCAAATGGTTTAAACTAATCCAGGCTATAAATTTCTAAATCTAACGTGAGGAGATATAGCGAACAGAAAGACTAATTATGTATTTTGTATATATTTTTTTAATTTACTGGCTTTGCAAACACGTTTTCGTTTTTCGATTGTCACTTAGAACTGGTTGTTACTTAACACCATTATCCGTTGTGCCACGTGTCCATGTGACAAGATGCACTTGAAGAAAGTCGGATGTTAAATCGGCCGAAACGTTGTAACAGTGACATCGTATATGAGAATAGTAGTCTGAATAATCCAAATAATAAAAAAATATTTTTTTTGTATACAAGGCGTAACTTTCAATACCAGCATAACTGGGGTTCTGAAGATACACTTGATCCGGATGATGCATATCGTCGTCTTTTCAAACAGATGACATTCGTCTGTCTCAAGTGTTAAACAGCATGAGCTCCATCTTGTTTTCCGACTGCAAAACAATTCACACCCAAAACCGCTTCATTAACTTTGACTGAAAATTGCAGGCCTCTGATTGGTTAAAAGAAATGCCTTCTACGTTCGTGTTTAGTTTTATGAGGGTGTCACATTGACTCAATGATCATTTGTCCAAATCTATTTTTACAAACGCATTAGAACCTTTTTTTTCAAATGGACATTGTAAACAATCCGTTACAAACACAGGGTGATCATTGTTTCTTTTTGTTACACTATCAACAACACCCATCCCCTAAAGTCGAAGCATTCCTCACCGTCGTAAGAGTAGTGGCAACATAGTACTGTCAAATCTACCCGGCTAACATTGCTCTATTGAAAATCCAGGAGGAGTCGGTATAAGGATCCGTCGTCCTCTGGTCGTATATTCCTCTGCATATAGTAAGCAAATACGTGTCAGGCGCGGAACCGCAAATCAATTGAGTGATTGTGACAACGTTGTTTTCTGCGCCATTCATTTGTGTGTTCTGTGCCTAAAACCTTCTACGAGAAAGACCAAACAATCCTGAGGCACGATCTTCGTGATCTCTATATAGAAGTTTAAATCGATCATCATCATCATCATCATCATCATCATCATCGTCATCGTCATCGTCGTCGTCGTCGTCATCATCGTCGTCGTCGTCATCATCATCATCATCACCATCATCATCATCATCATCATCATCATCATCGTCGTCGTCGTCGTCGTCATGATCATCATCATCATCATCATCATCATCATCATCATCATCATCATCATCATCATCATCATCATCATGCTGATGTTAATATACTTTCGCTTCTTCTTAAGAAAAACGGTGAATCTCCCAACCACATGATGACAAAATAATTAGACTTGACGAGATTTATGAGTATATGGAAGTGACTCAGCAAAAGGACATGTTACGTCACGGCCCAAAACACGGCAGGCTCTCTTTTCGAAGCAATTACTACGCCTAGCAACTTTTGGTCTTTAATGTAGTAACACAGGAGAGCCCGAACGTCGCGATATTCTCTTGAAAACTGATACGTAGAATCAAGTCTTAGTTAGTAGTTCCCATTTACTTGCTTCTTCACTCGGCCAAAGTTGGACACACGGCCAGTTTTTAATGTGGGAGATCTCTAGCTGCCAGACTTTTCTCTTTAGAAGAAGAACCCCGTCCCAAGAAGTACTCCCGCTACACAAAGGCAGACAAAACGATGGTTGCAGTAAAAAAGGGGGGGAAAGTAAGAGACAAGATTACTTCCCTCACTGTCAACCAAGCTCCAGCCCCTGTCCCATCGCCGCAATGTAGCATCCTTGTGCTTGTTTTACAAATACTTCAATGGATTACGCTCCGATGAATTGGCTACTCTGGTGGCCCCCCTCGACGTAAATTCACTAGACCAACTCGACAATCAACTAAATCCCATCCATTTACTGTGGAAGTCCCCAGATGCCGGAGAGCTTTCTACTCAAATAGCTTTTTTCCTCGTGTTGCTGGTCTCTGGAACTCCTTCACTTCCTCCCTGTTTCCCCGACAGTACTGACAGGCAGAAATTTAAAACTAATGTGAACAGACATCTGGCTGCGCAGATCCCAATTTAGGTTGACCCCCCACCCAACCTTCTCCCTTTTCTTTCTTCTCAGTAGCCCCTTACGTCTACAGTGGCGGCCTGCCTTGTTTGGGGCGAACTATGTTTAAAAAAAATTAAAAAGTTCTTAATGTGGGGAAAATCATGCTCCCAAAAGTGGGCACCCTGGATTGGGACAAAAAAATGTTTGCCTCAGTCTAGAAAGACTTCTGATTCATTGGCCGAGGAAAGAACGAATACTACACTGTGATCCAAGCCCGAAGGCCGAGAAGATGAAATCAATTTATATAATTTAGTATTTGCATAAAAAGATCGTTTCCTTTATATGTTTGTGTTCACATAAACTCACACACATAGCTGTCCACCATTCCGCGATGCGTTCTACGATGGCATTTATTCTGTATTTGGTACAGTCTAACCTTAACCCTGACATAATTCTCACATAACTCTAACCCTAACCTCAACCTTACTCTAACCTTAATCTTAACCCGATGCATATTCATCTAGAACTTTCAAAAATAGTTCAAGGGTGTGTGCGCACACTGCTCATGATCGGCAGGGCTATTTTTTGCAAAACTATTTTGTTTTTATTAGTAACGGGACTATTTTACAAAAGACCCCAGCTATTTTTTGCGAAACTATTTTGTTTTTATTAGTAACGGGACTATTTTACAAAAGACCCCAGCTATGTTTTGCGAAACTATTTTGTTTTTATTAGTAACAGGACTATTTTACAAAAGACCCCAGCTCTCTAAAATGTGACACTCTGGATTAGGACAAAAATAAAATCTGCCTCAGTCTTGAAGGATTCCTTCGGCGACGACATAGGACAGAACAGATATCACACTTATATCTTAGCCAGAATGCTGACTTCGTTGGAAGTCCGAAATCTCTACGTTAGCATCTATGTGCTCAGTATTTACCTTCCCCCACCTCTAAGTGACTCATGGGGGCAGGACTCCCCTTAAAACTTCAAATACGTACATCCGATGTTAATGGAATTTTAAGCATACGGCACTAATTCAGAGAGTTTTTCAACATTTCAGTTTCTTCCGACTATATTAGGGGCCGAAACGGGAGGAAGGGGTCAGTAAAAACAAATAAAATAATATGGTGTTATGAACATAGTTAAAAAGTACATAGTAGTGATCCTCATTCAATCCCGAGCAACGTCGGGTCTTCCTGCTAATAAATAAATAATACCTCAACCCACTGTCTATAAGTTGAGAGAGCAACTATCCCAAAGCACGACCGCTGTCTTTCGCGGTTCAAAAAAGAAGAAAAAAAGATTTTCTTACCTTAATCGCTATGTGTCACTAACGACTTCCTGTTTGTGGCGTCATACCCTTACACGTGGTCTTAGTTGTAAACTTTTGAATCCTAATGGAATTTTCCAATTTTCTCCTTACTCTAGCCTTATATGGGAAAATACCGTTCTTAGCATTATTTTTACACACCCACAAATAATCTCGGTACACTGGGAGCAAAAGCTCTCGTGAATACCGTCGAGTAAACTGATGCTTGTTACTCAATAAACTGTCGAACGTAAGTACTAGTTTCTAGAGTTATTGCAGAAGCTAGCTTCCGTTAAATCGACAACAGAATAGCGTGAGGTCCCACACTGTCTATCAAACTCCAGCAGCTGTCCCATCGCCGCACTGGTGCATCACTGTGCTTGCTTTACAAGTAGTTCAATGGAATGTGTTCCTATGAACTTGCTACACTTATGCTCTCTCGACGTAAATACAGACGACCAACCCGACAATAAGAACAATTCCACCTCTTCACTGTAGAGGTCCCCAGATGCGGGAAACATTTCGACTTAAATAGCTTCTCTCCTAAAAAGAACAACAAATAACTACATTATGTGCTCTGTGATCTGATGTACTTCTTACAGTAATGGTGTGGCAGTCGTACAGATGTTCATCTTTTCTCTTATTGGCTGGATGAATTACAGCAATTAAAAAGAACAACAAATAACTACATTATGTGCTCTGTGATCTGATTCACTTCTTGTAGTAATTTACAGCAAGTATATCAAGATAAACTGCATCTACCCCGCCCAACCCCCGAAGGGTGTAGGAGGACTGAAAACTTCGACGTCTGATTCTTCGAGACAGAAACTCTTTAGCTTCTCTGACACGTACTTCTCATGACGTAATATCCTGCTACGTAGTTCTGATTTTAAACGAACTATTCTGCTTTTCTGCCACGTTCTACCTTCCATGACGTCACATCCTACCACGTAGTCCGAATTCTTAAGGAGCTCTTTTGTTTTTCTGCCACGTACTTCCTCCCATGGCGTCATATCCTATCACGTGGTCCTAATTCTAAAGGAACTATTTTACTTTTCTGACACATACTTTCTTCGTATAGCGTCATATCTTACCACGTAGTCCACATTCTAAAATAACTCTTTTGCGTATATGCCATGTAATACCTCTTATGACGTCATATCCTACGACATAGTCTGAATTCTAAAGAAACTTTTTTGCATTTCTGACACATCCTACCTCAGATGACGTCATATCCTGTCACGTAGTCCGAATTCTAAACTGTTAACTTCCAAATCGAATTCGCCGTTCATCTGCTTGATTCTAACCTTTCGTGGAAAATACCGTTCTGAACATTATTTTCACACATCCGCACCTTTAATATTTCTGCAGCGTAACTTTTGGACACCCGTGCATTTGTGTTACCAGGAAGTTGTCTTGTTTTTTTGAAAACACAAGATGTGGGTACAAAAACAAATAAAAACAGACCAAACGAAATCATGTGGTTACGAAAATCAATCCCACGAAATTGATTATTGGACGTGTTATAAAAAACAGTATTGGAAGATGGTTAACCGATCAAGCAAGGCCGGAGAAGAGAATTGAACAGATTCCGGTTTTTTCTCTTCAACCACTGACTATGTCTACTCGTAGTAATTTAGTTGTTTTGCTATGTTGCGATATCGATGTTGTAAGAACAGAATGTGTCCCCAAACAAGGGTTCGTATCGATTAAGATAAAACTCTGAAACAATGACATGACGACGAAAATCAATTCCATAAGATCGATTGTATTACTGGTTATTGGTCAGAATCTGTGAATATAGTTATTTCATTTCGCCGTTCAGAGGAAATTAATACGCCTGTTATGTCAAGGGAATTTGGATCAATAGATTTCAACCGATGTGGTTTATTGGTATTTTCGGAAGAAGAAGAAGAAGAAGAAGTAGTAGTAGTAGTAGTAGTAGTAGTAGTAGTAGTAGTAGTAGTAGTAGTAAGATCCTTGCGCAACAGCTAAAAGTGTTAAGTAATACTTGCTGACGACACCACGCTCTACTCTCGTCCTGTGGGCAAAACGGACGCGCACATATCCGAAACAATGGCTGAATCCTTAGAAAATGACCCCCAGGCTGTAGTGGAATGGGGTCATAAATGGATAGTTACTTTTAATGCTGCTAAGACAAAGCCCATTTCCTCTCAATAACTACAATAAACCTCTTCAACCACCGATTTCCATGGCAAATAACACCTAGCCTGAGAGTGCAACGTTCAAACTCCTCGGCCTAACATTCACAGGTAACATGAATTGGAACAAATACATTGAAGACATTTCCAAGGCTGCTACACAGAAGGTGGGCTCCCTCTACCGTGCTAGTAAACTTCTCACACCTAACATTATCCTAGTATTCTACAAAGCCACCATCCGCCCAATGCATGGTGTATTGTTGTCACATCTGAGCTGGTGCATCATCCACTAGTCTCTCTCTCTCTCTTAGATAAGATTTTTAAAAAGAGCCTTATAAATTGAGACATTTAACTTCCTCTTATGTTTTGTCATTGTAAGCCTGTGTTTGACTTGCATAGACACCAATGGGGACTACCAATGTATTGAAATGTCTTCACTTCGTTGATATATCCTTCCTGCTTTTGTGTCAAGAAAACCAGAATTTTCATTTCCTTTTTTCTTCAAGGTTTGATTTTGATTGGAGAATTAGTTTCCAATCAAAATCCAGGGTATCTTTAAGAATGATCAGTACGCTGAAAACGCTAAAAAAAAACAAATATACAACAAATAAAAGTAACTGTCGTCGATAAAAGTTAATTAAAAACTGACCTGTGATATTTGTTTGTATTTTTAAACCGTTCCAACTGCTATTTATTAGAAATCAATAGTTTTGTAACACAAACTTGCAAAAAAAAAAAATGGCGCTTGCTCGTAAGGAAGTGAGCACAAGACGCCATATTGAAAAAAAAAAACGAGTAAAAAATGAACAAGAAATTTTTTTTTACATCTAATAAAAACCCATTTATAGTACGTAAAAATACAAACAAATATCATAGGTAAGTAGACAAATATCTCTTCTCGACGTAGGTTAAACTCACTTGTTGCATATTTATTTTTATAACCCCGTTCTCGTTTGTTTTTTGGACCCCGTCCGCGACTGTACTGGTCATTCTTAAAGATACCCACAATCCAACATTTACGTGTTAGCTGGGATAACGTATCTCACTTCTGGTGCAACCCGCTACCTGTTTAACAACTACATACGGCCTAAAATTGAGTCCTGTTGCCACATCTGAGGAGGTGCGGCTCAGAGTACAAACTCGACTCTGAAATCTACTGGGGGAGGGATGCCCTCTTCTCGTATCTGCAGTTCTATTGTCACAGAAGAGACGTTGTTAGTCTTTCTCTACTCAACCCTTATTTTCTTGATATGTGCTCAACTGAGCTCTAATCTTTGGTATTCTCCGTAAAACATTCACAGCCAAAACTCATCTAGCTACAACCACTGTAGAAAAAAGTTATTTTTTTCTTCTGTGTACCTGGAGCTAAACGAAACTTTCATGAGCAAAGTTTCTTTTCAAGAACTGACCGTCTGTGGAACGCAATACCACAGGGCTGCTTCCCAGCTGACTACAACATGGTCGTTTTTAAGTCCAATGTAAACAAATTCTTGTTGAACAATCTCATTAATTAATCAAATTCAGCTCAGATCCAACCATGGTATGCAACCGTCAAGGTGTTTGCCTCACCATCCACCT
>OY744543.1:67211702-67244202 GCA_963556195.1 Sepiola atlantica | reverse complement strand
AAAACGATTGATAACAGAAGCGAGAAGAACAAGAAAGCCTCACCTAGACAATATCTTTATTTATTTATTTATTTATTTATTTATTTATTTAATCTATCTCTTTTCTCTTAGCATTTGTTATTTCTATATTTTATTTAATTTAGTTATTTCTGACTTTCTTTCTTCAGAATGTCCGCTTATTACTTCTGGCTTCCATTTTAATATTTCAACTGTAATCTTTGTATTTTTCTTAAATATAAAGTTCTATCACTTTAATAGTGAGCACTGTAGTTGAAGACACTCCATGGCTATTTTCTTAACGAATTACATCATTAACGATGCAACTTTAAACAAATAAGCCTCACGGTTTTTGCAATTACATTCATTATCTTAAGTTTTAAAAAGCCCGGATGTAGCAGATTCGCTGAAACCGGTGATGCACATGTGTGTCTGTATTTATACATTAAGCTGCCATTTTTTTTTGTAAATACTATTGCTTGCGCGGATAATATTTATAAATAGACCATTTATTTAGTCCACGGTGCTGAGAACATTTTTCACTTTGTGTCATTCTTTGTTTATTCTCATCCCCGTGGACTAAATAAGTCGTTTATTCAGTAATATTACCGACGCCAACAATAGCATAAAAAGCAGGTTTATGCAGTTATCTACCTCCCACCCACAGCGGGAAGACGTGGCACAAGGCCGGAAGGTGTATATGGTAGACTAGCGAACGGGGCGTCAGCGTAGAGGCGCCTCAAACAATTGGCCATGATCAACCACATTCTCAAAGAGATAAAGTAAAGCCTGGGAGGGTGACCTTCTCCAAGAGAGAAGGTGAAGCCTGGGAGGGTGACCTTCTCCAAGAGAGAAGGTGAAGCCTGGGAGGGTGACCTTCTCCAAGAGAGAAGGTGAAGCCTGGGAGGGTGCCCTTCTCAAAGAGAGAATGTGAAGCCTGGGAGGGTGACCTTCTCAAAGAGAGAAGGTGAAGCCTGGGAGGGTGACCTTCTCAAAGAGAGAAGGTAAAGTCTGGGAGGGTGACCTTCTCAAAGAGAGAAGGTAAAGCCTGGGAGGGTGACCTTCTCAAAGAGAGAAGGTGAAGCCTGGGAGGGTGACCTTCTCAAAGAGAGAAGGCGAAGCCTGTGAGGGTGACTCTCCTAGGACTACCAAAAACAAATACCTCATCTCGACAGAGCAGGGCGAAAAGATGCCACAACGGTCCACCTTCTGTCGAACTGATTGTCAAGGACGTATCCTCAACTGGTAGCAATGTATATGAATAAAGATTACAACATCCAATGATACAACAAGCAGTTTAATACATAACATACTGTCGGATATTTATATATATATCTATTAATAATGGAGTTAATGTATCTGTCTGTCTGTCTGTCTGAAGCCGAAACTCCATCAAAGTAGTATGACTGTTTATTAAGTCCGCCAGCTTCGTTATATACTATTAAAAAAACCGACATAAACACTATGCGCATTTCCCAATTAACATAATCAATTGCTTTTGAACTTCTAATAAATTAGTATTCGCAAATATGCACTCATGATTGTTCACTTCAGATTTCAACATGTACTTACGCCATTTTTCTCGCTAATAATCTTACTTATAAATTATAATTATTTCTTTTATTATTTATTTATAAAATGAGTTACGTAGTTACTTCCTCTACGTCTAACTGATTAAACAGCGTACCTCCCTCTGAACGGGCGCGTTCCTCTACGTCCAACTGATTAAACAGCTTACCTCCCTCTGAACGGGTGCGTTAATACTTTACTGATTTAAAGCGTTCTGAGTTTGTTTATTTTCATAATCTTATTAGTCATTATGTTTTAAAACACAAATTTATTGAATCAAATTGTTTAATTAAAATAATAATTGATAAACACACGCACATTATAAAGAATTCAGTTTAGCTAAACTTTTTTTTTCGACAGTTATTGCGGGTCCTGCAGTAAAAGAGTACCGATTTTTTTATTGATAATTTTCAGATACATCTATTTTCCGTTTTGAAAATTAATGTTTGCTGTATTTAGTTTTTTAAATTGTTGATTTTACCAAATTTATTGAATTAAATTATTTAATTAAAATAATAATTGATTTAAAAATTACTATTTAAAAATACACACATACACATTATAATGAATTTAGTTTTTTTTTTGTCAACAAAAAAAACAACACATTGTACTAGAAAACTACATAACTGATTTTAGAATAGTGTTCGCTGTATTTTTTTTTAATTGTTGATTTTAATTTACGTACACCTTTTTCCCCCGCTTTGAAAGACATAAAATATTACTTATTATATTCTGACGTTGATTTGGCGCAAAACGATTGAGTGTAAAGAAAAGCGAGCAGACGATAACTTGAGGGGGGGAACACCTTTTACTGGGCAAGTAAACAACTGTTTTTAGAATCGTATTCGCTGTATTTTTTCATTGTTAATTTTATTTTAGGTACACTTTTCTTTTTTTCTCTTTGAAAAACTAAAACTATTATTATTTATTATTTTGTAAATTCTTACGTGGATTTGGCGCAAAACGATTGGGTGGAAAGAAAAGCGAGCAGACGATAACAATGCAAACTTTTTTTTTTTTATTAATGTTGTTATTTATCATGTGCAATATATTATTTAAATTAATTGTAGTGATAAGACGCTCTACCCAAATTACATACTAGCGTCATTTCTGACGCGGCAGCCTAGCAAAAATATGCGACCGGAGGGAGCATATATTTGCTAGTATATATAAACTGAAAAGATAACGTTTACTTTATTTAAAACAAGGCCCTGTAACAAGAATAAGCAGTTTTCTGTGGTGAGATTGTACAAGTTATTTATTAATGGTTATTACTCAATCTGAGCGCTTGATCTTTGCGAATTTTGCTAATAATTAAGGGTTAGATAGTTAGAATAATGGAATAAAATATGTGTACCTTTGGCAATAATAATGCAGACACACACACACACACACACACACACACACACATATATATATATATATATATATATATATATATATATATATATATATATATATAATAAATATGTGTTATTGTTTATTGTCTATGTACGTATACGTTTCGTCCTTTTTTAAATCGGGACTCATCAGCATAGAGATATGACTATTCACTACCGGTCATGCGATTCGAAACCCCGGACTACAAGTATTTTTCAACTCAAATCCGACGTCTTTAACCACTCGGCCAATTTTAAATAGCGAATAAACAATTTTAACACTTTATCGGCAGGCTTAACGTCTAAGCATTCTACTTCTTTTAAGGGAAGGAACGATGCATTATAAAGCAAGTGACGTCATGCTGTGTTAATACTACCATTACAGTGCTCTACTTTTTCGAGGAGCGACAAATAATAAATATTTGTTATTGTTTATTATCTATGTACGTATACGTTTCGTCGTTTTTTTTTTTTAATCGGGACTCATCAGCATAGAGATATGACTATTCACTATTCGATGCATTATAAAGCAAGTGACGTCATGCTGTGTTAATGCTACCATTACAGTGCTCTACTTTTTCGAGGAGCGACAAATAATAAATATTTGTTATTGTTTATTATCTATGTACGTATACGTTTCGTCGTTTTTTTTTTTTTTAATCGGGACTCATCAGCATAGAGATATGACTATTCACTATTCGATGCATTATAAAGCAAGTGACGTCATGCTGTGTTAATGCTACCATTACAGTGCTCTACTTTTTCGAGGAACGACAAATATATATATTTCACCTGCAGGTGAAAAAAAACTTTAATATCTAAAATATATTTATAATTATATATATATATATATATATATATATATATATATATATATATATATATATATATATATATATATATATATATAATAATGGTAATAATCCAGGTGAAAAATATCCACAGGGTGGTAACCCAGAGAATTTTAACCGGATTTATAAAAAGTGCTCAATATCAAAATAGAGCTTTATATATGATAATTTTATTTACACAAACATGTACATGTCTGTGTAAATAAAATTATCATATATATATATATATATATATATATATATATATATATATATATATATATATAAGAAAATAGTGGTTCATAGAGAGAAGAGACATGGGGAGCAGAGGGGCTTTGTTAACTATTCTGTGCTTTAACCTAAGAATTTAATAAATAAAGTAATAAAGTAATAAATTTGGGAAACTGAAACTCTCACCGGAAGTTATATTACGGAAGAAGTTTAATAACGGAGACTACAGCTGAGCCAACACCGTTTTCTGCTTACTTACTTTTAAACAGAGTCGGTTAATATTCCGGTTTGCCATTATTTTTTTTTATTTAAAAAAGAAAACAAATATTAAAAAATATATTATTAAAAAAAGAAACAATTAACTTTTTTATTTAAAAAAAGAAAATAAATATTAAAAAATATATTATTAAAAAAAGAAACAATTAACTTTTTTATTTAAAAAAAGAAAACAAATATTAAAAAATATATTATTAAAAAAAGAAACAATTAACTTTTTTATTTAAAAAAAGAAAACAAATATTAAAAAATATATTATTAAAAAAAAAGAAACAATTAACTTTTTTATTTAAAAAAAGAAAACAAATATTAAAAAATATATTATTAAAAAAAGAAACAATTAACTTTTTTATTTTAAAAAAGAAAACAAATATTAAAAAAATATATTATTCAAAAAAGAAACAATTAACTTTTTTATTTAAAAAAAAAGAGGGTTTAAAAAGAAACCGTTAATTTTGTCTACAACATAATGAAAGTAATTATATAACTTTTGGACATCAATAGGTACATAACATCTCGTAATGTCTCACATGATAATGCTAAGTTTTTGTATAAACAATACATCCAGCCGTAGAATAAGAAAATGTTGTACTTGTATCGCAAGATAAAGGGTTTCTTTCCAAATTAGATAATTTAATCTTTAAATAAACTATTTTACTTTAAAACAACTTCCTATAAGTATAATGTTATTTTAGGGAGATCTTTAAAAACGCTAAATGGAACGCGAATGTATGAATTTCTTAAAGAAATCAAAAACTGGTGACGTCAACGATTCTATGGCTGCGCTTTGAGGTCCCTAATGTATAATAATAAAAAATAATAATACCGCGTAGCAAAAATACATTCAAGTAAAAAAAAAATGACCTTTCCGTTGTCATTCCACGAAGATATGAAAAAAAAAGTATTAATTTACATAACAAATTCATTAATATAAAAAAGTTTTAAATGATTACAATGAAAAATTCAATCGATGTATAATAAAAAAATATATATATATCATGCAGCAAAAAACAGAGTCAAGTAATAAAAAACAACTTTTCCGTTGTCATTCCACAAAGTTATTAAAAAGATTTAGTAATAATTGTCCTAAGGATCCCATTAAAAAAGATAGAGGGTTCTCTACATTTTAATATTATTGAATTTAAAAAATCAACTAAAAGGGGAAAATATAGTGGAAGGATTAGCATTTTTATAGCTTTTCTTTTTATATTCGTTTCGTTATCCGGACTCCATGTCAGTTTTTATCCTTTTTTTATAATCATTAATCTATTGTCTGAAATATCTCATTATTTCTTTCCTCTTCTATTTTCCTTTGATTTATTTCCTTATATCTTTGTAATGTCCACTCGTTTTAAGCTTTTATTATTTTGTGTGTCCTTTTTTCTGTGCACTCTCCTCTTTCGCAAGCCATTTTTCCTTTCTTTTATCTTTTTTTAAATTTCTTTTTTTTCTTTCTTTTTTTTTTTACATTACCGCGTACCTTTTTATTTTTTTTTTCGTTTCATTTTCTTTTTCGTTATCCGATCTCCATTTCGAGTTTTTATCCGCTTTTATAATTATTAGTGGACTGTACGATTTTTTCATTGTTATTACATCACATTTGTGTATATTTGTTCCTCTTGTTTTTTCCATGCCCATTCTTGTCTTTCTTTCTTTTTTCCTTTTTTCTTCTCTTTTTAAAAATGTCTATGCAACTTCCTCTTTCGCGTGTTATTTCTTTTTTCTTTCTTCTTTGTTTCGTTTTCGGTTTACATTCGTTTTCATTTTTATCTTTTCTTTTCGTTTGCTATTTCGTTAACCGGTCTCCATTTCATGTTTTTGTCCGCTTTTGATGTCTTGTTTGAATTATCGTTTCTCTTTCCCGTATTTCCTTTTCCTCGTCTTTGTCCTTGTCCATTATTTCCTTCTTCTTTTTTTCATTATTTTTGTTTTAATCTATTTCTATGTAGTTTTCGTTCTTTTTTCTTTCTCCTTTCTTCTCTTTGATTTTCTTCTTTCTTTCTTTTCTTTTTTATTGTCGACTATATTTTCATTTCAAGGTTATGGCTTGTCGATGAACTCATTTAAAGAACAAAATAGAAATACTTACTGTTTATTGTACAGTAAATAGAATCCGTGTTCCAAATCTCATAAGAAATGGTCCGATGCATTAGAATTGGATTTTCTACCTAACTCGTAAAGCTTTAACGTTTATAACACTTTTTATTTTACACTTTTTCTTCTAAAAATATGCCTTCTGAACAATCGACATTCAATGGCGTCCACAACATGCTTACTGTTATTTGCCGCCATTGGATGTCGATTGTCCAGACGACATATTTTATAGACGAAAAAGAATGAAATGAAAACTGTTATAAACGTTGAAAACTTGACAAGTTGGGTAGAGAATTTAATTCCAATGCGTTTGACACAAAAAATATGTGCTGTTGTTTTTGTTTGGTTTACGAGTTATCGAGTGTTTTTATTCTGTACGTTTACCAAAGATACATATATTACATAAGTCATATTTCATTTGTCATATAGATCAGCCCCAAAGTCACCCGTTGGGTGATGTTTTAGTCTAGCTTCTGCATAGGACTGTTGGGGCGTTAATTGTGTAAATTTTGTTAAATAGTTTTCAACCTATACATCATCATCATCATCATCATTAGTAGTAGTAGTAGTAGTAGTAGTAGTAGTATTATAATTATTTTACTCACTACAAGTCAGTATCAATGATTGTTCACTGGCAATAACCAGTGGTGACAACAAGTCTCTCCAGATTTCCAGCACTCTTCATCTCTTTTCGATAACAGTTGAAAATCACTTTGCGTTATCGCAACAGTCGCTTACTATTAATTTCACACTGGCACCGACAATTGGTTTTCTCTGGAATGTGAGTGGCAAAAAGCCTCCCCAAAGTCCCAGTTCTCTCCCCATCCTTCCAGTGGAGGTCTGGCTAGTGCTTTCCCTCTTTCGTCTTTCGATCCTCATTGACCATGAATGATCATTTTGTGCGGTACCCGTCGTGTGTGTGTTTTTCGGGGGAAGGGAGCAGTTTATAGGAATTTTTACATAGTTTATTATTATCATCATCATCATTATTTTATTATTATTTACTCACTAGGAGTTATCACACTGGTCATCGTCAGTGATCGCCCACTGCCGACAACCTGTGGTATTCCCTGGAGTCTGAGTGACAACAAGTCTCCTCAGACTTCCAGTATGCTCCACCTCTTTTCGTTCATCACCGCTGATGACCTTGCGGTAATCGCAACAGCCACCTACCAACGATTTCCCACTGATAAGGGCCATTGGTCCCCTCTGGGGCCCGAGTGGCAACAAGCCTTCCCAAGGTCCCAGAGCTGTCCGCGCTCTTCCAGTGGAGGTCTGGTTTGCGCTTTCCCTCCTCGACCCTCTGTCCATAATTTTCGTGGCGTCAGCCTATGCTTGCGCCTCTCTCGTGCGGTTGTATTTTCCCCGGTTCTCTTGTCTTGTGCTTCCATGTGTTTGTTCTCCATTCGTTGCTTATGTGGGTTGGTTTCCGCATTCGAGGACATTTCTCAGGATTGTAGCTGTTTTGATCATTACTGTCCTTTGTATGGTTTCAGTTTATTATTATTATTATTATTATTATTATTATTATTGTTAGCAGTAGTAGTAGTAGTAGTAGTAGTAGTAGTAGTAGCAGCAGCAGCGGCGGCATTATAATTTTCATTCGCCTATGACACATTTTATGTCAAGGGTGCTTCATGCAAACTTTGTTGCAATTTACCTCATAATTATATATCAATAAGTGTTTATTATTAGCATTATTAGTATTATTACTAGTAGTAGTAGTAGTAGTAGTAGTAGTAGTCGTCGTCGACGTAGTAGTAGAAATATAATGTGAAAATATTTATTGTTTCAGTATCATCAGCAGCAGCAGCGGCAGCAGCAGCAGCACCCACAAAAGTGCAACCCTTCGTCGTCGTATAGGGGTGGTTGCAACGTAATAATATCAGAGATATGCTGTTTGGAAATCCGACCCCCTGACACGGCCACCCATAACGGGCAGGTTTGGCACCAAACGATATTAGGATCGCAACTCGGCTAACAAGGCTCTGGTGAAAATCCAGAAGGATTCGACACCAGGATCCGTCGTCCTCTCGTCGTCTCTGCCACTGCGTGTGACAAGCAAAGACGTGTTATGAGCGGAACCGCAAATCAATGGAGTGAAGTCGGCAACGTTGCGTGTTCTGGGTCTAACCTTCCCCGACTTCGCATACAACTATAAAACACCTGGAGCCTCAGGGATGCTTCATGCAACTCTTTCCATCGATCAGTGACGCATGTTTAAAATAGCATTTCTATCACTAAACGCGCAGACTGAATGGCACATGTTTGTTTTTTTATAAAGATCTGTCTGTCTTTCTATGGGTAGGTCGATCTCTCATGTGGAAATTTGAAATAGAATTTTCATCGCGAAATAAACGGAATGAATAGACGCATTTTTATTTAATATATGAATGCATTTGTAGACAACCTTGCTTGGGGTGCACTGCTTTTGAACACCTGTGCTGTGTTGTTTTCCTTTGTTGTTTCTTTTACTAGAAATATCAGTTCACACAATGCAGGTCGGTTTTTGGACTGGATATTTTGTCTAATAAAGAATCGATACGTTACTACGATATTCACTGCTGCTGCCTCTTTGAATACATTGAAGAGTAAATTCAAATGGTAATTTCAAGACAGAAAGTATCGTTTAAAACTAAGAATTGATTTTATCCCCCCCCAATCTATTTCAAAATATTTTTATGTAAATTTAATATCGTATAATAAAATTTAATATTTAATTCGATATTTCGCTATATCTGCGAATGAAATTAAATCATTTATTTTATTTACAGACATTTTTATGATTTTGATTGATTGAGGAAACCATTTTAAAATATATATTTTTTAATGAGATAGGTGTTACTATAGTTTTAAACGCCGTTGAAATGATAAACTTTGAAAATTGAGAAATCAGACAACTTAACGCATGATTTTGTCAAATAAATGAAATATTGTCTGTATTACCATGATTAGGGTTTTATAAAAACCGAAAATTGGATAGAGGGTATTGAGAATTCTGCATCGCTAGACGCGTCCCACGAGGCACCCACAGAATGAAGAATATCTGGGGGGGGGGTCTGATTCCGATATCACAATCTTTAAAGGTAGAGTAAAAAAACTGATGCCTTTTATGTTCGTTGCTGTTTTTTATAAATGTCAACTGTAAATAAATGTGTTCATTGTAGTTGGTTTTAGTTGCGTCGATTATTCGTTCTGATGATGGATATGTTTAGTATATATATTTGATATTGTGAGATAAAATAATCTTACATTCTAACACATTGAACAATGATTCTTATAGTAAAGTGCATGAAAGGATCCGTCCATCAGTCTGTCACGCATAAGTTTGAAATGTCATTTTCAGTGTTAAATTCACGGATTGAATGGACATAATAATATCCGTCCTTGAATTATTCTCTTTTTTCTTTCTTTTTCGATTCGTTTTTAATTTATTTTTTTCTGTTTTCTTTCGTCGTTTCCCGCCATTCTTTTCTCTTGTATCCATGTATTTTATATTTTTCTTTCTTACCTAATTCATTTCCATTATTTATTTTCATCAATCTTTTTTTTCACTCCTTTTTTTTAAAAACTACGCATAAGTTAAAAATAGCATTTTTATAGTTAGACGCGCAAATTGTATGGACATATTTCTTATAATATTCCTTGCTTTATTTTTTCTATCTTTCTTTTTCCTTTTCAATTGTTTTTCCTTTTCTTTTTTTTATTTCGTATTTTTTTGCAATTTTTTTCATTTTCATCCATTTTTTTCTTTTTTTTCTTTCTTTCCCCACTTCCATTCCATTTTTCTTTTTTTTTTTCATCCATTTTGTTTTCATTACTTTTTCTTCCTAAAATCTTTTCTATCTTTCCTTTCCCGTATATATACATTTTTTCTTTTATTTTCTTTCTTTCCCCACTTCCTTTCATTTTTTTTAATCCATTTTTTTCATTACTTTTTTCTTCCTAAAACCTTTTCTATCGTTCCTTTCCCACATATATACATTTTTCTTTTTTTCTTTCTTTCCCCACTTCCTTTCCATTTTACTTTTTTTTCATCAATTTTGTTTTCATTCTTTTTTTCCTCCTAAAACCTTTTCTATCTTTCTTTTCCCACATATATACATGTTTTTTTTTCTTTCTTTCCCCACTTCCTTTCCATTTTTCTATTTTTTTCATCCATTTTGTTTTCATTACTTTTTTTTCCTAAAACCTTTTCTATCTTTCCTTTCCAACATATATACATTTTTTTCTTTCTTTCCCCTCTTCCTCTCCATTTTCTTTTTTTTTCATCCATTTTGTTTTCATTACTAATTCCTTTCTTAAAACCTTTTCTATGTTTCCTTTCCCACATATATACATTTTTTCTTTTCTTTCTTTCCCCACTTCCTTTCCATTTTTCTTTTTTTTCAACAATTTTGTTTTCATTACTTTTTTCTTCCTTAAACCTTTTCTATCTTTCCTTTCCCACATATATACATTTTTTTCTGTTTTTTCTTTCTTTCTCCACTTCCTTTCCATTTTTTATCCATTTTTTTCATTACTTTTTTCTTCCTAAAACCTTTTCTATCTTTTCTTTCCCACATATATACATTTTTTTCTTTTCTTTCCTTTTTTTCCCACTTCCTTTCAATTTTTCTTTTTTTTTTCATCCATTTTGTTTTCATTCTTTTTTCGTCCTAAAACCTTTTCTATCTTTCCTTTCCCACATATATACATTTTTTTCTTCACATAATTAACTAGTTCCTTACTTTCACATTTTTCGCCAAACCACCATTTTCTTTCTTTTCGTTCCCTTGGATAGTCAATCCAGTTAGATGGGCCCAGATTCCGCGCCCATTATGTCCATTCCTGCCGTCAACGAAATTATTTCATTTCAATTCCACATGATGTCATCCCGAGCCCTTCTTTTCTCCGACGATCATTTGTTCGAATTCATTTATTTAGTTTTATTTTCTCCGGTTGGCTCCCGGGTCGTATGTCAAATGACGCAATAATCTACAATCCCCAATTTCGGTGAACACCAATCAGGAATACTCCAGTCGACATTTGGCAGACATCTGATTTGAGGCAACCCCGAGACTCGCGAATAAATCTCATCTGTCGCCATTTGCTTCGCTTCATATGCGCATGCGTGCGTGAGGGCATGATGACGTATGCATTCATGTGTGGGTGACCGTAATAAATAAGAAAATAAAAAGAACAAGAGTGATTATACAGGCCAGCCCGTCTTTGGTGTGTCCTTATTTACTTGCCACCTCAAGAGGGCAGAGTTTGACACAAGGTCAGTTTTTAAGGTGGGTACACCCAGCTCTCCCAAAAGGGGCTCTCTTGATAATGAGAAACATTAAAATTGCTTCAGTCTAGAAGAGTTGCTCTTTCACTGACCGAGGACAGAAAAAATTAAGTGTAGCACCAGAACAGACACTACGCACTGCTCACAGCCAAATGAAGTGTAGATTCGGAACAGATACTACACCCTGCTCACAGCCAACTGAATATGTTGCTTCCCACAATGAAAAACCCACTTCCACTGCACTCCAAAATTCTTTAACTAGATTTCTTTTATCACGTATAAATATAAACAAATAAATAATAAAATACGCTATTCGTGGGACGAGTTTTCTTCACCAACTAATAACGCTACGGATGCTCATTGTGGAAATAATCAATCCCATTTGTTTTTATATTGATAGATATAAGTTAACAATTATTCTTTCACTAATTACTTAGATTAAAGCAAATACTTCAGTCATAGATTACTTAAAACATTAAAATAGTAAACATACGATAAAACTATTCGAATATTATGTTCATTATTGAGCCTGGTGGCCTCCATACACTTTTTAACATCCTTCCGTCTAAACAAAGAAACAAAGAAAAGAAATAATATGGACGACAGACGTTTTATTGCTAGGTTAAATCGATTTGATATTTCTAAACTTGGCACGGTGGTTTTAGGGTTAAAGATAGAGTTAGTGAGTACAATTATTATAACGCTCTGCCCGAGAAAGTATTGAGCACTGTATAAAAGTATACATCTAGTTTTAAAAGCCGATACTCATCAGTCTCTGTTTGTCTGTCTTGAAACCGACGGTACCTCTGTTTTGTATACAAACATTAATAAATAAATACATATTTGTTACACCGGCCGTTCTTACACAGGAGAAACTACACCGGTTGTCACTATAAATAGTGCGAGTCACCGGAGAAACAGCGAAGACAAAGCACAGTCTTGTAACTGTCTAGCCAAGTGCTAGTCACTTTCTTACTTTGTTAATACACTTGTTAAACCAACCCTCGACTTGACTTCCTTTATTTATTATTTACTGTTGGACAACTTCACAAAACAAACATTAATAAATAAATAAATATTACACTCTTATTTTTGATTTTTCTTATTAATTAAGCACTCTGATGGAATTCTCTCCCACTAACCTTACATTTATATATATATATATATATATATATATATATATATATATATATATATATATATATATATATATATATATATATATATAATTAACTTGTTACAAATATCCAGGGGGTATGAATCCGAAGGAAGTTGAAACCGGGTTTATGAGAGTGCTCAATGAAAATTCAGAGCAAAATATATATTTTTTGATTTTATTCCATTAGTTGCGACAAAACAAGTTTTGTTTCATTGGTGCAAATAGCGACCAACTCATCGGGCTGGCGATGGAATTCAAATCAAATTGAATTCCATCGCCAGCCCGATGAGTTGGTCGCTATTTGCACCAATGAAACAAAACTTGTTTTGTCGCAACTAATGGAATAAAATCAATATATATATATATATATATATATATATATATATATATATATATATATATAATTAACTTGTTACAAATATCCAGGGGGTATGAATCCGAAGGAAGTTGAAACCGGGTTTATGAGAGTGTTTATGAGAGTGTTTATGAGAAACTTTTTTTGTCGCAACTAATGGAATAAAATCAAAATATATATATATATATATATATATATATATATATATATATATATATATATATACCGAGTTAATCAACGTTTCTTTCCCTAAATATTTTTCTATGTATTTTAATCACAGTAATACATAGAACATATTCCTCGGTTTCAAGAATGAGTTATAACTGAAAAAATTATCTCTCTCTCTCTCTCTCTCTCTCTCTCTCTCTCTCTCTCTCTCTCTCTCTCTCTCTCTCTCTCTCTCTCTCTTATAACAGTCACAGGTAATAACACTACCTATGGAAGTGTTCGTTATGAAAATATAAGGAGTTTCATTACAAGTATTAATAATCATTAACCCATTGTTAAAGCGAAAAAGAGAGAAAGAAAGTGAGAGCAGAGGAGGGAGATATACCGAACAGAAAGACCTATTTATAATTTTATGTTTTCATTTTTTATTATAAATACAACTGGCTTTGCAAATTCACTTTTCCTGATAAAAGCAATCTTACCCGAGTTTAATGGTTGATCGTCTGGGTCACATTTCATAGTATATATATATATATATATATATATATATATATATATATATATATATATATACTAAGCCTCTTTAAGAAATTAAAGTTGAGCACTCTCGGGGAAGTTAAAAATAGACTCAAAAAGCTCTAATGCAAAGTTCCGAATACGTTCGTCGAACACTCTCGACTAGTCTTCTATCTGTGCCCGCTTCTAGGTACATATAGATCTTAATTTCCCTAAATTACGTGACAGTTTCCGTGGGCCGAGTGGATATGGCTGACTCTGTGTACCAGGTTCGCGCCTCCCGACCGTCTGAAATTGTTACTTCCCTGCACTGATGAGAGCAATAAGCTTGAAACGCTAGCGTCTGTAGGTATAAATAATTTAATATTTATTTATATATATATGTATATATATATATAAATATATATATATATATATTCTCTTACAACCAGCCACAGTATCCCTGCTCACCCCCACCTTTCCACTCAGTTTCATAAACATTTACTTTCATTTTTCACTACTGACTCCACTAAGTCCGGACGTCAGCCCTACTGTTTTCTCCAGTAGTGGCTACTACTTTCCTCCCTTCTTTCCATAATGTCAACCCTATATGTGCACGTACTTGCATGACATTTTTCTTTATATTATCATCCTGATGAAGTCTTATAAATAAAGACGAAAAGTTGATGTACACATAAAAAAAAACATCCCTTTTTGGTTTTCCTTTTTCATTTTCCCATTACGTCGGATTACCTTCATCCTTCTTTTTCCATATATATATGTATATATAATCTGTTCATATGTGTATAGTTGTATTTGCAAATTTATCTATATCTATGTATCTCTAAATATTATTTTTGGTTTTGTATGGTATAAAAGAAATCTAACATGATGGTCGATTATTTAATAATAAGATTATAATCTTTATTTTATTAATAATGTTACAGAAGATCAAATCAAGTCACATATTTAACTTGTGTGTCTACCAGCAGAATCACCATAGCAGCTCTATAGTTAAATATTATCAAGCAGTTATTATTTTTTTCGGCAGCCCTGTAACTCGCTTCCCTTATTTTGCCCTTTAGTCTTTACATTCGATGAGCAGTGTTTCTGACAAAGGGGGAAAATTGCGGTTTCTGGGTCGGGATCCATCCATCTAACACTTATTGTTGGCTAGTTTTGACCCTAAAGTAGTAATTTCTTTTTAGCCCCTAAAATCAAGTGGCTTGATTCCTTGTCTGGAGCGATATCAATTCAAGATAAAAAAATACGATTTTTAAAGGTTGGCCACATATTATAAGAGAGACATAATTTCGTAGGCCACATTCAAAAAATAGGCCACATACTATAACAGAGACAGAATTTCGTATGCCATATTTATAAGGTATGTCACATACTATAAGAGAGACATAATTTCGTAGGCCACACTCAAAAGATAGGCCACATACTATAACAGAGACAGAATTACGTATGCTATATTTATAAGGTATGTCACATACTATAAGAGAGACATAATTTCGTAGGCCACACTCAAAAGATAGGCCACATACTATAACAGAGACAGAATTACGTATGCTATATTTATAAGGTATGTCACATAATATAAGAGAGACATAATTTCGTAGGCCACACTCAAAAGATAGGCCACATACTATAACAGAGACAGAATTACGTATGCTATATTTATAAGGTATGTCACATAATATAAGAGAGACATAATTTCGTAGGCCACACTCAAAAGATAGGCCACATACTATAACAGAGAAAGAATTACGTATGCTATATTTATAAGGTATGTCACATAATATAAGAGAGACATAATTTCGTAGGCCACACTCAAAAGATAGGCCACATACTATAACAGAGACAAAATTACGTATGCTATATTTATAAGGTATGTCACATAATATAAGAGAGACATAATTTCGTAGGCCACACTCAAAAGATAGGCCACATACTATAACAGAGACAGAATTACGTATGCTATATTTATAAGGTATGTCACATAATATAAGAGAGACATAATTTCGTAGGCCACACTCAAAAGATAGGCCACATACTATAACAGAGACAGAATTACGTATGCTATATTTATAAGGTATGTCACATAATATAAGAGAGACATAATTTCGTAGGCCACACTCAAAAGATAGGCCACATACTATAACAGAGACAGAATTACGTATGCTATATTTATAAGGTATGTCACATAATATAAGAGAGACATAATTTCGTAGGCCACATACAAAAAGGTTGGCCACATACTATAACAGAGACATAATTTCGTAGGCCACACTCAAAAGATAGGCCACATACTATAACAGAGACAGAATTTCGTATGCCATATTTATAAGGTATGTCACATAATATAAGAGATACATAATTTCGTAGGCCACATACAAAAAGGTTGGCCACATAATATAACAGAGACAGAATTACGTATGCCATATTTATAAGGTATGTCACATAATATAAGAGAGACATAATTTCGTAGGCCACACTCAAAAGATAGGCCACATACTATAACAGAGACAGAATTACGTATGCTATATTTATAAGGTATGTCACATAATATAAGAGAGACATAATTTCGTAGGCCACATACAAAAAGGTTGGCCACATACTATAACAGAGACATAATTTCGTAGGCCACATACAAAAAGGTTGGCCACATACTATAACAGAGACATAATTTCGTAGGCCACATACAAAAAGGTTGGCCACATACTATAACAGAGACAGAATTCTGTAGGCCACATACAAAAAGGTTGGCCACATACTATAACAGAGACAGAATTTCGTAGGCCACATACAAAAAGGTTGGCCACATACTATAACAGAGACAGAATTCCGTAGGCCACATACAAAAAGGTTGGCCACATACTATAACAGAGACAGAATTTCGTAGGCCTTTTAAAAATATAGGCCACATACTATAAAGGTACAAGATAATTAGTAAATTAATAAACATATCTAAAACTCAGTATGTGTATAGAGCTATAAATATGTTCGTATCTATTTATCATTGCATCTATGAGTTTCTTGTCTATTGTTTTACCCGGCTTATCAGTCGGATATTTCACCCGTTTCAAATCAAGAAAAGTAGATCAAGAATGTGGCAGTCGTATTCATTTAAAGTATTGCTGTGTGGGTTTTTTGTTGTTTTTGAAATGAAATATTTACATGCGTTCTCATATGTTAAAGTTAAAAGCTATTTGGAAAAAAAAATGGCGAACAAGGAAATTCGAAGTTTCAAAATAAATGCAGTATTATTATTTAATCATTTGGTCTTCCTTACTCACTCCGCAGGGCATGAGCGTTGTGCGACTTAAGAAAAGGGGAATTGTCTGCGTCTGCAGGAGTATGTGGGTGAGCATGGGCCGCGTAGGCGCATACGCAAATACACACACGCTGGTGCACTGAAAGAGGAAGGGTCCGGTAGGGGCGAGGGTAAGTGATGCTTGCGTCTGGGCTGTGGTAGACACTCTTGGATTGGCAACCGTCGAGGAAGTGGCATCGACTAGTCTGCGGGCTATAAATTCGAGCATGTCGTGATGTCGACATGGTTTTTGGTGGGTCAGCAGTGAACAGAGGAATTATAATGGTGTGCAGTCATCACAAAAACAAATAAATAAATTAATAATATTTTGAAGAAAAAAATGGTTGTTCGCAATTAAAACGTGTAGATAACGGAAACATATGCATCTAAATCTGTTCATCTCTCTCTCGGCTTCTATTTATCTTCCTCCCACAGCGGTAAGATGTGACACAAGGTCGGGAAAGTGGGATTTGCAAAGCCAGCGCCTGAGAAGAATTCTTTCTCTGCCAATCGAGGACAGAACAGATACTAACCCTTTGAGGCCCAAAAGTCGATGCAAAAAATTGTTCTAAACTCGACACCCTCCGATTAATTTCGTTCGTGTTTACCAACACAGCTCGGAGTAAAGTGTTGTATCTTTTCTGATATTCCATCTCACCTTTTCTGTCCTCAGTCAATGAATGAGAAATCCTTCTAGACAGAGACAATTCTAATTTTTGTCCCAATCCAGAGTGCCCCTTTTTGAGGAGCTGGATATCCCACATTAAAAACCGGCCTTGTGTCTAACTCTGTCCTTGTGGGGAGGCAAACAAATAATGACCCCCAAAAGAATCTATATTACAAAAAATAATGCGCCATACTGTGTTTAAGACAATGCTGAAAAGAATATATGAGCTTTGTGAGTGTGTCTTGTGTAGTTCCTGACATTTAGGTAGATACGCACAGAAATAGGCAACTACGTTTTATATAATACTTTGCTGGAATTCAAAAAGGGTCTATATTTCTGCTATAACATAATTATTGGTAATATTGTAATTTGTTTTTATTTACTCCTCTCCAGGAGTTAGGCACAAGGCCAGTTTTATCTTACTCCCACAAGTAAGATGTGATACAAGGTCGGGAAAGTGGGGTTTGAAAAGCCTGAACCCGAGATGTGAGCACACTGGCCATAAAAAAATTGCCTGGGCAGCCCCGTCGGCATTCCCCGGTAGGGGCGCCTCAGGCAGTAAGCAATAAACTTACTCCTCCCCAAAGAGGGGAGGAAAAGCCTGGGAGGGTGGACCTCCTAGAACTGCACAGGACAGACCCATTGACCGGCGTAAGTCAAGCCCCGAAGGCCAAGACAATACCAGTCTATGGGGTGCAGTATCCATCGGAACAGATACTACACTTTGATCTTAGCCAAAAGTGAATTTTGTTTCTATTTTAGTTCATCGTATAATTGCAATTGCAATTGCATTTGATTGGTCTGTTTGCTGGCTGCTTGTATATAAATTACACAGTATTTGAAAACATTTGAAATTAGTGTACAATTAGTATATGATTAAGAAAACAAATTTGAAGAAAAATAATCTTCAATCCAAATAACCAGGATTTGCTGAAAGGTAATTACATAAGTTAACGTCAATATTAATCTTCCGTACAAAACATCTTAGTTATGAATTATTTAAAAATAAAAATAAAAATGTCTTTAATATCATTTAGAAAACTGTTGATGACATGACGTCTCATGTTTTACAGATTTCAACGAAGGGAAATATTTCTTTGTTTTTAATGATTAAGAAGACTGCATTTCTCCGCCTGACAAAAAGATGGACCAAAGTCTTATACGGGCCTTACTTCTTCATATTTTATTAAGTATTCCCGAAGTATACATGGCAATGTAGCGTTTCATTCATTACATAAACTCAAGATCCCGTTGAAGACTAGACCCCGTCTCTATAACGCATACTGCGTGTCCATCATGCTCTACAATAGCAACAGCTGGGCAATAACAAAAGCCATGCTTGACAAGCTGGATGCGTGCCACCGTTCCATCACATGTCACTGCTGGCCGAATAAAACTTATCAGCAACAAGGCACTATACGAGCTGTGCAACGAAAAACCCCTCCCCACAAAGGTCGCTGAACAAAGATGGTCTATGTTAGGCCATGTCCTACGAATGGACCCTGACACTCCCGCACAGAGGACACTAGACTTTGCCGTTACTGGCTCGCAAGCCTACCAACCGCGACTAGGACGGCACTGCACAAATCTGCTGGGCACACTACGTGCTGACCTCAAGCAGGCAGGACTAGGACCACTACGTACAGCGAAATAACTTCATTGCCTACGACAACTTGCGCATGACAAGGCCAGATGGCCTGGGACTAGCATGGAGGACTGATTGCAGCTACAAGATGTCATTTGACTACCGTAGCCGCAGAACACAGTTTTTAATAAATTCCCGAAGTTATGCCTTGAAAACGTTGATAACTCAAAAATTATTTATCTGATAAGGATGAAATTTAGCATTGTGGTACTGTTACCATAATGCATCCGATCAATACATCAAATTTGGAATAATCGGAAGTTGAAATTCTGTCAAAATTTCGAACATTACTTTTCAATGTCAAAGGTCATAGGTCAAAGGTCAAAGTCATATAAGATGCGGGACATCATTGACTACAATACGGGTCAAGTAGTGAGTCTCTATGATTAACAGAACCGAAGTTATCGACAAAAAGTGTGACTTTCACATTTTCCGTGACCTTCATCTTTGACCTAGATATCGCAAAATGAAATCAGTTTTAAGTTTGACCATGACCAATACTTTGACCAATAGTTTGGTGATAATTGGTCAAGCAAGGTAGACGCTACTGTGTACACAGATATAGTGACACACAAGCCCGACCAAAAACATAACTTCCTTGGCGGAGATAAAAGTGTGATTTATTTACCTCCTCTCCAGGAGGTTAGGCACAAGGCCAGTTTTATCTTACTCCCACAAGGTAAGATGTGACCCAAGGTCGGGTCGGGAAAGTGGGGCTTGAAAAGCCAGCGCCCGAGAAGGTGATCACTCTGGCCATTAAAAATTGCCTGGACAGCCCCGTCAGCATTCCCCGGTAGGGGCGCCCCAGGCAGTAAGCAATAAACTTACTCCTCCCCAAAGAGGGGAGGCAAAGCCTGGGAGGGTGGACCTCCTAGAACTGCACAGGACACACCCACAGACCGGCGGAATCAAGCCCCAGGGGACAAGACGAAACCGGTCTATAGGGTGCAGTATCCATCGGAACAGATACTACACTTAACAGTATGAGCTCGCGTCTTTTAATGAAAACGTTCTCCTTCCTCCTCTCTTTCTCTTTCATTTGTATCGTCTTCTATTGTTCCACTTCCTCCCCCTTCTTCCCCCCCCCCATATCAAGTCCCCTACTCCCCGTATCCATGAAAGCGTGACACAAAAGGAACGAACAAACGTACTAGTGAAATTAATATTAGAATTAGAATCATTCCTGATCCTTCGACTTTATAAAGATTTAAAGTTCGAGTTGAGCGTAAGTTTGGAAAGCCGTAGCAACCAAATCTGAATGAGGGCGCCCCCGCCCCTTCAACAGACATTGAAGCGAGATTAAGAAAATATAGAATAAAAAAAATTAAAAATAAATAAATAAAAATAATAAAACGGAAACCTCACTCTTAGAAGAAAAGATTTAAAAAAAAAAAAGGCGACACTTATTAAGCCACTAATTCGTTGCCGGGTGAACCGAGTGTCTTTGGAGTATGAGTCTTTTATTTATTTTCTTTTTCTTTAAGTAAAGATAGTTTTTGTTTTATTTTATTTTTTAATTTTGTTGGAGTAAGGTACGCGTGTCAATTATTGGTCCAAAAATATAAGTGTCCATCATCAAATTTGGACCTTTTTACCATGAAAAAAAAATCACATGCAAACACACACACACATACATGTGACAGGAGAGAGAGGGGTAGAGAGGGGGGGGGGAAGAGTAAAGGGGGATAGAGTGAGTAGAGGGGAAGGGTATCAGGAGGCAGTCAGCCAGACAGAGGGAGGGAGGAGAAACAGAGACATAGCTGCGGATTCAACTCGAACGTATACATGCTGGGTGAATCTAGTGTCTTTGGAGTATGGGTCGTTATTTTTTTTTTTTTGCTTTCTTGTTTTTTTTGGCTTTTGGCTTTGTTTAAAAAGTAAAATTCTTTCTTCTTTTATTTTTTAAATTTTATGTTATTATTTAATATTTTTGTTAGAGTAAGGGTCGCGTGTCAATTGCGACTCCAAATAATACGTGTCCACCATGAGGCTTGGACGTTTTACTGTAAAAAGTCATACACATATACACACGTGTGCGAAAAGAGAGAGATAGGGAAGGGGGAGAGACAAACAGAGACGGACAGACGGACAGACAGACAGACAGACAGAGTGGAGAGATAGACAGACAGAGAAACAGGTGGAGCGAGACATAAATACATGATGGAGCGAGACAGAGATACAGAGTTGAGAGGGAGACAGACAGAGAGACGGAATATAGAAGGACGGGTTGGAAAGAGAGAGACTGAGAGAGAGACAGTGTGGGGAGAGACAGAGAATCAGGGTGGATAGAGAGAGAGAGAGAGGAAGGGGGAGCAGAGAAGGTTGAGAGAGACAGACAGACAGACAGACGGGATAGAGAGGGAGAGAGACAGAGACAGTTAGAGAGAGACAGGATGGAGAGAGAGTGAGGCAGAGAGACAGGATGGAGAGAGAGAGACAGACAGACAGACAGACAGACAGACAGAGAGACGGGATAGAGAGAGAGCGAGAGAGATAGGCAGAGACAGAGACTAAGACAGAGAGAGAGGGGGTGGAGAGATACAGAGAATCAGGGTGGATAGAGAGAGAGGGGGACAGAGAGACAGGGTGGAGAGACAGACAGACAGACAGACAGACAGACGGGATAGATAGAGGGGGTAGAGAGGGGTGGGGTAGGGAGAGAGACAGAGACAGTTAGAGAGGGACAGGATGAAGAGAGACAGACAGACAGACAGAGAGACGGGATAGAGAGAGACGGGATAGAGAGAGAGAGAGGCAGAGACAGAGACTAAGACAGAGAGAGAGAGGGGGTGGAGAGAGAGAGTGAGGCAGAGAGACAGACAGACAGAGAGACGGGATGGAGAGAGACGGGATAGAGAGAGAAGCAGAGGCAGAGAGAGAGAGAGAGAGAGAGAGGGGGAGAGGTGGGGTGGAGAGAGACAGAAAAAAACCGGGTGGTGACAGAGAAGGCGACAGACAAAGGTGGGAAGAGACACATACAGAACTACGCGTTCTACCCGAACCTATATATGTCCTCTCCGCCGAGCACACGCTGCATTTAAAATCGCGCGCAAATATTCGCCCGCGTCTGTCCGTGTGTCGGGTTGTCTTCACAGAAGATGCGTTCATTTTACGGGTGAAACAATAAATTTCGCCGAGAAGTGTCTCAGTCGTATTAGAACGACGCTCGTTTTGGATGACAAATGTATAATCTCACTATGCCCCCCCCTACCGCCCCCCCCCCCTTCCTCAACCTAACGTCACAGGCAGACTAGACTTAAGCAATGTCGGGGTAAGAAAAGTGCGGTTAGGAATTGCGCATCCCTTACTCCACTATAAATTCCTTATCGAACAAGAATGTCGGGTGCGTCTAATTCTCTTTCGATACACTCGTATGATGTGTAAGAAGTCCGACTTTGGACAAAAAGATCGGAGTTCCTATCTCAGCTTAAAGAATATCAGTATTATTTTTATTTCTTTTAATTTGTGTTCTTGAGTCTCTGTTCCGACGGGTGCTACACTCTGTCGACCGGTACCGTCTTGGCTTTCGGGTCTTAATTTCGCCGCTCTGATGTATTATCCTGTACAGTTCTAGGAGGCCAACCTTCTCGGGCTTTACCTTCTTTTTTAGAAGGGGTTAGTTTATTGCTAATCGCCTGAGGCGCCCCTACCGAAGAATGCTGACGGAACTGCTCATGCATTTTTGTAGGCCAGAGCGTGACCTCGTGTCGAACCTCCTGAAGAGGAGATAAATAAAAAATACTTGTACCTTGTGTCTAACCTCTTGAGGTAAATAACTTGACATTCCTTTAAAATGTTCATTAAACAATGATCTTATATGGACAGAGTTTTTATTTACCCCTCTCCATGAGTTAGGCACAAGGCCAGTTTTATGTTACTCCTACAAGTAAGATGTGACCCAAGGTCGGGTCGGGAAAATCACTTTGAAAAACGTAAACTATTAGGTTGGCAACTCAGTTCCCGACATTTTTTTTTTTTTTTTTTTCATTTTTTTTTTGTGTTTTTCTTTCGTTTTATTTTGGAATCTGTTGTGTTTTCAAACTTTGGAATCTATTTTTTTCGAAAATTTAATTTTCACATCATTTTATGATCTATTTCGTTTTTTTTGTTGTTTTTTTTTTTTCGAGTTAATTTAACATTCACTGGAAATAAACAGAAATAAACAGAAATAAACTCAAGACACCTCCTTCCTTTTTGCTTTTAATCAAGGTTCCTAAGACCGCGTGAGCTGCTCTCGAGATTTGATGGTGTGTATTGAAAGGTTGCCATAGCTGAAAGAACCGCCCATGATTTGTATGCCAAGTTCAAAAATTGACATTTTGACCTCAAAGACGCACCTCGTTATGGCCGTCCAGTTGAGTTCGATCAACAACGATTAAACCATTCGTCAAACGACAAGGGAACTGACAAAAAATGGGATGCTCACATACTGTGATAGATAAGCATCTTCACTCCATGAGAAAAAAATCTGAAGTGTAGAGAATGTTTTAAGTGACAACATCAAAAATCAAAAATCAAAGATCAACAATTTCCGCTGGCTTGCTTGCCCGTCACCGCTCAAACTATGGACACAGGCAACAATTTCTTTTCTGAATCGTTATTGGCGACGAAAATTGTTGCGTGTACATCAATACGAAGCAGCGTAAGAAATGACTTAACTCCGGTAAACAAGCCACACCGCGCGTGAAACAAGATCTTCATCCGCGTAAAACGATGATGAACGACTAGGAAGGGATTATCCCTTACGAATTGCTTGAACAGAAACCAAGCGGTCAACCCGAAAGTCTGTGTTCAACAGATAGAACGACTCAACACGGTTAGTCAAGAGAAAAGACCTAACTGACAGCATGAAGTTCTTTTGAAACCTACTATTTTAAAAGAAGGAAAGTATATCTTGCTTGCATCAGGTTTGATTGAGCCTTTGCTAGGATGAATTATATAAGTCAAATTTTGGTCTGAATTTTATTTATTCATTTCAGTGTCGCACGCTTTGATAATTAGTTGTACTCTTAATGTTACGTTGTTCGTTAAAAACCCACGTTCTTTATATCAAGGTGTCTTACTTCAAATGTTCTCTTTTTGTATACTGCCTCGATGGCATGCTTCTTCGCTATCGTCGCCGTCACCATAGTCGTGTCTGTAATCAAATACCCTCCATGCACAGAAAGGAAAAAGGTGCAAGAAACCGTAGAGTCCAAAATGGGTCCTTATTTGGAAGAATTTTCTCGTGATAATTATAAAGCTCACACATTTATTAAATTGGAGAGAGAGGCGAAATTATTCGTCCTATCTTAGATCTACTTCGTTACGGGTATAGGAATATAGTGGCTATCAACTCTTTTGGGAATTAAATTCCCATTTTCCTTTTTCTGAATTACATCTCGATTTTGCATCCGTTCACCACGCTCCCAAACGACGGACTGACTAAAAAGCTTCTTTCTTTTCTCATTCCCACGATTGTGACGTAATTGCTTCAAAGGGGGGCACTCAGCTTGTCACCACGCACCTGTTAGATCAGAGATCATGGAGGGGTCAGAGTTCAGGTATATTTATATTTTTAGTTCGAGAGCGAACTTGTTCCCCAGATTTTCGTGTCAAGATTTTGCACTGTTCCACCTCGATATCGAATCCATACTAGCTAATGTAATCGTTCTTCACATACATACATCTATCATGTAACACGAAATTGCCCTCAGAGGTACGTGCGAGCATTCCTCCTCGGCACAGAAAGCACGGTTCTATTATATATACCCAGCTGCATTATCTGCTTATAATTTGTAAGAAAGTATTTATTCGAATATTACACGTGTGAGTCCGACACGAAAGCTTCTCTAAAAATTGAATTTAATAAGATTATAAAAATATGTCACGTGTCCAATATTATTGTGTTTGAAAATTATGCTGAGCACACCAGAAAGAAGATGTACAAAAATTGCCTTTTTAGGGGGAAGTAGATTTACCCTACATTAAAAACAGATCTCATGTCTAACTCTGCCCTCATGGAGAAGCAAGTAAATAAAACCCCCAAAGTCTACTTGAATATTGAAAACGAGGCGAAAGGCGGACACCGGAAATGACGTGACAAAGACTGCTGCCACTCCTCCGAGTTGCTTCTGGGTCTGATGGCACAGGGCAGCACTAAATTTTATGGTTTGTTGGATACGATTAAGACTCTCGGGTTCGAGTCCCGTCAGCGATTTACATTTTTCGTTTAAAAGATTAAGAAAGGTAAAATTGTCCCGACCGAGAATTCATGTAAATATTTATTTACAAAAAAAAACAAAACTATTTTTCACAGAAAAGTGTTTATATTTAATTGTGAATTCTTCAGTCAGAAATATTAGAATAATAACTCAAACGAATAAAATGTGATAATCATGAAACATAATTATATGTATACGTCTGTAAATAAAATATTTAAAAATACCTCCTCACCCACCGACACTCTTTTCATTTTCGTTTATTCGCATCAGTGCGGACGCACTCGTGTACACAAGATGCTGAAACTTTCTTTAGAATCGTTACCAAATGAGTAATGACAAAGCAAATTCTTTCAAATGCATGTGTGTTCATGTTACATATTTATATGTATATTAAAGTTTAGAATCGTTACCAAATGAGTAATGACAAAGCAAATTCTTTCAAATGCATGTGTGTTCATGTTACATATTTATATGTATATTAAAGTTTAGAATCGTTACCAAATGAGTAATGACAAAGCAAATTCTTTCAAATGCATGTGTTCATGTTACATATTTATACGTATATATATATATGCATACATGCATGTGTTCATGTTACATATTTATATGTATATATATATATATATGCACGCATGCATGCATGCATATATATATATATATATATATATATATACGTATCATATGGTATAAATATATATTACATATACTTTATGCATAGTATATATTATATATATTACATATATTTTTTATATATTTTCTATTTATTATATATATATTACATATTTTATATATATATATATATTATATATATTACATATATTTTATATATATTACATATATTACATATATTATATATATGACATATTTTATATATATATATATTATATATTACATACATTTTATATATATTACATATATTACATATATTATATATATATTATATATATTACATATATGTTTTATATATATTACATATATGTTTTATATATATATATTACAAATAAGTTTATATATATATAATATATATTTGATATTAGATATATTACATATATAATATATCATATATATATCATATATAGCATATATATATATAATATATGATATATATATATTATATATAGCATATATATATTATATATATAATTATATTATATAAGAAATATATATAATATGTAATGTATATATATGTAATATACGTATATATAATATATATATATAATATACATATATATATACTATATATATAATATACACACACATATATATAATATACATATATATACTTACCTGTATTTTGAGCACTTTCTCCGCACTGCTCCCACGCAAAGTGTTTTCTTCACTTTCTACAATTCATCGGACTTCTTTTCAACGGAAATTTACCACCCAGACAATCTGCATATCTTTTTCACGGAACTTTTCTTTTCATTCACTGCGTTTTTTTAACAAAAATCCTTTTTTTAAAATAATTTTCATATTTTTCAAATATTTGAACTTTGGTTTTTTCGAAAGCCAACTTATCCATCTGTATTTCTCCTCTGATGATAAGATCTCGATCTTTGAAAAGCCTTGGCTTAAGGAAAGAATAATAAACACTAGTTTATTACTGAATACACCTTGCATTGAACAATTGAAATTTGAAATAAATTTGGACAATCGTCGCATATTTATCACTCTTTTTTCTTCTATCTCTATATATATTTAATATATAAATAATACACATATATATATTATATACATAATATATAATATATACTAAAATATAATATATATACATATATATATAATGTAGATATCATATACATATACATATACATATATTATATATATATATTATATGTATAATAAATATATATAATATATAATATACAATATATAATATATATATAATATATACTAATATATAATGTATATATCATATACATATACATATATATAATATATATATTATATATATAATAAATGTATATATAATATATATATATTATATATATAATAAATATATATGATATATATATACTAGCGAGACCCGTGTAAATTACACGAAATGATGTTTTCAATACTAATTATCTTGTTCCTAACCTATACATGTTTAAATAAAATATGGTAAGATTTGACTTGTATATTTATTTTTAAAAATGAAGAATACATGAAACAATTTACAAAACTGCTTTATATACAATATTTCTAGTGAAGGTAATATTTCGACGACTAAACCTTACTTCGTAAATGTTTTCGATTAAATTAAATTTGGCTCCAATTCATGAGTAACATACAAATTTTCGGAAGGTCGTTGCTTTCGATGTAAGCGTGACACACAAAATAACACACACTCTATCGTATTAATATGTGTCTTCCCGCTCGTCACCTCCCTACGATGTAGACAAAAATCTTAGAGGTTGGTTAGGATCGAACTATATACCAGACGGGCCAACGTCAAAATCCTACGTCGCTAACCGTTGCGCCAAAAGGAAATTAAATATAATACGAAAATTAAGTTACTTGAATGCTTTTCCAAATCTAAGTGCGGCACGCATGCGCAGAGCTTTTGATGTAAGCGTGACACACGAACACACACGCTATCGTATTAATATATAGATTATATATATATATATAAATATATATAATATATATATATATTATATATATATAAATATATATAATATATATATATATTATATATATATAAATATATATAATATACTATATATACTATATAATAATATACTATAATATACTATATAATATATATATATTATATATATATAATGTATATATAATATATATATATTATATATATATAATACATATATATAATATATAATATATAATATATATACATATATAATATATACTAAAATATAATATATACACATATATATATAATGTATATACCATATACATATAAATATATATATTATATATTATATATTTTCTTTTCTTTTTTTTAACTTTTAGCTGAACACAGACAGACATATAACTTTACTTTATATAATAGATGGAACTAGAGTTTAATTCTAGTCATTTTTTAAGAAGCGGTTATTCGATAACGGGTTTTACTTGGCAAATGCTTAATAAAATAAGTTTAAGTATTGTTTTCGTATCGATCACGAGCTGCTTCAAAGATAATAAGCCAAAGAATTAAACAAAAAAAGGGGGAGAGAATGAGAAATTACAGGGTCGTGTCCCTCGACCTTGAATTCTTTTCGTCTTCTTTCTTCATCATGAGTCAGAAATAATTTATATCCATCGATAGAGGTTGCAATAAAAAATAAAAAAATAAAATAAAAATTTCGGAGTTAACGTTTAGATTTTCGTAACCGTCTTTTCCTTTATGTTTTGCCTCATGTCTCATACGTCCACGCAAAAAAAAACACAGCCAAACACGAACATAGGGTCTGGACTTTTCAGTCCGACTTGAGACTATAAAGAATTCACCTTTTTTTCTCTGTGTACCTAAAACTAAACGGAACTTCCATGAACAAAGTTTGTTTCCAAGAACTTTTAATCTGTGAAACACAATACCGCGTGGCTGCTTCCCAGCTGAGTCATTTTAAAGTCCAATGTTAACAAATTCGGTACTCTTATAGATGGCGTACCATGTTTCAGTGACTTCGCGATGTCAACGTTCGGACAAGTTACGGAAGCGCCCGAGTGTTCACGAGGAGAAAACGAGGCGAAAATGAGGCGAAAAAAACGATAAATTCAAGATTGGCAGCTGATAAATTACGACGAAAACAAAACTAAATATATAAATGAAAATTAAAGAACGAACAAACCATAGCTAAATAACTGTTATTAATTAGATGTTTATTTTCGTTGTTCTTTTTTTGTTAAAGATACCATTGGTAATCGAATGTTTTTAAATAAAATGTGGGTTTTTTTGTTAAAAATACCATTGTTAATCAAATGTTTTTAAATAAAATGTGTTTTTTTTTGTTAAAAATACCATTGTTAATCAAATGTTTTTAAATAAAATGTGTTTTTTTTGTTAAAAATACCATTGTTAATCAAATGTTTTTGAATAAAATGTGGGTTTTTTGTTAAAAATACCATTGTTAATCAAATGTTTTTAAATAAAATGTGTTTTTTTTTGTTAAAAATACCATTGTTAATCAAATGTTTTTAAATAAAATGTGTTTTTTTTGTTAAAAATACCATTGTTAATCAAATGTTTTTAAATAAAATGTGTTTTTTTTGTTAAAAATACCATTGTTAATCAAATGTTTTTAAATAAAATGTGTTTTTTTTGTTAAAAATACCATTGTTAATCAAATGTTTTTGAATAAAATGTGTTTTTTTTTGTTAAAAATACCATTGTTAATCAAATGTTTTTAAATAAAATGTGTTTTTTTTTGTTAAAAATACCATTGTTAATCAAATGTTTTTAAATAAAATGTGTTTTTTTTGTTAAAAATACCATTGTTAATCAAATGTTTTTAAATAAAATGTGTTTTTTTTTTGTTAAAAATACCATTGTTAATCAAATGTTTTTAAATAAAATGTGTTTTTTTTGTTAAAAATACCATTGTTAATCAAATGTTTTTGAATAAAATGTGTTTTTTTTTGTTAAAAATACCATTGTTAATCAAATGTTTTTAAATAAAATGTGTTTTTTTTTGTTAAAAATACCATTGTTAATCAAATGTTTTTAAATAAAATGTGTTTTTTTTGTTAAAAATACCATTGTTAATCAAATGTTTTTAAATAAAATGTGTTTTTTTTTTTGTTAAAAATACCATTGTTAATCAAATGTTTTTAAATAAAATGTGTTTTTTTTGTTAAAAATACCATTGTTAATCAAATGTTTTTGAATAAAATGTGTTTTTTTTTGTTAAAAATACCATTGTTAATCAAATGTTTTTAAATAAAATGTGTTTTTTTTTGTTAAAAATACCATTGTTAATCAAATGTTTTTAAATAAAATGTGTTTTTTTTGTTAAACATACCATTGTTAATCAAATGTTTTTAAATAAAATGTGTTTTTTTTGTTAAAAATACCATTGTTAATCAAATGTTTTTGAATAAAATGTGTTATTTTTGTTAAAAATACCATTGTTTATCAAATGTTTTTAAATAAAATGTGTTTTTTTTTGTTAAAAATACCATTGTTAATCAAATGTTTTTAAATAAAATGTGTTTTTTTGTTAAAAATACCATTGTTAATCAAATGTTTTTAAATAAAATGTGTTTTTTTTTGTTAAAGATACCATTGTTAATCAAATGTTTTTAAATAAAATGTGTTTTTTTTGTTAAACATACCATTGTTAATCAAATGTTTTTAAATAAAATGTGTTTTTTTTGTTAAAGATACCATTGTTAATCAAATGTTTTTAAATAAAATGTGTTTTTTTGTTAAAAATACCATTGTTAATCAAATGTTTTAAAATAAAATGTGTTTTTTTTGTTAAAAATACCATTGTTAATCAAATGTTTTTAAATAAAATGTGTTTTTTTTTTGTTAAAAATACCATTGTTAATCAAATGTTTTTAAATCAAAATGTGTTTTTTTTTTGTTAAAAATACCATTGTTAATCAAATGTTTTTAAATAAAATGTGTTTTTTTGTTAAAAATACCATTTTTAATCAAATGTTTTTAAATAAAATGTGTTTTTTTGTTAAAAATACCATTGTTAATCAAATGTTTTTAAATAAAATGTGTTTTTTTGTTAAAAATACCATTGTTAATCAAATGTTTTTGAATAAAATGTGTTTTTTTTTTTGTTAAAAATACCATTGTTAATCCAATGTTTTTAAATAAAACGTGTTTTTTTTTGTTAAAAACACCATTGTTAATCAAATGTTTTTAAATAAAATGTGTTTTTTTTTGTTAAAAATACCATTGTTAATCCAATGTTTTTAAATAAAATGTGTTTTTTTTGTTAAAAATACCATTGTTAATCAAATGTTTTTAAATAAAATGTGTTTTTTTTTTGTTGAAAATACCATTGTTAATCAAATGTTTTTAAATGAAATGTGTTTTTTTTTGTTAAAAATACCATTTTTAATCAAATGTTTTTAAATAAAATGTGTTTTTTTTGTTAAAAATACCATTGTTAATCTAATGTTTTTAAATAAAATGTGTTTTTTTTGTTAAAAATACCATTGTTAATCAAATGTTTTTAAATAAAATGTGTTTTTTTTGTTAAAAATACCATTGTTAATCAAATGTTTTTAAATAAAATGTGTTTTTTTTGTTAAAAATACCATTGTTAATCAAATGTTTTGAATAAAATGTGTTTTTTTTTGTTAAAAATACCATTGTTAATCAAATGTTTTTAAATAAAATGTGTTTTTTTGTAAAAAATACCATTGTTAATCAAATGTTTTTAAATAAAATGTGTTTTTTTTGTTAAAAATACCATTGTTAATCAAATGTTTTTAAATAAAATGTGTTTTTTTTTGTTAAAAATACCATTGTTAATCAAATGTTTTTAAATAAAATGTGTTTTTTTTTGTTAAAAATACTATTGTTAATCAAATGTTTTTAAATAAAATGTGTTTTTTTGTTAAAAATACCATTGTTAATCAAATGTTTTTAAATAAAATGTGTTTTTTTGTTAAAAATACCATTGTTAATCAAATGTTTTTAAATAAAATGTGTTTTTTTTGTTAAAAATACCATTGTTAATCAAATGTTTTTAAATAAAATGTGTTTTTTTTGTTTAAAATACCATTGTTAATCAAATGTTTTTAAATAAAATGTGTTTTTTTTTGTTAAAAATACCATTGTTAATCAAATGTTTTTAAATAAAATGTGTTTTTTTTGTTAAAAATACCATTGTTAATCAAATGTTTTTAAATAAAATGTGTTTTTTTTGTTAAAAATACCATTGTTAAT
>OY744543.1:67196702-67206702 GCA_963556195.1 Sepiola atlantica | reverse complement strand
GGAGTACCAGATGAAGAAGAAGAATGACAAGGAGTACCAGATGAAAAAGGAGTACCAGATGAAGAAGAAGAATGACAAGGAGTACCAGATGAAGAAGAAGAATGACAAGGAGTACCAGATGAAAAAGGAGTACCAGATGAAGAAGAAGAATGACAAGGAGTACCAGATGAAGAAGAAGAATGACAAGGAGTACCAGATGAAAAAGGAGTACCAGAAGAAGAAGAATGACAAGGAGTACCAGATGAAGAAGAATGACAAGGAGTACCAGATGAAAAAGGAGTACCAGATGAAGAAGAAGAAGAATGACAAGGAGTACCAGATGAAGAAGAAGAATGACAAGGAGTACCAGATGAAGAAGAAGAATGACAAGGAGTACCAGATGAAAAAGGAGTACCAGATGAAGAAGAAGAAGAATGACAAGGAGTACCAGATGAAGAAGAAGAATGACAAGGAGTACCAGATGAAAAAGGAGTACCAGATGAAGAAGAAGAAGAATGACAAGGAGTACCAGATGAAGAAGAAGAATGACAAGGAGTACCAGATGAAAAAGGAGTACCAGATGAAGAAGAAGAATGACAAGGAGTACCAGATGAAGAAGAAGAATGACAAGGAGTACCAGATGAAGAAGAAGAATGACAAAGAGTACCAGATGAAAAAGGAGTACCAGATGAAGAAGAAGAATGACAAGGAGTACCAGATGAAAAAGGAGTACCAGATGAAGAAGAAGAAGAATGACAAGGAGTATCAGATAAAAAAGAAAGAATTACAAGGAGTACCAGACGAAGAAGAAGAAAAGAGAACAAGAAGAACGAGTACAAGAAACAAAGGACCGACAGAAGGAGAAGAAGAAGAAGAAGAAAATGAAGAGGAAATACAAGAAATAACATAAGAACAACTACAAGAAAAAAGAAAAAGAAAATGAAGAAAAACAGACATAAACAAAAAGGAGAAAAAATACAAGAAATACAAGACGAATAGGTGACATAAGAAGAAGAACAACAACAACAATTACAAGAACAAACAGAAAAAGACGAATAAGCAGAAAAAAAGACGAAAAAGACGAAAAAAAGAAGACGACAGAAATCCGCTGAGTATGAATAATTGAATATTTTATAATTGAATGTACAAAATACCAGAGAAAATTGTCAAGTTTATGAAGAAAGCAATGCTAAAATGTTTATCATAACGATGATGATACTCAGCCAGCTAATCATGAAATGCACGGAGACGAAGGATAAAGTAAACCACGTATGTATATGTGTTGGATAATGTGGGAACGGACGCATCTTGAGGTGGGCGTATCTGTTGGAAATCGCTTGGTTTGGCTTGCGTGATTTAGTGCGGGTGGACCCGTACAGTCGAGTCTAGAATAGGGCTGTTCTAACGGTTGGAGCTCACAGACGTGGCAGACCACCATTTTGAGTAGACCTTTTAGGTCAAGGAGTTCAAAGAAGTCAGGCTGTGACGAATGCACCTGCGCATGGGGGTTCTGTGACGTCACGGGCTTTTGCGTGGGAAGCAGAGTTTTTGCTAGTCTGGGGTTTGGAGGCGAGCCGAACGGACGTGTTTCACGATGTAGTCTGCAACATGATTAGGGGAATTAGAAAATACAGGCGTGAGATCTCTTTTCCCCCTCCACGAATGGCTAAGCACTTATTTGATAAGTAATTACGATAAAGCAGTAATTTGGTCTCTCTCTCTCTCCCCCCCCCTCTCTCTCTCTCTCTCGACGTTAGTGGATATTTCAAAGCCAACGGATAACTAACGCCTGAAATGAAACAGAACTTAAAAGTTTAAAAGATTGTTTGTCTCCTGCGACGGTCATGAAGCTTTTTGTTGCAGCGGCGTGGTTCACGGCAGAAAGAAAGAAGAAAGAATTCAATCCCTGGACGACGCACCCCTCCACGCGACGAAGAAAGATTGAGGGTGCGAGAAATTTAAAGGTATGCAACATATATGATTTTGGGTGTTAAAAATGACGAGTTGTTTAAACGAGAACTGCCACGGCCCGTTCCGGGACGCTATGCAACATATGGATCATTATTATAAACTACTTGCCAAAAATGAGCTAGAAACGCTATTAAACACAACTAAAATCTTTAGCTCAGATATAAGAATGTAGTAATTCAGAATAGAATAATGTGCAATAAAATAGAATAATGTGCAATCCTTGAGATAAAGAAAGGGACACTGAAAACAAATCAAAGCTTAGAAGTACAAAATCGAGAGGCGGTGAGAGCAACTGGGATATTCCGGAAGTGGACATCCGACAAATCAACAAAAGTCAAAGAGACGAACAAGAAAACTCTTAGAAACTAAATTATATAGTAGAAACCTAATAAAGGGTATAGATACTTAGGTAGTATCCATAGTGTAACATATTGTTACGTGTTCTTCGAACCCAAACCGCAACAAACATATGTTCTGCGTCATGTCTGAAGTCCTGTTCTGTCGCCCCGTCGCTAAAGATGCAAAGAATGCATATATATTTATACACAAAATACATGAAAACTAATAATTAATGAAAAAAATCAAAATGAAGACTCCAGCCTCTGTCCTATCGCCGCAATGTAGCATCCTTGTGCTTGTTTTACAAATACTTCAATGGATTATGCTCCGATGAATTGGCTACTCTGGTGCCCCCTCGACGAAAATTCACTAGACTAACTCGACAATCAACTAAATCTCATTCATTCACTGTGGAGGTCCCCAGATGTCGGAGAGCCTTCTACTCAAATAGCTTCTTTCCTCGTACTGCTGGCATCTGGAACTCCCTCCCTGCCCCCTGTTTCCCCAACAGTACAGACATGCAGATCCCAATCTAGGTTGACCGCCCCGTACCTTTTCCCCTTTTCTTTTTCTCAGTAGCCCCTTACGTCTACAGTGGCAGCCTGCCTTGTTTGGAGTGAACTATGTTTTAAAATTTTTTTTTAAATGACTGTCATTTTAGACTTTAGTAAAAGCCAAATCTGATGTCAAAAATGAATTCAGTGACCTCAAAATAGTTGAAGAAGACATATTACAATAATATAAGCTAAAACTGGCACACATTATTAAAGTATTGACTTTTTTTTCAAAATGACCACTATTTCTACCTTAATCATACACATTTTTTTTAAGCACTAGGTAGGACTATAAGGGGCTTTAATTGGCCAAAATATGGACATTACTTCACGAATGTGATGTTGTTTTGATAAAACAAACACTTATATAGGGTTTTTACACTTAAATGGCGGCCATCTTGAAAAAAGTAGGTTTCAGGGGGAAATTAGCGTGGCTCCCGATCTGATATGAGAATATACTGAAGTAAGTGTAGTATCTGTTCCGATGGATACTGCACCCTATAGACGGGTGTCGTCTTGTCCTTCGGGCCTTGATTCCACCTGTCTGTGGGTTTGTCCTGTGCAGTTCTAGGAGGTCCACCCTCCCAGGGTTCGCCTCCCCTCTTTGAGGAGGAGTAAGTTTATTGCTTACTGCCTGAGGCGCCCCTACCGGGGAATGCCGACGGGGCTGCCCAGGCAATTTTTAATGGCCAGAGTGCTCACTTTCTCGGGCGCTGGCTTTTCAAACCCCACTTACTCGACCCAAGCTGTGGTCACATCTTACTTGTGGGAGTAAGATAAAACTGGCCTTGTTCCTAACTCCTGCAGAGGAGTAAATAAATATACTATTCAAAGTTTCTATGCACCAAAGATGGCGATTTTGTTCCAAACTGAACGATTTTTTGGATAAGCAGCTCGACTATACCAGCGTTTTCCAGGAGGATTGAAGAGCTTAGACACCACTGAACCGCATATAAGTATTTCAATGATTTTTTAGCTATACATAAATATTAATTATTAAGTTCTTTAATAATTAAATTAATGAATACTTATGAAAAGTGAAGCGTCCGTATTATTTAATAACAATAAAAGCAGAAACGTACGTACGTAAAGGCGATGATTTTTTTTGTGTTATTATTTACTGCTGATTTCTATATGGCATTAACTTATATAGGGTTTTTTACAATTAAAATGGCGGCCATCTTTCGTAGATATTTCGTATCTCAGTTGCTGTGTCTTCATTACTTCTGCCGATGAGATTTAAGTGGGAAAAACAAATAAGCCATAATTTGCGTCCGGGTTTAATTCATGTTTGGGTTTTTTTTTTGTTTATTCTTATTATTATTTAATGCTAATTTATTAATGACTTGAGGCGTCAACTTGTTTATAAAAATGACTGTAATCGGTCTTAAATCACCCGAAGAAGGTTTGATATGCCGTAAAACAAAACCCAAACAAACAAAAATTTGCACTATGTGTAACATAAAGTAAGCTGTTCTTCGATCTATAACCGCAACAGAATTTCTCCGGCCGGCGTCCTGTCTGAAGTCCTGTTCTGTCGACACGTCGAAAATTGCTCTGTGGTTAGTTCGTCTCTCAGCTGTTCTTTCTGATATGGTGTCATGAGCATAGTGAAAACGTATATTATTAAATCCCGAACCAAGTCGGGTCTTCCTGCTAGAATATATATATATATATATATATATATATATATATATATATATATATATATATATATATATATATATATATATATATATTATATATATATAAAGGATGATGAAGTAATCCGACGTAATGGGAAATGAAAAAGGAAAAACCAAGAGATATTCTTTATATATTCATCAACGTTTCGTCTTTATTGTAAGACTTCCTTAGGATGATAATTTTAAATAAAAATGTCATGCAAGTACATCGAAATATTGAGTTGACATGGTGGGTTGATGAGGAAAAGTAGTAGCCGTGGCTACTAAGAGCGCTGGACCAGGTTCCGGGCTGCGAGAAGTCAGTCAATAGCAGAGAGTGAAAATCGCAGCCCGGACCCTGGTCCAGCGCTCTTAGTAGCCACGGCTACTACTTCTTCTCATTAACCCATCATGTCAATCCAATATTTCGATGTACTTGCATGACATTTTTACTTAAAATTATCATCATGAGGAAGTCTTACAATAAAGACGAAACGTTGATGAATATATAAAAAAATATCTTTTGGTTTTTCCTTTCCCATATATATATATATATATATATATATATATATATATATATATAGAGAGAGAGAGAGAGAGAGAGAGAGAGAGAGAGAGAGATATAGATAGATAGATAGATATATGTATACTTATATGCCTATCCATATATGTACAAATAAAATACATATATATGTACGCACGTATATATAAATATATTTACCTATATGTGTATATATAAGTAAATATTTAAATATATGTATATATATATAAATATATACGTATATATATATATACGACATAATCACGTTGACACACTGGTATCCGTTAGATCATCAAAGTTAAGCAATGTTGGGCTTGGCCAGTACCAGATGGGTGACCATTTGGGAACAGCAGGCGCTGTATGTGGGAACCTAGCTATGAGGAAATAGCGTCGCCAACCCACAGTGCCTAGCGTGGCGACTATGGCAAAAATCCCTGAATGAGAATCACCAATAAGTTGGTCGGAAATCAGGGAGGGTTTCTCCTCAAGGAGTGATAAAACCCCTGATGGTGATAATATATAAATATGTATTTACTTTATATATATATATATATATATATATATATATATATATATATATATATATATATATATATATATAGTGTGTGTGTACACTCGTATATATATATATATATATATATATATATATATATATATATATATATATATATATATATGTATATATATATGTATAATAGTAAATTATTTTTCTTTTTTAAAATTTTTCTTTTTTTTTAGATGCGTACAACGTCGTTTCGAGCTCATGGCTCGCATCAGCGCAGGGAAGTAACAAGGCGCGAACCCGATTCACAGACACATCTTGAAGCCGTAACCGTTCACCTAGTCCCATTAGGCCTTGAGAGATTGCCACGTCAGAACGGAGAAATTAAGTGATATTTATACTGAAAGCGGCGAGTATAGACACCTAAACATCTGATAGCACTCGACGACAGAGTCGGAGTATCGCACTAAAGTTTTGGGGTGTCGTCGAGTGTTGAAATACAACCCTTTTTTGTAGGGACAATTTCGTGATTTTGAAAATGGCGTTTGTTGCGTTTTGTGTTCGAACTCTTCGTATATTTATATATATATATATATATATATATATATATATATATATATTTTTTAACACAGTTCACCCCAGACAAGGCAGGCCGCCACTGTAGACGTAAGAAGAAGAAAAAAGAAAAGGGAGACGGTTGGGGGGGGGTCAACCCAAATTGGGGTCTGCGCAGCGAGATGTCTGTTTACATTAGTTTTAAACTTCTGCATGTCAGTACCGTTGGGGGAACGGGGGCAGGGAGGGAGTTCCAGATGCCAGCAGCACGAGGAAAGAAGCTATTTGAGTAGAAAGCTCTCCGGCATCTGGAGACCTTCACAGTGAATGGATGGGATTTAGTCGATTATCGAGTTGGTCTAGTGAACTTACGTCGAGGGGGCACCAGAGCAGCCAATTCATCGGAGCACAATCCATTGAAGTATTTGTAAAACAAGCACAAGGATGCTACATTGCGGCGATGGGGCAGGGAATGGAGCTTGGTCGGCGACTCTTTAATAAATAAAAGAATGCACACAACCTAATATTAAATATAGGCATACAATTAAAGTGGGACCTGATATTGACATTGATGTTTGACGGTATTCACCTCATAATACGAGTTAAATTTAAAACGTAATCACAATTAACTTTAAGTATAAATGTCCTTAAAAGTACTTTTTGAATCCACATAATACTTTATAATGAGGTAATTAACATCATTTAATAAAACATAAATATTTAATAGCTCCTTTCGGTATCTTGATTCATGTCTAGGTAACTATAAATTATTTTCGTTGTAAGTGACATTTCCCCCCCCCCTTTAGTTTCCCATTTAATAGCAACTTACTACTTCAGTGAAGAATTCTGGGTAATTAATCTTATCTTAGTATTGATTTAAACGATTTATAAATAAATACTTCCGCAATCTTAATAGTTGCTTGAATGGATGGATGAGTCTATGAAACTGGCTCTAAACTGTTGAACTTAAAAGAGACTAGCTCCGTTGTTAGCTTCGTATCCAAATAACCTAAATAGACATCTGAAGGCTAATTGATGTAACTTTAGAAAGTAAAAAAATTACCCTCAAGTGAATTAGAATTTTTATAAATAAATTATCGAACTTATTAACTATTTTAAGAAATATTACTGAATTAAAAATTATAAAGGTCCACACAACTTTTAGTATGTACTAGCTCTGAACGGAAAAAAATCAAAATGGCGCATTAGTGGGGTTCCCCACATGTGAGTTTGCTCTTTTCTTTGTTTTTTTGTTTGGTTTCACCCAAAAATGAACCACTGTATAGTGTAGGTTTTTTCAAGACACTTTAATCCAAGAACTTTTAACTTTTTGTGAATTTTTCTGATGATTTTGTAATGTTGCAGAGACGATATTGACATAAAAATGTTGTTTGGCACAAGACAAATGAAACGGACCGTAAAAATATATCTCACAGAAATTTTATGTTTGTTGGAAATGTGAAAAAAATAAAAATCATAAAACAAAAACATAGTGATTGGAATATAATATGAACCTGACATATATATATATATATATATATATATATATATATATATATATATATATATATATATATATATATATATATATGTGTGTGTGTGTGTGTTAATTCAATGTAGCTACGGTGTTTAAAAGATAGTGCCCAGTAACAATTAGAGCTATATTTTAGTATAAATGTTTATTCATACAAACATGTTGGCTACATATGTGCATACATGTTTCAGCTGCGACTGTATTCAAAGGTTAGCTACATTAGGCCACAGCAAGTATATTTTATGGACGAGCAACCATACAAACGCACACACACACGCATATATATATATATATATCAACGCCCACAGATTATTGAATTAACAATTTTATAAATCAGATCAAAGACTCGAAGGAGAGTGAAGAGGCGTAGGTATCAACGATTATTCGATTGGCTATAGATATTGATTTATTGATTGGAAGTAGAATCTGCTGTCGCCATTTTGTTGTATTTGATTTTTACAATGTGTGTCACGTCTCTATCAACGACGATTAAAAATAATACTTAACAGTTTCTCGAAATCTGTTTCTGTTTTTGATCGAGCACCCTAACCCAACTAATACCCGGTCCTCTAATATTTCTCCCCCCCCCTCGCATTATTACTTTTATTCACCTTAAACAAGGCATATTGCCACTGGGGCTATTGTGATAGGGGCCAGGTTTATAGGAAGTAATGGAAGTGAGGACTTGGGCTGCAAGATGTTTGTTCACATTACATTTGAATTTCAGACAGCTGTCCGAGGGAGCCATGATATTTGGTTCTCACTAGGTTCAAACATTTTATTAAATGGTTGTCTCTTTTCCTTCTTGGTTATTTGTTGTCTCTTTTTATCAACACGAAAATCTTTCTCTCTTTATCGTTGTTTCTCTTACCCTTTCTTTCTCTCTCTCTCTCTCCCTCTCTCCCTTTCTCTCTCTCTCTCACCCTTTCTCTCTCTCTCACACACCCTTTCTCTCTCTCTCTCACCCTTTCTCTTTCTCTCTCTCTCTCTCTCCCGTTCTCTCTCTTTCTCTCTTTCTCTCTATATATATATATCTCACCCTCTATATATATATATCTCACCCTCTCTCTCTATATATATATATATCTCACACCCTCTCTCTCTCTATATATATATATATATCTCACCCTCTCTCTCTATATATATATATATCACACCCTCTCTATATATATATATATCTCTCACACCCTCTCTCTCTATATATATATATCTCACACCCTCTCTCTCTCTCTATATATATATATATATCACCCTCTCTCTATATATATATATCTCACCCTCTCTCTCTCTCTCTCTCTCTCATATATATATATATATATATATATATATATATATATATATATATATATATATATATCTTTTCGTTTCTCTTTCCTCCCCCTCGTTTCCCTCCTCGCTCTCTCCTTCTTCGAACCACTGTTCGCCATGTCAGACCCTATGGAGTCACACAGTCAGTAAGAAATTTTATTGTTTTTCATACACATTTCATACACGCACGTATTGACTTTCACCTTAATATATATGTAAGTACTTTTTCTCCTCTATACTCCTGACACAGCTTAAGTAAGTGTGTTCTTACCAGTCGGCGATCCATCTTCCATATCAATTCGACATTGACTTTTTTGGCTGTCGGGCTGAGGTATGCTTCTGTTCAGTCTCAGAGGGTCCACCCTCCCAGGCTTTACCTTCTCTTTTGAGAAGGGGTTGGTTTACTGTCGGGGAATGCCGACAGGGTTGCTCAGGCATTTCTTGTAGGCCAGAGCACACTAATCCTAATGCGCTGGCTTTTCAAAACCACACTTGACCTTGTGTCTAACCTCCTGAAAAAGAGGTAAATAAAATACTCACACTAGAGAAGTGCTATAATTTTACTCATTGTAATTCTTTCATATACATCAGGGGCGAGCAACCTCCTGCCCGCGAAAGCTTAGCGTCCGGCCCGCCACCCTACTATGCTTTATTATTGCAATCCGGCCCGCGGACCTCCCAGTAAAACTCATATCATTTTGTGACATACACGTAAAAGTAGGTTTCAATTAAGATTTACAGTAGGATAAAAATGTATAAATATCAGCGAGCGATGATGCATGTATATTTCATTTTTCTTTAACTATTAATTTCAAATCCTTGGACTGAGATGAAAATAGAAAAAGAGAAAGAGAGAGGCAAAGAGGAAATGAGAGACGAGGAAAGAGCATGAATCAGAGAACCTATGTGATGTGTGTCAAAACGAATGCTGGATTAACTTGCTACTTCCCCCGTCATTATTTGTTATGATTCCAAAATGGCTCTTCGTCGGCGCCTTTTATAACATCACATACAGAAGTCTCTTGAGAAAAAATATCAAATTTGTAGAGTGTT
>OY744543.1:67184202-67191702 GCA_963556195.1 Sepiola atlantica | reverse complement strand
CACAAAGTGTCTGAGAACGTTCAGGGTGAACGAGTTGTTTAGCGTTTGCGAAGGAATTGAGTATTGATTTACTCCTCTCCAGGAGTTAGGCACAAGGCCAGTTTTTATCTTACTCCCACAAGTATAATGTGACCCAAGGTCGGGTCGGGAAAGTGGGGTTTTAAAATTGCCTGGCCAGCCCCGCTGGCATTCCTCGGTAGGGGCGCCTCAGGCAGTAAGCAATAAACTTACTCCTCCTCAAAAAGGGGAGGCGAAGCCTGGGAGGGTGGACCTCCTAGAACTGCACAGGACCGACCCATAGACCGGCGTAAATCAAGCCCCGAAGGCCAAGACAATACCAGTCTATGGGGTGCAGTATCAATCGGAACAGATACTACACTTTGATCTTAGCCAAAAGGCCAAAAAAAGATTGAGTAGACATGTTCGGGTCGGCTGGCGTTTGTTTATGTATGTGTGAATGTTTTAGTCGAGATTGTCGTGAAACGAGACGTTTGCAGTATAGACCCCCAAGAATACTGATGTCAGAGCACAAGTTGAACAGTTTTAACAATTCTAGAGCCCTTTTGACTCCTTTCCAAACAAACCCTAAGAATTTCCACCGTAAATTGGTCAAATGGAACCTGTGTTCACCGCCAAGAAAATGAATAAAAGATTCAACGCGGACAGTGGAAACACTCTGCTTCTTCGACCTGAAGAGGTTCAAGCAGGCAGCGTCTATCGGCAAGATGATTTGGGATAATTCTTAATCAATTGATTAATATTATTGCCAAAAAATTGCAAAGTGCAACAAGCCATGTAAAAAATTAGAAGAATGTTTGTCCAAGGTGACGTTAAACTTGGATATGGTAGGCACCATCACGACCTCCTCTGGGAGACTGTTTCAAGAAGAAGAGACACGGACAGAGAATGCTGCCTTACTTTTGTTGAGACGAAAACGAATGACTGTGGAGATCGCAACTAAGTGTTGAGTCGAAAAACTCATCTTAAGGTAGTTTTACATTCCCGTTGATGATTTTGTATGCCAGAATCAGGTCCCCTCTCACCTTTCGCTGCTCAAGTGGGGAGAGATTTAGTCTTTGAAGCCGTTCTTTGTATAGGTAAGCGTACAGAATGCCGTCACCATCCTGTACGATATCTATTTGTAAGATAGGGATTTTTTTGTTTGGATGGCATACACAAGAACGGTCTGTACTAAGGTTATGTATAGGGGGAGGAAAGCATCTGCTGTTAAGCTTGCTTGTCACTCTGAAGGTGTAATCAGGATAGACTATCTGGAGAAGGGAAACATTATTAATGAACCAAAATTAAGGAAACAGTCATGTCAAAACGCAGAGGGGACATAAAAGCGGGTGTACTTGCTCCATGATAACGTTCCTGATTATACTGCTAAGGTTGAAGTAGCTGAAGCAGCCAGCAGCAACAGCAGCAGCACCAGCATCCTTCCCTAAGGTCTAACCCTTCTCAACCGTTTTATGGGCGTTGGTCACGTGGTAGTGTTAGAGCTGTGCTGACTGGAACTCCGGTTGCTAGCAGGGCCATCCATGGCGGACAGGTTTGGCACCAAGCAGTATAGGACACCCTGGCTATCAGGGTTCCGGTAAAAAAAATCCAGGATGAGTCGATATCAGGGATAAATCGTCTTCTGGTCGTCCCTGCCTCTGTGTGTGCAAGAAAAAAACGTGTCAGGAACGGAACTATAAGTCAAAAGAATGAATGCGACAAAGTTGCTTCTGCACTATTTCTTTGAGTGTTCTGTTTCCCGACTTCGCATGCAACAATTGAGCTTTGCTACTCTCGCTGTAAAGGATAAAAACCTGCAATGGTGCAGGTTAAGGAATAACTGCGAAAAACGAAGAAGACTTCATGCAGACAAAACAATCGCTCGATCATCATTATCGTCATCATGATCATCATCATCGTCATCATGATCGTCATCATCATGGTCGTCGTCGTTATCATCATCATCATCATCATCATGGTCGTCGTCGTCATCATCATCATCATGGTCGTCGTCGTCGTCATCATCATGGTTGTCGTCGTCATCATCATCATCATCATGGTCGTCGTCGTCATCATCATCATGGTCGTCGTCATCATCATCATCATCATCATCATGGTCGTCGTCATCATCATCATCATCATCATTGAGCTTTATGCAGAAGCAATCGCTGCTTTTTAAACTTAAATCCAACCTGACTTTTTTTAACATTGTTTACCCCAAACAAGGCAGATCGCCACTGTAGACGTAAAAGGGCTACTGATAATTAGGGTGTAAGTTTTGGGGGCCATCCTAAGTTGTGAGCTGTGCAGCGAGATGTCTGTTTACATTAGTTTTAATGCCATGTTTGTTTTGATATAAAGTGGGGTGGGCAAAGTGGGTGCTTGTTTGGAGCCAATAAGCTCACACAATCGATCCATTAGTCGTGACTTGGTCCATGGGGTTTTGGCCTCGGGAAAGCCAACCGGGGATAACTATAGTCTTTTTTTCTTTCATGCGCGACATGACCCATACAGTTACCCACGGTATTATACAACTGTTGATGGAGCAGCCATTCTTAGCGCTATCTAAGGATTAGAGCTGCTGTACTACCAGTCGGAAACAGCAGCCAGACAAGCTGTCTAACCTGTACCCTCAACCTGTCGAAACAAGAGCGACCCAGACTAGTCATGTAAGACTTAGTGACGAAAAACTTCCCCCAAGTTGCCCAGGTAGAGAGAAAGAGAGACGGGGTTCATTGTCCTAGTCAGGAAACAAGGTCAAGCACTGTGTGTCTTTGAGGCGTCTCAGCGCTAGTACCTCTGCGCCTGGCTAATAGACAGAGAAGGAGATTGGTCAGCGTTTTGTAAACAAACATGAGATCATATGTGCTGTTGGGGAGTTTCGGAAAAAACCGGATATCATCCTCTTTCGTGATGGGATTGAAATGCTTGACTATCGTTGCTCCAAATGGTGAAGAACTGAAGAACTGTCTTGTTTCACCGATTCCTTCTGGAAGAGGCTTCACAAACAACTGGTAACAGTTACAGTTTTGTTTTTATCAACTATTTCCAAGGGATCTAATTATTTTTCTAAATACTTGAAATATGTGAATACGAAGACAACTAAACATTTTGACAGCCATTTTAAAAATTCCGTATGCGATATCACTTGTTGCTTTTCTAATAGAAATGAACGGTGAATCTCAAGTAGTTTATCCCATTAAAAGAAGTATCGGATCGGATAAAATATGTATTCGATGAAATAGATTAGAATTTCTTTTTCATTATGCGAATAACTAAGATCGTAAAATTTCGTAATTGACTAAGTATGCAATACTATATAAGTTTGAAAGGCGAAAATTCCACACGATAAATTTAAATGCTGAAGAGATTGAAGAAGAGAAGAGAAAGAGAATGAGGATATAAAAAATAAGCCGATTTTGTTTCATCAAATATTTTAAGCTCATTGCATCCGTATACAGATACCGTATATATGTGTGTGTGTTTCCTATATACTACTCTATGTTCCTATATATCGATCTATCTATTATGAACTGAATGATTCATCGATACCTGTAGGTTCATTTACCAGTAAATCAAAATATCCATAGCCTGATTATGTAAAACAACTCCCCATTCAGACATAATCTCTTATAAGCTTTTTAATCCCTCGAAACGTCTAATTCCTCTATTCAGATGTATCGCGCATTATACAGTGGATGTTTCGGATCGAAATTCAACAAAACCATAACAAATCAAACTTCCAATTTGTTGTGTATCTCTTAAGATTTTCTATCAGATTTCATAAGAGCAGAAGAGTATCAGTAAATGACGTAAACGCTTATATTTTCTTTTTCTTTTCCTTTTCTTTTTCTTTTCCTCTTCTTTTTCTTTATCTTTTCCTCTTCTTTTTCTTTTCCTCTTCTTTATCTTTTCCTCTTCTTTTTCTTTTCCTCTTCTTTTTCTTTTTCTTTCCTCTTCTTTTTCTTTTTCTTTTTCTTTCCTCTTCTTTTTCTTTATCTTTTTCTTTCCTCTTCTTTTTCTTTTTCTTTTTCTGTTTCTTTTCCTCTTCTTTTTCTTTTTCTTTCCTCTTCTTTTTCCTTTTCTTTCCTCTTCTTTTTCTTTTTCTTTCCTCTTCTTTTTCTGTTTCTTTTTCTTTTTTATTTTCCTCTTCTTTTTCTTTTTCTTTCCTGTTCTTTTTCTTTTCATCTTCCTTTTCTTTTTCTTTCCTCTTCTTTTTCTTTATCTTTTCCTCTTCTTTTTCTTTTCCTCTTCTTTTTCTTTTTCTTTCCTCTTCTTTTTCTTTTTCTGGTCCTCTTCTTTTTCTTTTTCTGTTTCTATTCCTCTTCTTTTTCTTTTTCTTTTCCTCTTCTTTTTCTTTTTCTTTTTCTTTTCCTCTTATTTTTCTTTTCCTCTTATTTTTCTTTTCTTTTTCTTTTCTTTTTCTTTTCCTCTTCTTTTTTTTCTCTTTTTCTTTTTCTTTTTCTTTTCCTCTTCTTTTTCTATTTCTTTTTCTTTTCCTCTTTTTCTTTTTCTTTTCTTCTTCTTTTTCTTTTCCTCTTCTTTTTCTTTTTCTTTTTTTTTCCTCTTTTTCTTTTTCTCTTCTTTTCCTCTTCTTTTTCTTTTTCTTTTTCTAGCTCACAGTATTGTTAATGCTGTCTTCATTGTAATAACGTTGTTTGCTCTCGGCTATTACATATATGAACAAAATATAAATTATACCGAAACATCATTAAAGAACTTAATAAAGTCTGTTTCACATAAGATTCTCCAGTAATTACCTACGCATACTATATATATATATATATATATATATATATATATATATATGAATATTTCCACAATCAGACAACGCCGCAGCCCACACAAACCATGAAAGCCACAAACCGGAATTCCTACTTGAGTTACGCCCTCCTTTGAGCTCATATCCGAACTCAGGATTCGAAACCTGAGTTACTTGCATGGTTTTGAATCCTGAGTTCGGATATGTTCTACTGATGAGCCTAAAGGAGGGCGAAACTCGAGTCTTTGACTTCCGGTTTTTGGCTCACATGGTTTGTGTGGGCTGCGGCGTTGTCTGATTGTGGAAATAATTATATATATCATCTCACATTCAAAATCTAATATATATATATATATATATATATATATATATATATATGTGTATTATTACGTTTCGTCCTTTTTAATCGGAACTCATCAGCATAGAGATTAACTATTCACTACTGGTCGCGTGATTCGAAACCCAGGGTTACGAGTATTTTAAAACTTAAATCCCGACACCTAGAACCATTTGGCCACCACTGGATAGCTAAATAAACAGTGATAATTTTAACACTTATTTCGCCGCCGTTATTAAAATGTTTTAGAAAAATCGGTCGCTCTTTCTTTAAAGCGACCGACTCGATTTTTGTAAAATTGCCAGTGAAATGGCAACTTTTTTCTTCTTTCATTCTTTTCTTTGAGTCACATTTAAATATGTTTCGAAATTATCAAAATGTCAACGTTTCGCGTTTGAAAAGTTTATTATTTTAAACCATCAGGGCTACACGGTATTGCCCGGGTGTAGGAATAGTAATTTATTTTTTATCCATGAGAATTGATTTCTTACTGTTGTCACACGCGAAGTAAATTTCACTATACACCGAAACAACTAATCGAGGTGAAACTTTAAAAAAAAATGCGAGTTATAGAGAAATATCCGATTAAAGTTTTAAAAAAAAACGCGAGATAAGTTTTCGGTCAAGATCAAAGTGTAGTATCTGTTCCGATGGATACTGCACCCCATAGACTGCTATTGTCTTGGCCTTCGGTCTTGATTTACGCCTGTCTATGGTCTGTCCTGTGCAGTTCTAGGAGGTCCACTCTCCCAGGCTTTCCCTCCCCTCTTTGGGGAGGAGTAAGTTTATTGCTTACTGCCTGAGGCGTCCCTACCAGGGAATGCCGACGGGGCTGCCCAGGCCATTTTTAATGGCCAGAGTGCTCACCTTCTCGAGTGCTGGTTTATCAAATCCCACTTTCCCGACCTTGTGTCACATCTTACCTTGTGGGAGGTAGATAAATAAAAATTTTACTTAAGAAAAGAAACTAATCTCTCTCTCTCTCTCTCTCTCTCTCAACGACGCCGTATTATTGTTATTGTTTTTTTTAATTGTTTGAAGCCATAGTTTCATCGATAGTAAAAGAATAAATGAGATGCTGAGAAAGCATACTACACTTTAAATTATTTATTTGCACAAAATATAAAAATATAAATAACGAACAAATTAGGCACAAGGCCATCAAAATTATGGGGAAAATGTAGGTCGTTTGTCATCCTTGATCAAAAGTTATAAAAATGTCTATCTTACACTTAACTAGAATCATCTTAATCACCACAATACCACATTTACTCCTACTTAAAATATCTCCAAATTGTTGAAAACATTTTTTCATAAATACATCTATTTACAGAAATTCATTGGATTAAAATGGGAAGTGAGATCTCATGGAAAATGGCCACGACACTATAAAAAAATATTTTTGTGACTAGGCATTTATAAATGAATGACCCCCCCCCCTAAAAAAACTGATTTAATCTATTATTATATTATCTTTTAATGGGAATACGTTAGTGTAGTATCGGTTATGTTGTCATAGGACCGTCCTCCCAGGAATTACTCCCTCTTTTTTAAGGGGATGGAGGTAATCCTCCCAGGTCTTACATCCTACTGTGAGGGAGGCTTACTGTAGTATCTGTTCTTTTGTCATAATACCATCTTCCCAGGGATTACCTTCTAATATATGGAGTTTTTGTTTGTTAGTACTATATTCTAAGATTTTGGTATTTTCTACAAAGAATTCCTCTCCGAAACTAAGATCCTGATTCGGACTATTGAAAGGATCTACCAAAGGATATCTAGGCATGAGTTGTCTCTTATATTCAACAATACTTGCCTGCAAGAGAAGATGATGCCTATATATATATATATATATATATATATATATATATATATATAATACAAATTAAAAACATTTTTGGGAATAACAGATACATTTTATTAGACACAGACGAACAACACAGGTAAGGAGGACATTTTTTAATAACTAAATAAGTTAACAAAAGATTTATCTGGAACAAAACTTAGATCTAATATACGGAACGTTTATGTTCTTGTCTTTTAAGGGAAGTGGGGTCTGATCAACAATGCTGGAAAGCCAAGAGATAAAATACTGTCTTGTTTTCAAATTCCTGAAACAGTTTTTCATGGTAAACAACTGATGATCTCTTAAATAATGTTAAGACTAGCGTAAATTCTTGGAAGCAAACTAATATGGTAAAATTAAATTGACTTAGAAGAAAAGTGATTTTCCACCGAACGTCTTGGGACTAAAATGTTTTTTTTTTTTTTTTTTTTTTCATATAATTTTAATGGTTTAAAAACTTCCGAGACTATATATATATATATATATATATATATATATATAAATTAGTCGTCCAAGGCTATAGCAATGCGATGTGGTTGCCGTGAGATGGAAAAG
>OY744543.1:67164202-67176702 GCA_963556195.1 Sepiola atlantica | reverse complement strand
GAGAGAAAGAAAGAGGGAGAGAAAGAGAGAAAAAGAGAGACAGAGAAAGATATATATATATATATATGAGAGAGAGAGTGATAGTGAGAATGAAAGAGAAAGAAAGAGTGAGTGAGAAAGAAAAGGGAGAGAGATGATAAAAAGAGAGAAAGAGAAAATAAGAGAGAGACAGAGAGACAGAGAGAGAGAAAGAGAGAGAGAAAGAAAGAAAGAGAGAGTGAGTAAACAAGAAAGAAGACGCTAGTCTACACGCATCGGTGTTTTCAGGCGAGGATCAAGATGTTGTATCTGTTCTGTCCTCGGTCGCAGAACGGGAAAATTATCCTGGACTGAGACATTTTAAAAACAATTACTGTCTTAACCCAAAGTGCCCGTTTGTGGGAACTGGATTTTCCCCACATTAAAAAAAAAATCCCCTTTTCCCTTAAATGTGCCCTCGTGGGGGGACAAGTAAATCGAAAAGAAAACACTAATATACAAGAAAGAAAGACAGAAAGAAAGAAAGGGAGGAATAAAATATAGGCGTTCCACGCTAATAGCAAGGACAACTTTTTCTTCCTCCTACAACATAAAAAAAAAACATTAAATGAAATGAAAATGCCGTTTTGAATCGAAACGATTTGGAAAAAAAAAAGAAAGGAAAGAAAAAGAAATTTAAAAAAAAAAGTTAAAACTAAACTAAATATAGAAATTGATTAATTAAAAAAAAAACAACAAAAAAACGATAATATTGAATACATAAACTATAGAATCAAACCGCCCTGTAAATCGCTGTTCTGAATCTCCTTCTGCGAAAGTGAAACTACCCTTTTTTATTTAATATACAAGGGAGGGGGAGAGAGCCGAGTAAACAGCGTTAAGGGAAGAAGAAAGCGTTGCGCAGGGAAACACACACACACACACACACACACACACAAGTACTTGCCCTCACACACACACACACACGCACTTCCCCGTTCCAACCTGCACGCACTTGCTTAAGTCATGTGACTGTCGACTGAACCACTGGCTTAAGTTTTAGCGTCAGTCGGTGTGGGACAACAACAACAAAACACGGCCTTTTTTTTTTACTACTTATATGTAACTGGCTTTAACTAGCTTTTTAAAGTTAGTCACACATCCATACAAGAAGCGATCGATTTACTTCCATAGTAAATAATACGGAGGAAAGTTTATTTTAATTGTTTTTAGGGGGGGCCATTTTTATATTTAATATTACTCTTTAAAAACTTTCTGGAAATCAAGTTATTTCGCAAAACCTTAAAAAAAACAAAAAAACGTGGATACAAAATATTAAGATATTTTTCGTTTTTTTTTTTTATATAAAAAAGATTTATTTTAAAATTTTTAGAATTAGTTGGTAAAAAAAACATAACTATTTTAAACAGTAAAACTATTTAAATTATTCTTTTTTTTTCTTTTTAATAACCGATTATTTTAAAAACAAGAATAGTAATATTAAAAGGGGGGAAAAATGTGATTCCTTTTCAGGATTTAAAAGCTTTCTTTTTTTATTTTTTTTAACAACGGAAGGATTTATTCTACATAAAATACAACTCAACTCAGTTTCGTGTCTTGGATTTTTCTCTTCAAAATTGTGACCCTTAATTCTTGGATTTTCATTTATCGGAGGCTTTCATTATTCTTCACGCACAAAAATAGAGGTGAGACACAACTCTCTCACCTGTGATTGATATTACCTGTTCGGCCAGCATGGGTAATAATGACAACTTCAAAGGCAACCGACATTGGATCTTTTTATTATTATTAATTATTGCACAAGGTGAGTGTCTTCGTTTTTTTTTATTTTTAAAGTTTTTTTTAACATTTTTTTGTTGTTTTAAACTATTAGTTGCGTATTTTTTTAACATTTAAAAAAAAAATTATTTTTCAATATTATTTGTATTTTTTTGTTGTTTTAAAACTTAGTTGCGTATTTTTGTAAAACTTCATTATTATTATTTTTCAATATTTGTATTATTTTTTTTTTGTTTTTAAACTATTAGTTGCGTTTTTGTTTTTTCTTTTAACTGCAAAACACATCAAAATTTGTATATGATTCGTGTAAAAGAAAAGAAAATATTACTCTTTTTTTTACGGACGTTCCTTTTTGGTTATGGGCGAAGTGTAGTATCTGTTCTGATACTACACTTCATCTGTTCTGTCCTCGGTCAGTGAAAAAGAAATCCTTCTAGACTGGGGAAATTTAAATTTTTGTCCCAATCCAGAGTGACCCTTTTGGGGAGCTGGATTTTCTCCATTAAAAACTGACCTTGTGTCTGGCTCTGTTCTCATTGAGAGGCAGGTAAATAATAGGGTCTCTCTCTCATACACACACACACACACATATATATATATATATATATATATATATATACACACAGGACCGACGACACAGTTATAAAAGTGTGTGGGGGGGGGGCTCTTCTAAAAAGTGTGGCGGGACGGTTAAACACATGCATATATAACTTCATTATTGATGACCGTAAAGTGGGGGGCCAAGTCAAAAAGTGGGGGTGCCGCCGTCCATGAGATATATATATATATATATATATATATATATATATATATATATATATAATTTATTTATTTTTTTTTTGCGATTTAGTTTAAGTCTATATGCTATAATTGTTAATTTAACTGTTTTGTCGTCGGTAACCCTAAAAAATAACAAAGAAAAGAAAAAAAAAGTAAATAAACGCCGTGTTTGGCGTTACACACAAATCTAGAATCAATCGAGTGTTAATAATAAAATAGAAAAAAATATATAGGTGTGTAGAGTAAAAACTTGTAAGGTGTACACAACTACACACACACACACACACACACACACACAGGAATCCATTGACCTGTACCGGACCGATCCTTACCTACCTTTTGTTATTTACCTGTGTTACCCGTCCCGCCTACTTTACCTATGGCAAGACCGTCATACGAGTCGCAAAATAGAAACATTTGCCTCGCTGTCTCTACGTTATTAATTTCTTTTCTTTTTCTTCTTAACTCTAAGCATTTTTGTCATATAAACATCGTCTTGCTTGGCTGCCTTTCGACTAAGATGGACGACGATGGGGTCGCTAAAATTAAATGGCAATAAACAGTAAACGGGTTTATTAAGAAAAAAATAAATAAATAAATATGTCGGGTTAGTATAAACGAACAAATACGCTAGCATTTCTTTCTTTTTGTTTTCTCACGAAACGGCCACTTCCTGTCCTGTTTTACAATAAAAATCATTACAACCACGTTTTTGATTTCTTCCTTTTTTTTTTGTTCGTTCGTGAACTTTTATATAATTTAATTATAGATAATTATCCAAGATTTTTTTTTGTTTGTTTTTAGGCGAACCTTGATTTAAGAATGCAAAGGAAATGTCTTTATTTTTATTACGATAGAAAAGTCAGACACACGATTTAACTCTCGAATTGTGTATTAAAAACTAAATATATTTACCCGGCGTTGCCCGGGTGGAGGCATTGCTATGTGTAGGAGTTAGAGAAATAATTCAATGTGCTTCTACAGAATTCGAACCGAACCAAAACGATCACTTAAGTTGGAGTTTTAAAAAAAAAAAAGTTATGTTCAAATTTTTTTAGAAATACTTAATTCAAAATATAGTCATGTTTACATTTTTTTTAATGATTTTTAAAAATTGGATTTCCTTGATTTATTTTTATTTTAATAAATAGTCGATTAATCGTAAAAAAAGAAAAAAAAAGATCAATGTGTATTTAACAAACGCATACGAGATCTTGTCTGATAGATATCTGCCTACTCTGTGTTGATAAAACTAACTTTAAAGGCACCAGAATGATTTAAAATAATGTCCATGTGAAAAATAAACGATTATCAGCAGAAAAGGGAGAAGGGATAACATTAATATTTCTAGCCACGCACTTTTCGTTTCAAGATTTATTTTTTATAATCTCGAAAAGGAAGACAAATGCCTTTCTTTGTTTTGTTTTCTTATGCGATGATTATGATAATAGAAACGTTTAAGGCTTATAATTTCAACCTAACATAACTCGACAATTAAATAGCTTAATTATTTTTTCCATTTAAAAGAAAAATGTAAGTTTTCTTATTTCTCGCCTATATAATTAAAAAAAATTTTTTTTTAGTAAATTAAGAAATAATTAACTTATTTGATCTTCGGTAAAAGTCCAGAATAATTAACACTCAATTACTTAACCAAAAATGAACAGCAACATATAATTTATCTCAAACGCATTAGAATACAATTCTCTACTTAAAGTAGTCAAGTTTTAACGTTGATGCCACTTTTTATTTTACTTTTTCTTCTATGAAATATTTTACATATATATGTAAAAGATTTTATAGAAGAAAAAGTGAAATAAATAAAAAGTGTCGCCAACGTTATATTTTGTTTTAAGCTTATTTTGTACGTGTAAACAAAATCCCGATTATAAGTGAGACAGACGGTCAGTAAACTAAATGTAGAATCAATTTTGAAATATGCAAAACTTAATTCACAAAGTTGTCAAATTCGATAAGGAAACTTTACAATCTCCATAAGAAACGATAAAAAAAAACAGGGACTTCGGACCAGGAGCAAAGTGTACTACCTGTCTTCGGTCGGAGACTGGGGCAATTTTTATTTTTGTCTCATCCAAAATGACCCTTCTTGGATAGCTTGATACCTGACCTTATGTCTGAATTTGCCCTCGTGTGGAAACGAGTAAATAAGGAAACAAAACAAGAAACAAATTATTATTACTATTACCGACATAAATTATTTTAAAAGAAATACCGTTGGGAAATTAATTCAAAACAATGTATTTTGACTTCACAACTTATTTGTGAGGTATTCGCTGAAGTTTTTTTTTTTTTAATATTTAATACAATTTATAAGCATTTTAAGTTCCGTAAATATCGGATCTGAGCAAAGTAGTCATCTTTAATCAGTAACGTAAACATCAAACAAAGATGATTATTTTTATCCGATTTGCTATTTATGTAACTTAAAATGCTTCTAACTTCTATTAGATAGTTTTTAACGCAAATAGGTCACAAATCAGTAGGTAGATCAGAATGGTATTTCTTTTTAAAATAATTTATGTTTGTAATAGTAATGATTACCCAAAAATAAAACAACAAAATTGACTTTAAAGATTGTTTTTAATGTATTTATGTGCATCTGGGACAAATGTCTGTAGTTGAAAACGTTGTGAAATTATGGAAATATAGTTTTAAACGTTAGTTAAATGTTCCTCTAGCAATTTGAAAGCACATAACTGCAATGGTTCGCTTTGTGATAACATTTGTTTTGTATCGTTTTTGTTGGTTTAAATGAAACCAGACGATGAAATAATCTCCGACCCAATGAAATCAGCGTTTGACATTTTTTTTTTTTTCAAAGTTTGTAGTTTGAATAAATATGAAGTGTTCTTTTTGTGTGGTTTCTGTTTCTTACGTCACAACTGATATTTTTCGAAGTCATTAATGACACCGTTTATATTGAAAAATATTGACTTTTCTTTTTAAACGAAAACCAAACATAAACACATAGAAATGATAAAATCAATAAAATATATAGCTCCAATGTATTTGCAGGCGTAGTTAAATTTACGAAAATATTTTATTCAAGTTATTTAGGTTCAACAAAGAAAATGAAGATTGATTTATTTAAATCTAACAAAATGATACGAAGCATTTATATAATCTATATTTAAAAAAAAATAGTTCCTGTTAATTTGTTCATGAACTCCGATTGTTTGGAAGATATATATATATATATATATATATATATATATATTATTATTTCATGTATCCACATAAAATGTTATAAGGAGATATACTTTTTATGTATCAATTTTCAGTATTTACTTCAACAGTGTTCAATACGTGAGTAGAGCTAGGTGGTAAGTTATAAGCTACACAGAGGCTTCCGCGTAGGAAATCATCAGGCTAAAATGAATCTTAGCCTAACGATTCCCTACGGCGATGAAACGCGGAAGCCTCTGTGTAGCTTAATTGCCATAAATATATTTTCATAACTTATTAATATATATTATTCTTAAACTACTTTTCCCAGGATGGTTGGATAAGTATATTTCATTTGGATCAAAAGAGTACAATAATATTGTAAGCTTTGCGTTCGCCTTGAACATTCATAAAAAGAAATACGTTTTTTTGGGTTTTAAAAAAAAAAAATATTTATGACTTGGACGTTATAAAACTTTTGGAAAATAATATTGTATTTTCGTTGAAGTTGTTAAGATTACTATTTCGGTTATTCGAGCTCATCTTGGATGTTATTCTCACAACGTTTCGGCCGATGTAACCTCCGCCCTTCTTCAGGTGTATCTTGTCGAACTCTGGAATCTGTACGAAATTTAGAACGGAACCCTTTATTTAACCCACGGGGGGTAGCTTGTTCTCGTTCACTCAGCCATGACCGGGTAGAAATCTGAAGTAATTTATAATTGTATTCTTAGTATCGCCCGCACTGAGGATTGAACCTTCAACCTCCAGAAGACTGTCACTTAGAACTGATTATTACCTAGCACTCTCTTCGGAATTGTTAAGGGTAGTATTTCAAATCGATTTAAAAAGTGTTGCTACTTTAAAAGAAAAAACAAAACAAAAGGATATTTTGCTGAGACCGGCAAAACCTCAGTTATTTTGCCGATCGCAGTTGTTCGGTAAAATCGTCTTTTAATTTTTTTTTTTTTTATGAAGGAAAAGAGCGTTAAATAAATAACGACACAATTATTTAATAACAATAATGAATTTGGTACTGATATCGATCCTGAACCAGTTTTCGTGATGTTCGACTCGGAAGCGTTCGGCTGTCCTACGCAAACGCCCGAGTGTTGACGAGCCGAATGGTACCAGGCGACAATTTTGATACGGTGCTGCGTCCTGTGATTGTAAGTTATATTTTCAATAAATGTTCTAAAAGAAACAACAAAAGAACAAAACAAGCAAAACAGAGCGAAATTACTGTTATCAAATAAATATTTTTACCCTAACAACAACAAAAACAAAACAAGCAAAATATTAAAATCCTAGGACGCAGCACCGTATCAAAAATTGTCGTCTGGTACACATCGGCTCGTCATCTCTCGGGCGTTTGCGTAGGATAGCCGAACGCTTCCGACCAGAAACTCGCGAAAACTGGGTCAAGATCGATATAAGTACCTTTAAGTACTTAACATTTATTATTGTATATAGTATTTAAAAAGGCTGTTTGCTATGCGGTAGAAGCCGGGACGGTGAAAGAGATGAACACAAATAAATAAATGATACAATATTTTTCTTCAATAAAACTTACTTTTCAATTTTTAATAAATCTTTCACTTACTGTTACGTAGAGTTCGGGATGATTGAAAAATATATATTTTGATATTTCGGAAGAAACACTCCTTTTCAAAATAATCCTTTTCCCCGTTTGCTAGAGAGACACGTTCAAAAGTTGCAATTATTATTTACGAATGTTTATATTTTATTCGTAATCTGTCATGATTTTAAACTTAATTGACAGTCGTAAGTAAAGCAATATTAACTTTATTTTAAATGCCAGAAAAGAGGATCATAAATTGAAGGAAGAATATTAAAATGTTTTTTTAATATAATAGTCATTTATTTTTGTTCATTCTTATTCCACCTTCCGGTTTTCAACATTGCATTGCTCCTGCCTCGGAATTCTCACCTTCATATTTACTTGTTTACTAGCAATGCTTCAAGCAAACTACCATTTCCTTTTTTAATAGTTTTAATTTAAATTACCTCCCTTGAAAATGAAACTTAATATTTTAAGAAAGATTTTGGTAACTTATCCTATTTAAATAAACTAGTAAGAATATCTGGCGTTGCACGGGATTGCGCCCAGCCCATAACACTCTAACTTTTTTTCGGGTGGGGGTCCAAGGATACACTGAGCATTAATTAATGTGCCCCATAAAAAATGAAATATACTTATCCATGTACCCTGGTTAATGTAGTTACCGAATATATATCCCAAAAAGACGAACAGGAACTAGAACTTTATATATAAAGAAATTAATTTAATTGCCGGAAAAAGTTAAAGTATTGAGAGCTACTTCGGTTCTTAAAACAAATTAGTGTCAATATTTCGTTTTGTTTTTGTCTTGATTGAAACGACAATGGCGTTTCTATAAAATTTCAACCAACCCAAACCGATTTTTCAAAGAACTAAACCTAAAACTTACTTCATGGTTAAATAAAGACAGTTCAATTCAAATTCTGTAGAAGTACTAAAAAAAAATTCAGTACTTACGTCATCAATTCCGAGTTTCACCGAACACTTCCGAAACTTGCGAACGTTAACGAACTTCACTGAACAATCTACACAATATGAACCGAGTTCGGTTCGTATTGTGTAGAAGCATCGAAACTTAATTCGGCTTTTTCCGTTCGTTATAGAAACTGCTTACGTCATGGCTACGAATTTCTATATACCTATTCCTAAAAAGCACCAAATTACCTGGCACTTTTGGCTAGGAAGTAAGTGTAGTATCTGTTCCGATGGATACTGCACCCTATAGACCGGTGTCGTCTTGTCCTTCGGGGCTTGATTCCGCCGGTCTGTGGGTTTGTCCTGTGCAGTTCAAGGAGGTCCACCCTCCCAGGCTTTGCCTCCCTTCTTTGGGGAGGAGTAAGTTTATTGCTTACTGCCTGAGGCGCCCCTACCGGGGAATGCCGACGGGACTGTCCAGGCAATTTTTAATGGCCAGAGTGCTCACCTTCTCGGGAGCTGGCTTTTCAACCCCCACTTTCCCGACCCGACCTTGGGTCACATCTTACTTGTGGGAGTAAGATAAAACTGGCCTTGTGCCTAACTCCTGGAGAGGAGTAAATAAATATACTATAATCTTGTTTAGAAAAATATTTTCCATATAAAATTTAAGACATTTCGTTTTAATTTAGTTTTTAATATTTGTTTTTGAAAATCTTAATTGAAAAAAAAAAAAGCGAATTTTTTTAATAATTTGAATCTGCAAAATAACTGAAAAACAAATTTATTAAAAACTGCTGTTTATTCTTTTAACTTTCAAACAGTTTTAAAAAAAAAACGATATGATATATGAACCGACCAGAGAAATAACTCGGACCTCCGTCTTTTGCCGGGACCGGCAAAAAAACTTATTCTTTAAAAAATAAAAAAAAAATACCAACAAAAAAAAACGAGTTTCTAATTAACATCTGCACGCCATTACTTTCTCAACTTTGAAAATTCATTTCCTATATGACGCTTTCAGATTAACCTTTAAAAAGTAAGACCCCAATTTATTTTGCTTTCGGAGATTAAGTTGAGAACTAAATTTGAATTGAGTCATGGCGTATTTTCTTTATTTTCCTTCTTTGTGTAAGAATACTTTCGCTAGATTTTAGTTTTCTCGGGTTACATTATTCTAAGCATGCATAAAATTTATGACCACTCGACACTCCACTTGAGACTTCTTGGAACTTTGATTGTGTTAGAGAAAGAGAGAACACATGGATGGGTTTATCGGAAAACTTCCAGCGTAGAAGCGCGCCTCGAATATACACGAAAAACATTTTTTTTTTAAATTCTATTTTATTGTAAACTAGCTGGATCCGTGTCCCGGCGTTGCCCGTGAAATATTAAGAAAAAAAAAAAACAGGAATCGCAAACCCTAGAAATAAATTTTCCCAAAAGAACCGGAATAACTCTTTTCGCCAAACAAATCGTAAGCATTTATCCATGACGTAAAAAATATTCGCAAAAATATTAGCAAGATGAAAAAAAAAATCGACTGAGAAAACGATAAAAACGAATAGTTCATTAATGAGATGTCCTTTTGTAAAACTATATGCACATTAATCTTCGGACGTTTATCGTATAAAAAAGCGTTCTTTCTCTATCGTGAAATAGAAAGTTGGTGTTTTAATCTCACTGTCAGTGCGACAGATGAGTAAACTTTATAAATATACAGATTGAAATACGAATTTTTAAAATTGATATTTAAAAAATAATTCGTTAGTACGAAAGAATTTTCTAAAATAGAAAGAATTTTTTTTTAATTGTACGATTTTTAACCGTTGGTTAGTTTTCTACTTGTTTTTGTTTTTTTTCTACACCCCCCCCCTCATTTTTTTGTTTATTTTTATTACCCCAAAACAAGGGGGCACATTGTTACTGAGACGTAAGGGGCTTATGTGAATTAGGGGATAGATTAATAGGGTCATCCTGAGTGGGGAGTTGTGCAGCGAACTACTTGTTCACATTGCATTTAAATGTCTGCATGTTGGTAGAGTAAGGGAGCAGTGAGGGCACTCCAAAGGCTAGCAGTTCAAGCTATTAAAGTAGAAAGCTTTCCGGCATCTGGGGACTTCAACGGAGCACGTTCCATTGAATTGCTGGGAAAAAACAAACACAGGGACACAACATTGCGGCGATGGGGCAGCGGTTGGCGCTTGGTAGACAGTGTGGGACTTATTAGACTTGAGGCTCTTTGGGGCGGGGGCTGTCTAAGATGGAGAGCCTAGTGGTTGGTGCATCAACCCAGATGTGATAACGATCCGAACGCAGAAACTAAAATTACCAATTCCGTCCAAAGATTTGTAAAGATTCTGTGATGCGAGTTTGGAAAGAATGAATAGTTAGGAAACTTTAGAGAAGTTTTCATTATCTATAACGACACGTTTCTGTCGTTTAGCGTTAGGGTACTTTAATATCAAGTGTGTCTGTCTCTCTGTGTGTGTGTGTCTCTGTGTGTGTGTCTCTGTGTGTGTGTGTCTCTCTCTGTGTCTCTCTCTCTCTCTCTCTCTCTCTCTGTGTCTCTCTCTCTGTGTCTGTCTCTCTCTCTCTGTGTCTGTCTCTCTCTCTCTGTGTCTGTCTCTCTCTCTGTCTCTGTCTCTCTCTCTGTCTCTGTCTCTCTCTCTGTCTCTCTCTCTCTGTCTGTGTGTGTGTGTCTCTGTCTCTGTCTGTCTCTCTCTGTCTGTTAGATAGATATATTTCACTAATGGACTTCCCTACTCCCCTCAGTGGAAGCAAATCCTTGTTTTTCTTTTCTCTATAAAATTCTTTAAACAGCCGGCGACTCCTTTAAGTTCTCCGTTGTCAAGGCAACGCGTCTAAATTAACGATTCGATTTTGCTTGTTATGACATTATCGAATTGACTTTTTTTCTTTGTGTAATTTGGTGAACGAAGATTATTTTTCAAAATCCTTCTAAGATAAACACATTTCCTTCGGTTTAAACTCGGTTAAAACCTAAGTAGATTAATCCTATTAAGCGGCGTAAATTTAAAACTGGGTCCTAACTAGTGTTAGGGCAATTATCGGAATCGGAAAACTCGGAACTTTTCGGGGCATCGGAAAACTCGGAACTTTTCGGGGCATCGGAAAACTCGGAACTTTTCGGGGCATCGGAAAACTCGGAACTTTTCGGGGCATCGGAAAACTCGGAACTTTTCGGGGCATCGGAAAAATCGGAACTTTTCGGGGCATCGGAACTTTTCGGAGCATCGGAATTTGAATCGTAAAAATTTGTCTTTATTTTCCGATGTAAAAAACGATTCTTTTAATTGTTTTTTTTTCTCTGTTTTTGTTTAAAACTTTATTTTCCATTGCTAATAAATATTCATTGATTTTTGAATTACCGGTCAAAACTATAATCTATAGATCACCTCCCCCAATTGTATTGTTATGTTTGCAAAAATATATACACATATTACATAGTTTGTTTTGTTTGTTTTTTACGGCAATCAAAAGATCTTTTTTGAATTCTATAGCAAAATATTTAGAAAGTTTAAAAAAAAAAAATTAAAAAAAATCGGAATCTGGAAATGTATTGGAATCGTCCCATCACTAGTGTAAACTGCTGGATTGAAAATGATGCCCGCTAACCAAATTGGTAACCCTAACCCTAACCAAATTGGTAACCCTAACCACAGGTAAGTTGTAATAGGAATCGAACAAAAAGTAGAGAAATAAGATTACACTAATTGAAAGTGTCAAAAGTCCCGTAATTTAACACGCCCTCCTTTAAGGAGAATGGAAAGACCGAGGAGGGAAAGCACCATCCAGACTTCGACCGAGAGTACTGAAATCCTTGGTAAGCTTATTGCCACTACAATTCCAGAGAAGGACAACGGTCGTTATCAGCGATAAATTAATGGTAACCGGTTGATGCAATAAAGCAAATTGATTTGCAACTCTTATTGAAATAAGCGGAGAGTGCTGAAAATCCGGGGAGGCTTGTTGTCACTTGGACTCCAGGGAACACCATTTGTTATTGCCAGTGAGCAATCACTGATAATGACACGTGAGAAAATAACAATAAAACCACTTTTGCAAGGGATTAACGGTTACTTCGACTAAAATGTTATATCAAAGATTTACGCTTAATCTTTGGATTAGTGGAGAATTTTTTTTTTTTTTTTGCACGCAGACACAATGAGTGGGAAGATTTTGTACATGATGCAGTAATTTTAATTTATAGAGAGGGGCTAAGGGGGATAATTTTGAACAGTTGTAAACTTGTTTA
>OY744543.1:67131702-67159202 GCA_963556195.1 Sepiola atlantica | reverse complement strand
CTCTCTCTCTCTCTATCAATATCTCTCTCTCTCTATCAATATCTCTCTCTCTCTCTCTCTCTCTCAATATATATATATATATATATATATATATATATATATATATATATATATACACACACCCACCCACAAAGACGGGAAAAAGTTTTTCTAAACTTATCAGACCACATTATTAAATTCTCGTTTTCCTTAGAATACTTTTAAACTATCACTTTTTATGTTCAATTACAAGATTAAATTCTCATAATTGTAATCGTATCTTTTTTTCACCCATTCAACTTTTATGTTCCATTTGTTAAAACTCTTAAAACACTCGCTGAATTATTTCTCATTTTAATTGTTTTACATGCGTCCACGCATCTCTAGAAGATGCTCAGTCTGTCGGTATGTCTGTCACGCTTCAGTCAAATTGCAATTTCATCGTCAGACGTGCAGATTGAACGGACGCAACATTAGAATATCGCTTGTTATTTTACTTCCGGTCAGTGTTTCATACCAGCCGGGGATGTTTCGAATATGTAATGCGGAAAAAATTAAGAGAAAGTGTTCAATTTAGGAAATGAAGCGTTTAATATTTATTTGAGAAATTATACAACTTTGACTCATTGGCTTTTCTATACTCAGGGTTTCTTAGTTGGCAACAATTGGGGCGCCTTGAGCCCACTTCAAAACGTGTACCCTCTGATAACTAGGGGGTTATGTTTTGAGGTTTATTATTTATCATATATATATCAGTAAATAGAACCTTAGATGGTTGCTTTTAGACGTAATTTATAATTCCTCTAACAATGTGAGTGTTATTGTTTTTTGTTATTCTGAAGAGTCGAACTTTTAGAAATATACAGGATATATAACTCTGTATTATTGGTTGTTCACGCGTCAACGAAACGGTCCGTTTTTTTTTTGTTTTTTTTTAAATTTGTTTTTTTTTAAAGATTTTTTGAAAGGTGAATAAAGAGTGGAGTCTAACTTTCTCTTGTTTATTGGTCCCCCGATTTTATAAATCGGGGGACTTATGTTTTGAGGCATGTCCGTCCGTCCGGATTTTTCTCCGCAACCATCCATTGAATTTCTCTAAAATTTTGCATGAAGTTGTAACTTTCGTCACGTGAGAAAGTGACATTCTCCGATTTTTGAAAAGAAATCTGGTTAGCCCCCCAGGGGGGTCAATAGGCCCCGAAATGGTAAAAAATGACATTTTTTGCCCCATAACTTTTCATCCATCCATTCAATTTCTCTGAAACTTGGCCAAAATGTGGAGGCAATTGTTCCTAATAGAAAATAAGCATCGCTGACCTTGGGAAAAATCTGGTTCGCGCCCCCAGGGGGTCAAAAGCTCCCAAAATGGCAAAAAAATGACCCTTTTCTCCCATAACGTTTGATTCATCCATTCAATTTTTCTGAAACTTGGCCAAAATGTAGAGGCAACTGTTCTGGATATAAAATGAGCATCCTTGACCTCAGAAAAATTCTGGTTCGCGCTCTCAGGGGGTCAAGGGGGGGTCAAAAATGCCCCAAATTGCCCCAATTTATTGCATTTTACACTCGCCACATCGAGTCACATACAGAGAGGGGCCACGCACGCGCGGCTTGTTTTATATATGTTCTGGTGTTAAATTAAAAAAAAATGAACATCCATTGAACTTTTAACCTTGAAAGTCTGACTATTAATAAATATACAAGAGTATGTGTGTATATGTATGTGTGTATATGTATGTGTGTATATGTATGTGTGTATATGTATGTGTGTATATATGTATAGGTCTCCACTTTTGAGTGAGAATCAGATTCGCGTGTATCAGATAATCTTTCTCTGGGGCTTTAGCCAGTTTGTTAACCGTTTCTTACGAGATTTCTTGCGGGATTTCACAAAAAGTTTTTTTATGTTTTGTGTGTGTCTATGAGTGCGTCTTTCTCTGGACGTGTGTGTGTGTGTATCTCTGCCTGTCTATGTATGTATGGATGCATAAAATCTCACTCCAGACCTTCGGCAGATGGCTGAAACTGCGGGGAGTACATATCTTTAATCACCTCTCTCGCTCGATACTACAATCATTTATCTTGATCTTCTATACCAATACAAAGTTCATTACTTACTTCAACAACTGCCGGGAGAGTTGCAGAAAATAACGTTTAAATTATGAATTTGCCCTATAAAAAAATAATTCTTAAAAAAAGAAAATAAGTAATAATAATTCTTAAAAAAAATATATATATAATTCTTAAAAAAAAATAAATAATAATAATTCTTAAAAAATATATATATATAATTCTTAAAAATAAATAATAATAATTCTTAAAAAAAATATATATATAATTCTTAAAAAAATAATAAATAATAATAGTAATTCTTAAAAAAAAAAAAAATAATAATAATTCTTAGAAAAAATAAATAAATTAAAATAAAAAAAATAAAAATAAATGTGTAGTGTTTCCCGCCATTTTCAGAAATCAATAACGATTTAGGATTATTTTTTTTATTTTTCTGTTCGCACGTTTCTCGGATTAGAGGGAGATTTATAATCGTAATTGTACGTCGACTGTTGCTGCAAAAGATTTACAATCACACTTAACAAACGAAAAATTGAATGAGAAGCAAGATGGCTTCTGCACTCGTGTCTGATTCACACCCTCGCGTGTCCCTATAGTAAAACAAATAAAAAAATAAAAACAGATGGATCTCTTTAAAACTGTTTGAAATATAAAACTAGAATACCCGTCCCATGACGGGTAAAATAAATTCCCCGACTAGAACAGTTATTTTTTTTACGTTTTATGTCCATTTGTAAAGATTAGAATCAAGATGTAATAATTCTAAACCTTATGTCTAGAATCCTTATTCTAATTTTGATCAAAATCAATTACATGATTTTGATTCTAGAAAGGGCTTCGAATTTAAGGCTTGAGCTTAAGGGATCTTAAGAAACTGAAATTAAGGGAATCTTACTTAATTTGTGTATAATAACAATGGATCAAATTCAATGCAAATCTGAAATATTCGAATTTCACAAATCTGAAATATTTGAATTTCACAAATCTGAAATATTTGAATTTAATAAAAATCTGAAATATTTGAATTTCACAAATCTGAAATATTCGAATTTCATAAAAAATCTGAAATATTTGAATTTCATAAAAAATCTGAAATATTTGAATTTCATAAAAAATCTGAAATATTTGAATTTCATAAAAAATCTGAAATATTTGAATTTCACAAAAATCGGAGGTATCTGAATTTTACCCTCTTTGCATTAAACTAAATATAGCCCACATTTGGACCCCTTGTGCTGCAAAATTCATAATGATCGGTTAATTAGTTTAGGAGTGAATCCTGTGCATAGAAATACATAAAAATAACTCACTTCATAAAGATATAGAGATGAGATGACATTGAAAATGAATATTAATTCTGAATAATGTTGATGGAAAATACAACTTATCGGAGATACGTCCGCGACAATCGGTCCCAGTGTGACTTTGTTCCTGTCGGTCTGGGGTATGGTCCTGTTCAGTCCTAGGAGGTTCACCTTCCCAGGCTTTACCTTCTCTCTGAGAAAAGGGTTAGTTTATTGCTAATCGTCTGAGGCGCTAATACGGGGGAATGTCGATGGGGCTGTTCAGGCATTTTTTTTTTAGATCAGAGTGCTCTTATCCTAATGCGCTGTTTTCAGAAAAAAACTACACCTGACTTTGTGTCTAAGCTCCTGGAGAGGAGGTGAATCAAATACTCGGTACATTTTTATTTTTTTATTTGTCTATTTGTATATTTGCACGTTTTATGTTTTAACGCTTTTCTTAAAATTCGATCATTTTCATTGAAAAACTTTATTCAACTTCCTCATGGTAGTCTACCAACAGTCAACCGGTGTTTCCCTCTTGTAACGCATTTGAAACCTGTCCAATAAAGAAAACAATTATTGACCCAATTGTCAGCGCAATGATGATGACTATTAGAAGAGGATTGAAAATAATGAATCGAAATAAATAAAATTTGATTTTTTTTTTTTAAGGGGGCGGTTTATGACAAGTGTTTATTGATACCATATTTGAAGATGACGATGTTGTAGCCCTCGGGGATGCAATATTGTGGTAACGTGAAAAAAAGTAAAATTCTTTGCAGTTGTGGTAATAAGATACGTTCTTATGAAATAGTTAATAACTGGTTTAAAGAATTATTTTTTTTACAGTCTTGAAAATGATGGTAATTAAACTGCTTATTATTCAATATATTTCATAAACAGGTTTTAATTTATTCAAGATAAAAATAAACGTTATGAAATAAATATTATGTTTTGTGTTTTTCTAATAACTGGTTTAATTACACCTTTCTTCCCGTGTGAATTTATGGGAAAATGATTCATTGTGAATCTTTTTATTTTTTTAATTTTAATTTTAATTTTTATTATAATTATTATTATAATTATTATAATTATTATCATTATTATTATTATCATTATTATTATTATTATTATTAAAGCTACTAAGGCTATAAGTGAAAATTAAAAAAATATTTTTTTTTAAAGTTGCGTCACCCTTCGCGACCAGAGCTACACAATTCTCAAGACCGCTCGTCTGTGTATAAGAAGCTATGAAAAACACGACACATTACGTAACCAGTCAATTTTGGAACTATTTCTCCAGATATTTACTACCTTTTACCCAGAGAAATAAAAAATAATCATCAAAAATACGAGATATCCGATAGAAATAGTTTTTTTTTTTTTACAATCCAATCTCTCAAAATAAAACAAAATTATTTTATAGATAGATTTTCATTTATTCGACACGAGAGGTGTCGCCGCTCAGTTACCTTTCTTGTCTTGACAGTGTACAAAACTGACTTCGTCATCTCGTGGAAGACGATCTTGTCTCTTCCCTGCATCCCTTTCCCACAGAAGAGACGTTGCCAGTCTTTCTCTGCTCTATCGGTATTTTCATGGTAGGTGCTCGACCGAGCTTCAACCTCTGGTTCCACCTTGCAAAACTTTCTCGGCAAGAACTCGTCTTCTACCAACACCGACAAAGAAATGTCCTTTCTTCCTCTATGCTCCTAAAATCAAACGGAACTTCCATGAACAGAGTTTCTTTCCAAGAACTTCCAACCTATGGAACACGTCCCGCAGGAATGCTTCCCTACAGACTACAACATGGTCGTTTTCAAGTCCAATGTCAACAAATATCTGTCGAGTCGTCCTGTGAATTATCTAGTTCTCAATCCTTTCATAGTACTGTTTCTTCATCCAACAAAAAAAAATCTCACTAACCCTTATCCTCGAGTGGCTTTTGGCCTTGGTTAGTGGTTATCCATTAGTATAAAAAAATTAGCTCTAACTAACGTATTGACGAAAAGAAACATCCTAACTTATTTAAAGATTACGTTATTGTCGTAATAACAATATTTTTTCTTTTTTTTTAACGCAAGAAGTATATGATAAAAATGATAGCTATAAAAATGCACGTCCATATAATTAGTGTATTTAATTGTTTTTTGTTGTTTTTTTTGTTGTTTCTAAACGCTTAGGCGACCTCTCTCTCTCTCTCAGTTCCGGGGAACCCCCTACTGGGGAAATACCGTTGTAAACCGCATTCTTTGATATCTGAATTTCGATCGATCGATCGATCAATTAGCAGAAAAAAAATCAATAAAAAATAAGTATCTTCGATAAAAAAAATTTAACGGCCATTTTCTAAAAAAAACTCAACGTCTACCGATCACTTTGTCACTTTTGCTGTACATGGTTACACAAATTTTTTTTATTTATCTGTCTGCAACCAAAACAACGTTAAATCATATTTTCGCTGACATCTATGTGAATATTGTCGATTGTTTCAGCTCTCCTTATGGACTCGCAGGTCCACATGCGCACTCGAAGCAATAGTCTACTGTAATTCGTTCAAATAATGATTGGACTTTTAAAAGGAAACAAGCTATTTAATGCCTGTGAATAACATAGCCTGTAACTTTTGGTGGTAAATTTCATCTGGTGTTTTTAATTTTCAACATTGCAAGTCGGCCTCTTGGGATATCTTACATATACATTTATAATCTCATCAGTGAATGTGTACACACAGATACATACATATTAGTATTACTATATCGTATTATGAAATATATATATATAAGTACTGTGTGGTAGGGCAGGAAACCCCAGCAGAGTGCTCGATTAATTAAGAAATCCGAGATTTCGAAGGATTAAGAGCGTAAATATTTAATTATAAAATACAGAAATTCAATGTAACATCAGTACCGTCGGTTTCAAAGCGGGAGATTAATCCCGATTATCGTCAGTTGATAAACATTTTAGAATGTTTATCAGCTGACGATAATCGGGATTAACCTCCCGCTTTGAAACCGACGGTACTGATGTTACATTGAATTTCTGTATTTTATAAATATATATATATACAGGGTGGGCCAAAATAAGGGTACTATCTTTAAATTTGAATAACTTGAATTTGAATAACTTCCACAAAATAAAAGTTAAACTCACCAAACTTTATGTGTGTGTAGACTGACCCTTCCGAGAGTTTTTGAAATAAACAAAACAAATTTTAGCCGAAAAACACTTCTTAAAACTTACAAAAACTAAAGTATTGTTTTTTACACTGTTTTGAGTTTTTTAAGCAAAAATAATGTTTTCTAAATGAGGGTATGTTCCTTAGGGCTAATACGGCTCATGCTTGCTTCGGAAGGGGTCCTTTACTTATTCTAAAAAAAAAAAAAAAAAAATCAATAAATAAAAAAGTTATGAATTTTAAAAAATAGGACCCTTATTTTTGCCCACCCTGTATATATATATATATATATATATATATATATTGGCACGTAAGCAACACAAAGGCGCCCATGTGTCATACCGGCAGGAAATAATCAGGCTAAAGACATGGACGCCATAGATATATTTTCATAATACTGCTTACTAAGCTCTACTCACGTATTGAGTACTGTTAAAGTAAATGCTGAAAATATATGTATAATATGTATTATATCACCTTATAATAACATGAAACAGTGAATTCCCTCTCTCTTCTTATATATATATTTCTCTCTCTTATATATATATATATATATATATATATATATATAACACATGTTTGATTAAACAGGAGTTCCAACTTTTGCTTATTCAGCTTTTGATCCGTTTTTTCTAGTCTTCGTACGACGGATTTGATGTTATAATCCAAGGAGTGTAAAAATCTCCGTATTTTGTGCGAACGTTTTCGACCGACATCGGTCGTCGTCAGGCGGTTGCAAAATGAAATAAATTGATGAATCTATCAAGAGGGCGCTCTTTTAAATGTCGGTCGAAAACGTTCGCACAAAATACGGAGATTTCTTACACTCCTTGGATTATAATATCAAATCCGTCGTACGAAGACTAGAAAAAACGGATCAAAAGCTGAATAAGCAGAAGTTGGCACTCTTGTTTGATAAAACATGTATAAAAGAAAGAATGTTGCCCAATTATACAAATATATATATATATATATATATATATATATAAATATATATATATATATGTGTGTGTGTGTGTGTCAGGTTATATTGAAAAGAAATCAAGAAAGTGCTCGATCGCAGAGGAGTGAGAGCTAATATTACATATTTAAGAAAACGTATCGCGGTTTCATCAAGATGGGCTGACTCTTTACATTTAAAAAAAATCTTTATGCCCAGTGGAATCGTCGGCGTTTTGAATGAGGTGAAACCGCGATGAGAAATGGCGTTCTATTGGAAAGTCTCCCTAGAAAAAATGTATGGGTTGGGAATTGAGTTTTAGTTTATTTATTTATTGTTTTGTTTTTTTATCTTACTAAGTGTTTAATTTATTTATTCTCTTGAAGTTTTGTATTTTTATTTAAGGTGTTTGTAGATCGTAGCAGATAACGTTATTTTTTGAAAGTGAAAATACAAGGGGGGGGGGCATAAAGACTTTAAAAATGTAAAAAGTCAGCCCATTTGAGTAAAACCACGGTACCTTTTCTTAAATATGTAACATTATTTTCAAATAATTTATATATATATATATATATATATATATATATAATGAAATTATGTTAAAAGTTTGACCTAAATAGCATTTAAGCGGACAAATCAAACTTTGATTCTGACTAGGCAATGTTCATTTGTTATTGTTGTTCCATGTACTTTCCTATAGACCAGTGCTCTTCAAACTTTTTTTTGTCGCGACCCCTTTTTGGAAAAAAATTTTTTTCGTGACCCACCAAAATTTTTTATAAATAAAAAATAAGTTTGAATATTATTTAAAAAATTCCATAGTTATAATTTTGGCGACCCCCTTTCTATGGTTACGCGACTCCCCTGGGGGTCGCGACCCCCGCTTTGAAGACCTCTGCTATAGACTAACGTACTTCGTTACACGTTATTTAAAAAGATATTTCATCCGGTTCGGTATTGTGGTAATATATAGACATTCTTAAATAATCACCTTCAAAGAAAACATTTACAAAATACATGTTAAAACTAGTAAATTCGGGTCGTACAACTAGTAAAAATACATGCAGAAGACCTCGTTAATATCAGTTCTATCCAGTCTTTGAGATTAAAATAGAAAGGGACATTGTTTAGTTATATGCACATTATCAGGTTTTTGTCGTCTTAATGTTGTGAGAGTATTGAGGTAAGTCCTATTCTTCATGCAGATATAGTATAATGGTGTCTAGTATAGTAGAGTGGTTGTTATTTGTTTTATGGAATATCAAGTCTTTGGGGATTACGGAATATCAACCCTTTGGGGGTTACGGAATATCAACTCTTTGGGTGGTTGCGGAGTATCAACCCTTTGGGTGGTTGCGGAGTATCAACCCTTTGGGTGGTTGCGGAGTATCAACCCTTTGGGTGGTTGCGGAGTATCAACCCTTTGGGTGGTTGCGGAGTATCAAGTCTTTGGGTGTTATTTAAAGTCGAAACGCAATACCTATTAACGATTAGTTTGTTTACGAGTAATTGAAGACAGGGGACTATTTCAGCCAAAGTTGGAAGGACCCGCAAACCATGACGACGTTAGTTTGTGCAGAGCCTCGTGAAGGTATCGTCGTGCTTGGTATTCTCAAATGGTCACCCATCTAATACTGGCCACGTCCAACGTCGCTTAATTCGTTGATCTAACGCATTCTTTATTTGTATAGGATATTTGTAGTACATTAATATTCGCCATTTTCCTATTGCGATTGTTGTCCCTGAAAGAACATTTTACGGCATATCAACCCTTTGGGGAATTACTTACTGCTAAAGCGCAACACCTTTTATGAACGCGTTCTTGTATATGATTAATTAAAACACAAGCTGCTGTTTTGCTATGAAAGACGGATGCCGAAGCTCCATTATGAATAGATATGAGCTTTTTTTATTTATTTATTAGTAATTTTGATTGGAATAACATCTGTATGAATTATTTTTGAAAAATATTGATATTTACAAAAAAAAAAAAAATTTTAATGCGTGAATAAACGCTTTTCCATTCTTTGCGACCGTTTGGTACACATGCTCTATGTATATACAGATTTCTGTGGGTATGTAAGAATTCTACTAATATGTATATGAACGCACAGCAATTCATACATGATCATGTGGAGATTGAGACCCATGGACATGCTGGGAATGCATTGGGTATATAGAGGAAGAGCACTGACAGACCGACTGGGAAAGGATGAGGTACGGACATGAGTCGCACTGGAGGACCGGCACTTACAGTGAGTACAGGGGGGGGGCAGACAAATGGCGCACGGGCGTGCATGGGGATAAACAGGGGACCCAAATAATAGTGCATGGGGACAGACTTCATTTACCTCCTCCCCAGGAGGTTAGGCACAAGGCCAGTTTTAGCTTACTCCCACAAGGTAAGATGTGACTCAAGGTCGGGTCGGGAAAGTGGGACCTGAAAAGCCAGCGCCTGAGAAGTAAAAATTGCCTGGGCAGCCCCGTCGGCATTCCCCGGTAGGGGCGCCTCAGGCAGTAAGCAATAAACTTACTCCTCCCCAAAGAGGGGAGGCAAAGCCTGGGAGGGTGGACCTCCTAGAACTGCACAGGACAGATCAGGACAAATCAAGCCCCGAAGGACAAGATGACACCGGTCTATAGGTTGCAGTATTCATCGGAACAGATACTACACTTTGATCTTGACCAAAAGGCTTTATTTATCTTCCTCCCACAAGGCAAGATGTGACACAAGGTCGGGAAAGTGGGATTAGATAAGCCAGCGCTCGAGAGGTGAGCACTCTGGCCATTTAAAAATTGCCTGGGCAGCCCCGTCGGCATTCCCCGGTAGGGGCGCCTCAGACAGTAAGCAATAAACTTACTCCTCCCCAAAGAGGGGAGGCGAAGCCTGGGAGGGTGCACATCCTAGAACTGCACAGGACCAGCAACCCCCAACCGACCGGCGTAAATCCAGACCCAAAGGCCCGGACAATACCGGTTTATTAGGCGGGGTAAAAATACCCCTGGCTGTGAAGGAACAATAGTACATAGACGGAGAGAAAACGGACAAGAATCGAAGGGACGGACAAAAGGGGTCAGTCTGACAGGTGGACCAACAGACAATTTACGGCTATAAAAAGCGTGAGAGAGATTCAACTGTATAATTGATAAGTCTAATGTGGTCAGTTTAGTATAAACTAGAATTTTGTAAAAAGAATCCAAAGATATGGAAAACGTGGTGAAATTTTGTTAAAGAGACAAATCTACTTGTTGACTGCTTCCGGATTTGAAATCGGAAATTGACAAGCAGTTTTTATCAAAAATCAGTTAACCATTATATTTTAGGTAGGATGTTTTTTTGTTTTGTTTTTTAGAGAGGGGGGGGGGGCAATTAATAAGTTTTTTTTTTGTTTTTTTTGTATGTTTTTAAAATTCTTATTAACACATAAGAAAACCAAACTGTTTTTTTTTTATAATTGAATTTTTTTTTTTTAATTATAAATAATCAAATCAAACTTTTCGCTGGGGGCGTTCTCTTTTCTCTTTTTTTCTGTAATTCGATTAAATGCGGTTTTACGGACTTAGGGTTAGTGATAAAATAAATTTGATTAACTCTCTAAACGAAATGTTTACAAACTAATGAAATTAAAAATTCCACCAAAATCTAAGCGATATAAACTTATTGAAGGACTGTTTTTTTGATAAACACCGCTTGTCAGTTTGCAATTTAAAAACCGGAAGTCGTCACCAAGTAGACTTTTTTTCTTTAACCGATATTTTATTCGTTCATTAGCGTTTGATTGCACACTGCGCACGTAGCATTACGCATTCAACATTTTAAACAAGCAATATCGCTTTTCGATGAGAGATGTTGTATGGAAATGTTTGCGTTTGGTTTCGGGATGTTTTCGTATTTGATTTACAGTTAATAGTTAATATGCTATGAAACGTGTGCCTAATAGATCGATACAAACGTTGCTCCCCTCCCTCTCTTTCTTTCTGCCTCAGCCCCTCTATTTTTCTCCCCCCCCCTCGATAGTCAATGATAGAAAATGAAATATTTCCTTCCATTTATGAATAATATTAATCGCTACATCCTTGAAACATTTTCGCACTACGACAATGGGTTTTCTAGACTTTCGTTTTTTTTCTTTCTTTTTTTAATTTTCTTTATTTATTTTATTTATCTTTTTACCCTTTTCCTTTTTAATTTTCCTTTTTTTATATCCAAGTTAAACTTTGTCATTCGGGTCGGTCGTTTCGTCGTGACTATGAAAGGATGGGGGGCTCAAGGACTCGGCTGTCAACGATTGTGGTCACCCTGAACTACATCATCGAGTCATATCCAAAACATCGACCACTCAACGGCGAAGCCGGCATAGCTGACTCTAAACGACAAAACGTTAATATGACTGTTCTCAACCGAGCTGGTCATTTGACAATGGGATGAAGCAAACGAAAGAAGATTTGGAATTTGATCTTGACAACATTAATAGTTTTTTTTGGGGGGGGGGTTGGGTTACTGTCGGCATTTTTGTCATCGCTGATTCCATTGTCTTTCATAAATTCATTCCCGCTGTTACCAAATCGGCAGTCTACATGGCGTCATTAACACATTCCAAACAAATGGGAATCGCTTACCGAATTGTGTTTGTCCATCTTGTTGTAGAGAAGAACAATTAAAACAAGCTTTTGATTGGTCCCTTTCTCCCCTCTCTTTCCTTATGCCACGGATTTTACTTCCAATTTCAACCATTTCCAAAGGCGATGTCTATTTTGTTTTGAAAATTGTATATTTAGACAGAAAGAATACGTGCAAGGATGCACACATAATCAAACTAATGTATATCTTCAGACAGATATAGATACAAATTTTCACATATCTCTATATTTATAAAGTTATGTATGTGTGTATATATATTTATAGAGTTAGGTATTATGTGTGTGTATATATTTATAGAGTTAGGTATTATGTGTGTATATATATTTATAGAGTTAGGTATTATGTGTGTATATATATTTATAGAGTTAGGTATTATGTGTGTATATGTATTTATAGAGTTAGGTAGGTATGTGTGTGTATATATATATATTTATAGAGTTAGGTAGGTATGTGTGTGTATATATATATATATTTATAGAGTTAGGTAGGTATGTGTGTGTATATATATATATTTATAGAGTTAGGTAGGTATGTGTGTGTATATATATATATTTATAGAGTTAGGTATGTGTGTATATATATATATATTTATAGAGTTAGGTATGTGTGTATATATATATTTATAGAGTTAGGTATGTGTGTGTGTATATATATATATATTTATAGAGTTAGATATGTGTGTGTGTATATATATATATATATTTATAGAGTTAGATATGTGTGTATATATATATATATTTATAGAGTTAGATATGTGTGTATATATATATATATTTATAGAGTTAGGTATGTGTGTATATATATTTATAGAGTTAGGTATGTGTGTATATATATTTATAGAGTTAGGTATGTGTGTATATATATTTATAGAGTTAGGTATGTGTGTATATATATTTATAGAGTTAGGTATGTGTGTATATATATTTATAGAGTTAGGTATGTGTGTATATATATTTATAGAGTTAGGTATGTGTGTATATATATTTATAGAGTTAGGTATGTGTGTATATATATATATATTTATAGAGTTAGGTATGTGTGTATATATATATATATATATTTATAGAGTTAGGTATGTTTGTATATATATATATATATATATATATTTATAGAGTTAGGTATGTGTGTATATATATATTTATAGAGTTAGGTATGTGTGTATATATATATATTTATAGAGTTAGGTATGTGTGTATATATATATATTTATAGAGTTAGGTATGTGTGTATATATATATATTTATAGAGTTAGGTATGTGTGTATATATATATATTTATAGAGTTAGGTATGTGTGTATATATATATATTTATAGAGTTAGGTATGTGTGTATATATATATATTTATAGAGTTAGGTATGTGTGTATATATATATATTTATAGAGTTAGGTATGTGTGTATATATATATATTTATAGAGTTAGGTATGTGTGTATATATATATATTTATAGAGTTAGGTATGTGTGTGTATATATATATATTTATAGAGTTAGGTGTGTGTATATATATATATATTTATAGAGTTAGGTATGTGTGTATATATATATATATTTATAGAGTTAGGTATGTGTGTGTGTATATATATATTTATAGAGTTAGGTATGTGTGTGTGTATATATATATTTATAGAGTTAGGTATGTGTGTGTGTGTATGTATATATATATTTAATATTTATAGAGTTAGATAGGTATATATATATATATATATATTTAATATTTATAGAGTTAGATAGGTATATATATATATATTTAATATTTATAGAGTTAGATAGGTATATATATATATATATATTTAATATTTATAGAGTTAGGTAGGTATATATATATATATATATATTTAATATTTATAGAGTTAGGTAGGTATATATATATATATATATATATTTAATATTTATAGAGTTAGGTAGGTATATATATATATATATTTAATATTTATAGAGTTAGGTAGGTATATATATATATATATATTTAATATTTATAGAGTTAGGTAGGTATATATATATATATATATATATATATATTTAATATTTATAGAGTTAGGTAGGTATATATATATATATATATATATATTTAATATTTATAGAGTTAGGTAGGTATATATATATATATATATATATATATATATATATATATTTAATATTTATAGAGTTAGGTAGGTATATATATATATATATATATTTAATATTTATAGAGTTAGGTAGGTATATATATATATATATATATATATATATATATATATATATATTTAATATTTATAGAGTTAGGTAGGTGTATATATATATATATATTTAATATTTATAGAGTTAGGTAGGTGTGTATATATATATATATATTTAATATTTATAGAGTTAGGTAGGTGTGTATATATATATATTTAATATTTATAGAGTTAGGTAGGTGTGTATATATATATATATATTTAATATTTATAGAGTTAGGTAGGTGTGTATATATATGTATATATTTAATATTTATAGAGTTAGGTACTTGTGTATATATATATATATATTTAATATTTATAGAGTTAGGTACTTGTGTATATATATATATATTTAATATTTATAGAGTCAGGTAGGTGTGTATATATATATATATTTAATATTTATAGAGTTAGGTAGGTGTATATATATATATATATTTAATATTTATAGAGTTAGGTAGGTGTGTATATATATATATTTAATATTTATAGAGTTAGGTAGGTGTGTGTATATATATGATGGACTCTCCCGTCGATTTCGACGTATGAGTTCCCCACCAGGGGCTGCCCGCGCGTGAATTTGTGATTTCAAGGGTTGTGCAATCACCAACAACCGCTCTCCTGAGTCGGCATTGCTTGATTCCAATGGCAAGTAGTAATACAAGACGACTGGAAACAATGCCGAGATAAGCAGAGAGCACATACAGCACCTGGTATTCCCAAATGGTCACCCATGGTCGCCGCTTAACTTCGGTGATCTAACGGGAACCGGTGTGTCAACGTGATTGTGCCGTATATATATATATAATATATATATATATATATATATATATATATATATATATATCCGAGTTAGGTAGGTGTGTGTATGTATGAGATACATATAAGTTGAGATAAATAAAATTAGCACAGTTATTATATCAGTTCCAAGAATTGAAACAACGTATATTTTGCATACGATCGTTTCTAAAACGATTTGGAATATCTTATTTTGTATTAAACTTTAGATAATGCCAAAAGGTCTCATAACATCACATATAGAAGCTAAGCAAGAAAAACATAACATTTTAGTATTATTTAAAAAAACATATATTGAGTCAATATAGGAAACACAAACTCGTATGTATTTTATACGACTGTATTTGTCAGATCAATAAAAATAATAGTAATGATAATATATAGGTGACAGCAAATTAAAATATATAAATACAGAATTAATAAAGTAAAATAATAGAAAATAAATAATAATAAATCACAAATAAAATAAATATTAAAATAACTAGGAGATAAAGAAAATCTGTAATAGAGAACATATATAAAAGTTTATAGTATCATGGCAAGTTAAGTAATAAATTATGAATAGTAATAATAAACTGGATAATGATTATTTTAATATTTAATTTAATAAGATATTAATTATAATCAGATAATGACTAAATTAGATTAAAATAGACTTATATATTAAAGTTGATGGGTTATAAAAATTTATCGGAACACTATAAACATAGAATTAGAGAAATTTTTAATATTGAAAAAATTATAATCTAAAAAAATAGAATTGGAACTTATAGGAAGAATATATAGAAAATAGACATATATATCTTTTGTTTCATTTTTACTTCAGTCGAAGTTCTCAGAAATCAAGAGGCCCCTTCCTGGGGCTAACACTTCATATCTATATGAGATACATAGATATTCCATTAAAGTTCTCATTTACATGTCAAATGTTGAGTGAGTAAAGAAGTTAAAAACATTAATTTCCTCTCCCCAATTGACCAGTTAACTGTGTTATATATCTTTCTTGTGGTCTCTTGGTCTTACAGAATTCCAGGACAAGAATTCATCTAGTCTGGTGGAGTATCCAGTTTAGTTATGTTACTATAGGCAACATCACTTGGAGAAAGTGCATCATTTCTCATATGTTTAGGCAAACATTATTAAAAACCGGTTTGTTTTTGCTTGATAAGACTTTTTTTATTTTTACAGTTTTCCGAATGGTCCATTTAGTATTTCGGTCAAATTGGTGTATGTAAGTTCCGTGGGTTTCTTGTTCCATCCCACGGAACTTACACACACCAATTTGACCGAAATACTAAATGGACTATTCGGAAATTGAGAACAAATAAATAAAAGTCTTATAAAGCAAAAATACTCCGTGTTATTTGATAATGTTTGCCTAAATGCTGACTAAATACACACACACACACATACACACACATATACATATATATTAGTGTGTGTGTGCGCTAGCACACATACTGAAAAGGAAAACTTGTATAACTATTTTTAAATATCAAGCGCGTTTTTAAAAAGCAGTCAATACACACATGTATAAATAAATATTAATCGGCCCAGGAGACTTTATGTAAAAAGAAAGAAAGAAAGAAAAAAAAAACTGAGGCAATCTTGCGACTTGTTCAGTCAACCATTACAAGAAAAGTAGGCCATACTCACGCGACCAGATTTTCAATTGGATTTGAAAATTACAGCAGGCAACCTGGATTTATTAAACAAGAGAAACTTGTGGCCAGACAAATGTTGGCTTCATTTAAGTTCTATTCATCAAATCATAAAATTAATTCTTCGTTTCGTATTCTATCGATAGATTATTACTTTTATTAAGCATTTCATTTCTTTGGAGAAATGAATCGGGAATTATAATCTGTAATGTCAGTAATGGGGGTATATATATATATATATATATATATATATATATATATATATATATATATAATCTTTATTTTTTTAAAGATCCAGAGATTGAATGCAGAGATATATATCTTGGATTTTCTATAAGTACGACTCGTCAGAAAGAAAAGCCCGAAAACATCAGAAAAATAAAAAAGTAAACTCACATTATTAAAGCATTTATATATATATATATATATATATATATATATATATATATATATATATATATAATCTTAAATTGGGAACATAAGATTGTTTACTCTATGGACGCCATATTTCATACTAACGGAGCTAGAAAAAATACGAATACTTACATCTTTATAGTCCGACTATCAATAATATATATATATATATATATATATATATATAGATTGATATGAGAGAATTTTAAACATAAAGCAATAGGCAAAATGCCTTCAAAGAACCATGTGTTAGATGCAGATATTTTTTTATTAAAATCAAAAATAAAAACATTTTATTTCTTTTTCATTTTGACTTTTTTATCTAATATTTCGCTTGATATAACAAGCCTCGACAGAGCTTTAGACAAATAAAAGGTATTAACCTTATTTTTCATAATAATCCTCCCTGGTCTTCTAGGAGTGATGTCCGATGTTGTGGACTAACGGTGCAAATGTCTCTTTTAAATTGAACTGAAATCGCGCATGGTCGCTGGTAGGTATACATTTGGGAAAGTTCATTTTAATAAAAAAAATATCTGCATCTAACACATTGTTCTTTGAAGGAATTTTGCCTATTTCTTTGTTTGTTATATATATATATATATATATATATAATGCGAGAGAGAGAGAGAGACACATCATCAGACAGCTGTTTCGTCGTATCAATACTCACCAGTGTGTTTAAACGAAGCAAGTGTATCCACGTCGAGATTCTAAACCCGAACTCCAGGTCACTTCCAAATGTGATCAACGGTGTCGATTGTCTTATCCGCTGCGCCAACTCCGAAATTGAAAGTAAATCACAGTATGATCTGTAATTCTCTTTTATTTATGGCTTTATTGCACTTTTTGAAATAACTTTTAGACGGTTTGGATATTGAGCTTCTTTTTGCTTTGGAATTTGATTCCCATTAGAATCGATCTGAACTATATAAAATAATCTTTTTTATCACACACCCATCCAACACGATTATTTGTTGTTGATCACTCTTCGCCGCTTGCTGTGAATACTCGCCGACTTGGTATTTACAAAGTTAAATTCCTCCTAAAATTCCGAGCTAATTTCTGACGGCCGACTGGTAACTCTGCCGGCGAATCAGTGGCGATTTGTGATCGGAGTTCGTGCCCGTCGACCGTCGGAAATTAGCTTCCTGCATTGAAGATTGCGTAAGCATGAAACATCGATGTCTGTACGTAATAAATAATTAATATTTATTTATAAATATTATATATATATATATATATATATATATATATATATATATATATATATGTCTAAAGAAGCTTTGAGTTATTTTAAACAAAAAGACATAAAAAAGGAAAATGCAGTTTAAATTCCCAGAGAAACTAACTAAATCCAAAATAGTGCAGACTTAACATTCATTGGAAAATTCATAAATAAATTAAAAAAATATATAATAGTAAGTAAATAAAATAAAAAAGGGGGATTAAGTATCTAACAGTGAAACAAAAACAGGAGACCTTAACGTAAGCATCTAATATTAACACGGGGATCATCAGCTGTTTACCATGTAACTGTTTCGGAGATTTAAAAACAGGACAGTTATAATGTCCATGGCTCTCCAATGGTACTGATCAAACTACCATTTCCCCAATAATCAAGTGTCGAAATAATTCAGCTTAAAATTTCACTTATATATACATAAATAAATAATAATAATAATCAAATAATAATATACTACCCTTAAGACTACCGTGTGATATGGTAATTTGCATATCAAATAAAATTCATTATAACAATAGTAATACTAGTAATAATAATAATAATAATAATAATACTATATACACCCAAGAACCATTCTGCGATATGGTAGCTAGAAATAAAATTATATAGGAATTAAAGTTGCATTTAAAAAAATTCTTTTAAAAAAGCTTAAGTACCTTATATATATATATATATATATATGCGTTTACTGTGCACGTATCTTTTTATTTAATTCTCCATCGTCTAAAAGAAATCTTAATGTGCTAATTTTCGCGCCATTCAGAAGATTATCTCTAATCCTATAATCTTGCCATTATTAATAAAGGTTTTAATTTGCAATCGCCACAAATCATTTTTGTAGACATTAATCCGTCTTGTATTGATTTGGTGTTAAATTAACATTATTTGGGTAATTGTTTTGACGAGGAGGGAATGTTTAAGGCCTGAGGCAGCAAATAACTTATCTAATTAAAGTGGTTACCCATTTAAATAGAATTTAAAAAGTAAGTTGTTTAACTGGATAAAAGCTAAGATGTTGAATATCCTATCTTCGGTGTCTCGTTTACTCTCTTTATAGTTTGTCGTAGACAAACCATTAATAAATGGAATGTCTTCGTCCAGCTTTTTTAATCGTCTTTACCAACTTTTATCAGTCAAGTGGTAAGCTGTTCAAATAGAATTATTTAAAATGTCTTAACTAGGAGAAAGTGGCAATGAATTATATGGTTTTTGAAAAAAAATGAATACCCTTAATTGAAAAAAAAAAAAATAATAATACCCTTGATTAAGAAAAAAAAAAACTAAAAAAAAAAAAAATCCACCCAAAATCGGAATCATCCGATCCTTATGAAATGTTCATAATTTATTAATAAATGAATGTTAATTTAGAGTATTTACTTCATAAAAAAATTACGGGCAACTAGTATTTAAAGCTCTAAAATATTTTTACATTTAAATTTCTGATCTTTTAGTATTTTCTACCGAGAACTGTCTTTATCTATTTTTACATTTGCACCATCAGGGTGTTATCACTTTGTAAAGATGGTCACTGAGTTTCGACTATGGGTGTAAGTATTACTTCGTCCTTTAAATGAAGGGGGTTAGATAATTTAAGTGGCATTAAAAAAATCTGTATACTATTTTAATAAAACCAGTATATGTATATATGAAAAAAAAGGAAACACAAAAATATTTTATGTATTCATCAACATTTCGTCTTTATTTCAAGACTTCCTCAGGATGATTGGTCTGAAGAAAATAACACAAAGTACAAAATATTTGAAACAATGGTAGTAGGAGAAAAGCTTAAAAAGACCGCTTATGAAAAGACAAATCATGAGCTACAAATAGATGGTTGCAGTGGGAGAAGTTGAGTTAACAGTGGAAAGTGTGGGGGTGGTAGCGGTTGAAGTTATTAAACCATTAGGGAGGCGGGAGTGAGCTTGCATGATGTAAGTCGAAAAAGGTCGCTTATGGAAAGATAAGTTATGGGCCCATAAAGATGGTAGCAGTGGGAGACATTAAAATAAGCGTGGGAAGTGTGGGGGAGCAAACAATTGGTAACGGTCGGCTAGTAATTCTTAGCCCCCCCCCCTCTCATTTTCCACAGTATTTAGGAGAATTGAGAAAGCTAATAGCAAGTACGTTATTTTATATGAATGTTAGTGCGAACACTGGCGAAGCATAAATTTTCCCCGCCTTTTAATCTATTTCCATAATGAGATGTTTTCTTTCATTTTTTTTTTTTTTTTTTAAATTTCTGGTTTCAAAAAGGAAATAGTAAAACGTCTTAAACCGGAAAGTTAATTTTTTTTTTAAATCGTATAAATACGTGTAAACACATTGAACATAATTCTGGCGAGAAAATGATTAAGAAAGAACCAGTTTAAATTCTGTTTACAATCACTTGAAAAAAACCTGTTTTATTTCTTACGGTCAACATAAAAAGAAACAAAACATCTATTGTGTTTTTAAACGGGGTAAATAATCAGTTTAACTTTTTGAAGCCGTACACCGCCATTTCATTCGACTATGATCTTGAATGCAATTACTTGGTCATTCAATGAACCAGCGTATTTTTGTCTATTCACAAATACCAGATTGAGTTACTGATACATCCCCCATCCAAGCATCAAAATATGATACCTTGAGTCTTATATTCTTACCTCGGTGTATTTTCTATTTAAAAATGAAACCGGATGTGTGATTGGTTTAATTGTACCGTCGCGGTCCATGAAATTGTTCTGTGCTGAATTCAAATCTTTGTTGATCTAAAGTGGTCATTTGTACATTAATATTATTGGAAAAGGCATGCGTTTATTTTTGACGGGGAGGGGGTACATCATTCAATAAATGTTGAACATTTCATTAAAATTACTAAATTAAAAAAAACTAAAATAGGAAATTAAATTAACACATTGGTTTACAAAGTATGGGCTTTTAGATGACTAATGAAAAAGGAAAAACCAAAAGATGTGTTTTTTATGTATTCATCGTTTCGTCTTTATTTGTAAGACTTCCTCACCACAACAAAAACCTCAGCACCTCTCCCACCCTAAGACAAATTCACTAACATCTCCATCCTTCCCTTTTTCACTCACAGCCATCCACATTCATTTCACTCCCTGCCACCGACTTCTCTCAGCCCGGACCTCGGTCATGCGCTCCCAGTAGTGGCTACTACTACTTCTCATTAACCCATCATGTCAACCCAATATTTCTGTGTACTTGGATGACATTTTTCTTAAAATTATCATCCTGAGGAAGTCTACCAAATAAAAACGAAACGTTGATGAATACATAAAAAAAACATCTTTTGGTTTTTCCTCTTTCATTTCCCATTACGTCGGATTACCCTCATCCTTCCTTTCTCATATATATATATATATATATATATATATATTACAGATCAGTTATATCATAGTGTGATTTAATGTCACTTTCGCAGCAAAGAACACCTTACACGTGTTTCTAGAATTTATATTTTTATTAATAAAACCAGTATATGTATATATGAAAAAAAAGGAAACCCAAAAATATTTTATGTATTTATCAAAATTCCGTCTTTATTTCAAGACTTCCTCGGAATGATTAGTCTGAAGAAAATAACACAAAGTACAAAATATTTGAAACAGTGGTAGTAGGGGGGAAGCTTAAAAAGACCGCTTATGAAAAGATAAATTATGATCTACAAATAGATGGGAGAAGTTGAATTAACAGTGGAAAGTGTGTGGATGGTATCGGTTGAAGTTATTAAACCATTAGGGAGGGGGAGTGACCTTGCATGATGTAAGCCGAAAAAGGTCGCTTATGAAAAGATAAGTTATGGGCTTATAAAGATGGTAGCAGTGGGAGACATTAAAATAAATGTCAATAAAAAAAGATGTTTTCTTATTTCTTTTTAACTTCACCGATTCAGGCGTTATTTTACATGAATGTTGGTGCGAAGACTGTCGGAGGATAATTATCCTCCGACAGTCTTCCCCCGTCATTTTTGACGGAAGGTGTACACCCATTTTATAATAACCCTAACCCTAACACCCATTTTATAATAATGGTATACGATCAAATAATGAAAAATAACCAGTTGTAGATCACAAGTGTCCGTTGGTGTTGGGGGAAAAACAAAAGAATACTTGAGCAGAGAATCGTATGCATTGTTCTTTTATCAAGCTTTTCAACAAAGGTCATCAACAAAGAAGAGTTCCTGAAGCGCATATAATTTCCTTGCTGCTGATTGGTCGGTTGCTTTGCCTTTCATTATCTCTGTAACTAGGAAAAATATGACAAGGTTTCTATTTGTCATTTTACGACGAGAGGTGGGTGAGACTTTTTGCTTATATTTATACATTTTAACAATATAATAAGCCTAACTACCTACTTACTGTTGTAAACTTCTCTCGCATTTCAAAGCGTGATCATCCTGTTGGTCGAATGGTTATGAAGCCAAGGTTCATAATACTTTGATGCGGAGCTCGAATCGTCAACCGGCGATTTCATACTGACGAGTGTAGAAAACACGGAACATATATATATATATTGGTACAGAAAAATTAGTACAACATTCGTACCGTCGGTATCAAACACAGAAGGACTTAGCCATCCGGCTCTCTTCAGCTTCTGTTGTCATCTGTGCGTGATACCGACGGTACGAATGTTGTACTAATTTTTCTGTACCAAAATAAATATTACGCTCTTAATTTTTAATTAACTTTAATTCTCAATTAATCGAGCATTCTGATGGGATTTTTCCTGCTATATTACAAAGAAGTTATATATATATCAGCAAATGTATGTATGTCCGGACATTAGGTGTCATATGTTGATCTCCGAGCAAACCAAATTACATATTTGGAATCGGCAGGTTTTTGTAGATGGTTTAGCCTGGTTTTAAATTATTAGGTTTCTTTTTCTATTATAATTTAAGAAAAAAAATAAGTTCTTATTCATTTTTTATTATTATTATTGGTCGTATGCATAACTGAACTTGTTAACCGGATACAAGCTGTTGGGTGTATCTAGTTGCTTGGGCGAATCCTTTGTCTGAGATCAGATCAGAATTGCCTCTAAATTATCGGTAGTTTTATTGATTGATCCATTCGAAAATTGCCACGAAATTGCCATGTATCTGGGTTTTTGCTTTCATTGTGAGCGATATTACTTTTTTCTTTATAACGTGATCGTTTTGCTGCTATTTTAGTGCTGTATGCATCTCAGTGACAAAGCTAGAAACCTCAGCAAGTTATAAATGCATGACTCCGGAAAGCTATGAACATTCTCTCTCCTAGCTTTTACGTTTTTTTAGCGACGCACATGTTCAGGTATATCTTTCCCGCACACGAAGACGTCATTTTGTGTGTTGTGTTATCGTTGATGAAACACAGCAGTGTATGAAGAAAAAGAAAGATATGCGTGAGGTATAAATAAGTAAATACTAATCTGTGTGTTTCTGGGAGTCTACGCGGATACTATCAGATGTAACCTAAAAGCAAAGCCTGTCAGTGTTTTGGAAGGCATAACACTGGGAGCAGCCGGACGACAAATTAATACCCTTTCAATGAAGCGCCAGAAAGAAGACTCTCGTTCTGAATTTCCAACACATGAGCAGAACGGGGTTTCTTAACTTCTGGGCAGGAGAGCGCATTCTCTAGCGTTGGCTAAGAATAAATCCAACGTAGATAAGGTGAATAATTCTTGCGCCAACAACCACTTTAAATGTTATGACTTCGAACACACGTTCAATTATATTTAAATTCTAAACATAACCCTAAGCCTAACCCTAAGCCTAACCCTAACCCTAAGCCTAACACCCCGGATGAATGTTGAAAGATGATCATAGAAGACATTTTATTAAAATAGTTATTATGAACATAATTGTTTATCTGTTAAAAAAAGAGTACTTATATCTATCTTGACCCAGTTTTCGCGAGTTTCTTGTCGGAAGCGTTCGGCTATCCCACGTAAACGCCCGAGACATGACGAGCCGATTTGTACCAACCGACAATTTTGATACGGTGCTGCGTCCTATGATTTTAAGTTATATTTTCAAGAAATTTTTTAAAAGAAACAAAAAAACAAAAATAAACAAACAAAACATAGCGAAGTTACTGTTATCAAATAAATATTTTTTGTTATTTTGATACGTTGCTGCGTCCTATAATTTTTAGTTATAGTTGCAAGAAATTTTTTAAACAACAAAACAAATAAAACAAGCAAAACAGAGCGAAATTACTGTTATCAAATAAATATTTTTAACCCTAACCCTAACCTTAAACCCTAACCCTAACAACAAAAATAAAACACAGGACGCAGCACCGTATCAAAATTGTCGTCTGGTACAAATCGGCTCGTCATCTCTCGGGCGTTTGCGTAGGATAGCCGAACGCTTCCGACAAGAAACTCGCGAAAACCGGGCCAAGATCGATATAAGTACCAAAAAAAGGTTTTGTTAAAAATGGTATATTTTGACTCTTATGTAAATAATGTGACGAAAAAGTAACTTTTAATTAAAATTTAATCCCTTTATTTTAACTTCTACTTGCCGCCGTCCTACTGTAAGCGAACATACAGGTATTTACCTACCATAGATAAGTAAAACGAATAATTTCACTCCTAGAAAGCGACGCTCCCAGGCAATACCTCCTCAGGAGGAGAATGTTCATTGCCTGTCGCCTGAGACACTCTTGCAGTTGTATTATTTACTCCTCTCCAGGAGTTAGGCACAGGGCCAGTTTTATCCTACTCCCACAAGTAAGATATGACCCAAGGTCGGGTTGGAAAGTGGGGGTTGAAAAGCCAGTGCCCGAGAGGTGAGCACTCTGACCATCAAAAATTGCCTGGGCAGCCCCGTCGGCATTCCCCGGTAGGGGCGCCTCAGGCAGTAAGCAATAAACTTACTCCTCCCCAAAGAGGGGAGGCAAAGCCTGGGAGGGTGGACCTCCTAGAACTGCACAGGACAGGCGTGCAGTATCCATCGGAACAGATACTACACTTTGATCTTAGCCAAAAGGACGAGAACAATCTCGTCAGATAAGATGTATTATTTACTCCTTTCCAGGAGTTAGGCACAAGGCCAGTTTTATCCTACTCCCACAAGTAAGATGTGACCCAAGGTCGGGTCGGAAAGTGGGGGTTACAAAAGCCAGCGCCCGAGAGGTGAGCACTCTGACCATCAAAAATTGCCTGGGCAGCCCCGTCAGCATTCCCCGTTAGGGGCGCCTCAAGCAGTAAGCAATTAACTTACTCCTCCCCAAAGAGGGGAGGCAAAGCCTGGGTTATTACGTCCTACGCTTGCTGAGGTGTAATCAGTAGGGCGTTACATACCAGGGGAATGAGTCGAGAATTACAACAGCAATCTCTAGACGACATTTTCTCTAGTCAAATTACCATGACTGCTAATTACATTAAAAATAAAATATGGGAAGAAAAGTAATATATATATATATATATATATATATATATATATATATATATATATATATATATCCATCTCTCTGATATCATACACCCTAATCCTAACTATTTTAAAATAACTTAATTACATAAGTGTTGTTTTGTTTTGTGTTTAAATAAATTTATTTATAAAACTCACTTTGTTTGTATTTTATTTGGAAGATCCATCTTAGGTATAGGTTGCCTGTGAGAGAGGGGGAACTAATCTCGGCCAATTAGGTAATAAAAACAAAAAAAATGGGGAAAAATACAGAATATAACTCTCAAACAACAACAACAACAAAAAAGCACATAATTTATATAAAACACATTATAATGAAATTCTCTAATGAACCCGAATAGTTTCAACGTATGGAAACGATTTTAAAGATTTTCTTTTTAACGTCAAACGTACAGAATAGCTAACGCTCAAGAACTAGTAAGTGAAACAAAATGGCGGATATTGCGTAGTTTTGACGTGTACAAACGATTTGTAACAATTCTTTAAACGGTACAAAAACTCTTAACGATCGTTTTCACACGTTAAAAGTATGCAGGCTCGATAGAGAATTTAATTCTAATGCGTTTTATATAAATTTTGTATTTTATTGTATGTTCACGAGTTCTCGGGTGTTAACTATTCTGTACTTTTACCCGAAAATGCACATTAAAGCTTATCCAAAAAGCGTACGGTTAACTTCATGAGAAGCGAGGGGGGGGGCAGCAACTGAACGCGCACCTCCTTAAAATATTCGTTCTTGTTTGAAACGAATTTAGTATTTTCCTGTCTAATCTTCAATGTTAACATTGTTGAAATAATCCAATTCTAAATGAAGAAATCGTCCGTTGGGTCGTAAAACATGAAAGCGAAGCACTGTCAAGTGCACCGGACATATAATTTGATTGGCTGCTTCCAGTCAACAGCCTGACATTGGCCCATTTATATTCAGTAATAACCGAACTATATATTCTGGCTTTGGAATCTGAGGAATCTAAAAAAAAACATTTAATGTTGGTCTGTGTCCTATTCTATCCCATGATGCATTTCCTTTCAACAACCTCTCACCAAATATTCAAATTCTGAGCCAACAAGTGTGATTGTTAGCAGTATTAAATTTCAAGTTACTGACTTGACTAATAAATTATTTTTAATTTCTCTTTCGACTTCTTTAATAGAGATTAACTTTATGCAAGGTTTTAAATACGTAAACCTTTTTTAAACATTAAAACAATACGGCATATGATTTTTAAATTGCCGTAATACGCGAATGAATCATCAGTTTATCTATCTATATGTTGACTTTTGGAATGCAAATGAAACCTTGTTTACTTATATATGCTGTTACTAGTTGACAATTATCAACCTTTAAATTGGAAGAGGTTGGTATATAAAATATAGAAAGTATATGCTAAAACATCCTCTCTATCTATAGAGATATACATAGATAGATATAGAGATATACATAGATAGATATAGAGATATAGAGATATACATAGATAGATATAGAGATATACATAGATAGATATAGAGATATACATAGATAGATATAGAGATATACATAGATAGATATAGAGATATACATAGATAGATATAGAGATATACATAGATAGATATAGAGATATACATAGATAGATATAGAGATATACATAGATAGATATAGAGATATACATAGA
>OY744543.1:67089202-67126702 GCA_963556195.1 Sepiola atlantica | reverse complement strand
CCCTAAACCCTAACCCTAACCCTTTTATGTCTAATCGACGTTCTCCTTGCACAGTAGCCACATGTGCAACGCCAATTAAAGCCATCAGTTTTGATTACTGGAAAATCGTGTTTAAAATTCGTTGTAAGAGTTACCTGTCCCTTATTTACCTCTCCAACACTAAAAGACAAGAAAAACTTTTTTCGGCTTTTTATTATAGAAGCAACGGACGGCTCAACAAAAATGTGTTTACATTGGACTTGAAAACGACAATAAGAAAGATGTTGAATTACATGCTTCACATTGTTAAATTATTTGAACCAATAAGAATATGTTGAATCAATTAAATTTACGAATTTATTAAAAAATGATTAAACATAACTAAATTAGTCAATGTTTGTAGAAAAAAACACGACAAATGAAGAAATGACGCTCGTCATCTACTCTGATGCCAGTCTAGACATGCGTTGGTTTAGGGTTTAGTTAAACAAAATGTAGAATAAACGCCACTGTGGAACGCATCGCGGAATAGTGAACAGCTATCTGTGAATTTATGTAAAGGATGTAATCTAAGGGAAACGATCTCTTTATGCAAATACTGAATGACATGAACCGATTCCATTCTCGTCAATAATTTTTTTTTTCTTTTACTACAACACCCCCCCCCCATTTGCTCCATTTTTTTTTTTTTCGCTGCTCTTCTATGAAAAATTCAAGTCAATTAATTTGGCAAAAAATAAACCCAGCTTGTTTCAGTTGACACATAGGGAAAGAGTGGTAGAAATTTGCAAAGAAAAAGGATACAGTCACCAGCACGTGTCCGAATTCAACTTGAATTGATGCGTTGTTGGCGCATTTATTGCCTCTCTCGAGAGTGTATTCCAAGGTCCAGGGATCCCGATTAAGAAGGCGGCCCTCCTCGAAATCTGCGGCCTCTTCACATTGGAAGATTGGCGCTACACAATCAAGTTTCCAAAACAGGAATAAAAAACACGGTCCATTCTCTAAAATGATTATTATCGTTAAATTTACTAGCAAATATATGTTCCCTCCTGTCGTATATTTTTGCTAACCTGAAGGATACTACACTGCAACCGCCAAGGGAGTAGGGGGTAATGCATGGGAGGATGGTCTCATTGTTATAGAACAAATACCACACTAATTCCTCTCCCCAAAAACATATATCCTGAATGTAGGATAAGCAGATTGATGAAACCTAGGTGTCCCCAACTGACACTAATGTACAAATAAAATATTTTATATTATCTCTTTTAGAACATCCGATTGATTTTATCAACTAAGTTGTGATATATACAGGGTGTAGTTTCTTGTGGTGTCTGCGTAGACCTCTTTCTGGTGCAAGAGTTAAAAGTAGGGCATGACCATTTAAAAAGATTGTAGGCCAAAAATGAGATCGCTGCGTAATTGTCGGCGCTCAAGGGAGAAAAGGTTAAGTTTCTTGAGTCGGCTTTCATAGACCTTGCACCATTCAAGTATTGATTTACAACCTCTCCAGGAGTTAGGCACAAGGCCAGTTTTTATCTTACTCTCACAAGTAAGATGTGACCCAAGGTCGGGTCGGGAAAGTGGGATTTAAAAATTGCCTGGGCAGCCCCGTCGGCATTTCCCGGTAGGGGCGCCTCAGGCAGTAAGCAATAAACTTACTCCTCCCCAAAAAGGGGAGGCGAAGCCTGGGAGGGTGGGCCTCCTAGAACTGCACAGGAAAGACCCATAGACCGGCGTAAATCAAGCCTCGAAGGTCAAGACAATACCAGTCTATGGGGTGCAGTATCCATCGGAACAGATACTACACTTTGATCAAGTAGCCAGTCTTTGAACTCTCTCCAGATGCTGAATATCACGTATTTCTTCTTTTTTTATGGAAATCGCTCCAGACAAGGCATGAAGCCACTCATGTAAAAAGCAAACAAAAACAAATATGGTTATCGCAAAGACAGGAGATGCCTATTGGCCTTAGTTTTGAAAAGACCAAATTTATAGGGAGGAGTAAAACAGTCGGAAGGAAGAGAGTTCCACAAGCCTGCGAATCTTGAAAAGAAGATACTGGAATAAGAAGTTGTGTTACAATGACGTATCAAAACAGCCAATTGATGGAGACCACTAGATTTGGAGCAGAGGCCTGGACACCATACTCTGACATCGGTCTTACAAGGGAGACAAAGTGGGAGAAATATTTCAGAATGTGTGTATTAATAACTTGATACATTTTCATTCTTCTTTTTTAAACTAGTTATATACCCACCCTACAGGGGAATGCATTTAATTAATTTAAAAACAAATAGGGATTCTTTGAAAACAGAGACCATTAAATGAAGTGTGAGAAGTATTTAACAAACTCAAATGCTATATGAGATAAGTGATCAAGTTTTAAACATCTGGAAATGTGAGACCATTTGGTGTTGAATGTGAATTGTTTGCAAACATGTTTTTTGTCTAAATTCAATAAATTCATTCAAATAAAAACAAATAGGGATTCTTTGAAAACAGAGACCATTAAATGAAGTGTGGGAAATATTTAACAAACTCAAATGCTATATGAGATAAGTGATCAAGTTTTAAACACCTGGAAATGTGAGACCATTTGGTGTTGAATGTGAATTGTTTGCAAACATGTTTTTTGTCTAAATTCAATAAATTCATTCAAATAAAAACAAATAGGGATTCTTTGAAAACAGAGACCATTAAATGAAGTGTGGGAAATATTTAACAAACTCAAATGCTATATGAGATAAGTGATCAAGTTTTAAACATCTGGAAATGTGAGACCATTTGGTGTTGAATGTGAATTGTTTGCAAACATGTTTTTTGTCTAAATTCAATAAATTCATTCAAATAAAAACAAATAGGGATTCTTTGAAAACAGAGACCATTAAATGAAGTGTGGGAAATATTTAACAAACTCAAATGCTATATGAGATAAGTGATCAAGTTTTAAACATCTGGAAATGTGAGACCATTTGGTGTTGAATGTGAATTGTTTGCAAACATGTTTTTTGTCTAAATTCAATAAATTCATTCAAATAAAAACAAATAGGGATTCTTTGAAAACAGAGACCATTAAATGAAGTGTGGGAAATATTTAACAAACTCAAATGCTATATGAGATAAGTGATCAAGTTTTAAACATCTGGAAATGTGAGACCATTTGGTGTTGAATGTGAATTGTTTGCAAACATGTTTTTTGTCTAAATTCAATAAATTCATTCAAATAAAAACAAATAGGGATTCTTTGAAAACAGAGACCATTAAATGAAGTGTGGGAAATATTTAACAAACTCAAATGCTATATGAGATAAGTGATCAAGTTTTAAACACCTGGAAATGTGAGACCATTTGGTGTTGAATGTGAATTGTTTGCAAACATGTTTTTTGTCTAAATTCAATAAATTCATTCAAATAAAAACAAATAGGGATTCTTTGAAAACAGAGACCATTAAATGAAGTGTGGGAAATATTTAACAAACTCAAATGCTATATGAGATAAGTGATCAAGTTTTAAACATCTGGAAATGTGAGACCATTTGGTGTTGAATGTGAATTGTTTGCAAACATGTTTTTTGTCTAAATTCAATAAATTCATTCAAATAAAAACAAATAGGGATTCTTTGAAAACAGAGACCATTAAATGAAGTGTGGGAAATATTTAACAAACTCAAATGCTATATGAGATAAGTGATCAAGTTTTAAACACCTGGAAATGTGAGACCATTTGGTGTTGAATGTGAATTGTTTGCAAACATGTTTTTTGTCTAAATTCAATAAATTCATTCAAATAAAAACAAATAGGGATTCTTTGAAAACAGAGACCATTAAATGAAGTGTGGGAAATATTTAACAAACTCAAATGCTATATGAGATAAGTGATCAAGTTTTAAACATCTGGAAATGTGAGACCATTTGGTGTTGAATGTGAATTGTTTGCAAACATGTTTTTTGTCTAAATTCAATAAATTCATTCAAATAAAAACAAATAGGGATTCTTTGAAAACAGAGACCATTAAATGAAGTGTGGGAAATATTTAACAAACTCAAATGCTATATGAGATAAGTGATCAAGTTTTAAACATCTGGAAATGTGAGACCATTTGGTGTTGAATGTGAATTGTTTGCAAACATGTTTTTTGTATAAATTCAATAAATTCATTCAAATAAAAAACAAATCTGGATGATTCTATGGCATTTGTGATAAAAACTTTTTATTAAAAAATCTAGTACATCTAAAAATAAGAATTGTTCCTGTTGCAATTCAAATACGGGTGGGCGAATTAAAAACCACTTCGCAAGAAGTATTGTTTATTTCAACATCAAATGGACTTAAAATAATAGCCATTGTTTTTAGCTCGTCTTGCCACGCCAAATGAGGACAATTGATTTGTAAAAGCCAACTCATATGGCAAATATTGGCCAACTGGCGGGAATAATTAAATAAAACATTCTTAAATATAATTTTTAAAAAATTTTTTTATTATAACGTTTAATTTATTATTTTAAAATGGTCTTTATAATCAGTTTCGTTAGGGTTTGTAGTTGTCGAAAATTGGATAAAAATAACAAAAGCTTATCAATGTCGTTTGTTTTCCGCCATTGTTAATGATCTGACCAACTAGATGCTTATCCTTTTAATATTTGGTCTGTTATTTAATGAAGTCAATCTCATTTGTTCTTTGGCAGATGTTGACAATTTCCAACAATCCATGAAGTGTGAGAATGTTGACGACTGTAATTTGTGTTTCTTAAACCTGCGTGCACTTGTATTGATTACAGAAAAAAAAAACTTCATTATAACCGTGATAAACGATGTCAAATGGTCATTTAGACACGTTATTGAAAGTTAAATCAATAACGATTTCAAGTTTGGGAAAGCTTTATATAATTATTTTTTTGATAAGAAAATGTAGTTTGCTTGAAACATTGCGTGTAATATGTATATAGAGGAAGTTTATTTAATTTGCTGCAGGTCATGTTGATATTTACTGCAGTGTAGCCATAAAAAACATTACCAGTTCACACGAGTTTCAGATTTGAAACACCCACTATTTGATAAAGAGGTATTACCTCGAAATATATTATGGAACACTGTCACACATTAGATCAGTCGAAATTTTCACTTTTTTTAATCACTTAGTGTTTGTTCTTCGCAACACCGACATATTTCTATTTCTTCCATTGTGATAGTCTATGACAGCTCTATATTTTTGTAATGCTTTTTAAAAAATCAGTTTAATATGAAGTACTACCTTTTTAACATATGGTATACGAAATAATATAAATCAGTTATGATCTAAAATATATAATCCTAAAGTTATCATCAGCAGATTTGCTCCCTTCCTTTCTCAAACTTATCCATAAACACATACGCACACTAATAGAGCCGAATCAAGACAGCAGATCTTGGACAAACAAAAGTCTCAATATTCTACTGAATAAAGTTAGATCTAGTAAATAAAACAATGGCGCCCGATAGATATATATATATATATATATATATATATATATATGGCATGAAAGAGACAATATTTATTAATCATGATGAATTAAGAATTAAAAAGATGAAAGGGCAGCTGACCGGTTTCGTACCTCGCTCAACAGAGCCAAATATCGAGGTATCGTGTAAAAAATATAATAAAGATGCTATGAGAATTATAGCGAGGGAAAGGGGTAAAAAAAAATGAAAGAAAAAAAAAGAAAAACGAAAAAAAAGTTTAATCAAATAGAAACAACATTAAGCCCGAGGAGATTTTCTCTTTGCTTGCAAAGAGAAGGTATCAATGACTTAAGATCCTAGAAAGAATCTATATTGAGTTGATAGGGAGAGTGCGACTTAGTAAGAATGAAGAATAAGTCGACACTGAAATATATATATTTTAGAGAGAGAGATCATATATCGAGGTTCGATTAAGCAGTTCCGACTACAGACATATGAACAGTTCGGTTTATTTCAAATTAAGATACTTTTTAGGAATAGGTATCCAAGAAAATGCCAGTACTTCCGAGACTGGCAGACGTTGCCGAACTTCACCCAACAAACTGAATGTATTAAGCTTTATTTATTTTTTGTTGTGAAGTTATTTAACGAACGAAACTGTTGATTTTATCTTTTATTTACGTGTATTCTGTAATTTTGTTTCGGTACTTCTACACAACACGAACCGAAATGTTTATTTTTAGCTTAACTTCACCTATGTTCAGCAAAAATAATAAGGGTATTCAAAAAATTACGTAAAAGTCTGAACTTGACATGTCTAATTGATGGAAAAATAGTCGTCTGCCATGTAATGACCTTTTTTATTTGTATATTTCGGTAAAATTCGGAACTTGATTCGGCTTTCTCCGTTTGTAGTCTGAACTGTTTACGTAATGACTACCAGTCTCTGGATACCTATTTCTAAAAAAACACCATAATTAATATGAAGTTATTTCTTTAAATAGTTGTCCTCTTTCCTCTGTAAATTTTGAATTTATTTATTTTTTTTGTAAAACATTTACCATGATATGCGGATAAATCATAAGAATTAAACGATCTTAATATTTTATATCATTTAAAACATTTTCAGTTTGTATTGTATCGAAAACATTAAACAAACATTGTTGTTTTAGTTGCAAAAAAAGAGAACTGCTTTAAAAATGAAAATCATTTTTTTTTAATTTAAAAGGGTTCTATTATTTCTACAAACATTATTCATATTTAAATTAGCAACCTATTTTTAACTTCTTTTTCAATGTTTCTTTACTTTTTTTTTTTTTACTTATTTGAATGAGCAACTAGTCTTGACTCATTGATCACATCATTTTCTTCTTTTTTTTTATATGAAGAAGACAAACGTTTGGAATGGGGGAGATAGAACACGCCAGAGAAGGGGGGGGGGTAAAATATTTGAATAGACTCAAATGATGCATACGGAAAGTGATTGAAAGAGATTTGTTTCAACTTTTTATTATTTCTTTTTTTATTTATTTATTTAATTTAAGAAATAGATTTATAAACAGAATTTTTTTTTCAAAAAGGAACATGGATGCCATTTTGTTTTTTTCACCGCTTGATTTTATGTTTTTTTTTCAAAACAATCTCCGTGATCGCGTCTTATTCTGATTCATTTAGGATTTAAAGAAATTTAGAAAATAAATAAATAAAATAAATAAATAAAATAAATTAAAAAAAAACAAAACCGTTCGACACGCACCTGACGATACGAGTTTCGATGAAATATGCCCAACAGATAATGAAGCTATTCGTTTGTATTTAAGATTGAGGGTCGACGTTACACTCAAACCACCCGACCGGGAACGGCAAGTCGGATCTTTTGAAGAAAATACCCCCCCCCCTCCAAAAAAAATTAAAATCAACCCCGCCATTCGTGGAAAATATTGTAAGTTTTATTACTTACTCAAAAGGATGGAATCCATTCATGTCAATGAGGATTTGCATAAAAAGATCGTTTCTTTTATATTTCTGCATCAACATAAACTCACACAGAGAGCTGTCCACCATTCCGCTAGGCGTTCCACTGTGGCGTTTATCCTGTATTTTGTATAGCGAGAAATAAATTTCATCGATCTCAACGTGGAGACCTTGGCCCTAGCCCTATGTCTAAACATGACTCACAAAAGTAAGTCAAGGGTTTGTGTGCCCACTGCGCATTAATGGCGGAGCCATTTTATTTTATATTAGTGATGGGTCTTTTCTGCAAAAGATAAAAGATTCCGCAAGCCTGCTGCGTCAGGCCGAAAGGTCTGTTACGAGTAAATAGAGGAAGATGGTTTAAATCTCAGACTTCGTGATCTCACGAGAGCAGTAACGAGATCACATATTTTTTTACGAGATTTGGGGTCTACGTTGAGCATTTTCTCTCTAGAAGTACAACACTGATAACGAAAACGTTTTTGTTTTGTTTTTATCGAAGAGAAAACTTTAAAGGCAGGTAACTTTGCCGTTCCTATATGGCCGGGGTACCTCCTCGGTCGAGCCGGTGGGGGGGGGGGATTTGTCGACGATCTCCTCCGTGTGCGCTCGTCCACAAAGCGGAAGAAAAAGAGAGAAAGGGTGCGTGACTTGTTTTTTATAGGGAGTCAAATCACGCGTGGTCAAGCTGACCTGTTGGTTCCTGATTGACCGGAATCTTCGGCCAACGTGCTTTCACGAGATCAACCCCTCTTCTCTGCCTCAGAGATGAAGAAAGGCTGAGTAAACAAAGAAAGAAAGGAGTCGCAACAAATATCCCCTGGCCGGTTGTGGCGTCAGCCACACCTACACAGATAATTCGATTTGAATTATGATAAATGTGCAACAAATTTATCAATTTAGTTCCCCTCTTTAATTATTTTCTATTTAAACAAGTAGGTGTGGCTCAGCCATTGCATTATTTCTTTGAGGTTAAGCAAATGGTCTGTTTTTTTGATTTACGTGTTCGTCTCGGCCGTCGGATTCACAAGTTCCCACTCGAGTGTCCAACCAATCTGCAGATGGGCATATTGTGTTCGTCCATGTGTGATGCGCTGCATATTCGGACGTTCACAGCTAATTTCACTTGCATTCGAAACCAGCAAATCGCCGAAGCATTATGTATCATGGGAGGGTGGAAAGAACGAAATAGACAACACGAGATGAGGGTAGGCTGGTTCTTAGTGAGATGGGAGGATTTCTCATTCGCTTTTTGGATCTCAAACCCTGGGGGGGGGGGGGGTTCTTAGAAATCTTGCCCCAGAAACCATTGGCGTATATGTGATCCCCTTTTTAGGCAAAAGGGATGAAAATATGCAACACCTTCATCTATAAATAATAGTAAAATTATATTTTGCATACTAAAATATGTAAATCTATTCACGCAAAAAAGTAAATTCAAGATGTAGTCCTTTACGATTCAGTGGCAATAGGTCTTGTTTGGGGTTAACGAAAAAAAAATTTTTTAAATAAATATTTTTTTTTGTTCTTTGAGAAAGTTTAACACAAATCTACGGGAAATACCAACTTTAAATAAGAATTAACGGCACTTCTGCATTTCAACCGTCACTTGGACTTAATTGAAGAGTTACATTCATTCCACCAAGTTAACCGGAAGTGCCAGACTGAATTTTTTTTTCTCCCTAAATGGATCTGAATAACCTCAATCTGCGAGATATTGGTAGTTTAAAAACCGAGCCTCAGAAAACAATAGACTTTTTGCAGGCACACAAACTTATTTCGATTTTAATGATAAATTTTCATTCTAAAAAATCACTGAATATTTTGAGAAAGTTTTAATTCATACAATAAAAAAAATCACTGACTATTCATTAACATAAATTTTCGTTTTAAAAATCACTGACTATTTTGAGAGTTTTAATTCATACAATAAAAAAAATCACTGACTATTCATTAAAATGATAAATTTCCGTTTTAAAAATCACTGTTGACTATTTTGAGAAAGCTTTAATTCATACAATAAAAAAAACACATTTTTTTTTTTTTTTTTAATATTTTCATATTCAATAACGATACATTGTTCGCTGTTAATATTCTTCGCTGTTAATATTGTCATTTTGAATAAAAACATCTAATTCGATTACTTCCGGTTGGTTGTCTGCCCCTGCCTTCAAAAGAGGAAAGCAAATTATGTCCAAGTGACGGTTGAAATGCAGAAGTGCCGAATTAACTTTACGTTCAACTGGACTACCGCCCCGAAAGAAAAATTGAGCAAGTCTGTTTAAAATAAAATTATCATCTGAAAGTATAATGCTAAATCGAAAGCATTCCAAGCTAATCGTTACTATTGGTGACATAAATAATTTCAAAGGAAATAGTTGGGAATTTAATCAAAATTTATTTGGGTTTACCTACTTATTTGCGATCTATTTGCGTTAAAAATATTTAATGGGTTATAATCCTTTAAAGTTACCATAAATGTCAATTCTGAGTAAAGTGGCCATCTTTTGTCAGAGGAAGTAAGATTCATAACGTAAATAATTGCCTAAACAAAATGACTACTTTGCTCAGAATCGATATGTACGGTAACCATATAAAGGCTTATAACTTAAAATATATAACATTTTAACGCAAATAGGTCACAAATGAGTAGATAAACATAGAATACATTGTTTGACTAAGTTTTGAATTGTATTTCCTTTTAAAATAATTCGTCACCTATTCCAAATAATTGTATTTAGAGTTCTTTTTTGACGACATAAATTATTTTAAAAGAAAATGCAGTTTGGAAATTAGTCAAAAGCAATTTATTTGGGTTTACCTACTCATTTGTGACATATTAAATATTAAAATAGTTTTAACGCAAATATAAGATATAAGCATTTTAAGTTGCTGTAAATATTGGTTGTGAGTAAAGTAATAAGTGGTCAGACATGTTGTTTATGCGCAAGAAGTAAGGTACCGGACTCCTTATTACTTTACTCGCAACCAATATTTATGGCAATCTAAAATGCTTATATTATATATTAACATTTTTTAATGTAAATACGTCACTAATGAGTAGGTAAACCCAAATAAATCATTTGTGACTAATTTCCCAACTGTATTTCCGTTAAAATAATGTATGTCGCCAATAGTAATTATTACTTATTCCAAATAATTTTAGAGGGTTTTTTTGTTTGTTTTTTTTTAATTTTATTTTTTTAAGTATGGTTATGAAAAAAAAATGGTGGAATTAAAAAATTCCACCATTTTTTTTTCATTTTACTATTTTATTTTTCTTCATAACTTTGTGCCTTTTCTTAAATACTTCTTTCTACACTCGCTTTTCGTCCACGTCTCCAATTTTTTTTCGTCTCCCCCCCCATCACTGCTTATTTCAGCGTTGCTCAGTTTATGGTTGAGTTATTATTCGCCTTCATCTACTTTTTTTTTTCATTTTCTTAACGTTATTCAGTTTATCAATATAATTCTTATTCTTTGTGCCCCACCCCCGGGGGGTTTGTTAGGGGAAGGGGCTACTTCTGTTCCCTACTTTCCACCCTAGTAGAATCCGGCTTCAATCCGCACCTCCCAAAGCAGGAGGTCTGCCTGTCCCTGACGGCAATTCATCGAGAACAAGGTAGTTATTTCGACTTTTGCAATTTGAAACTAAGCTTAAATAAGACAAAAGCGAACCCCTTGGGCGTCGGCTGTTCAGCCCTACCCACTTCTGTTCAAGATGAGGGGTCGCGGGAAGGTAACGTGAAGCACATATAAAAGGGACACTCGTAATATAAGAATAATCTTTTCTTTTCGCGACGTATATTTTTAATAAAAAATAAATAAAATAATAATTTCTTAATTTTGCACATCGTCATTTTTTTTTTTTTTTTTAGATACATCGCGAATCTCTGAAGTGTTGTCCGTGCGTCAGTCTGTCACGCGTCAATTTGAAAAGAAATTTTCGTTGGTCTGTCACACTTGAATTTAAAATACTATTTTCGTCAGTCTGCCACGTTTAAATTTAGAATAGTTTTTCTTCTGTCGATTTTTCACGTTTATATTTGAAATAGCATGTTCGTTGGTCTGTCATTCTTTTCATTTGAAATACTATTATTTCTTTAGAAATAATATATCCGTTGGTCTGTCACGCTTAAATTTTAAATATAATTTTCGTCAGCTTGCCACGCTTAAGTTTGGGATACCATTTTCAGATGCGTCCACGCATCTAGATAAAATGCTCTGTCTGTCCATCATCCGACCGTTTGTCTGTCACACTAAGTTTAAACTGGCATTTTTTATCACGAAACGATGCGCAGATTGATAGACGCATCTTAAGAATGGGTCCGTTCTCTTCTATTTTAAGATTTTTGTTTTTTTTGTTTTAACGTTTTTTTTTTTTTCTTTTTAAAAATGTATAGACACCCTTAATTCAAGCCCGGGTCCATCACTTGAGCAGCTGTTATCAGCCATATGTCTCCCTTCCCCTTTTTTTTCTTCTTATTTTTCTCCGCTTACAACTAGGAGGTGCCCCCCCCCCCCCCACACTGTCCTCCTCCTCCGGGACAATTCGTGGCGGGTCGGCGGATAACTTCCTCATACCTCTTTTCCTTCTTCCATGTATAAAATATAAGGAAGTAAAAGTTATCCTCTCGTTCGTCCGTCCACTCCGCGTATCCATCATTGTTACTGATTATTAAGTAGCTTATTACTAGATTTCAAGAACACCCGCTTTTTTCTCATCCACATTACTCCCTAACCCAAAACTCCTTAACCCTAACCCGCTTTTTTCTCATCCATATTACTCCCTAACCCTAACCGTAACCCTAACCTTAACTCGCATTATATTCGATGGGATGCTTTTTCGTTGTGTTATTGTCTTCTCTTCCTACTACCGCCACTCCCTTTTCCTTCAACCGAGGTATTTCATCTTCTAACACCATCGCCTTTATTATTGCGTCTAATATACTTTACCTCTCTTCCTTGTTCCTCCCACCTCTTCCTTGTTCCTCCCACCTCTTCCTTGTTCCTCCCACCTCTTCCTTGTTCCTCCCACCTCTTCCTTGTTCCTCCCACCTCTTCCTTGTTCCTCCCACCTCTTCCTTGTTCCTCCCACCTCTTCCTTGTTCACCTCTCTCTTCCTTGTTCACCTCTCTCTTCCTTGCTATCACTCTCTCTTCCTTGCTATCACTCTCTCTTCCTTGCTATCCCTCTCTCTTCATTGCTATCACTCTCTCTTCCTTGCTATCACTCTCTCTTCCTTGCTATCCCTCTCTCTTCCTTGCTATCACTCTCTCTTCATTGCTATCACTCTCTCTTCATTGCTATCACTCTCTCTTCCTTGCTATCACTCTCTCTTCCTTGCTATCACTCTCTCTTCCTTGCTATCCCTTTCTCTTCATTGCTATCACTCTCTCTTCATTGCTATCACTCTCTCTTCATTGCTATCACTCTCTCTTCATTGCTATCACTCTCTCTTCATTGCTATCACTCTCTCTTCATTGCTATCACTCTCTCTTCATTGCTATCACTCTCTCTTCATTGCTATCACTCTCTCTTCATTGCTATCACTCTCTCTTCCTTGCTATCACTCTCTCTTCCTTGCTATCCCTCTCTCTTCATTGCTATCACTCTCTCTTCCTTGCTATCCCTCTCTCTTCATTGCTATCACTCTCTCTTCATTGCTATCACTCTCTCTTCCTTGCTATCCCTCTCTCTTCCTTGCTATCCCTCTCTCTTCCTTGCTATCACTCTCTCTTCATTGCTATCACTCTCTCTTCATTGCTATCACTCTCTCTTCCTTGCTATCACTCTCTCTTCCTTGCTATCACTCTCTCTTCCTTGCTATCACTCTCTCTTCCTTGCTATCCCTTTCTCTTCATTGCTATCACTCTCTCTTCATTGCTATCACTCTCTCTTCATTGCTATCACTCTCTCTTCCTTGCTATCACTCTCTCTTCCTTGCTATCCCTCTCTCTTCCTTGCTATCCCTCTCTCTTCCTTGCTATCCCTCTCTCTTCATTGCTATCCCTCTCTCTTCATTGCTATCACTCTCTCTTCATTGCTATCACTCTCTCTTCCTTGCTATCACTCTCTCTTCCTTGCTATCCCTCTCTCTTCATTGCTATCACTCTCTCTTCCTTGCTATCACTCTCTCTTCCTTGCTATCACTCTCTCTTCATTGCTATCACTCTCTCTTCATTGCTATCCCTCTCTCTTCATTGCTATCCCTCTCTCTTCATTGCTATCCCTCTCTCTTCATTGCTATCACTCTCTCTTCATTGCTATCACTCTCTCTTCATTGCTATCCCTCTCTCTTCATTGCTATCCCTCTCTCTTCCTTGTTCCCCCCTTCTCTTCCTTGTTCCCCCCTTCTCTTCCTTGTTCCCCCCTTCTCTTCCTTGTTCCCCCTTCTCTTCCTTGTTCCCCCCTTCTCTTCCTTGTTCCCCCCTTCTCTTCCTTGTTCCCCCCTTCTCTTCCTTGTTCCCCCCTTCTCTTCCTTGTTCCCCCCTTCTCTTCCTTGTTCCCCCCTTCTCTTCCTTGTTCCCCCCTTCTCTTCCTTGTTCCCCCCTTCTCTTCCTTGTTCCCCCCTTCTCTTCCTTGTTCCCCCCTTCTCTTCCTTGTTCCCCCTTCTCTTTCTTGTTCCCCCTTCTCTTTCTTGTTCCCCCTTCTCTTTCTTGGACCCCCTTCTCTTTCTTGACCCCCTTCTCTTTCTTGACCCCCTTCTCTTTCTTGTCCCCCTTCTCTTTCTTGTCCCCCCTTCTCTTTCTTGTCCCCCCTTCTCTTTCTTGTCCCCCCTTCTCTTTCTTGTTCCCTCTTCTCTTTCTTGTCCCCCCTTCGCTTTCTTGTCCCCCCCTCGCTTCTCTTTTCTTCTCTTTGTCCCCCCCTTCTCTTCTCTTCTCTTCCTTGTTCCTCTCCTCCCCTTCTCTTCCTTGCCCCCCCCTTTCATTGCATCTCTTTCTCTACTTCTTTGTCCTTACACTGTCTCCCCCATTGTCCTCTCACTTTCTCTTCCTTATTTTTTATGTCTCTTCAGTTATTCTCTACCCCTCCACCCCTTCAGTATTTACCTTATCCTCCTTCTCCCCTCTTTATCTTTCCTCCTACTCTTCCTGTTTTCTTCTAACCTCCCTTTTTTCTCCCTCCCTTTTCTTTCCTATCACTCTCCCTTCCTTTTCCTCTTTACATCTTTCTTTTCTCTACCAAACTGACTCTTGCCTCTCCCTCCGCCTTTCTCTCTTAGGTTCTCTTTGTTTTCTGACACTAAATAACTTTCTTCTCTGCCGCCCTGATTTCAAAATAAGTGGAAAGGTCGTGACTGTCTTTCGGGATCAAAACGGCACTTCACTCGGAGAATTGGCGGGGGTTTTGTGAACGGATGAATAGTGTACAGCAAGATCAATTCACCGTGGCCTTAAAAAACATAACATAAATAAAATCAGTAAAAAGGGAGAGAGATCCTATATGCACTATATTATATACATTGTGTGCGTTTATATATATATATTATAATTACACACACACACATTGGTCTTTATTTATAGAGTGAATATGTATGCTTTAAGCGGTGCAAAATGGCGGAAATAATGCTGACAAAAAGACGTGCAGTGATGACGTCACTGGACTACTTCGTCGAAGACTATGAGAACGAAACGATGAAAGTAAAAGCGCGAAAACACAACCCAAAATGCAAACAGCGAATAAACAAAATTCCGTAAATATCGCTTCTCAAGGTCGAAAACTCTTTGAAGATAAAGAAACAATTCGGAGCGAAGAATGTCGCATCACTTTTATCCAATTTGATTTTCTTTCTCATTCATACGATTTATCAAATTTGACAACTTTTGTGTCTGTATTGTCGACGAAAAGCAAAAAAAAAAGAAAAAAAGTCGTACGTTAATCGGAAAATAAAATAAATTCCCATAAAAGATTCTTAATTAACACTTTCACTTATTTTTACGGCTTCGTTCTCAACCATTTTGTTTGTCAACCATTTTGTTTGTCAACCATTTTGTTTGTCAGCCATTTTGTTTGTTTTCTTCCATATGCGCTTCATCTGATTCCAACTTCAAAATATATCGACACGTTAAGATTTGAAGCGTTGAGAGCACATTTTTCCACATTCTCTCCTTCTACCATCAGACCTGGTCTCAACCCCATCATGGCGTCCAGAAGTAGATAGCGCTCACTCTGGTCCCAAGTATACGGGAAAGGTACAAATAAAGTTCTATTAGACGTACGAACCTGCAATTTTAACGGAATATATACAAGTCAGGTCGCAGATTTCATGTATTCGTTGAATTGAAAGCGAATGCAAACTAACTTTCTAATACCGTCGGAAGGTATACGTTCGTTTCTTCTCCAGTTACCTATGGATGGAATAGTAGGGCAACTAGCCGAGAAGAAGGAAACTCATACCAGATGTGATTCCAATCGTCTAAGATTTCTCTTTGCAACTGGGCTTAAGTAATGCTAGTTGCAAGAAGTCGAACAGATACCCTTTCATGGAGTACCCTGAAAGACAGACACATCGATACAATTGAATAAAGTACGTATTTTTAATAAGTCATAACCACTGGTTTCACGCTGCTAGCGATTCATCAGATGACCCTCACACTTTATTGTGGTACGATTACTTCTGGTTCATATATATCGGGACTATCTGTTAAATACCCGGTAAATACTTTCTGAACGTTTTATCGGATAGTTCTAATCCATGCTGTTGACGTTTCGGATACAAAATATTTAAAAATAATTTATATAAAAAAGCAGATATTAACCTGCGAATGCTTCGGGAGAGACAATATATTATCTTGGGCTTTATTCGGAACTCGCTTTGGCCGTGATTCTCGGAACTTAATTGTTTGATGGGCGCATTATGGTAATACATCCCGGGGGGAATCTCAGGTTAAAATGCATTTTAGCCTGAAGATCCCCCCCCCGGGGATGAAACGCGGGAGCCTCTGTGTAGGTTAATTGCCATAAATATATTTTCATAGCTTACTACCTAGCTCTACTTACGTATCGAGCACTGTTGAAGTAAATACTGAAAATTGATACATAAAAAATTATATCTCCTTATAAAATTTTATGTGGATACATGAAATACTAATATATATATATATATATATATATATAATTACACACGCATTGGTCTTTATTTATAGAATGAATGATATGTATGCTTTAAGCAGTGCAAAATGACGGAAATAATGTTAACAAAAAGTGATGACGTCATTGGACTACTTCGTAGAAGACTATGAGAATGAAACAATGAAAGAAAAAGCGCGAAAACAACGCAAAATGCAAACAGCGAATAAACAAAATTCCGTAAATATCGCTTCTCAAGGTCGAAAACTCTTTGAAGATAAAGAAACAATTCGGAGCGAAGAATGTCGCATCACTTTTATCCAATTTGATTTTCTTTCTCATTCATACGATTTATCAAATTTGACAACTTTTGTGTCTGTATTGTCGACGAAAAGCAAAAAGCAAAAGTCGTACGTTAATCGGAAAATAAAATAAATTGCCATAAAGGATTCTTAATTAACAACACTTTCACTTATTTTTACGGCTCCGTTCTCAACTTCCATGGTTGAAGTGGGGAGGGGTTTGTTTTTTTTTGGGGGGGGTATCCGGGTTTCATTCGCGGAACAATAACTACCAGGAAATTGATCCTAGATCATTGGTCCATGGAAACATCCTTCGAAGTCGCTACAAAAAAAAAACAACTGACGTATTTGTATTAGTAGTATTACAAGCGGGGCCCGTGTAAATTACACGAAATGATGTTTTCAATACTAATTATCTTGTTCCTAACCTCTACATGTTTGAATAAAATACGATAAGATTTGACTTGTATATTTATTTTTTAAAAATGAGCAATACATGAAACAACTTACAAAACTTCTTTATATACAATATTTCAAGTGAAGGTAATATTTCAACGACTAAACCTTACTTTGTAAATGCTTAAGATTATATTAAATTTGGCTCCAATTCATGAGTATTGATTTACTCCTCTCCATGAGTTAGGCACAAGGCCAGTTTTTATCTTACTCCCACAAGTAAGATGTGACCCAAGGTCGGGTCGGTAAAGTGGGGTTTAAAAATTGCCTGGGCAGCCCCGTCGGCATTCCCCGGTAGCAATAAACTTACTCCTCCCCAAAGAGGGGAGGCAAAGCCTGGGAAGGTGGACCTCCCAGAACTGCACAGAACAGACCCATTGACCGGCGTAAATCAAGACCCGAAGGCCAAGACAACGCCAGTATGGGGTGCAGTATCCATCGGAACAGATACTACACTTTGATCTTAGCCAAAAGGCCAAGAACGTATCGGATGTCCGTTGCTTTCGATGTAAGCGTGACACACAAAATAATATACCGCTATCGTATTAATGTGTCTTCCTGGTTGTCCCTTCCCTACCACCCTCCCCCCTTGCATGTAGAAAAAAAATCCTAGAAGTTGGTTGGGATCGAACTATAAACCAGTCGGGCCGACGTCGAACACCGACGTCAAAATCCTACGTCGCTAACCGTCGCGCCAAAGGGATATACTTGAAAGATATTTGAAAATTAGGTGACTTGAATGTTTTTACAAATCTAGATTCGGCACACATGCGCAGAGATCTTGATGTAAGCGTGACACACGAACACACACGCTATCATATTAATTAGTAGTATTATTATTATTAGTAGTAGTAGTATTAGTAGTAGTATTTTTAGTGGTGGTAGTAGTAGTGGTATTATTAGTACTGGTAGTAGTAGTGGTATTATTAGTAGTGGTAGTACTAGTGGTATTATTAGTATTATTATTAGTAGTAGTGGTACTACTACAACAACTTCCATGGTTGAAGTGGGGAGGGTTTTGTTTTTTTTTTATCCGGGTTTCATTCGCGGAACACTAACTACCGAGAAATTGATCGCAGATCATTGGTTTATGGAAACATCCTTCGAAGTCGCTACAAAAAAACAAAAAAACAACTGACAATGCTTAGAACTACATAAACGGCAACTGCTGATTAACAGCGATCGGCAACTGTAATTAAGTTGCCCAGGTGAAGTTGGTTTCCATGGCAACGTTGCCTGAACACAAGAGTTTAAATTAAGAAACCGAAATAATGAGTGGGTTCGAACCGCCAATACTTCCCGCCATCCACCTCCTTAAAAGAAAATCATTTGAGATTTTTGTATTTTTTAACTGATGTTGGTGCCTTTGTGCGTTGTTTTGTGATGTGTGATGTGTGAAAAGGGAGACCACGGTGGTCATAAATGTTCATCTCTGAAATCCAGAGATCGGTCTATCTCAGGGGCGGGCAATCTCCGGCCCGCGGGTCATATCCGGCCCGCGAAGGCTTGGCGTCCGACTCGCCACCCTGTTATGCTTTATTATTGCAATCCGGCCCGCGGACCTCTCAGTAAAACTTATATCATTTTGTGACATAGACGTAAAAGTAGGTTTCAATTAAGATTTACAGTGGGATAAAAATGGATGAATATCAGCGAGCGATGATGCATGTATATTTCAGTTTTCTTTAACTATTAAGAGATAAAAATAGAAAAAGAAAAAGAGAGAGGCAAAGAGGAAACGTGAGACGAGGAAAGGGCATGAAACAGAACCTAATGTGAGGTGTCAAAACGTCATTATTTTTATGATTCCAAAATGGCTCTTCCTCGGCGCCTTTTATAACATCACATACAGAAGTCTCTTGAGAAAAAATATCAGATTTGTCGAGTGTTCAATGCAATTTTTGTACAATTTATTCATGTAAACAAAATATAGTAATTCTGAGATTTCGTTTTTCACTCCGGCCCGCGATCTCCTTCCAAAAGTCTCATCTGACCCTCACTCTGAAAAGGTTGCCCGCCCCTCGTCTATCTTTATCGTCATAACAATTGTGAACGTGCGTCTGCGTACGTTCACTGCACAGGTCGTGATCGTCCAGTCGTTGCTCGATTCCAACACCGGTCGCAGTGTCAGTCGTGTTGTTTCAGTCAGTGCTGCAACGGAAGTTGTCTCCCTCCAAATAAAATGACAAAATTCCAGTTTAAAATAAGTAACAAAGGTTAACTTTTAGGGGGGTTACAATGATACCCGCTTTCTTCTACTGAACAAAAGAGAATGGCAAATGAGAATTCTTAACCGGCCAAATCAAAACACAAGTCCAAGCGAACACAAATAGACTTTTCCGTGAACCAACGAAAACCAACTGGCCGTCAGACCCCAGAAAACCAAACTGATCACCTCCTTTCAATCTGCTGATATATATATATATATATATATAAGTATAAATTTTTATTTATACAAACATTATTGGTTACATATGTGCATACATGTTTCGGTAGCACTTTTCGCAGAAAGTCAACCTCATCAGACCAAGGATTGAGAGAAATGGTCTGATGAGGTTGACTTTCTGCGAAAAGTGCAACCGAAACATGTATGCACATATGTAACCAATAATGTTTGTATAAATAAGAATGTATACTTATAAACAGCTCTACTTGTTATTGAGCACTTTTTATAAACACTTGAGTTTCAACGGATTTACATGTACAGAAACTAATACAATGCATGTACTATATATATATATATATATATATATTCGCGTTTCCTTTTTTTTTGACAGACTACGCTGTCATCCACTTGAAAATTATGGCCATCCTTATTTATGAACATAAAAAAACTACTGCCTCAGAGTTCCGTATCTGGACAGCCATTAAGTTTGGAAGGCTCAGAGTTGGTTATAACCACAGCAGGAAACCTCATATCTGTAGAACCATTGCTTTTTTCAAGTAGACACATCGTATTCTGGGTGGTCGAAACTCCAGACAAGACCTATTTCCAATTTCTTGTGTGTTTTGTCTTCTCTCGGTTAAATATCTCTCACTCACAGCAAGCCTGTTAATCGCCTGCATTGCAAACATTATTTTCGTATGCGTAAGAGAAAGACAGGCCGATTGATAGACGGGATAGCCCGTCTCGTTACACCCAGCCACACTATCCTCATTGGAGACAGTATAGTAGTAAGAAGCGTCCTCCATCGTTAAAATCTCGCCAGCTAAGCCAGAGAGAGAGAGAGAGAGAGCTTCGCCCGGAAATAACATGGTTTTGTAACTTCCGTCTGACGTAACTCTCTGGGCCTTTCCACTCGAGCACGGCTCTCGCTATATAACATATATTTAAAAACCGGAAGGAACTTGAGTTATCCGCCCTTACGTAATTTTGGTGAAAAACGAAGATCACCATGTTTAATTTCTTTTGTATTTCTTACAATAACCAATAGTATCAACTAATCTATTAAGTATTGTTTGTACCCAAGGAAATACATTATTATTTTAGTACAAAACAAGTTTGGTAATAATGCCGCGCCAAATAATTAACGTTAATAATAATTAACGACCGTAATAATTAACGTTAATAATAATTAACGTTAATAATAATTAACGACCGTAATAATTAACGTTAATAATAATTAACGTTAATAATAATTAACGACCGTAATAATTAACGTTAATAATAATTAACGACCGTAATAATTAACGACCGTAATAATTAACGTTAATAATAATTAACGTTAATAATAATTAACGTGAATAATAATTAACGTTAATAATAATTTACGTTGATAATAATTAACGTTGATAATAATTAACGTTGATAATAATTAACGTTGATAATAATTAACGTTAATAATAATTAACGACCGTAATAATTAACGTTGATAATAATTAACGACCGTAATAATTTACGTTAATAATAATTAACGACCGTAATAATTTACGTTAATAATAATTAACGACCGTAATAATTTACGTTAATAATAATTAACGACCGTAATAATTTACGTTAATAATAATTAACGACCGTAATAATTAACGTTAATAATAATTAACGACCTTAAACTAGTAAATTGCCTTTAATGTATCGTCTGTTTTATTCTCATTTGACATGAACTTGAATGATCTTTGTGACATTTCTCCAAAATGTTTCTTTTTAAGTTTCAATTGCTAATTGCGATTGCTTCCTCGATCTGATTTTCCTTGCGCAAGCGATTAATTTCTTTTCTTAGATTCACTGATATATTTTTAATCGTTGTTGGTGGAAAAGACGAAAGAATCCGTTTCGTTTCGTTTCGTTTTTTGTTTTTTTGCGTAAAAATGCTAGATTAGCGAAAGAAGTGGGAACTGTTTGCCATCTTCGCATTTCTAATCAAACGAACAAGTGGAAGGAAGAAAGAACATAAGAAGCGATAACTGAAAGGTTTCCAACCGTTGATTAGAAATTAGAGGATGTTAGCTGGAAACACGTGTAGGAAACGAGCGATTTCTTATGCCTCTTTAACCCGTCTCTCTTTTATTTGCTGTTGTGTGTGAAAATTAGAAAGATAAAGAAAAGGTTGCAGTAACTTTTTGATCAATACGTTTTGTGAATAGCTGTTATCTTCCGTGTATAAGACGCAGCCGTATTTTAAAGAAAATATCGTGTGAGAAAGAAAAGAAGTATCCCCCCCCCAAAAAAAACCCACTAAATATTTAAGGTAAAGAATTGTTTTTTTTCTTATTCGCGCATCTCTCTCAACTCTCTGTCAATCTCTCTCTCAACTCTGTCAATCTCTCTCTCAACTCTCTATATCAATCTTTCTCTCTCTCAACTCTCTATATCAATCTCTCTCTCTCTCTCTCAACTCTCTATATCAATCTCTCTCAACTCTCTATATCAATCTCTCTCAACTCTCTATATCAATCTCTCTCAACTCTCTATATCAATCTCTCTCAACTCTCTATATCAATCTCTCTCTCTCAACTCTCTATATCAATCTCTCTCTCTCAACTCTCTATATCAATCTCTCTCAACTCTCTATATCAATCTCTCTCTCTCAACTCTCTATATCAATCTCTCTCTCCCAACTCTCTATATCAATCTCTCTCTTTCTCAACTCTCTATATCAATCTCTCTCTCTCAACTCTCTATATCAATCTCTCTCTCTCTCAACTCTCTATATCAATCTCTCTCTCTCTCTCAACTGTCTATATCAATCTCTCTCTCTCAACTGTCTATATCAATCTCTCTCTCTCAACTCTCTATATCAATCTCTCTCTCTCAACTCTCTATATCAATCTCTCTCTCAACTCTCTATATCAATCTCTCTCTCTCAACTCTCTATATCAATCTCTCTCTCTATACTCTCTATATCAATCTCTCTCTCTCAACTCTCTATATCAATCTCTCTCTCTCTCTCTCTTTCTCTCAACTCTCTATATCAATCTCTCTTTCTCTCAACTCTCTATATCAATCTCTCTTTCTCTCAACTCTCTATATCAATCTCTCTTTCTCTCAACTCTCTATATCAATCTCTCTTTCTCTCAACTCTCTATATCAATCTCTCTCTCTCTCTCTCTCTCAACTCTCTATATCAATCTCTCTCTCTCAACTCTCTATATCAATCTCTCTCTCTCAACTCTCTATATCAATCTCTCTCTCTCAACTCTCTATATCAATCTCTCTCTCTCAACTCTCTATATCAATCTCTCTCTCTCTCTCTCAACTCTCTATATCAATCTCTCTCAACTCTCTATATCAATCTCTCTCAACTCTCTATATCAATCTCTCTCTCTCAACTCTCTATATCAATCTCTCTCTCTCAACTCTCTATATCAATCTCTCTCAACTCTCTATATCAATCTCTCTCTCTCAACTCTCTATATCAATCTCTCTCTCTCAACTCTCTATATCAATCTCTCTCTTTCTCAACTCTCTATATCAATCTCTCTCTCTCAACTCTCTATATCAATCTCTCTCTCTCTCTCAACTCTCTATATCAATCTCTCTCTCTCTCTCAACTGTCTATATCAATCTCTCTCTCTCAACTCTCTATATCAATCTCTCTCTCTCTCTCAACTGTCTATATCAATCTCTCTCTCTCAACTGTCTATATCAATCTCTCTCTCTCAACTCTCTATATCAATCTCTCTCTCTCAACTCTCTATATCAATCTCTCTCTCTCAACTCTCTATATCAATCTCTCTCTCTCTCTTTCTCTCAACTCTCTATATCAATCTCTTTCTCTCAACTCTCTATATCAATCTCTCTTTCTCTCAACTCTCTATATCAATCTCTCTTTCTCTCAACTCTCTATATCAATCTCGCTCTCTCTCTCTCAACTCTCTATATCAATCTCTCTCTCTCAACTCTCTATATCAATCTCTCTCTCTCAACTCTCTATATCAATCTCTCTCTCTCAACTCTCTATATCAATCTCTCTCTCTCAACTCTCTATATCAATCTCTCTCTCTCTCAACTCTCTATATCAATCTCTCTCTCTCAACTCTCTATATCAATCTCTCTCTCTCAACTCTCTATATCAATCTCTCTCTCTCAACTCTCTATATCAATCTCTCTCTCTCAACTCTCTATATCAATCTCTCTCTCTCAACTCTCTATATCAATCTCTCTCTCTCAACTCTCTATATCAATCTCTCTCTCTCAACTCTCTATATCAATCTCTCTCTCAACTCTCTATATCAATCTCTCTCTCTCAACTCTCTATATCAATCTCTCTCTCTCAACTCTCTATATCAATCTCTCTCTCTCAACTCTCTATATCAATCTCTCTCTCTCAACTCTCTATATCAATCTCTCTCTCTCAACTCTCTATATCAATCTCTCTCTCTCAACTCTCTATATCAATCTCTCTCTCTCAACTCTCTATATCAATCTCTCTCTCTCAACTCTCTATATCAATCTCTCTCTCTCAACTCTCTATATCAATCTCTCTCTCTCAACTCTCTATATCAATCTCTCTCTCTCTCAACTCTCTATATCAATCTCTCTCTCTCTCAACTCTCTATATCAATCTCTCTCTCTCTCAACTCTCTATATCAATCTCTCTCTCTCAACTCTCTATATCAATCTCTCTCTCTCAACTCTCTATATCAATCTCTCTCTCTCTCTCTCAACTCTCTATATCAATCTCTCTCTCTCTCTCTCTCAACTCTCTATATCAATCTCTCTCTCTCTCTCTCAACTCTCTATATCAATCTCTCTCTCTCTCTCTCAACTCTCTATATCAATCTCTCTCTCTCTCTCTCAACTCTCTATATCAATCTCTCTCTCTCTCTCTCAACTCTCTATATCAATCTCTCTCTCTCTCTCTCAACTCTCTATATCAATCTCTCTCTCTCTCTCAACTCTCTATATCAATCTCTCTCTCAACTCTCTATATCAATCTCTCTCTCTCAACTCTCTATATCAATCTCTCTCTCTCAACTCTCTATATCAATCTCTCATTCTCTCAACTCTCTATATCAATCTCTCTCTCTCTCAACTCTCTATATCAATCTCTCTCTCTCTCTCAACTCTCTATATCAATCTCTCTCTCTCAAATCTCTATCAATCTCTCTCTCCCAACTCTCTATATCAATCTCTCTCTCTTTCTCTCTCTATATCAATCTCTCTCTCTCTCTCTCAACTCTCTATATCAATCTCTCTCTCTCTCTCAACTCTCTATATCAATCTCTCTCTCTCTCAACTCTCTCTATCAATCTCTCTCTCTCAACTCTCCCTATCAATCTCTCTCTCTCAACTCTCTCTATCAATCTCTCTCTCTCTCAACTCTCTATATCAATCTCTCTCTCTCAACTCTCTATATCAATCTCTCTCTCTCTCTCTCTCTCTCTCAACTCTCTATATCAATCTCTCAACTCTCTATATCAATCTCTCTCTCTCTCAACTCTCTATATCAATCTCTCTCTCTCTCTCAACTCTCTATATCAATCTCTCTCTCTCTCTCAACTCTCTATATCAATCTCTCTCTCTCTCAACTCTCTATATCAATCTCTCTCTCTCAACTCTCTATATCAATCTCTCTTTCTCTCAACTCTCTATATCAATCTCTCTCTCAACTTTCTATATCAATCAATCTCTCTCTCAACTCTATATCAATCTCTCCACTTCTTCCAACCATATCTCCTCCCAACTTTCTCTCTTCCTCATTTTCCCTTTCTTCCTCTCCCCTTCTCTCTCCTTCTGTCTTTTCCTCTCTCCTCTCTCTTCTCTCTCTTTTTATTCTCCCTCCTCTTTCTCTCTCCTTTACCTATCTTTATTTCCCTTTTGTTTCTTTTTCTACCTTTCTCACCTATAAGCTAAAGCATTTAAATCTCCCTCCAACAACATCTATTACCCCCCCCCCCTTTAGATCCCTTAAGCGGGGACACCTGTGCATTGTGACCAACAGATTGTCCTTGGAGTCCAAGCCCTCAACCCCACACATGCAAAAAAAGAAATCGAGGTTCTGTGCCCGGTTCAAATTACACGTCGTTTTAAAACTGGGGATGTCTTTATTTCTTACATGTTTATTCGAACCTTGTTGCTGGACTCTTAAGTAGTCATGTCAAAGCCTCCATTTAAAAAAAATTCTTTTCATGAAAACGGGGGAGGGAGACGAGTGTCTAGAGTCAGATTAAAAGGGGGCGACGACATAATTGTTATTTATGTGAAGCAGGTGACACAGGTTCGAATAGTTCCCTTTGATTCTGTCATTTTTTTTCTTTCTGATATTTATGTATTTGCTCCCCCCCCCCCAAAAAAAAACAAAACAAAAACGGCATTCGTTTAAGAATCCGTCGAGAACTTCCCCGAATAGGTATGAATATGTAATATATTAAATGCCAAGGGTACACTGAAAGCACAGCCTACTTTAGTTGTTTTTTCTTTCATTTATATATATATATATAAGATCCAAAACACAGTTTGTTGATCACTTTAACTGCTCGTGTGATTTAGCCGCCGACTCGCTATTTACAAAGTTAAATTCCTCTTTAATTATTAGCTGATTCCCTATGGCCGAGGGGTTAACGCTTTTGACTACAAATCAGTGGCGATTTGTGATCGGAGTTCGGGCCCGCCGATCGTTGAGAATTAACTTCCTGCACTGAAGATTGCGTTAGCATGAAACATCGATGTCTGTAGGTAATAAATAATTAATATTTATTTATAAATATTATATATATATATATATATATATATATATATATAGGGTGGGCAAAAATAAGGGTCCTATTTTTAAAAATTTATAACTTCTTTATTTATTGATTTTTTTTTTTTTTTTTTTTTTTTTTTTTTTTTTTTTTTTAGAATAAGTAAAGGACCCCTTCCGAAGCAAGCATGAGCCGTAATAGCCCTAAGGAACGTACCCTCATTTAGAAAACATTATTTTTGCTTAAAAAACTCAAAACAGTGTAAAAAACAATACTTTAGTTTTTGTAAGTTTTAAGAAGTGTTTTTCGGCTAAAATTTGTTTTGTTTATTTCAAAAAATCTCGGAAGGGTCAGTCTACACACACATAAAGTTTGGTGAGTTTAACTTTTATTTTGTGGAAGTTATTCAAATTCAAGTTATTCAAATTTAAAGATAGGACCCTTGTTTTGGCCCACCCTGTATATATATACCAATATTTATCAAATTCTTTTCGAGCTTTGCTATCATCAGTGTAGGGAGTACTAATTTCAGACGGTAAGGAGCACGAACCCTGTTGCAGAATCAGCCTAGACTCAGCAAGCTAGCGCTCTAAATCCCACGGCCAAGAGAAATTTATCACACAAAAGAATGGAAATTAAGTTCTATTTGTTCCAAACAAAGCGGGCGACAGACAGCATTCTTAAATATACAGCTCACCCTACACACCCCAATATCACACGGGATTTCATGTCTTTACGAGACCATCGTCAGATATCGTTTCAGTGGTAATTTACTTAGTTGAATTATTTCACACGTCTGTAAATGTAATATACCTTTTTACTACTCGTGCTAATCAGTGTATAAGCAATTATATTTATTTTTTTAATTGGTAACATTTAGTACTGTATAAAATAACGTTTCAATAAATACTATTCTCTTAGTTTATAAAACGTATTATTTTTAAATCTATTAACTCTTTACAAATTATAGAAATCTATTATTATACTAAAGCTGAGTCAATCAACGTGTATTTATATGTAAAGTATTCCGGGAGAAACAATAGAGGTGGCCTCTAATTGTTGCATAGCCCCTTCTGCTTGGACCGCGGCAGTTCTCGTTTTGTATACTCGTCCCGGAACGGGTCGTGGCTGTTCTCGTTTAAACACTGGTCGTCATTTTTTTAACACCAAAAATCATATAGTTTGCATACCTTTAAATTTCTCGTCCCCTCTCTTCTTTCCTCGTCGCGTGGAGGGGTGTGTTGTCTAGTGGTTGAATTCTTTCTTCTTTCTTTCTGCCGAAACATCGTCGCTACAACAAAAACTTCATGATCGACTCGGAAGACAAACAATTTAAAAAATTTAATTTCTGTTTTATTTCAAGCGTTAGTTATCTGTCAGCTTGGAGATATTCACTAACGTCGAGAGAGAGAGAGAGAGCAAATTACTGCTTTTGTAATTACTTATAAATTAAGTCTTAACCATTCGTGGAGGGGGGAAAAGAGATCTTTCGCCTGTATTTTCTTAGGGAAATAATTCCTCTATGTAAGTTGCAGACTACATGGTAAAAATCACGTCTGATAGGTTCGCCTCCAAAACCCAGACTGCTAAAACTCGCTTCTCACGAAGAACGAGTGACGTCACGGATCCCTCTGCTTTCCACGCAAAGGCCGTGACGTCACAGAGCCTCTATCGCAGGTGCACATTGACCCTTGATCTGAGGTCTTGTCACGCGGTGACCCTGTTACGTCTGTGAGCTCCGACTGTGAGAACAGCCCTTATTCTGCACTCGACTGCACGGGTCCACCTGCACTAATTAGCACAAGTCAAACCAACGATTTCCAACAGATACGTCCATTCTCATAGGGCCATTATCCAACATAACCTCAAAGCGCTCTCTAAGAGAGGAATGAGGCAAAATCTCTCGTAAAACTTCAAATATATCCTATTTTGATTCAATTTAAATCATATATAAAATTATCCGGCAAGACCATTGAAGTTGTCTTAAATTTCTACGTTGCATTTTTAAGGGATCTAGGGGGGGGGGGCAGAACCCCTTAAAACTTACGTATATTCGATTTTAATTAGATTAAAGCTATATGGATAAGACACTAATTAAGAGTTTTCCAAAATTTTAGTTTCTTCTGACTATATTAGGGGCGAAACGGGAACAGTGAAAAACAACATTTATAGTGTTATGAGCATAGTGATAAAGGACATAATATACCTCCTTAAATACCGAGCAACGTCGGGTCACCCTGCTAGTCAATAACTATTAGAGGTAAATCTCCTCAGAGAAAACCCTACGTAACTGAAGTTAGACATCTTTCTCCAAGCGTTCTGTCTCTTCTTGGGGGAATTGTCTGAAACAGTTGCCACATGTTCTGTCTACGTTTCGCAGATGCCCGTGTAATTTGATATTTTATTTTATTCGCGAAGGAATAAGACAGAAAAGACAAGGGGAGATAATCACGACTGCATTTTTTGTTTTTTGGGTTTGTGGGATTTGCCGGTTAAAATACTAGGGAGGAAGAGTCAAGGCGGAAGTTGAGCATGGGAGATAATGGTTACCAGAAAGTTCGTATATCTGTTCAGATTATAAATAGGAAGAAAGAAACGATGATAAGTGGCTTCATGAAATTTATGGGATGCGTGATCTGGCTTTGATTGAGAATCATGACAAAATAGAGTCAGCAATAAACTGAACAAAATGGCGTCAGCAATAAACTGAACAAAAAATGCATGTCATTAGTTTTGTATTTTTATCAGGTTTTCGTAGTCGGAGGGCGGAAGGAGTCGGAGTCGAAATTTTTAAAATTTTATTTTATTGTTGATGGTCTTAACTTAATTCTGGGGGCAACACCGCAGCTAGTTTTAATATACAAACAGCAAAAAGTTGTCCCTCATATTTCGATCATTTTATGGTTGTAAATTCTGTTGCTGACGAGCCTAGAAATTGTGAGAAAAGGGAAAATAAAGTTGCTGGAAAGACAAAGAAAATTGGATAAAACAACCGTTGAAACTGTTAAAACAGATCGCCGGAAGTTGTTAGAACATTTTCAGTCGAATAGCAAAATAAATTAGAAAAAAACAAAAAAAAAACAATGCTATCTCTCAGATAAATTGACAGAAATTATAAATATTGGAATAGTTTAAAACAAAGAACTGGAGTCGAATATTTTGGAATGCTCGAAGTCGGACTTTATAATCTCTGCAACCTTGATGTTTTTTTTATAGAAATGGTTGATCAAATGTTTTTAAGTTATTTTATGTTTATTTATCGTGTATAAATTGATCTCGTGTATATTATCATTATCATTATCATTATTATTATTATTATTATTATTTCTTCTTTCTTACTATTTTTTATTTCTTACTATTTTTTATTTCTTATTTATTTCTTACTATTTTTTATTTCTTATTTTATTTTTATTTCTTTATTTTTATTTTTATTTATTTCTTATTTTTTATTTTTATTTATTTCTTATTTCTTATTTATTTCTTATTTATTTCTTATTATTTCTTACTAGGAGTTCCAACACCGGTTATTACCAATAATCGTTCATTTATAAAAACAGGCGGTCTTCCTTGGAGTCTGAGTGACAACAGGTCTTTCCAGATTTTCAGTACTCTTCTTTTGGTCATTGTTGCAACTCACTTTGTGTTTTCGCTACAGCTGATCTCGTCGATACTGGCCAATGGTTTTCCCTGAAATGTTAGCAACAATAAGCCATCTCGGGATGCCAGTATTCTCCGTGCCCTTCCATTGGCTGTCTGGATTGTGCTTTCCCTCCTCGGTCTTTACATCTCAGACCCTTCACAACTATATTTTATTTGAGGAGGGGGGTACAACACGACATTGGTACAACCTTTTTATTATTATTAAAAGTGGAAGAATTGCTGTTTTATGGGTCGGCTGTTGTTTTGAGTGGATGGTATGTACAGATTGTCAATCCTCTCATAGTGTTCATCATTCATTCGCCTCATTAACACTTCTGCTCAAGTGTTCTTTTAGCCGTGATAACAGTTAAAAACAGTAATTTCATTGTGAAATTACTTGGTGCGGTTCCCAGGCGGCTTGAGATGCTGGTGGCGAATGCTGGCGTCCATATTGAATTCTGAATAAAACCCCATGCAATAAACTCATTTTCATTTCTTGTAATAATTATATTTCAGTAATAAATTACGACCACTTAACAATAGCAAATATGTCCCAATCACCGTGAAATTATAATATTACACTGTAAGTTGTTACTTTATCCGTTTTGTGTTGTTGTTGTTGTTTTTTGGAGTGAGTGTAGATTTTAATGAGCTAATTACCTGCTTATAATTTACTATTTAATCTTTGAGCAAAATCTGCAATGATTAAATGATTTTCGATTTTTTTTTTTGAGAACTAAGAAATTCTAAAATTTGGTGAACTCTATCCTGAAATAAATCTTTAAAAAAAAAACCCCAAAAACTATGAACTCCTTTTATGTCAATAGTTTCCCTGTGTCTTCTGTTATAGACATTTGCTTTTTCAGGTTTTGTCTTTCTGGCCGCCTCTATTTTTATTTTCGTTTTTTCGAAGTCTGGTGAGAATTGGTTTCCAACTGAAATAGGTATTCTTAAACAAATTGCCAGGCTTGTTTTTTTTTTGTTTTTTTTTAAACCAGGATAGAAGTGAACGCGTGGCCCCCGAAAACAAAATCTCCAGGGATAACATTTAACGGGCAACGAAAGGTTAAAATACTTTCAAGATGCGGGTTTTCTGTCTTCTCTTTTGACCCTGCGAACTGGGGTTTGTCCGCGTGCACAAAATACCATCCCCAACACTCCCAACACCCAAAAAAAAAACAGGGATGCTACATCGAGTCACTTAAGAGAACGTTACCTTTTCTCTTCCAAACTGTTTGAGATAGTCATCAGCAGAGCACTGTTTCGTCGTTTCACGGCTCATCAATCGAGATTTGAAACCCGGTAGCCAGGTCACATCTAACAGTGGATATATCCGAGGATATATGTGCGACCTTTCTTTCTTTGTTGACTCAGCCCTTCTTCGTCTCTGAGGTAGAAAAGAGGGGGTGATCTCGTGAAATCACGTTGCCAGAAGATCCGGCCAATCAGGGACCAACAGGTCAGCTTGACCACGCGTGGTTTGAGTATCTATAAAAGAAGACATGCACGTCCTTTCTTTCTCTCTTTTTCCTTCCGTGTTCTGGGCGTACGCACACAGAGGAGATCGTCGACCCCCCCCACCCCACCGGCTCGACCGAGGAGGTGGGGGAGGAAAAAAGGTAATCTCTTTTAATTTGAATGATGAACCTTTCTTCAAACATACACCTTTACAATTGCCACACATAATACATCAAACACGCTCGCATATACACCTTACAAATATGAACTGACGAACTCTACAAATGTCTTAGTTATCAGAAATGACGTTTTTATTTCGTATTTGACCTTTCATTACCTTTATCTATGTCAATTGTCGATATTATATGAAGGAAAGCGATTGATAACGTCAGTCGATATTATATTCATCAGACTCTACTATACATTGCAAAGTAAAGTAAGTTGAGCTCGAGGCCGCATAGGATGACCGGTGCTTAGCGCCAGTTTTTATTTATTTATTTTTATTTGTTAGTGCAATGCAAAACTGCGAGCCTGTATAAGGGTCGTTAAATGGACGCCGTTGTACATTGGTAATGCGATGGGGGCGGGGGGGGATACACGACCTCGGCAAAATTGCTCTGACGTAAGTCACGAGCAAAAGAATGAAAGTTCTGTTGAAAACTGTCATCTTCCAATTCAATTACTGAGCTATCTTTTAAAGTGTTTCAGCATATATATCTAATATATATATATATATATATATATTATAGTCTCGGAAGTTTCTCAACCATTAAAACTATATTTAAAAAAAAACAACAAAAAAATTATAGTCCCAAGTCTTTCAGTGGAAAATCACTCATGTAAGTCAATTTATTTTTTACAGTTATTATATTAGTTTGTTTCTAACACTATTTTAAGGGATCATCAGTTGTTTACCATGAAAAACTGTTTCGGGAATATATATATATATATATATATATATATATATCGTGGTTCCACCCCCTGTTCATTCAACTTTTTACTGTGCAGTAGATATTAATAGTTTTATTTTATCTGAATAAAAAACAAGATTTTCAATAACCTGAAACAAAAAGACTAAAAATATCTCAATCTGAACTGGAGGTATAATTTATACAAAAATAGGGGACCTTTTTGTGGGAGACTAATATATATATATATATATAATTAGACATATCTCTCTCTCTCTCTCTCTCATACATACACACACACAATTTTTTTTCGAACTTCAAACATGTTAGCAAATAATATACAAAGTGCTTTTTGTCGTTTTGTTTATATTTCACACCCACCGATGAAATTACGCTAACATGTCTAATTTTCGAATTGGTCGACTTTATTCGTTATCAGTTCAGCTTAACGTTTAATATTACCAAAAACTGCAATAAAAAGAAGCACAATCTGCATTTGTTTATTTTATTTTGGTTTTATTTCAAACTTTCTCTCACACACACATATATATATATATATATATATATATATATATATATATATATATATATATAAATAATTTTAAGAAAATAAAAATTCAAAAAAATATTATTTAAAAAAATAAAAATTCAAAAAAATATTATTTAAAAATTCAAAAAATTATTAAAATTTTTTTAAAATAATATTTAAAAAACATTATTTTAATATATATGAGTAAATAACGGTAATATACAAAAACAATGCAATATATATTTTTTTAATTTTTCGAGAGAAGTCTGGTCAAGAGAAAGCGCTTTCTTTTTATCAGACTTTCTACAAAGATGACTATTTTATTTTATTAAAAAAATGTTACTTAAGAAAAAATTAGGGTACTGTTTCGTAATTGTCAACCATAGATTTTACTGGCGGAGTTTTAGAATTCATTCTTAATATGGGGATGGAGCTTCGGTAACATTCGGAACGGCATACTTGCTTCGTCTTTCTCGATTCCATAGCATTCGTTGTACATACGTCACGCCAGTAAAATCTATGGTTGACATTTCCGAAACAAAGTTAGAAATGTCTTTTAACTTCTGAAGAGGATGTTATAATTGTTGGAAAAGTTTCAAAATTAATTTTTGTTTTAAATATTGGATTGTTTTGGGCTTTTTATAACCGTCTTTTATTCAAGTTTAAATTCAATGCTTCAACGAGACATTTCTAATCATGTATATGATGTCTCTATAAAAAAAAAAGAGAAAATGTCCATTGTTCTCAAATGTCTTGCAAAACTGCGCATTTCTGAGCCAATCTCGATCGTGATTTATGTTTTAACGAAAAAGTCAACCAACGTTTCCTTGCAAGAGTTTACCAAAAACCACCGTTTGGTTATAAAATATGTTTTTTTTATGGAAATTCTCTGATACTATCTATAACAATGGTTCTCAACCACCCCCTTTTTTTTTGATAAAATCTATGGAATCCATTAAAAAAAACGAAAATACTTTCTGTTATTGATATTTCGTGTGTAGACCTTTTTAATAGAATGTCTAAAAAATGAACGAAATTTTCACTAAATTAACAATCAGCATAGTTTTGTGTAATGTTCTTGCGGTTTTAATCTAATTAAAATCAAAGCTAAAAAAAAAAACCCAACAAAAATGTCAGTTGGGTCTCCTGCTTTCTTGGATGTCTGTTTATGTACGATAAAAAGATAACTTGATTCTTTGTAGATAAATCTCCATAAGCAGAGAATCTCTATTTACTTGCTTCCCCACGAGGGCAGAGTTGGACACAAGGTCACTTATTAATGTGGGTAGATTCCAGCACCCCCCAAAAAAGGGAAACTCTGGATTAGGACAAGAATAAAAATTGCCTCAGAAGGATTCCTCATTTCCTGACCGAGGACAGAATAGTATCCATGGGCGTCGCCAAAATTTTTAACAGTGGGGGGGGGGGGGGAACAGTTTTTGGCGATATCCAAAAATACCATGCATCCATTCAATCTGCGCGTTTAGTGCTGAAATTGCTATCTCTATCTTTTTAATGGCTTTATAATGTTTAATGGCTTTATAATGTTTAATGGCTTTATAATGTTTAGTGGTTTTATGATGTTTAATGGCTTTATGATGTTTAATGGCTTTACTGTATTGTCCGTGACATAAAAAAATAACACACTCTTTTTGTCATTCTTTCTTTCAATAAAGCCAAGTATATTCCGGGGGGAGGGGTCATCTGCCCCCCCCCCTTGTCCCCCGCTGGCGACGCCCATGATAGTATCATACTGGTTTATACGAATTCTTTTTTAGTATTTCTTTTCCGTTATTTTAGTTTTTTTTTATCTGTAATATTTTTAGTTCTTGGCCATCCATTTAATTTTAACATAATTTTAACAATGTTATCTAGTCTTTTCGTTTTGCTTTAGTTTTTGGATTCTTTCTCCAATTTGTTTATTAAAAAAAAACATATTTGAAGTTTTCAATTTTTTTATATTAACTCTGACGAGCGATGGCCTGTCAGCCATTTTAATTCCTGTTTTTATCTGTCATATTAGCCCTTCAAGATAAAACTTAATTTCACGAATAAACACGAGTCCTTAATTAAAGCATTTTCTCTCGTTGCACTCAAGACGAAACTCATAATGCCTGCATTCGAAATGTTCTTAAACTAACAGGTTTACTTTGAACTAAAACCCGTATTTTATTTACTGTTGAAAAAGAAAATGAAGTATTTGTTTGTGTATATCAGTTTGTGAACGTAGAATTCTCGTTATCAATTGTAACCATTTAAGTCGGAAAGTGGGCGCCATTTTGTTTCGGTTGGTCAAATTTTGAGATGAGCAAAATAGACAACTTTAAACTTATCTTCTAAAATGTCTCAAGAGCTAGTTCTCTGTTGTACTTTAGTAAACAAGGCGGAGTTTTTATTCATTTTTTTTAGATAAATTGAATTCAGATAATAATGGTGCAGCTAAAATGGAGAAAATATAAATGAAAATCTCGACGTGTTTATCAAAATTCAGGATAAAATACATAAAAGAAAAACATTGAAAAGTTTGTCAACTTAATAAGAAAATTATATCTACATTTTTTTTTTCTTTACCATTTCACGTACCGCCGGTGTCACCTAACCAACGCATTGTCACCGCCTTCTAACAATACTTATTATACAGGGGGTTCGGAAAATCACAATGCACTTTTCGAATAATTTTTATTTTATATTTCAGATTTCGAACCCAATATATAACGTTAGTGATTCGAACAAGCACTCTTCAGAGTGCGTTACAGAGCACTCACACCTATATGTAACAGATGGGGTCACTTTCAACATCATTTATAATTGTCATTCATATTTACATCCCGTATTTTATATTGAAACATGTATATTAATAAATATGTAAGTGCACATGTATATTAATAAATATGTAAGTGCACAGTGACTTTCCGAACACCCTGTATATAACCACCAAACATGTTACACTATCCACAAACAGGAGGTAATGACTAGGAGGGCGGTCTAATGACAACAGATACTACACTACTCTCTCCCTCACCAAAAAGGAGGTAATGCCTGTGAGGATGGTTTAATGAAATAATCATCATATTCGGTTTAACGTCCGCTGGCATGTGTTGGACGGCTTTAAGAAATTGACTTTTAGTTTAAAAATTAATTTTTTAAAGCCGTCCATCACATGCCAGAATGCCTATCTCTGTCCAGGTCTTTATTTATCCATATTTCTCTCAAGTCAATCTCATTATATTCTCATGTTTTCTTTGGTGTTCTGTCAACTGGCCCTGCTACCTCAACTATTCTACATCTACAAAACCAAGAACTCTCGTCCATTCTTTCAACGTTGCTATATTATGGAAATCTTCTGTTCTGCAAACATTTTCCAAGACAACAGAACAATTGAATTCAGGATTTAATGATACAAATTGTATAGTTTCGGCTTCATACAAACATATACCAAATCTACCATTACCAAAGTAATATATAAATAGACATTTAAAGTTTTTAAAAATTTAAACCCTAACTTTTTCTAAATTCGCTTCTGGAGTTACCTATGCATGTCCCTTACTCAAAGCGTTCTTGGCCTTTTGGCTAAGATCCGAGTGTAGTATCTGTTCCGATGGATACTGCACCCCATAGACTGGTATTGTCTTGGCCTTCGGGGCTTGATTTACGCCGGTCTATGGGTCTGTCCTGTGCAGTTCTAGGTCAACCCTCCCAGGCTTCGCCTCCCCTCTTTGGGGAGGAGTAAGTTTATTGCTTACTGCCTGAGGCGCCCCTACCGGGGAATGCCGACGGGGCTGCCCAGGCAATTTTTAAACCCCACTTTCCCGACCCGACCTTTGGTCACATCTTACTTGTGGGAGTAAGATAAAAACTGGCCTTGTGCCTAACTCCTGGAGAGGAGTAAATCAATACTCATACAGTCGGCAACTAGTAATATATAATAAAACACATACAACAAAACTAGCGGGGTCGCGGTCATGTTTTGAGGTGTATGATTGGAGTTTTCTCAGAAGCTTCAGAACAACTTCTCTATGTAATTTCTTTGTGTTATTTTTTCTTATCTATTCCCTAGTGCCATCTTTACCTGTGAACAATATCAATTTAATCTTCTTTTAACTAGGACCCGCAGTGTTGCACACCATTGATCTAACAAAAAAAACGGAATTTAAAGGAATTTAATGACTACACAGATGCAATCATATTTCCACATCAGATCTCGTCAGGCCATTAATTTGATTAATGTAGTAATTGAGAGGTTAAATGCTAATAAATGCCGGTTTGTTCAGTTGGTTTCATTGTATTTTATTTCTGTTGCTTCGCATTCGGGTGACTCGGGTTTCAAATCCTGGGTCGAGATGCATCCCTACTGAAGAGCCCAAAGGAAAGAGAAACTTTTAATTTAGGATTTGCTGTTGATGACTGACATTGTGGGTGTGCTTGATTCTGGAAAAATAAGTAGAATCTATTTTTAGCTTTTGTTACCATCTTACTTCAGTTGAAGTTCTCAGAAATCAAGGGGCCCCTTTTCTGGGGCTAACACTTTATTTCAATATGAAATACATAGATATCCAAGTGTTCAATCAAGATTCTCTTCTACTTCTCAAATGTTGAGTTTATAAAGCAGTG
>OY744543.1:67081702-67084202 GCA_963556195.1 Sepiola atlantica | reverse complement strand
ATTTTAAAAAATAGCAGGAAGACCCGATGTTGTTCGGGATTGAATGTTGTTTCTTTTAGAAAATTTCTTGAAAATATAGCTTAAAATCATAGGACGCAGCACCGTATCAAAATTGTCGTCTGGTACAAATCGGCTCGTCATCTCTCGGGCGTTTGCGTAGCACAGCCGAACGCTTCCGACCAGAAACTCACGAAAACTGGGTCAAGATCGATATACGTACCTAGAGATCAACGCTTACATTATAACTTTATACTCACAAATCTCCACCTAGACTTAAAATTAGGGCACTTGTATATATGCGGTACACGAACCGAAATTTATTTTAGAAGAGTTCCAATGGTGTAAGAAGGGGCAGGCAACTCTGATTCTCCGAAAATGGCCGTAATCGACGTGAATGCCTTGAATATGCTGTAAAATTTAACAACTAACCAAATGGTCGTATTCAGCATCAAATTACCTTAAACTGGTTGATATGCCGTAAAATTGAAAAACCCACCCTATATTCCTCATGTTTCGTCACTGAAACAAACGAGTCCCAATGTTGACTTGAAGCGATAAAGCGACATCTGTGAAGAAAATAATTATTTTAAGATAATTGAAATGACAGTTATTTTTTGTTTTTAGGGCGTCGAAAATCACAGATTACAGAATAAAATATTTTCTCGAAAAAAAAGCCCGGTAGCAAAATGACTTTCCCGACATTTTTTTTCTCTCTCCACACTATGTTAGTGTTACGATCATATGTTAAAACCTCAAGGCGACATTTCTTTCAAGCCGTTTTTGTCGTTGCTGGGTCGCTGTGTGACATTTTAAAATAGTTATTAGACATTCGCTTCCAAGACAAATCGCTCCTACAAGCAATTACATCTTTTAAAAAAAAATGCCTAGGTTTGTGTTCTAAATCTCGTACGAATCAATCCGAGTCTGGGATTATAATGCGAACATGGAAACATTTGCCCTTTTTTATTGATAACTTGTTTAAGGGGTTCGAGATTGAGGGGAGGGGATGCGTTTTCTTTGGTTACTGGAGTTACATCATATATAACATGAGTAAGAAACGCGAGCGCTTCTATAGTTGGAGACCCATATCTGCCGGAATGTTTCCGATAGCGATTTACGGAACAAACCGGAAATGGCCGAAGCAGTTTACGATTTAAAAGCGGCGAAAAAAAATTGTAGAAACGCAGACGACATTAAAGCACACGACTGCAAAAACCCAAAATGGCAGCAGCTGTCCAGTCTCCCGAAGAACTAATCGCATTCTGAAAAAAGCCTCGTGGCAAAACCTCAAAACTGGAACAAATGCAAACAGAAATGTATCCTTTCGATTAGGGTTAACCCCCCCCCCCCCCAAAAAAAAATGATTCACTTAATGATTTGAAGAAAGTTATTGAACCCATTTTGAATATAGAGTGATGAGGGGTAATGAACTCTAACCTTAAGTCGGGTAAAAATGAAAAAAAAATGTTTCATTTAATGTCTATACCAATTGACTGTTCGACGATGGCTCGACTATTTCCGGTACGTTCCGTAAATCGAAATCGGAAACATTCGGACCGATATGGATCCTTAGCTATAGAAGTATTGAAACGTGTTTTTAATATCTATATATATATATATATATATATATATATATATATATATATATATATAAACTTCTAAATTAATTTGTTATTTATTTTATTACGTTTATTTATTTACTTATTACTAAGAGAATCTTAGAAATATTTATAAACTATTTGCGTTAAAAGCTTTGGATTACTGTGTTAACGGTCGGATAAGAATCGCCTTTTTTTTCTTTTTTTTTTTTTTTTTTTTTGCATAGACCCGTGGCGCAACGGATATAAATGCTAAATAATAATCACGGTACTTATATCGATCTTGACCCAGTTTCCGTGAGTTTCTTGTCTAAAGCGTCCGGCTATCCTACGCAAACGCCCGAGAGATGACGAGCCGATTTGTACCAGACGACAATTTTGATACGGTGCTGCGCCCTATGATTTTAATGTTTTGCTTGTTTTTTTTTGTTTTTTTTTGTGGTTAGGGTTAGTGTTAAAAAGATTTATTTGATAACAGTAATTTCGCTCTGTTTTGCTTGTTTTGTTTTGTTGTTTAAAAAATTTCTTGCAAATATAACTAAAAATTATAGGACGCAGCAACGTATCAAAATAACAAAAAAATACTTATTTGATAACAGTAACTTCGCTCTTTTTTGCTTGTTTTTTTGTTTTTGTTTTTTCTTTTAGAAAATTTCTTGAAAATATATAGCTTACAATCACAGGACGCAGCAACTAACAGGAAGGGCTTGCATTTAGTCTCTCTCTCACTCATTCTCTCTCTCACTCATTCTCTCTCTCACTCATTCTCTCTCTCACTCATTCTCTCTCTCACTCTCATTCTCATTCTCATTCTCTCTCTCATTCTCATTCTCTCTCTCATTCTCATTCTCTCTCTCATTCTCATTCTCTCTCTCACTCTCATTCTCACTCTCATTCTCTCA
>OY744543.1:67034202-67076702 GCA_963556195.1 Sepiola atlantica | reverse complement strand
ATATCGCTGTTTGCCTACTCGTACATTAAAGCCAAGATCAAAGTGTAGTATCTGTTCCGATGAATACTGCACCCTACAGACCGATGTCGTCTTGGCCTTCGGAGCTTGATTCCCCCGGTCTATGGGTTTGTCCTGTGCAGTTCTATGAGGCCCACCCTCCCAGGCTTTGCCTCCCCTCTTTGGGGAAGAGTAAGTTTATTGCTTACTTACTGAGGCGCCCTTACCGGGGAATGCCGACGGGGCTGCTTAGACAATTTTTAATGGCCAGAGTGCTCACCTTCTCGGGCGCTGGCTTTTCAAGTCCCACTTTCCCGACCCGACCCGACCTGACCTTGGGTCACATCTTACCTTTTGGGAGTAAGATAAAACTGGCCTTGTGCCTAACCTCCTGGAGAGGAGGTAAATAAATACTCTTACATTAAAGTTGTATTAAATCTGTGGTCTAAATTGCACACGTTGGGAAGAAACGGTGTCAGGCGGCGGTAATAACATCGTCGCGTTCATGCTAAACCAAGCAAGAAACGCGGGCAGTCAACCTTCCAGATAGGACAATTGGATATAGAGGGGGGGAGGGGGCGCACACGCAACATATGGCAAAGCGAAAGGGTGGGTGGGGGTGGGGGGGGTTTGATATATCGAATAATAAAAGCTAGCTGTGCTGTTATTTGTTCGCCTACCCATAGTCATGCTCTAGTTTGGTCAGAATACACACACAGGTAACCGCGGTCTTTCGTAAACTGTTTAAACAGACTGCATTCTTTTATATTACTTTTTTTTTTTTTCAAATTTTTTTCAAATTTTTTTTCTTTTTTTTTTTCAAATTTTTTCTTTTTCTTTTTTTTTTTTTCAAATTTTTTCTTTTTCTTTTTTTTTTTTCAAATTTTTTCTTTTTCTTTTTTTTTTCAAATTTTTTCTTTTTCTTTTTCTTTTCAAATTTTTTCTTTTTCTTTTTTCTTTTCAAATTTTTTCTTTTTTCTTTTCAAATTTTTTCTTTTTTCTTTTCAAATTTTTTCTTTTCAAATCTTTTTTTCTTTTTTTTTTCAAATTTTTTCTTTTTCTTTTTTCTTTTTCTTTTCTTTTCAAATTTTTTCTTTTCTTTTCAAATTTTTTCTTTTTTCTTTTCAAATTTTTTCTTTTTTTTTTTTATTTTTTTTTTTTATTTTATTTTGTTTACTTTTTGGTTGTTTCTTTACCGTACCGTTTTATTCCCGCGCTTCGTTCACCCCGGAGCAAGTTCTCTTTCAGCGAGGACAAAGAGAAGACATTAACCGTTAGAAATGTGCCAGTTGGTATTTATAGCGTCTTCAGAATGTTGATTCGTTTATCCATTATATATAACGCGTGTACGCCTTCCATATAAAAATGGCGGGAAAAAATGCTTCACCAGTGTTGACACTAGTAATCATATACATATATAATAGCGTCGAAGTCTTTTAGGGAAATACGCGCGGAGACCACTAAATCTTCTATTTAACGCGTGTCCGCGCGTATTTCCCTAAAAGACTTCGACATTTGAACCCTAACCGAATCAACCGGATTTCTACCTTCTACTAGCGATAAATATGTTGCCATGAAAGAAAAAAATGTGCTGCAACCCTCATGAGGACGTACTGCGTCGAAAATTTGAGACTTTTAAATGAATTAAAATGTATTAATAAAAGTAAATGCATTGTTAGACTTCCAACCGCTTTCTTAAATTCAAGTATCCAATGCTTTCTAATGGGAGACCACTAAATCTTGCGTGTGTGTATATATATATATATATAATCTTTGAAAAGCCTTGGCTTAAGGAAAGAATAATAAACATGTTTTTACCGAGTACACCTTGCATTGAACAATCGAAGTTGAAATAAATTTGTCATTCGTTTACATCTATCTTATATATATATAATTAGTTTTACCTACATACACTAGCGTTTCGAGTTTTCGGACGGTCGCACGGTTCGAACCCTTGCCACACTAAGCAAGAGCTGTAACCATTAGGCCACGGGACATTACCACATTCAAGAAGGGGATTTAAGATCTATTTATGCGTAGGGCGGCATATCAAGAAAGACTGACTTAAAGATTCTACGAACGTTGTCGGAATATGCCTTATAGCTACGTGTCAGTCTATTTTTAACTTCCCCGAACAGGGGCTCAACTTTAATCTTATTAAAGGGGCTTATAATATTGATTTTAAATAAATAATATCAAATTATCTTTACCTACATACGCTAGAGTTTCAAGCTTTCGCTCTCATCAGTGCAGGGATGATAATCTCGGACGATCGCACGATTCGAACCTCATGTGTGTGAAATATAAAAATGACGATAAAGAAAAGTTTGTTTATATTACCCTTGTTTGAACAATTGATGAGTTAATAAATATTGCATGCTATCCAATTTTTATGCTCATCACATATCTACTTATATAAGGAGTGTAGAAAGTGGACCATGGGTTACTTTCGGCACATTCACAACTCTCGCTTCCCTTATGTTGTCCTTTTGTCGTCATATTCGACGAGCGATGTTTCTGGCAAAGGGGGGAGAATTGCTGTTTTCTTGGTCGGAATCTATCCATCTAACACTTATCGTTGGCTAGTTTTTGACCTTGAGGTAGTATTTTTTTTAGCTCCTTACAGCAAGTGGCTTCATGCCTTGTCTGGGGCGATTTCCATGAGAAAAGCCAACTGAAAAGCAAAGTGCTCGATCGTAGCTTCTACAAGAGCTAATTTAAAGTATTTTATTTAAAAACTATACATTACCGTGTGTTTTGGGTGTACCCGGGTTTCATCGATCCAATATGACCAGATCGATGAAACCCGGGTACACCCAAAATACATTGTAATGTATAGTTTTAAAAATAAAATACTTATATATATAGGAATAAATGAAACAATGTTTCAGACAAAATGTAAAAATAAAATTGTATAAAAGTGTTTTTTAGTTTATTTTTGCTAGTTGTTGATTTGCTTATCCTTTATTCCATTTTTATTTTTACATATATATATATATATATATATATATATATATATAGCTTGCAAAAAAAAATGAATGAATTTTTCATTTTAAATTGCACGATTGTTAATTTTCAAAATATTTCACTTTAATACATTCTAATCCGTGCTTCAAAGATGTTGTCAATTTCCTTACTTTAAAAAAAGCGCCAATCTGCGCATAACATCGCCAGGACTACACTTATTCTAACGTCTTTAAGAACTTGACGTCTCTTTCTGCTCATATCGTGATTCGACCCCTCGGGGTTAATACCATTAACATGAGGAAGAAAAGAAGAAAAAAAACTATAAGACAGTCTCGCCTGACAAAGTTTTTCTACAACGAAAGCTTGCAAAAAAAAATTTTTTTTAAATTAAATGAATTTTTCATTTAAATTGCACGATTGTTGATTTTCAAAATACTTCACTTTAATACATTCTAATGCGTGCTTCAAAGATGTTGTCAATTTCCTTACACACACACACACATATATATATATATATATATATATATATATATATATAATGAGAGAGACAGACAGAATTTTCTACTCTATATAACTCCCACTTTCTCACTCAAACTCGGATACAGATACAAAATACAATGCAAGTATGTGTGTTGTTGTTCGATGAAAATGTCTATAGTACCCCCTTTTCCCCAAAATAATTAAAACACTAACATATATCACTTAAGAAATTAAAAAAATAACCACATTTTTCATCTATTTTTTATTATTTCACACAACAATCTCAAAAGAAAGAATGTTGGAAAATCTAGTCGTACGTTATTAATTGGCGCCTTTTCCTTTCGCTCGATCAGTTTTTTTTATCAAACATTTCATCGAAGGGGTCCCTCTCAATAACAACTACAAGTGTTGATTTTTGAATCCCCCCTACCCCCCCCCCTCAATAACTATTTAATCCACGCCTTTCACAGTTGTTCGTCATACGTACAACCTGTTCAGTTCTGCATCGTTGGCTTTAGTGCGGACTTGTTGAACGTTGTCGTTCGTATTGACCTAATATATATTGATTTTGTACGAGACTCTTTATGTATCCAAACATTTTTGGAGCTACACATTTGCAATCATATTTCAGTTTTAGCTGGAAACCATCTGAACATCCCCGGGATATTTTTTTTATATGGATGCAGAGATTGAAAATATATTATGTCTTTCTAGATGAAACATGAAATTCAGGGCAGTTGTATATACTTTTAAGATCTGGTCGTTGGAAAGTTTATGCTGGGTTTTGTGGTTGTCTCTGGTTATCTGGTTGTGTGCGTGTATTATGTGCACTTGTATGTGTATATATGTATGTGTATTCGTATGTGTGTAATGGCGGGAGGGAAGTACACTCAAATCTCTCTCTCTCTTTCTCGATATATGTAGAGATAGAGATAGATAGATATGTAGAGATAGATAGATATGTAGAGATAGAGAGATATGTAGAGAGAGATGTAGAGATATGTCTATATGAGAGAGATGTAGAGATATGTCTATATGAGAGAGATGTAGAGAGATATGTCTATATGAGAGAGATGTAGAGAGATATGTCTATATGAGAGAGATGTAGAGAGATATGTCTATATGAGAGAGATGTAGAGAGATATGTCTATATGAGAGAGATGTAGAGAGATATGTCTATATGAGAGAGATGTAGAGAGATATGTCTATATGAGAGAGATGTAGAGAGATATGTCTATATGAGAGAGGTGTAGAGAGATATGTCTATATGAGAGAGGTGTAGAGAGATATGTCTATATGAGAGAGATGTAGAGAGATATGTCTATATGAGAGAGATGTAGAGAGATATGTCTATATGAGAGAGATGTAGAGAGATATGTCTATATGAGAGAGATGTAGAGAGATATGTCTATATGAGAGAGATGTAGAGAGATATGTCTATATGAGAGAGATGTAGAGAGATATGTCTATATGAGAGAGATGTAGAGAGATATGTCTATATGAGAGAGATGTAGAGAGATATGTCTATATGAGAGAGATGTAGAGAGATATGTCTATATGAGAGAGATGTAGAGAGATATGTCTATATGAGAGAGATGTAGAGAGATATGTCTATATGAGAGAGATGTAGAGAGATATGTCTATATGAGAGAGATGTAGAGAGATATGTCTATATGAGAGAGATGTAGAGAGATATGTCTATATGAGAGAGATGTAGAGAGATATGTCTATATGAGAGAGATGTAGAGAGATATGTCTATATGAGAGAGATGTAGAGAGATATGTCTATATGAGAGAGATGTAGAGAGATATGTCTATATGAGAGAGATGTAGAGAGATATGTCTATATGAGAGAGATGTGGAGAGATATGTCTATATGAGAGAGATGTGGAGAGATATGTCTATATGAGAGAGATATGTCTATATGAGAGAGATGTAGAGAGATATGTCTATATGAGAGAGATGTAGAGAGATATGTCTATATGAGAGAGATGTAGAGAGATATGTCTATATGAGAGAGATGTAGAGAGATATGTCTATATGAGAGAGATGTAGAGAGATATGTCTATATGAGAGAGATGTAGAGAGATATGTCTATATGAGAGAGATGTAGAGAGATATGTCTATATGAGAGAGATGTAGAGAGATATGTCTATATGAGAGAGATGTAGAGAGATATGTCTATATGAGAGAGATGTAGAGAGATATGTCTATATGAGAGAGATGTAGAGAGATATGTCTATATGAGAGAGATGTAGAGAGATATGTCTATATGAGAGAGATGTAGAGAGATATGTCTATATGAGAGAGATGTAGAGAGATATGTCTATATGAGAGAGATGTAGAGAGATATGTCTATATGAGAGAGATGTAGAGAGATATGTCTATATGAGAGAGATGTAGAGAGATATGTCTATATGAGAGAGAGAAAGAAATAGAATGTGCTTCATCATGTTACGCAAAAGTTAGCTATCAAAACACACACCTTTTTCCAGCCCTTAGGCGAAACCATTTTAAGTAGTGAGGGAAAGAGGGAAAGAAAATAGCAGTACGAACAACCTTTATACTTACCTTACGCCTGAAATGAATTTGGAAAGAAATTCTCTACTCTACTAATAATAAAGTCAACGGTGGGTTATTTTTTTTCTTTAGGTCATCAGAAATGATAATAATTAATATATCAAAAATTAAATTACTGACAAAATTCTGTTTTTATATGAATATTTTAGAAATATATCTAGATAAATAGCGAGTGTTAACACTGGCGAAGCATGATTTTTGTTTGTTATTTTCTACGGAATGTGTACAATCATATTGTTCATTATTCAATTGGCAATCCATCCATCTCATTAACCCTTATCCTCGAGCGATTTTTAGCCTTGATAAGCGGTTTACTCATTAGTAAAATAATGACCACATGTAACCTTCCGCCTGATTTAAAAAAACAAAACACACTTTACAAAGGCTATGGAACACATTACCGCGCGACTGCTTCATTGAAAACTACAAGATAGTCGTCTTCAAATCCAATGTCAACAAGTACTTAAGTAATCAAACTTAGTTTGTTGTATTAATGGATTTCGGCTGACAGTAATCCCATCTAATTCATCCTTATCCTTTGGTGGCTTTTGGTCTTGATAAGTGAGGACCAAAAATTAAAAAATATATAAAAGAGACATGTACAAGTAATGATCAGTTGAATGTTTTTATTCGGTGCCACCTATACGGTGTTTTTGTTTCCGTATTGTCATTCTGTCCTAAAGCTAAAAAATCCTCCATTTAAAAGAAGCCGTATGTGCCCATGTGAATTAATCGAGACGCCGATGATGACGCAGAGTAGCAGTCACTGTGTGTATAATGAATTATACACGCCTCTCACGACACGACTATCCAACATACACTCATATATATATATATATATATATATATATATATATATATATATGAGGAATAAAAGAAACAATGTTTCAGACAAAATGTAAAATAAAAATGGAATAAAGGATAAGCAAATCAACAACTAGCGTTTCGATCGGCTTTTACATGCTAACTGCTGATTTTTTTCTTTTTCTTTTTATAACATTTCTTTCTTTCTCCCTTTCTACTGTATATTACACGTGACTATATATATTTTTTTCCAAATTGCCTTTTTCGTACAAATTTGAAATTTTTCTGTTTTAAATTAAAGTTCTGCTGCCAACTGATGATGATTGTCATAACAATTGAAATATTTTGGTAGAACTATTAAATGTGTTTTTGAGTTTATTTTTGCTAGTTGTTGATTTGCTTATCTTTTTATTCCATTTTTATTTTACACACACATACTATATATATATATATATATATATATATATATATATATATATATATATATATAACACGTACAAGTAACGACCAGTTGAATGTTTTTGTTCGGCGCCACATGTACGATGTTTCTTTTGTTATAAGACAACTCATTTACACGTTTTGCTCGCCATTATTATTTGCTGCAAATAGATAAGAATACGTACAATCTATATATAAAATACTGCACGAGTTCATTTGAGTTTCATTCTTTGTTTAAAGCAGGGTGAACACAATTGCCTGTTCTTTCGTTGGCACATATTTTACATAGTACAGTCTTGCGCGGCTTGTAACACGGAGAGTGGAAGAGAAAAAAAAGTATGTAAATCGCAGAAAAGTACGAATAATTCATACTCCCCTGCTCCCCCCTTTTGTGTTTCTTTGTTATTGCTTTTTTTTTCTATATCCGTCGCCGAATAAATTATCGGCTCTTTAGTGGACATTAGTGACAACAATTACAGAAAGTCGGGAATAAAAATTATTTTTGATTTCGTTGTAAAACAGACGCGTTTTCCCAGGCAACGCTTGCAAAAGTGTCTTGTTTTATTGTCAAAACTTGTTTTCCTTATTTAAATTGAAAAAAAAAGGTTTTATAGTAAAGATTCTTTTTTTTAAAGCCTTAGACTTATTTTATATATATATGGCAAGTAAGCTATGCAGAAACACCTGTTTCTTTTTTTATAGTAGTCGTTCCAGACATGGCATAAAGTCACTTGAACAAGGAACTAAAAAAGAACGAAAGATAATTAACGCAAAGACTGGAGATGCCTATTGACCTTAGTTTTTAAAAGACCTAGGCGATAAGTAGGAGGAAAACAGTCAGCGGGAAAGAAACCTCACAAGCCTACAGTTCTTAGAAAGAAGCTACTGAAATAGGATTCCATTTAGCCTAACGAATTCCTTCCAGGAATGAAACAAACGTTCCTGTGCAGATTACTTGCCATAAGTATGTTATCTTGTATTAAGCACTGTTGAAGTAAATACATAATATATTATAATGCATATATATATGAAACAGTAATACACACACACACACACACACACATATATATATATATATATATATATATATATATATATATATATATACATACATTAGTATTTCATGTACCACATAACATTTTATAAGGAGATATAATTTTTTATGTATCAATTTTCAGTATTTACTTCAACAGTGCTCGATACGTAAGTAGAGCTAGGTAGTAAGCTATGAAAATATATTTATGGCAATTAAGTTACACAGAGGCTCCCGCGTTTCATCCCCGGGGGAATTTTCGGGCTAAGATGCATTTTAGCCTGAATATTACTCCCGGGGATGAAATGCGGGAGCCTCTGTGTAGCTTAATTGCCATAAATATATTTTCATAGCTTACTTATATATATATATATATTATTGCATGTATCGGAGGTTAGTTGCAGAAAAAACATTAACGTGCTCAATCATAGGTTTTACAAGAACTAATATAAATTATTTTATTTAAATACGGTACATCAGTGTCTGTTTGAGATACCCGGGTTTCATCAATCTGGATTGAGGATAGAATCTTGCTGATCATCACAGAAAGATTCCGAATCCAACTTCTAGAACCTTCGAAAGACATTTAAATAATAATATATATATATATATATATATATATATTAACATTTAATGAATCAAAACATTACCGTTACTGTTCCCAGAATTAGAACATCAAGTCAATTATGGCGTACGATCGTTTCCAAAACAGTTTGGAAATACTTTATTTTATTATTTTATAAAGTTGGTCAAAAATCAGCGCCTATAGCAACATGTCTTACAATTTTTTTTTTTTTTAAACTCAGTTCTAGAGAAACATCCGCTGACAGAAAGAATCACAGGTTGATATGTTGGTAGCATAGGAGAGGGGGGAAACAAGGATACCTCTAAACAAATCACTGGTACATATAAAAATATATCTCAAAGTTTTCCAAAGATTTCTCCTCATCAAATTTTCGCAAAAATTCAAAATTCAAATTTTTTTAAATATATATATAACAGCTTTTTGTCATTTTTACACAGAAAAAAAAACATAATTTACATGTATTCAACATTAATAATATAATACAATATAATACATCATCCACTGCTAACAATACAGAAGCATTCCCCCTCTTTTGTTCCTAGTGACAGCGGAACTATCCTAATCCTAATATAGGATATCAAATGGGTTTAAATTCTATGGATTCTACTAAGTAAATCCGCATATGTCGACTTAAAACTTGTATAAGCCGACTAACCGCTGAAAAATTCACCAAATAGAAAAGAGAACCCAACTATATCAGTAGTTGAACATCATCAATGGATCTAGAACCCTAAATTAGGGATCGTCCTCTTAGATCCTTCATGTTTGGAAATCGATGAAAGTCGGAGGGTGGCAAATCTGGGAGCGAATTTGAAAGCCACAGTTGTTGTTGTTGTTGTTGTCATCGCCAGCACCGAAGTGTGTCAGATACTCAGTTTTCTCCATTTTCTAAGAAGGCATCATCAGTTTCCTCGCTCCTCGCTCCAAGCATCTGCAAGAAAAAAAACAAAGTGTTAAACCTCATAGAGTTGATAGTTAAGCATACAGTGGCAGAATACGACGGCAAATGTTTATCGATCTTAACAATATTTGAGTCTAAGTAGTTTTATTCAACTCTCGTATATGACCAACGGATATTCTGCGGTTGCGTGGGAATTAATAAGAACCTCTGTGTCTGTAGCTCTGAACCCCATAATACCATTTTTATTCTTGTTTTAATTTCTATAAATAAAATAAAGTTACATGTCATCACCGTTGCTGGTATATATATATATATATATATATTAGTACTTCATGTATCCACATAAAATATTATAAGGAGATATAATTTTATGTATCAGTTTTCAGTATTTACTTCAACAGTGCTCGATACGTCAGTAGAGCTAGGTAGTAAGCAATGAAAATATATATAGCAATCAAGCTACACATTGCTTACTATATATATATATATATCCAGTGTGAATGCAGACCCCACGATATTATTGTAAAAGCAATGCAAAATTAATACAATAATTAGATTCTCTCGTAAGATTTTAGTTTTTGTTTGACCTTGATATAGGTCTTTGGTTTTAATGGCATTCCCATATATATATATATATATATATATATATATATATGTAAAAATAAAAATGGAATAAAGGATAAGCAAATCAACAACTAGCAAAAATAAACTCAAAAACACATATTAAATAGTTCTACCAAAATATTTCAATTGTTAAAATACAATCATCATCAGTTGGTAGCAGAACTTTAATTAAAAACAGAAAAGTTTTCAAATTTTTTACAAAGAACGCAATTTGGAGAAAAATAGTCACGTGTAATAAACAGTAGAAAGGGAGAAAGAAAGAAAGAAAAATTTTAAAAAAGAAAAAGAAAGAAATCAGCAGTTAGCATATAAACGCCGATCGGAAACGCTGTAAGTTAATAAAGTGGGAAGGAAGATTAGTAGTAATTTAAAATGAATGACAGCAAGGAATTAAACCAATAAGGAGGAAGAGGAGGAGGAGGAAGACGGACTCAAAGTTGTAGAAGTTATCCGTTATCATATTGGTTTAGGTTCATTTCGATTTGAATCGATCTGGCAGAAGATGTAGAAATATTATAGAATCCTGGTCTTTGAATAATTGTGTTAAATATATATATATATATAAATGAGAGAGATGTAGATACAAATACTAGATAATTTGTTAGCTATATTGTATAGGTTTTATTATTTGACCCAATAAATTGTTTGCTCATTAAAATTCGATTTATTCTATTTAAATATTCCTAACCCTTCTTTATACGAGCTGAAGATGCTAGTAGACCTTCCCGTCCCGCAGGAAACAAACGTTAAAGTCAGTAACAAAAGCGCTACTTAAAGGTTTTGTTGGTTCATAAACATGGGGCATTGCGTTATAACGACTTTTGTGGACGACACTTGCTGATGCAGATTTGACATTTCATACCTGGCTTTGCGGACCGCATTTTGCATAACACCACTTCGCCTCTTGCACATTTTCAACTTACTTTCTGACTTGTTAAGGGTGAATATTCATTGTTATGCTGTATAAAGTACTTGTTAACACTAACATGCATATACTAAGATTCCCATGGGAAGTGTTAGGTCACCGAGACACCAGGTGAAATCCTAGTAAGCCAGAGTTTTGAGTCGCCTAGTTTCTTGATCACATAAGCGTCTTCACAATGCTTCCAATCCTACTAATCTGGGTAAACTCCTTGCCCCAATTTTTATTCTTATTTAGATATTTCGTTATTCTTTATTTTTATATAGAAGTAAATAGACGTATTAGTTTGCCATCTAATTTACATATGTGTTTATGGTGTACAGACACCCGTATGCAAATTACATGGCAACGCTGAAAAAGAGTCGCGCTTTAAATGATCAGAGTATTTGAATCAACGTAGTGAGAGTTGGCGAGAGAAATACATCGATAGCGAAGAGAGGAAGTGATGGGTGATATGTTCAGTTAATTATAAATTACGGCTAATTAGAACAATTAAAACAGGTTTATTTTTCAAACATAACTCCATCCCGGAACTAAGGTATATTTTAGCACGTATTTTGTGTGTTTTTTTTTTTTAAGTATATAGGGAAAAAGCCCTTAGGGAAACAAATGTTGATGACCCCACAGTTAATATGATGATAATAATAATTAAAATCTTAACATCCGCTTCGATTTTGAGATGTCTTTGCACCTTTCTTCAGCTCTCCTGAATACTAGCTCAGTTTTAAAATACTAAACAAGCAGTGGCGATGGCATATACATATACGCATTGTGTCCTATTCTACTATTTACTTGTTCCTTCCTGCGCTGTTTTTTTTCTATTTGTTATTTCCACGAGAATGTTATATATTCGTTTCCGTGATTGCCTAGTAGCCCGATTGTTCCCACGTGTGTACCGTAATCTCTGAATCGTCATGTTGCCATTTTCGTAGCTGGAATCTACTTGGAATAAATTGATGACTACGAACAACGGGCGTTTTTTTAAGGTATTTATTTATGAACCTAATTCAATTGTGAAAGCCAAGTTATTGTTAAAACTGTGAATCGTTTCCAATATTATCGTATTTCGTCATCTATCTTATCTATATATATATATATATATATATATATATATATTAGTATACTGGTTCGAATGGTTTCGGTAGGAATCGAATAAGAGAGCTCGATGTCCAATTAAGCAGAGCAAGTATAAATTTGAGGATGAGATGAATTAGATGCACATTTCGGTTGTGTACATAATAGTCTATTTCGACCTTATTTTGGTCTCCTCAGGTGCACCCTCAACCAAGATTCAGACATGAATGACGAGAAAAATAACACCGTTTTATATTAAACTGAATAAAAAAAATTTAATAAAAAATTATTTTTTTTAAAGATTTTTTAACCACTTATCACTACCCCCCCACAATTCTCCCCTTCATTATAACGACCAATCAGAAAAGATCTTTTTAATTTTTTTACTTTTCTTATTTTTTTTATTTTTTTATTTAAAAAATTTTTTTTTTTATTCGATTTAATATAAAACGGTGTTATTTTACTCGTCATTCATGTCTGAGTCGAAGGTACATCTGAGGAGACCAAAATAAGGTCGAAATAGACTATTATGTACACAACACAAATGTGCATCTAATTCATCTCATCTTCAAATTTATATATATATATATATATATATATATATATATAAATTCTATGCCTGTTTGTGTGTTCCATATAAAGGCTAGAAAATCTTCATAAAATCTAAAAATGTATTATGTACAATTTATCGGAGAAGACAATGGAAGTGGCCCCGAATCTCTGAGTGCACTCCTAAGAGGGCATAATACTCCTTAAATTGTCTTGGCAGGTATTTAAATCTCATAGTTTATTTGCAGTAGTGTTCTTGACCTACCTTATATTTCCTTCTTTTAACACTTGTAATCTACTTTTTACCTGGATATTAATCCGTCAATATGAACAACTCTCTTTCCACTCCCGAGAATCCCCTAACCCCAACCCTAACCCTGGCTTTTCCATCGATACGTCTTGTCTCATTAGAAAAACGTATTTAATTTCACGGACGACGGAACATTCAAGTCTTTATGCAAAGATTAAGGTTAACAATAAGATTATCAGCTGCCTGTCTAGAATGGAGAGACTTACAATTGTGTTCGCCTCAGAGGACATGGTTCTTAATAAAAGTAGATTAGACGCGATGTATTTTGTTGTATTATAATTGTGATGTCGTTCAAAGTTTTACGCCCTAAATTCCTTCGAGATGTTTTTTGTTTATTTTCTCGATTCCCATCTTTGTCCTATATCGCAAAAATGTATGTCCGTTCTAGCTGCCCAGTCTTTTTTTCTAGACGCTCGATTTTCTGAAGTCTGTTTTTTTTCTAGACGCTCGAATTTCTGAAGTCTGTTTTTTTTCTAGACGCTCGATTTTCTGAAGTCTGTTTTTTTCTAGACGCTCGATTTTCTGAAGTCTGTTTTTTTTTTTGATTTGTATTTTTTGTGGTTTGATTTTCTTTATTCTAGAATTGTGATTTTGATATTTAAAATTTTGTGTATATTTTCAAAATTAAAATTCTGAATATATTTTCTAAAAATGTATCATTTTTTTAAGTCTTCTTTTCTCGATTTCAATGTTTTTTTGGCTCATTCCTTTTTGGTCTCATCCGTTCCATTTTACTTTTATGCCTATTTTGTTCTCTCAAAACCGATATCTACCTTCACATTTCCAGAAAAAAATTTCGAATTTCGAACAAAGAAACTTCATTTTAACCAATCGAATCACAGCAAAACCCAGTCACAAAACACGACTCTCCAATGGCTACTAAAATGCATATATCTGCTCGTCTTCTTTTATCCCCCTCTCTTTATATATATTATCCCCCTCTCTTTATACATATATTATCCCTCTCTCTTTACATATATTATCCCCCTCTCTTTACATATATTATCCCCCTCTCTTTACATATATTATCCCCCTCTCTTTACATATATTATCCCCCTCTCTTTACATATATTATCCCCCTCTCTTTACACATATTATCCCCCTCTCTTTACATATATTATCCCCCTCTCTTTACATATATTATCCCCCTCTCTTTACATATATTATCCCCCTGTCTTTACATATATTATCCCCCTCTCTTTATATATATTAAGAAAATGTAAGTCAAATAAAAATAAGAATATCAGGTCACGAAGTGCCAAATAAATAACAATTGATGGAAACTATTCTTAGTGATGACTCACTACTTAAGAAAACCATACTGTTACAAAAGTAGGTTCTCTATTTCGGACTCTTCCTCTACCCTTTTTATAGATTGCGGTGGTTAAATAAATTTTACCATCTCGCAGAACTTTGACATGTCTACACGTATCGTCCCTGCGTGGTCACTGATGGCTTCTTGTCATTCATTCATATATATATATATATATATATATATATATATATATATAAGTAATATGGGTCGTTCATTTAAAAGTATTGCTGGGTTTGTTGATAAAATTAAAAATATAAGCCATTAACAATGCAAGATTTTTTTTTTTTACTTTAAGTATAAAAAAATAATAAATTAATCTTGCATTGTTAATGGCTTATATTTTGAATTTATATATATATATATATATATATATGAAACTAAACGTGTACTGTTAGAGAATTGAACCTATAGTGAAATGGCTAAAGCTCAATATACGAGATAGAGCAATTATAAAAATAAATGAAGGAAGAAAGATAAAGATGTACGAATAACAAATCTATTTCATCTTCGATTGTTCAATGCAAGGTGTATTCAATAAAAACTTGTTTTTGTCGAGTACACCTTGCATTGGACAACCGAAGATGAAATAGATTTGTCATTCGTACATCTTTATCTCTTTCTTCATTTATCTTATATATATGGCGTAATCACGTTGACACATCGGTTTCCGTTAGATCACCGACGTTAAGCAACGTTGAGCCTGGCCAGTACTAGATGGGAATACCAGGGGTTTTTACTTCGCCTAATAAACCGGTATCGTCCGGGCCTTCGGGTCTGTATTTACGCCTCTCTATTGGTTGTCGGTCCTGTGCAGTTCTAGGAGGTTCACCCTCCCAGGCTTTGCCTCCCCTCTTTAGGGAGGAGTAAGTTTATTGCTTACTGCCTGAGGCGCCCCTACCGGGGAATGCCGACGGAGCTGCCCAGGCAATTTTTAAACAGCCAGAGTGCTCAAATTCTCGAGCGCTGGTTCTTTCCCACTTTCCCGACCTTGTGTCACATCTTACCTTGTGGGAGGAAGACAAATAGAACCAGGCGCTGTATGTGGACACCTAGCTATGGGCAAATAGCGTCGCCAACTATGCCTCCCCTCCTGAATGATAGGCTACGAATGTCGGAAACAAGGGAGGGCATCCTCCTCCACGAGTGATCAAAAACCCTGATGGTGAATTATGATTATAAAAGGTAAAAGTTTTACAATAATACTGCGGAGTTTGCATAAACATTAACGACAACGTTTTACTTAATTTTAAAAGAATAAAAATGGTAATATGGGGTTTCAGGGCTGGGATCCAGAGTCCACGGGCTCCCTATTCATTGGCAGGTGTGTCTGCTATATATAATCGTTGTACTCGTATAATTTTCACAAATTCGTTTACATATCGCCCGGTTCTTTTTTCTACCTAACAATAACATTTGAATATAAGCGACTATCGTAATTAGTTGATTTCTCAGGGTTTCGGGATCGTCTCTACTTACCTCCCTTTGCGCCACCGGATGTTGGCTCGGCCGGAGTCTCTGGCAGAGTGCGATATCTTTGTGTGTTTTTTTGTTGTCATGGATGCTTTGCTACCAACAGCGGCGGCGGCGAAATGGCGAGTAAGTCTAAATATTATCACTGCTCAAAGGGGATCTTCTCGTATTGCTCTATAAAAAGATAATTTCCCTGTTGTTCAAACTGAACGACAGTAAATGCTCTTGCCAAATGCTGAGATAACTCTGTCTATTATTGTACCACATTATCACCACGGGGTTGGAAATGCGTGGGTACGGCACGACTTTCTTTGCTAGGCACTAGCAGCGTGCAGATGTCGGTAATGCCCGGGATAAACTTTGTAAGACATTCCAAAGCCAGAACTCGCCTTGCTACCATAAAAATAAGACCTTTTTTCCCTCCATGTTCCTAGCGTCAGGGGGAATTTTCATCAACCGAGCTTCTTTACAAGGGCTTGCCACCTGTGAGACACATTGCCGCAAGACTGCTTTCTACTGATTACAACTTAGTCGTCTTTAAATCTAATGCCAACAAATCCCTGTCGTGGACCGACATCAAAAGTAATCAAACGCAGTTTATACCGTTGATCAATATTGGTACTCCCATAGTGTTCATCATCTTTCGGGTGGAACTCATTCTCGTCTCATTAACTCTTATCCTCGAGTGGCTCTTGGCCTTGGTAAACGGTGACCTCGAAAGTAAAAAAAAAAGCAAGCCGCGCGTGCGTGCGTGCGTGGTCCCCCTCTGTATGTGACTCGATGTGGCGAGTGTAAAATGCAATAAATTTGAGCAATTTGGGGCATTTTTGACCCCCTGGGGGCGCGAACCAGAATTTTTCTGAGGTCAAGGATGCTCATTTTATATCCAGAACAATTGCCTCTACATTTTGGCCAAGTTTTTAAAAAAAATTGAATGGATGGATCAAACGTTATGGGAGAAAAGGGTCATTTTTTTGCAATTTTGGGGGATTTTGACCCCTTGGGGCGCGAACCAGATTTTTTCCAATGTCAGCGATACTTATTTTCTATTAGGAACAATTGCCTCCACATTTTGGCCAAGTTTCAGAGAAATTGAATGGATGGATGAAAAGTTATGGAGCAAAAAATATTTTTTGCCATTTCGGGGCCTTTTGACCCCCTGGGGGGCTAACCAGATTTTTTTCAAAAATCGGAGAATGTCACTTTCTAACCTGACCAAAGTTACAACTTCATGCAAAATTTCAGAGAAATTCAATAGATGGTTGCGGAGAAAAATACGGACGGACGGACGGACGGACGGACGGACATACCTCAAAACATAAGTCCCCCGATTTTATAAATCGGGGGGCCACAAACAAGACAAATTAAATATTGCATGGCGAAATCAAGCGAACGAAACTAATGCCAATAAATGTACGCGGATGAATACGTCTGTTCACATTATCATACATTCTCACCATTGTAATTAAAAGACGCTTATAACGGCCACGTATGCTGATGTAATTACATATGTTTCAATTAATTAACATAAATCAACATACATCTGGAAAGAACTTTACACGGACGATTCGGTTCTCCAACCGTTGCATATATAAAAAAACAGAAAAAAAAAAAAAAAACGTTCATGCAGACGATTTTATTCAATGTCAGAGAAAAATTATACAGAGCCGCTTTTAACAGTAACAACATTTAAACAAAAACATTAGTGCGCATGTGCGTTAATCTGGCTCAAATTTAAATCCCGTCAAAGTTTCACTCGTCTGAAAATTGCTATTAAATTTAAAAGAAATAAATTATTGAATAAATTATTGAATAAATTATTGAATAAATTATTGAATAAATTATTGAATAAATTATTGAATAAATGCTGAAAATGTAATTAGAATGAAATCTTTCTCCATTTTTAGATCCTTAAAAAATGAACACATTGTGAAGAAATCAAAGATTAGTATGTTCATTTTTAGAAGATCCCCGTCATTAATTGAAAATATGGGTTTTGCAAAAAAAATTACCCGCCAGTTATGCGCAATTTGCGCACACGCCCTTGACCTATTTCTGTGACATGTGTCGGGTTAGGTTAAGTTTAGGCCTCCAGATCTCCACGTTGTGATCGATAAAACCATCATTTCTCGCACTACAAAATGCAGAATAAACGCCACTGTGGGACGCATCGCGGAACGGTGGACAGCTATCTGTATGGGTTTATGTAGACGCAGAAATATACAGCAAACGATTTTATTTTTTTATATATAAATGCTGAATGACATGAATGGATTCCATCATCTTGACTAAGTAATAAAACCGTTTTTTTTTGGGGGGGGGGGGGGTATTTTACTGCAACAATTTTGTCTGTTTTTGTAGGGGGGGGGCTTGTCTTTTTTGTAGGACTCTTCTGCAGAATATCCACTTAGCAGGAACTACGTATCATAGATTTGGAAACAGGGTCAACCAGAGCTCCTAGCTTGGGCACTAGTTCTATCTAGAACTTGCACTATTTTCTTTTGGATGTATTACTACGAACATATTAAATGTCGTGGTTGGGCTGTTTCGAAACGAGCTATGAAAGGAAATCAAAGACGTCCTCTTGTTCGTTATTTGTTTTGCTTCGTTGAGTCGATAAGACGTTTTAGTGTCCGTTGCTTAAAATAAAAAAATAAAAAACACACAAACAAGTCTTGCTGTGACGTGCTTTGGTAGGCCTTTTATGATGTTACAAACACATTTGTTCGGGTACCTCTCGCTTGGTAGACGAAGAGGAAAAAAGAAGAAAAACAAACAAAACAAAAACAAGGCCAAAACACAAAGGTGCATCCGATTAGAAAAATGAACGAAAATAAAAAAAAAAACTTGTATCAATTTGTTGTAAAATATTCTTAAGTTACGAATGAATACGACTTAATTTAGAAAAGAAAAACGATCAGTGGCAGCAGGTTCACCCGAATTGGCTCCCCTTCTTTGTCAGTCGACGTTCAAGGTTAAGATTAAAGACAGTTACGAGTATTGATTTACTTTTCTCCAGGAGTTAGGCACAAGGCCAGTTGTTATCCTACTCCCACAAGTAAGATGTGACCCAAGGTCGGGTCGGGAAAGTGGGGTTTAAAAATTGCCGGGGCAGCCCCGTCGGCATTCCCCGGTAGGGGCGCCTCAGGCAGTAAGCAATAAACTTACTCCTCCCCAAAGAAGGGGAGGCGAAGCCTGGGAGGGTGGACCTCCTAGAACTGCACAGGACAGACTCATTGACCGGTGTAAATCAAGCCCCGAAGGCCAAGACAATACCAGTCTATGGGGTGCAGTATCGGAACAGATACTACACTTTGATCTTAGCTAAAAGGCCAAGTAGGACTGACTGACTGATTGACATACGATATTCCATAAATAGTTTTCTATTCGTAAATTTTGTTTAAATAATATTTTTAAATACTTGTGCATGTTTATTATGTCCTTTTTTAATGTGTTATTTTTTTTCTGTTTTGTAGGTAAGAATATTTGATTTTCTATGAAAGAATGAATATATATATATATAGGTAAGAAAACTTTAAAATTATTAATTACGTAATGTTGAAACGAACTTTCAACATTACATACATACATACATACATATATACATACATATATACATACATACATATGTATATACATACATACATACATATGTATATACATACATACATACGTATGTATATATGTATATGAGGACAAACAGCACGATATATCATAAAATGAAATGCCGTGAAAAAGGAAAAACAAATTAAATGCAGGAATAAATCATCAAAAAACGAGAGATTTGACCGGTTTCGTTCGGATCAACGAACGTCTTCAGAAAACGTTCGTTAATCAGAACGAAACCGGTAAAATCTCTCTAATTATTTATTCCTGTATTTAATTTGTTTTTCCTTTATATTGGAGAGCGGGATGCTTAATTACGCTTGTAAGACCATAACATATTTTATTACGTATACTATACAAACATTTGATCTTCAGTTTTACGGAGGTAATTTCACTCGATGGACTAAAAAATACCACGTGGCCTAAATACCCACTATTCAGACACTGACTGAAGAACTGTAAACACGTGGTATACTTTAGTCCGTCGGGCGAAATTTCTTGTGAAACTGAAGGTATCGATGGCTGATTTAATTATTGTATAGTATTTTATATATATATATATATATACATATATATATATATATATATATATATATATATATATATATATATATAATTATTCCTGTGTAGTTATCTACTTGTGAACTTTGAAGATTGCAATTGTTCATACTAGATAAATGACCATAAAAAAAACATTTTATTCACGAACAGTTGTTTCTGTCTATTTCGTAAATATACATATTTATGTTATACGAAATTTACCAAATATTCACAAAAAGGCTTAATCAGTGTATTACACGTCATAGTCAGACTTAAATTTTTTTTTTAATGCATCTAATATTCATTTGATTAATACGTTTTTAGGTTCTATGTATTAATTAAATGAATATTGGACGCATCTCGTTTTTGTTTTATTTTTCAGCCTGACTATGATGTGTTATACACTGATGAAGCATCTTTGTGGATATTGTATCTACCATAAGTGTGTTTATTTATGAAATAAGCAGAAACAATTGTTTGTAAATGAAATGTTTTTTGAATGAACTGGAATTATATATATATATATATATATATATATATATATTAAAAAAAAAAATTTTAATTAAAAAAATTTTTTTTTTTTTAAATGACTCAATAACTGGTCACCTCTGAAGATGGAATTTATTCCGAAATATATGATTAATGAAAAAAATATACAAATTAATCTCGCATTGTTAATGGCTTACATATCAATTTATTAACATATCCAACAATGCTTTACATGGACGACCAACCAATACTACTTAACCTACATGAGCTAGCCAGGCTCTTCGTTCGACACCGGAATTTGAATCATGGCCGCCAACACCACCAGTGCGGAGACGCGTTTTATCAAGTAACAAAGAAATAAGTTTGGTTATTCTTGTTTTTGATAAAAAAAATTTTTTTAAATGACTCAACTGGTCACCTCTGAAGATGGAATTTATTCCGAAATATAAGATTAATTAAAAAAACAAAACAAATTAATCTCGCATTGTTAATGGCTTACATATCAATTTATTAATATATATATATATATATATATATATATATATATATAATGGTTTAAAAAAATGTCTACACACCCTTTCTAATACAAATTGCGTGATTTTCTGACACAAAAGTCCATTACCATCGGAAGATGAAGAGAAGAAAAAAAGAAAAACACTGCTTTGACAAGGAGAATTTATATCTCGAAAGTTCAGATTAAAATAAATTTTATTTATTTTAACACTACACATTATGTTTTTTTTCAACAAAAAAAATGTAATACTATTCGAAACAATGGTTTAAAAAATGTCAAGACACCCTTTCTAATATATATATATATATATATATATATATATAATAGATCAGTTATATCATACTGTGATTTAATGTCAATTTCGGAGCAAAGAAAACTTACACGCGTTTCTGGCAGAATTCAAAGCATACTTGAACAAATTCAAGTAGCTACACGAAAATTCCGTCAATCAATGTGATACAACTTTGATCTGCCATTTTATTAATTTATAACTACTACAAATTTTGAAATAACTATTTCAAGTTTCGATATTGAGCTTCGTTTTGCTTAGGAGTTTTATTCACATAAGAATTGATCTGGACTATGACCAGGAAGTGTTTCTTTATATTTTTACAGTTTCTTTGGTGTTTATGCATTTCCAGCGCAAACGTAAACCCCAGGATTTTATTGTAAAAAAAAAAATCCTAAAATTAATACAACCATTTGAACCTCGTAAAATTTTACTCTAGAAAGGTTGCTTAATCTTGGTATAGAACTTTGTTTTCACTATATTATTATTATTTTTTTATAGTAGGTATTGAGATTTCATTTATGATCTAAAATTGTCTGACTTGGTCAGAACGAGACTTATTACGCACATTTCTGAAATCAGACAAGGGTCTGTTTCCCGTTTCGCCTTTTTTAGGACCGTCGGTACCTTTTTTACTACTACTACTACTATTACTACTACTACTACTACTAATATTATTATTATTATTATATTATTATAATAATATTATTATTATTATTATTATTATATTATTATAATAATATTATTATTATATTATTATAATAATATTATTATTATATTATTATTATAATAATATTATTAATATAATACTATTATATTATAATATTATTATAATATTATTATTATAATAATATTATTATTATAATAATACTATTATATTATTATTATATTATTATTATATTATTATATTATATTATTATTATTATATTATTATTATTATAATATTATTATAATATTATTATTATAATATTATTATAATATTATTATAATATTATTATTATAATATTATTATAATATTATTATTATATTATTATAATATTATTATTATAATATTATTATAATATTATTATTATAATATTATTATAATATTATTTTTATTATAATATTATTATTATATTATTATTATTATATTATTATTATTATTATAATAATATTATTATTGTTATTATTATTATAGTATTTACAACAACACCCGTACTCTTTCCCCCGTCTCTCTTCCAACTATTAACTCTTCTCTGGATCAATTCTTTGCGCCATTCGTCTGTCCTGAGACTATAATCACGTTGGTTCATCGTTTCTCCGTAAGATCACTGAAGTTAGGCGACATTAAGCCCAGCCAGTATCCAATAATTGACCATTAAAAAATGTCATGTGCTAGGTGTAAATTAAACTCTCTTACAAATTCAAAATAATCGACTTTCAGCATAGAATGACCAAGTATGGTTGATATGCCGTAAAAACCTATCCTTAAAAAAATGTCCCACTCTTTCTTTGTTTCTTCCACTCTCTCATTCTCTCCCTCCACTTTCCCCTCCTCGTCCTTTTTCTAGCTTTTTCTTTTCACATATTTCTTTTAACGTCTCTTTCTTTCTTTTTCACGTCTCTCTTTCTTTCTTTTTCACGTCTCTCTTTCTTTCTTTTTAACGTCTCTCTTTCTGTCTTTTTAACGTCTCTCTCTTTCTGTCTTTTTCACGTCTCTCTTTCTGTCTTTTTCACGTCTCTCTTTCTGTCTTTTTCGCGTCTCTTTCTTTCTTTTTCGCGTCTCTCTTTCTTTCTTTTTCACGTCTCTCTTTCTTTCTTTTTAACGTCTCTCTTTCTTTCTTTTTCACGTCTCTCTTTCTTTCTTTTTCACGTCTCTCTTTCTTTCTTTTTCACGTCTCTTTTTCTTTCTTTTTCACGTCTCTCTTTCTTTCTTTTTCACGTCTCTCTTTCTTTCTTTTTCACGTCTCTTTCTTTCTTTTTCACGTCTTTCTTTCTTTTTCACGTCTTTCTTTCTTTTTCACGTCTTTCTTTCTTTTTCACGTCTCTTTCTTTTTCACGTCTCTTTCTTTTTCACGTCTCTTTCTTTCTTTTTCACGTCTCTCTTTCTTTTTAACGTCTCTTTCTTTTTAACGTCTCTTTCTTTTTAACGTCTCTCTTTCTTTCTTTTTCGCGTCTCTCTTTCTTTCTTTTTAACGTCTCTCTTTCTTTCTTTTTCACGTCTCTTTCTTTCTTTTTCGCGTCTCTCTTTCTTTCTTTTTCGCGTCTTTCTTTCTTTTTCGCGTCTCTCTTTCTTTTTCGCGTCTCTTTCTTTCTTTTTCACGTCTCTTTCTTTCTTTTTCACGTCTCTTTCTTTCTTTTTCACGTCTCTCTTCTTAATGTGTCTACCCCTGTCTTTATCTCTACTCCTCTCTCTTCCCACCCCCGCATTTCTGTCATCCTTCAACTAATAATACCTTTAAGCGACCCTTCTTAAATGATCGACCTCTGACTGCTGAATTCCCAAGACAGCCGAGAGATTCTAATAATTCTATTCCTCGTTCTGCGAGTTGTCTCCCTTGGCGATGATGTCATCTTGCTTCTATTTTCATTTTTCACTCACACCCAAGTCCCCATCAAACATGTTGAAAATAGCGCAGACACCGTTTAGCACTTTTCTCCGTCCAGCTGTCCTCTATCATAGAGGTGTTATCATTGTTTTAATTCGTGTTCTTTCTCCTAACTAATGGATCGTGCTTGTCGTCTTTCTTTGCATCTCCTATGCGTGTATTCGTAGCTGGGATATTTGTATCAGCAAAGGTTTCGTTTTAATTATATCAACCGAGGTGGTTATGCTTTACCCTGAGTTTTTTTGTTTGTTTTTGTTTTTTTAGCGTTTTTTTTTAGCCCTTTTAGCTTTTTATTTTTTACTGCTTTACTACTATAGCGAACAAAAGCCACTCGAGGATAATGGTTAATATGATCTATATATTAATATGATAGCGTGTATGTTCGTGTGTCACACTTACATCAAAAGCTCTGCGCATGCGTGCCGCACCTAGATTTGGAAAAGCATTCAAGTCACCTAATTTTGGCAATATTTTCCAGTATTTCCCTTTGTCGAAACGGTTAGCGGCGTAGGATTTTGACGTCGGCCCAACTGGTTTATAGTTCGATCCCAACCAACCTCTAAGATTTTTTTTTCTACATCGAAGGGGGGGGGTAGGGAGGGGACGACCGGGAAGACACATATTAATACGATAGCGTGTGTGTTATTTTGTGTGTCACGCTTACAGCAAAAGCAACGACCATTCCGAATCTTTGTATGCTACTCATGAATTGGAGCCAAATTTAATTTAATCTGAAGCATTTACAAAGTAAGGTTTAGTCGTCGAAATCGGAATTAGTCGATTGATCAAATCGAGAAATATTGTATATAAAGAAGTTTTGTAAAATGTTTCATGTATTGTTCATTTTAAAAAAAATAAATATACAAGTCCAAATCTTATCATTTTATTCAAACATGTATAGGTTAGGAACAAGATAATTAGTATTGAAAACATCATTTCGTGTAATTTACACGGGTCCCGCTAGTATGGAATTATTGTCGCTTGAAAGAACAATATTGTGATATTTATTTTTACTAATGGATCCCCGCTTATCAAGGCCCGAGGACCATTCGAGGATAAGAGTTAAACCGATTGTCAGTTGAACGATGATTACCACCATGAGAGGATTGAAAACAATAGGTGGGCGGCTTAACAAGTATTTGTTTACATTAGAGTTGAAGACGACCATGTTGTAGTCGGCTGGGAAGCAGCCTCGCTGTATTTTGTTCCACAGACGGGATTTTTTAGGAAATAAACTTTGTTCATGGAAGTTTCGTTTGGTTTTTGATAAAGACAGAGAGAAAGGAAAGTTCTTTGCGGTTGTAGCTAAACGAGTCCTTGCTGTGAATGTTTTACAGGGAGGGGCGCAGGGATTGGAGCTCCGTCGAGCACCTGCTATGAACATAACGATACAGATTGGATTTGAGAACCGTCATGTTGTACTCTCTGCGGGGAAGCAGTCCCATGGTATTATGTTCCCCAGATGGGGGATTCTTCGAAATAAATTCTGTTCATGGAAGTTTCGTTTGATATTAGACACGCGAAGGAAGGAATGGAAGTTATTTGCAATTGTGCTAGGAAAAAAAAGTTCTTGCTGTCAATATCTTACAGGGAAGAACCAGAGATCGGAGCTCAGTCGAGCAGCTTCCATGGAAATAACGATTAAGTAGAGAAAGACAAGCAACGTCTATTCTGTGCGAGAGGGTCTGTTGGGAAGAGAAGAGGTCATCTCTCGGTAGATGTCAAAGTCGATCTTGTACTCTATCAAAGTAAAAAAAAAAGTGCTCAATCCATCCATCTTTTAAACGCTTATCCTCTAGTGTTTCTAGGCCTTGATAAGTGCTGATGTTACATAATGAAAGTCGTTATTTGAATGGAAAAGTTTTAGTGACACCTAGGAATCAGAGGTGACCCCAGAAACGGAAGTTGATGAAATCACTTGACTTCCGAGCAGGGATAATTCGTTCTCTTCCTGGCGACACTTTCAAGTAAAGCAGACGTGTAAAAGGCTCCATTCTCGATGGTGGGGAGTTTACAATGTAACGAGATAAGATATACATATGTCTATCTCACGTGCCCACTAAAGTAACCCGTCTCTCTGTGGTACTTATATGGATCTTGGCCCAGTTTTCGCGATTTTCTTGTCGGAAGCGTTCGGCTATCCTACGCAAACGCCCGAGAGATGACGACCCGATTTGTACCAGACGACAATTTTGATACGGTGCTGCGTCCTATGATTTTAAGTTATATTTTCAATAAATTTTCTAAAAGAAACAACAACAAAAAACAAAACAAGCAAAACATAGCGAAGTTACTGTTATCAAATAAATATTTTTTTGTTATTTTGATACGTTGCTACGTCCTATAATTTTTAGTTATAGTTGCAAGAAATTTTTTAAACAACAAAACAAATAAAACAAACAAAACAGAGCGAAATTAGTTATCAAATGAATATTTGTAACCCTAAACCCTAACCCTAACCCTAAAGACAAACAAAACAAGCAAAACATTAAAATCATAGGACGCAGCACCGTATAAAAATTGTCGTCTGGTACAAATCGGCTCGTCATCTCTCGAGCGTTTGTGTAGGATAGCCGAACGCTTCCGACAAGAAACTCACGGAAACTGGGTCAAGATCGATATAAGTACCTTTCTTTTTAATAAACCATATTAAAATCTAAACATCGGCGTCCGAGTGATTGTATCGACAGGCTATCAACAGCCTGGTTTTCTCACTACAACGGGTGCCTGAATGGTTTATAAACCCGACGGACAACCGAAACACGTACAGTGATTCATTAGTTTTTGTTTTTTTTAAATGGACAAAAAATAAAATAATCAAAGAAAAGAAGTGAGAAGAATGTTAACGAGACGGTTCACTGAAGACGAATGAAAAAAAAATCCCAAATTTAATCAGTCCGATAAAAAGCCAACAGGTATTTCGTTTTTTAAGGCCTTCGTTTTTTTTCTTTCCTTCTTTTGTTCCTTTGTAGATGGCTTAAATTTCAGCTGAGATTTCCCGATGTCTGTAATCCTGTTGACACGGCATTTATCTTTTGAATCGTGCTGACTTGGTCCTATCAACACCAGTTAACAGCGGAGGACAGCTTGACTAGAAAATAGGACTTAATGCTTGGCTGGTTTTATAGTTGGACAAGCCCAAAAGCACGAGGGACTTCGACTGTGTAATTTGCTTCTAGTTCTGCCGTCATGTGTTTTTGTTCTTGTGATCCCCGAACCCACCAATTTAGTTCTCAAGTATAGATACGTTGGGACTTGATCTCTTTCACTCACTCACTATATATATATATATTGGTACAGAAAAATTAGTACAACATTCGTACCGTCGGTTTCAAGCACAGGAGGACTTAACCATCCGGCTCTCTTCAGCAAGATTTTGGTACAGAAAAATTAGTACAACATTCGTACCGTCGGTTTCAAGCACAGAAGGACTTAGCCATCCGGCTAAGCCGAAGAGAGCCGGATGGCTAAGTCCTTCTGTGCTTGAAACCGACGGTACGAATGTTGTACTAATTTTTCTGTGCCAAAATAAATAAATATTACGCTCTTAATTTTCAATTTTAATTCTCAATTAATCGAGCACTCTGCTGGGATTTTTCCTGCTATATTACAAAGAAGTTATATATATATATATATATATATATATATATATATATATATATATATATATATACTAGAAGAATACCTGTCACAGGGCAGGTAAATTAATGTCCCGTACAGAACAGTTTTGCACCACTTTTATGTCCCTTTTCGAAGATTAACAACAAGATATGATACTAAATCTAGAATCCTTATTCAAATTTTAATCAATCACATTATTTTTATTCTAGAAAATATATAAAATTGAAGCTTTAAGTTTAAGGGACCTTAAGAAGAAATTGAAATTCAGGGAATTCTGTTGGATTGGTGCCGTCATGCGGGATTTCCATGAACGGAGCTCTTCTATAAGGGCTTCCCACCTGTGGAACACATTACCGCGGGATTGCTTCCTTGTTGGTTATAACTTGATCGTCTTTAAATTCAATGTCAACAAATTTGATCAAAGGCAGTTCATACCCTTCTTCTTCTTTCGTTTGCTTCATAGCATCTCACTGTTAGATCACCAGCTCGGTTGAGAAAAGCCATGCTAATATTTTGTTGTCTAGCGCAGCTATGCCGGCTTTGCCGTTGGGTGGTCGATATTTAAGGCATGACTCGATAATGTGGTCTGCTGTCTGTTCAGAGTGACCACAGTCGCAGACAGCCGAATCCCTGAGTCCTCATCCTTTCATGGTCGCGGCGAAACGTCCGACATCTGTCCTGAGGCGGTTGAGCATTGTCCACTGCCGGTCAGGGAGGTCTATGCCTGGTAGATTATCCGGGTCCTCCACAAATCTGTGCAACCTTGATTTATCTGCTGCCTGCCATTCCTCCGTCCAGCAACGTTTCAACCAGATTCTGTTTGTGACGTCACCGGGTGTTGAAAGCAGTTAATACTCCCCCAGTGTTCCTCTTCGCTGGATTGGCATTTATTTCAATCTCATAAATAACCTTTATCCTCGAGTGGATCTTTCCCTTGATAAGCGGTGGACAGGAAGTAAAAAAAAAAAGGGTTGATCTATCGTAAAGCAAAGTTTTAAAATATATAGAGGTTCGTTCGGAAATTATTTCTGACAGAGAATATTTCGTTAATCGGGCTGGGATCAAATTGTGGTATCTGTCAGCGTAGAAGAGATCTTACTTGACTGGGGCAATTTGTATTTTTGTTTCATTCAGGGTGCCCCTTTTTGGAGTGGTGGATATCCCACTCCGCGTAAAATACCGACATTTTCGGAATTTGCCCTCGTGGGGAGGCAAATAAATAGGGAAGACAACATTTCATTTTTAGAAAAGAATTGCACAGTTCGGTTTCATTATTTCTACCCGACATTCTCTTCTCCGCGATACTTCCCGCCCCTTTTTCTACCCTTATTATTTCGCATTCTGCTCCTCCTATTATTCCCCATTTGCTCCCTCCCCATCCCCAGCCGAAGCATTATTCAGCAAGCAAGCAAACGCAACTTTGGCGACACCTATAGGGACGCAATTGTTTGTCTGGCGAATAATTAGATTGGATTTGTCTCCAAGACACGACTAGGAAGGGCAAGGTTGTCCGGGTCAGTTGAGACACGATTGGGGGCTCTAATTTCTCTTTAACATGGACAGCACGAAAAACCAGTCGTGGCGATGGCAGCGGCGGCGGTGATGAATACAGAATGTGGACACAATACATTTTGTAATTTGCGAGAAAAATAAAATAAAAAATAAATAGACAGCTAAAATTTCTGAGTGTCATTTTTGCCTTTGGCGATTTTTCCTTTTGGCAGAAAAATGATTTTACTTTTTATTTTTCTTTGTTTCTTTTCTATCGCCTCTTTTTAATTTTTTTATGAATGCCATAAATGTTAGCAGCATCGGTTTTTGTGTTAGTGAGGAATAACTTAACGATGAATATGTTGGATTATTTTTTATTCATTTGTTTATTTTTTCTCAAATGTGTTTCTTTACTCCTGTTTTTTTCTCTTTTCTGTCTTTCTTTTTCCCCCGTGTCTGTCTGTCTATCTCTATCTCTCTCTTTCTCTTATATATTTGAGTCTTCCTATGTATTCATACATCTGACCCTCTCTATGTACCTCTACCTCATACATATATATATATATATATATACATTTTTGGCCAATATCAAAGTGTAGTATCTGTTCCGATGGATACTGCACACCGGTCTATGGGTCTGTTCTGTGCAGTTCTAGGAGGTCCACCCTCCCAGGCTCTGCCTCCCCTCTTTGGGAAGGAGTAAGTTTATTGCTTACTGCCTGAGGCGCCCCTACCGGGGAATGTCGACGGGGCTGCCCAGGCAATTTTTAATGGCCAGAGTGCTCACCTTCTCGGGCACTGGTTTATCAAATCTCACTTTCCCGACCCGACCTTGGGTCACATCTTACCTTGTGGGAAGTAGATAAATAAATACGTACGGCACAATCAACTTGACACACCGGTTCCCGTTAGATCACCAAAGTTAAGCCTGGCCAGTACTGAATGGCTGACCATTTGAGAATAGCAGGTGCTGTATGTGCTTTCTTCTTATTGCGCAACCATTGCTTCACATTTACATGCGCAGCCAGCCCCTTGCGGGGCACTCATACCTCGAAATCGACGAGAGAATCCATCATATGTATATATGTATAATTATATACTGTCGCTCTTTTTACACATATTTCTCTATTATGTAAAACAATATAAAAAAACGGAAGCAAGCAAGGGAACTAAAAAAAATAACCAAAACATGTCACGTGAAAAAAAAAAAACGAACAAAAAAAAAGGTCAGCGAAATTTGCCGTCACATACTCCCTCTCCTCTTGACTATTTAATTTTGTCCCGACAAAACCTTTCCATTATACTTTTTTTTGCAACTGACAATGCTCCCCTCCCATCTACTCGACTAGTTTCTTTTATACTACCCCCCCCCCCCCAGGCATATCTTCATCTATTGTGAACTGTCTCCTACCGTCTCCTTCCTGGAAACAGGCTTGCTGCGTTTTCTGCTTTTCTTTGTTTTCGGCTCATCTTTGGTCGGTCAATTCATGTCTTGTCCAGTTTTATTGAAGAGCCCTCTTTGGAGTGAGTGGGACAGAGTGTGTTTGATGGTTGAAGGATATGGCTGGATGTAACCGGTCCGTTTGCTTTCTTTTCCTTCGACCAGTGTTTCTCTTTCCTGGTTGCCATTGCCTGACACCCGTCCCTGGGCCATCTGGCTTCTTCCATTCTTCCTCTGAGTAGTTTTGGGGGCGGTGTTAGACCACCCCCTCACCCCACCGTCGCTTCTTCATCCACTTTGTTATGCAATACTTGGGAATGACGTGAATCTCAATTTCCACCCTGGATCCGTTTCCTGAAACCGGTAAGATGAAGTAACACCTCGGAGACTTACACATGCACGCATACATGTGTATGCGCGTGGCGGTGATGGGGCGGTATAGCTTAGATTAGATTGCGGAGGAAGTACTGTGAATTTAGCGTGCCGTATTCTCAGACAGGCAGAGTTTTATTTATTTTATTTTTTTTTTTTGTGTTCATGTTTGACGGAAAATCAAGCCTTTTCGTAGGTATCCCAAAACCAAAATTTTATTTTTATTATATCTAAAACCTTTTTAATGTGGCCACATAGATATTTTCTAAACTTAACCAACAATACCAAATTTTATTTTGGTAACTTGAAAAAGTATTTCGCAAGTATACCCGGTGAACCAAGTGTAAAAGAAATCCAAACAACTGCACTCAAGGGAACAGCCAGAATCCTGAAAAGAGCTCTCGGTTGGAGTCTGTAAATAGCGGGTGATCGTATGGCATTTGGAAGAATGCCCCGTCCCCAGCAAATGAATGAAAATAAAAAAAGAGAGTAGCACAATTAGCCACCAAATTATGACCGTTCAAAGTTTATTGGAAATTAGAAAATTTGTCGTCTTGTGTGCTATTAGTCTAGAAACCAAATTTCAATGTATAATTAAAAATGCAAATTTTAAACAAGTGGCAAATCCTTAAAAATGTAATGCCATCTTGTTGTAAATGAAGATAGTTCGTAATGGAAGCAATAATTATTAAATAAGCCCAACCCAAGCATTGCGGAAAATCCCATTAGCTTTAAAAAAAAAAAATTTTTTTTTAAAACGTACAAAAATGACAGAGGCGCAACTTTGACTGTTCATATAAGATTTATTTAAACAGCTAAGACATTGAATCTTAATATGATTTATAGAAGAGTAGAGATCACGCTAGATATATCATTTTATAGTAAAATTAATTTAAAAGAAAAACTCTTGGACCAAATAATCTGGACCATGTAAAAACAGACAGAAACACAATTTGATAATAGGGCAAAAATGTATTTCACTAAAGTTTTCAACTTGGATTTATTTTGTGAAAGACAACTTAAAACCCTATATTAAACCCACCATATTGATAAGTGTCCCCTTTTTCTTTAAGATTGGACTGTTTTTATATGCATAGACACACAATATCGTGCACATGAAGTTGAAAAACACCAACATTTAAAAAGATGCTCTACGCCGATCTTATAAAACATTGCAGCCGTCTGTAGTATATGTGCCGTTTGTTTGCGCAAAAATACATACGGGTATATGAAATGGGGAGCGTATTTTGCTCGATTCAGTATCTTTTGTGTATTTTTTTTAGGCAGAATGTGCACATATAACGCATGTGCGCATACATATTTACTCATAGTTATACACACACACGCATTTCAACTCGCTATCACTCAAACATGTACACACTCTTACATTCATTCACTCACACTTTCTATCGTACGCACACAGATTCATACACATATTCAGCTCACACAGATTCATACGTGCACTCACTCACACAGATTCTATACGTGTACTCACTCACACCCATTCATACATGCACTCACTCACACCCATTCATATGTGCACTCACTCACACCCATTCATACATGCACTCACTCACACCCATTCATGCATGCACTCACACACAGATTCATAGGATCACTCAGAAACGTACAATTGTATATTAGCACACCAACTTATACACAATAACTTGTAGTTGTGCACTCACACAATTGTACTCATACGTACACTTGTGAATACGAACACATTTCTACTGTTTCAATCTATTTCCTATATACGTATACATTTACCTTGTAATCTCTCTCTCCCCTTTCTCTCCCCCCTTTCTCTCTCCCCCTCTCTCTCTCCCTCCTCTCTCCCCCCTCTCTCTCTCTCCCTCCTTTCTCTCTCTCTCCCCCTCTCTCTCTCCCTCCTATCTCCCCCCTCTCTCTCTCTCCCTCCTCTCTCTCTCTCTACCCCTCTCTCTCTCCCTCTCTACCCCTCTCTCTCTCCCTCTCTACCCCTCTCTCTCTCCCTCTCTACCCCTCTCTCTCTCTACCCCCTCTCTCTCTCTCTTTCTCTACCCCCTCTCTCTCTCTCTCTCTACCCCTCACTCTCTCTCTACCCCTCACTCTCTCTCTCTCTACCCCTCACTCTCTCTCTCTCTTTCTCTCTCCCTACCCCTCTCTTTCTCTCTCCCTACCCCCTCTCTCTCTCTCTCTCTCTCTCTACCCCTCTCTCTCTCTCTCTCTCCCCCCTCACTCTCTCTACCCCTCACTCTCTCTTCCTCTCTCTACACCTCACTCTCTCTCTCTTTCTCCCTCTTTTTCATTTTCTAATATTCTCCATCTATCCCCCCCTCACTCCGCGCATAATTCCTTGCCTTGTGTCCCTCATCAATACACACTGATACAAGTTCCCTTCTTCCAGTTAAAAGTCTGCTCACTCCGTCAGTCCGTGTAGTCATATTTCCTTTGTTTTCTGGCAAGCCTTCTTCTTCGTCATTCTATTTTTCTTGTCCCCTTTCCATGGAGCAATCGACTTGTCAAAAAAAAAGGAAGATTTTCGTCTGAGGACTTCGTTTTCCCCTCATCGCCCGATATTAGGTCTTCCCCGTCCCAACTTTGGAATATTCCCCATTGCCGGAAAAGCTCGCCCTGCCCTCCAAGATGGTGTCCGATCTGACAAAACATAGTAATTATCTCGCGAGAAACTTCCATCTTGAAAAAGGAGACGCGGCGCCTATTCGTACTACTTATCAGCTGTCATCGAATGGACCGGTGTGATTGGACCGTCGGATTAACAGAGGAGGAATATTGTACTTTTACAATCTTTATTCTCAATTTTTGATCCCCCGATTTATAAAATCGGGGACTTATGTTTTGAGGCATGTCCGTCCGTTGTCCGGATTTTTCTCCGCAACCATCCATTGAATTTCTCTGAAATTTTGCATGAAGTTGTAACTTTGGTCAGGTTTGTCAGGAAAGTGACATTCTCCGATTTTTGAGAAAAAATCTGGTTAGCTCCCCAGGAGGTCAAAAGGCCCTGAAATGGCAAAAAAATGACACTTTTTGCCCCATAACTTTTCATCCATCCATTCAATTTCTCTGGAACTTGGCCAAAATGTGGAAGCAATTGTTCCTAATAGAAAATAAGTATCGCTGACCTTGGAAAAAATCTGGTTCGCGCCCCCAGGGGGTCAAAAGCCCCCTAAAATGGCAAAAATGCCCCTTTTCTCCTATAACGTTTGATCCATCCATTCAATTTTTCTGAAACTTGGCCAAAATGTAGAGGCAATTGTTCTGGATATAAAATGAGCATCCTTGACCTCAGAAAAATTCTGGTTCGCGCCCCCAGGGGGTCAAGGGGGGGGGGGTAAAAAATGCCCCAAATTGCCCAAATCTATTGCATTTTACACTCGCCACATCGAGTCACATACAGAGCGGACCACGCACGCGCGGCTTGTATATATATATATATATATATACAATACGTAATTGACAGTAAAATAAATTATAACGCTTACATTTCATTTGTTTACATAATTTCCAACATTTCTGCTGACTTGGAGAAGGCTAAACTATATATTATTAATTTATAATCGTAAATAAATAAAAATATATATATATATATATATAGGTGTGTGAAATATACTTTCTATTCTTTATTCAACTTTTTCAAAGTGAAAGCTCGATGATTGTTATAACAACAGAGCATATATAAATAAACAACATTTTGATAGTCCAATGGCCAAGATTTTATTCACCTTACCAATCATTTTTTTTTTTCAAAACAAAAGATTTTGGTAAAATTACGGATCTGTTTCGTTCACAGAAGGACTTTTTTGTTTTCCGATGAGTCTGTGAAAGAAAGGTCTGGGATTAACATACAAATATCGGTTGATCTTCTGTGAACGAAACGGATCCGTAATTGTAAATCTTGCTCATAGAAATATAACAAAATGTTGTTTGTTTATATATATATATATATATATATATATTAGTGGATGCGTATGCATATACCTACCCAGCCTCCATGACGCGTATGGCATCCTCTAAACTGTGTTTTTATCATAGCTATCTGTACACGTCTCTCTCTCTCTCTTTTTTGGTTGGTTGTTTTGTTTTACGGCATATCAACCCTTTTCGGACTATTTAATGCCAAATCCGGTCATTTTGGTAAAAGTTTTTATGCTTCAAGTTTTTTATGTCTTCAAATAATTTTTCTATCGTGTTTGGTTTGGTTGTTCTGTTTTACGGCATATCAACCCCTTTCGGGCTATTTAATGCCAAATTCGGTCATTCTGGTAAAAGTCATGCTTCAAGTTCCTTATGTCTTCAAACACCCATTCATCGTGCCTGGTTTGGCTGTTTTGTAGAGGAAAATTGTTTTTATTTTTGGCTTTGCAGAACATGATTGAGTTTTGCAAAGGGAAAGGAAAAAAAACAATAACATTTATAGAAGAGTATTAGAAGGCTATCACAATGCAAGAAATGGAAATATGTCGGCGTTGAGAAGTAAGACCAAAACAAGTGATTTTAATTTATATATTTTTTCAAAAACTTTTTTAATAATTTTTTTTTCCTATATAGCAAATCTTACTTGATTAGGCAATACTTCAACACTGATGTAATCTGTGTGACCGTGTTCCATAATATATTTCGAGGAAGACCTCTTTGTCAAATGATAGGTGTTTCAAATCTCAAAAAACGTGTGGGTGGCAATATTGCTTATAACGCAGTAAATATTAATATCCGCAGCAAATGTAATAAAACTATAACTGATTTTTTTAAAAATTATTTTAATTACTTATTTTATTTATTTTTATTTTTTTCCTGAATATTTTATATTTGAACCCACCGATGAAGTGCCATATATTTATGTAAAAAAGAAAATATTTTCTCTTTTTTTATTTGGAGGGGGGAGGTAGGGATAACAGCCAAGAGCGGTGTTCAATTAATTAATTTTATTTTTTAATAATTTTTTTTTTCCTATATAGCAAATCTTATGTTTGGTGCATTTTAAGTCAGGAAGCCAGTATTTTCAGACAGCCTGATCTGGTAGCATTCACTCTCTTTTTTGTACGCGTGTATTAAATCGATTCATTGATAAGTTCATACAGAGAACATTATCATAGGCAAATATGAATGCATTCAAATCTATATAATAATAGGCTACGGTAATTTCATGTTCGTACATACGTTATCACCCTCCACCCATTTTTTTAAAGATGGGGTCGCCTGATTGTTGAAAATGAAATGCAAAAAAAAAAAAAGTAAATTGTAAAATTTTATCTGATGTCTGTTGTGTCGAACGTGAAACTCTAACTAAAATACACTATATTATTATTCGCATTAGGATCAAAGTGTAGTATCTGTTTTGTCCAATGATGGTACAATAATATCGGTGATCCGCGTTAGAGCTGGACGTCCATAGAATGGAAGTGTCGCAAACTCCTTCAAGGGTTTTAGAGATATACCCCCATAACCAAATATATTCTGAAATTACGTGAACCAGAGAACTTATATAAGTGTTTCAGTTTGAACCAATGTGGTACAATAATATCCGGGGTGTTCTCCATTCGCGCCGGACATCCATAGAATGGAAATATGTCACAAACTCCTTCAAGGGTTTAGGAGATAGACCCCCAAAACATGGCAGCAATTAAACAACAGATGAAGGATAGAACTGTGGAATTTCCACGGGTTCCGCGAGTAATTAATAATTATCATGGGAAAAAACTGCGCGTATATGAGTTTAACTCTGTAACCACACTCATCGCTGAATTGCTATGACATAAGCTCATTTCAACGATCGTAATTTGAATTTGACACGCATTAATCATGTGACCAATTACGTCAACGCATATTAAGAGGATCGAGCTCTCGTTTCGAATCTCATTTGACGTATGTTGCAGTACAAGGTGAACGAAAAGTCTTCGATCAAAACTATTGAAATTTTACAGTTTATTTGTGGAGTAATTAAAACACACCCACACACACACACACACACACACATATATATATATATATATATATATATATATATATATATATATATATATATATTATGTGTGTGTATGTACAGGGTGGGCCAAAATAAGGGTCCTATCTTTAAATTTGAATAACTTGAATTTGAATAACTTCCACAAAATAAAAGTTAAACTCACCAAACTTTATGTGTGTGTAGACTGACCCTTCCGAGATTTTTTGAAATAAACAAAACAAATTTTAGCCGAAAAACACTTCTTAAAACTTACAAAAACTAAAGTATTGTTTTTTACACTGTTTTGAGTTTTTTTAGCAAAAATAATGTTTTCTAAATGAGGGTACGTTCCTTAGGGCTAATACGGCTCATGCTTGCTTCGGAAGGGGTTCTTTACTTGTTCTAAAAAAAAAATTTTTTTAAAAATCAATAAATAAAAAAGTTATGAATTTTTAAAAATAGGACTCTTATTTTTGCCCACCCTGTATATATATGCGTTCTAATTAAATATTCAAAGTTCTTCAAATTTATGATGTTTTTATAACATAAAGTCAGCTATAGCTCTATAGTGCGTTACTAGAGCTATTTTACAAAGTTTCAATTATTTTCTAACATAAAGTCAGCTATAGCTCTATAGTGCGTTACTAGAGCTATTTTACAAAGTTTCAATTATTTTCTAACATAAAGTCAGCTATAGCTCTATAGTGCGTTACTAGAGCTATTTTACAAAGTTTCAATTATTTTATAACATAAAGGCAGCTATAGCTCTATAGTTCGTGACTAGAGCTATTTTACAAAGTTTCAATTATTTTATAACATAAAGTCAGCTATAGCTCTATAGTTCGTGACTAGAGCTATTTTACAAAGTTTCAATTATTTTATAACATAAAGTCAGCTATAGCTCTATAGTGCGTGACTAGAGCTATTTTACAAAGTTTCAATTATTTTATAACATAAAGGCAGCTATAGCTCTATAGTGCGTGACTAGAGCTATTGTCCTGAGTAGTTCTAGGAGGTCCACCCTCCCAGGCTTAACCATCTCTTTTTTGTGTTGGTTTATGGTCAATCGCCTGAGGCGTCTCTACCGTGGAATGCCGACGGGGCTGCTCAGGCATTTTTGTTAAAACTATAAAAATATAAATGATTTAAAGTAAACAAAGCTTTTTAGAGCATATTACCAATTAAAAAATGAAATCGTCCTACCCATAAAATGCCATTCAACAACTTGATTCGGCATTAAATGACCCAAAGATGGTTGATATGCCGTAAAACAAACCAACAAAAAAATAAATAAATACGTCTTGCCTCGGACATGAATAATATTTTACTAATATCTGCCTGTCCATTATTCTACTCTCTATTGTTTATAAACCTTTCTCTCTTCATTATACTAACCTCTTAGTTGGTCTTTCCACCCAGTAATAAGCTTGTATGTTGTACTCAGTGGTGTGCAGAGGAAGAGGACGACAGAGTGGTGGCCCTGGGCATCCAAATTGGGAGGAGCATCCAATCATATTCAAACTATCTCCGTTTCTCATATTTCTCAGTACGAAGAAAATAAGCAAAATGGCGGGTTCTATCCTTATTTGTCATCCATGTTTGTTATATACTAAATAAATTCAACCTAGTCGATAAATCAATGGTTTAATCCGGATGTGGACTACAGGGGTAAACAAAGCCGTATGTATCCTGTTTTAACAATGTCGCGTGGCTTGTAATTGTTGGTTGAAAAAAAGAAGCCACCTGACTTAATTTAACGAGGCATGACACTAACAAAAATACGTCCTGTTAGAAGGTTTGATGAAAAATATAATTAAAAGAAATATATATATATATATAAGGGTATTTAGACATATTTTTTAAACCATTGTTTCGTAATAGTATAATATTTTTTTAATGCAAACAAAACGTGATTTTCTGACCAAAAAGTCCATTTCCATCGGACGATGAAAAAAAAGAAGAAAAGAAAAACACTCTTTGAAAAGGAGAAGTATATTCTCGAAAGCTAAGATTAAAATAAATTTTATTTATTTTACACCACCATTGTTATGGTTTTTTTCCAAAAAAAATAAAATATATATATATATAATATATATACTAGCTGTACCTCCCCAGCGTTGCTCGACAGTTTATTTACTTAAAATTTGTTTTGCTTTTATTTTTATTTTTTATTTAAACTCTCTCGATTATTTTTCTTGAATTAATCTATGTTCATAAAATTTCATAACACGTTTAGACAATTCCGCTTTATATATCTTTTTGTTAACTATGACCGGATTTTTGAAAGATCTTTTGAAGTGATCGTTTATTTATACACAAATATTTGACTATTTTTGTAGCCTTTCATGTTTTTGTTTATACTAAACAAACCGAACACGGCTGATAAATCAATGACTAAATTCTATTGACTTCATTTCCTTTTGAAATGGACGAATTAAGATATTTGCTGTAAGTATAACAACGACTTTTCAATTGTTTGGAAAGATTTTTAAAAAAAAGCGAGACTAAAACGAATTCTCAAAAGTAGGACAAAATTGTGACACGGATTATGTATGTATGTATGTATGTATGTATATATATATATATATATATATATATATATATATATATATATATATATATTTAAAATTTTAAACTAAAAATATACTTTTAGAGGATAGAATCTATAGTGAAATGGTTTAAGCTCAATATACGAGGTAGAGCAATTATAAAGATAAGTGAAAGATGAGAGATAAAGATGTAAGAATGACAAATCTATTTCAAGTTCAATTGTTCAATGCAAGGTATACTCTGATAAGATTTTAATCTTTGAAAAGCCTTGGCTTAAGGAAAGAAAAATAAACATAGTACACCTTGCATTGAACAATTGAAGTTGAAATAGATTTGTCATTCGTACATCTTTATCTCTCTTCTTTCATTTATCTTATATATATTTATTAGATATTTAATGTGAGAAAATATATAATTATTTCCGCAATCACACAATGCCGCAGCCCACACAAACAATGAAATACATACTTTTTTGTAAATTAACCAAAATAGGCCATATTTTATCTACTTTCTCCTGTAAATAACATATTAATGAACTCGGTAGCCATCGATTGTATACATTTGCGTCCAGAAGGCGCGTAATCTGTTTAGTTTATACCAACTCTGAATTAGGGTAAAAAAAATGAAATAAAATTGCCTCAATCTAGAAGAATTTCTCCTTCACTGACCGATGACAGAAAATTTGAAATACATTATGAAAACAGATACTACACTTTGATCTTAGGGCAAAAACATGAGTTGCCATGAACTCTTATTCTTGAGTCACTTTTTAGTGGCCTTGATAAGTGGTGACTCATTAGTAAAAGTGGTGACTCATTAGTAAAAGTGAAAAATGTCCAAAAGGCGAGTTTTATTCTATTTCCGGCAAAGGAGCTTTATTTAAGCATTACAAATAGTATCTTTAGTTGTGTTATATCTGATATCCCAATGGCTATTTGGGACGAAATTGAAATTTTACCCAATACTTTGGGAGCCTAGAAGTGACTATCATTATTAATAGTATGTTCTTCTTGAACGCCATCTCCTTCATGGACGGGAACCAATGGTCCAACGACAGGAGTAAAAAAAAAAAAAAAAAAAAAGAAAAAAAAAGCTTCCTCAGCAATGTCGAGCTCCAAACAACATCTCAGGAAGAGACCAGACTACAGCTGCACCCCGCATTCCTACTGACATGAGAATACCTCCTTCTGAAGCCCTCCCTCCTGGCTCGGGAGTATCATGGTCACGTGGAAAACACTCAACGGGAAACACTCAACGGGAAACACTCAACGAGAAACACTCACCGGGAAACACTCACCGGGAAACACTCACCGGGAAACACTCAACGGGAAACACTCAACGGGAAACACTCAACGGGAAACACTCACCGGGAATGGGACGATCAGAAGTTGATCTGGTAAGATGGGGCTACTGAACTGACCCAACCATCTGCCAATGTTGAGAGGAAATCCATACGATTCAACACTTTATTGTCTGCCCCCCCCCCAAACTTCGCAACCGGTGCAGTTTGAAAGATTCTGTAGAGTACAACAATAATGCAAAGGAATGCGTAAAAAAAGTAGGAAACTGTCGCATGACCACATGACACTTCAGAAAAACGTAAAACAGAAGAATTTTCTTATTAATATCCTATTTTACATCGAACAATCTCAAGGGTTATTCATAGCTAAAGTTTTAATTATTATTATTAGTAGTAGTAGTAGTAATAATAGTAGAGATAGGTTGGCATGCTTGACATTACAAGGATTCTTCATGGCAATGTGGTGCAATTTTGACCAATAGTTTTTAGGCGTATAAGTGGTTGTTTTTAGTATTAACAGTAGTAGTAGTAGTATTTCTATTCTTACCCTTCCCTAATACACACCTGATATCATAATTATATGTCATGCCCAAGGCGACCATGCTCAATTTGATGCAAGTATGTGGACCACGTTTAGTACGTATAAGTGACAAAAATGTGCGATAGCTGAGTCATGAACGTTTCTTTCCCGAAAGCTTTTTTCCTATAAATTTTAATCACACAATATATATGTTAGGTTTCGGGATTGAGTTATATTTGAAAATAGATCCGTTTTAATTTTTCTAGTTAGCCGTAATTTTTAAGTAACAGATAAAGTCCTCTATCTATCTACTTAACTATCTATTCATCTCTCTCTTTCTCCCCCTTTCTTTCTATATCTATGTATCTATCTGTCTATCTATCTATCTATAATGTATGTATTTCTCTTGCCCCTTCTGCTCTAATAGAAAGCTGGTCAATATTCCTACCCTCCAAAAATTTCACACCTAACCACAACAAAATCTCCCCTCTCATCCTCACCCATCTAACCCTTTCGACTACTTCTTTCACACTCTTACCCACCCACCCAGCCCACTTTCAAATCATCTTCATTTCTTCAAATCTTTTTTCTAAAACTATATTACCTACACACCAAAGACACAGAGCTTCCCCCCTCCCCTCCTCTTTCCCCAGCCCCTCAAAATCCATGCTACACCTCACCACAACAAAAACTTCAGCACCCCCTCCCCTCTCTCCCATCCTAAGACAAATTCACTAACACTCCCACCGCTCCCCTTTTTCACTCACAACCATCCACATTCATTTTCTTTTCATGCCACCGATTCTCTCAGCCCGGACATTGGTCCTGCGCTCCCAGTAGTGGCTACTACTTCTCATTAACCCATCATGTCAACCCAATATTTCTATGTACTTGCATGACATTTTTCTTAAAACTATCATCCTGAGGAAGTCTTACAAATAAAAGCCGAAACGTTGATGAATACATAAAAAACATCTTTTGGTTTTTCCTTTTTCATTTCCCATATATATATATATATATATATATATATATAAATGAAAGAAGAGAGATAAAGATGTACGAATGACAAATCTATTTCAACTTCAATTGTTCAATGCAAGGTGTACTCGATAAAAACATGTTTATTTCTCTTTCCTTAAGCCAAGGCTTTTCAAAGATGAAAATCTGATCATCAGAGTACACCTTGCA
>OY744543.1:67029202-67031702 GCA_963556195.1 Sepiola atlantica | reverse complement strand
ATATTTATATATATTTATATATATATATTTATTTATATATATATATATATATATTTATTTATTTATATATATTTATTTATTTATATATATATATATATATATATATATATATATATATATATATATATATAAGAAGCATTGTGCATAATATGTAATAAGTATTGTTAGAAGGCGATGACAATGCGTTGGTTTGGTGACACCGGCGGTAGGTGAAATGGTAAACCATCAAAATAGTGACAATATTGAAAAATGAATAATTTTCAAATAATTTTATTATATTTTCCAATGTGTTAAGTTCTAACCGTGATGGTAGTGTGGTGTGTCTTCCTTTTTACATTTTCGAGGGAATTCCTAATCCTCAGAAATAAAATATATCCACTCGTCGGTGTGTGTTTTTCGCCAATAGCCGGACCCAACGCATTGTCATCGTCTTCTAACAATACTTTATATATATATATATATATATATATATATATATATATATATATATATATATATATATATATATATATATTATTTTTATCCTTTTTCTATCCTTTTCTTTGTTTCTCCATTTTTTTTTTTTTCACTTTTCATTTTTTTCTTTTTCTCCATTTTTCTATTCTTTTCTGTCTCTCTCCTTTCTCTCCTCTTCACTCTATGTAGTTTTCATATCTATCTTCCCCTCACCCCCCTCCTCTCCTTTTTTCCTTTACTTAATCTGGCTTTCTTTTTCTTCAAGTTTTCCTATTCTACATAGCTTGATCTCAAAATACTCTCATCTAATTTGTCCCCTTTTATCTTCGACCTTATCCACACTTTTTTAAGCAAAAGACCTTTTTAATCTCCACCACTTATTAACCCCCACTTCTCACTGTAGCCAGGTTAGACATTAAGTCAGTTTAGTGTATGTATGGGGTGTAGGGATATCTAGCTCCCCCTGAGGGCAGCCATACTGAAAGGTTATTAAAATAACCTGGATCGGACTTTTCGGCATTCCCTGATAAGGGCGACTTAGGCAACTAGCAAGAAACCAACATTTTTTCACAAAGGAGTAAATGATATCAGTGAGGATGGTCATACTTCACTTTAAAATATTAGCCCAAGACCTATATTCGGTTTAATCTCGATATACAACATGGCTTCCATGGAACGAATACGCCCCCCCCCCCCCCTTCGTCTTCTACATATTTTTTCACCGGTTTCTAACTTATTCTGGCCGACATAGGTGTGTCCAAAATACGGTGTTCTGTACATCTTGGGAAGTTCCTTTCAATACATTTGTTTGATTAGCAAACTAATGAATACACGCAGGGGTGTAATATTTGCTCTTCTTTTCAGTGACCCCCCCCCCCTCTTTTGTAAACATGGCGTTTGGTATTTGCATGGGATTTGCTACTTATTGGAACTCGAGTGTTTGCTTATTATATGCAAGTAATGTACACATTTCGTAGTAACCATAACAAGAATGAATATACGTTCATCCATTAATGATTGGTACTTAGAGATTTCTTACCGTTGTTAACGGCCATTATGATCAGAAAAGAGGAGGAGTGGGAGTACAGGGAGGAGGGGGCGAAGTAAACAGCGAGGGGGGAGTCAAGATGGTGGTGGTGTGGTAGTAATACTAAAAGGGAGAATGTTAACACGGTGGAGGCGAAAAGATCAAAGAGAAAGAAAGTGGAAGAAGAGAGACACGGAGGGGGGGTAGAGGAAGGATGATGTCGAAGGGGAGAGCGTAGAGGGATAGGAGTAGTAGTAGTAGTAGTAGTAGTAGTAAAGGGAGGATGTTAAGAAGATGAAGGCGAAGAGATCAAAGGAAAGAACGGGAGATTGAAGGAGAGAGAAAATTCGAGAATTGCCGAGGGTCGTGGAAGGAGGTTGATAAAAGAAGAGAAAGAAGTAGGTACGTGCAAAAATGGCCGCCTCTTGTACGGACTATGCTTATTAAAAAGGGCTTATCATTAATTATTTAATTAGTTTCCGTGTAAACTTTGATTGTGTTTGAAATATAAAAGCCTAAACTTAATCTCTAAACGAAAAAAAAAACTGCATATTTACGTGTGAAAAATAAATTATAATGAAATATGTAATCACGGCGGCTAAAAAAACTAAAAAATTCAGTGAATTTTGAACTTTGAAAAAATTACTTGTAAAAATCCCTTGAAAGATAAATATAAGTTTTTGGGAACTATTTCAAAGATAATTATTAAATTAAAGTCATAAGATACTGAATTAAAAAAATAAAATACCCACGTTTTACTAAAAATTAGCAAAAGTATCCCCCCAAAAGGCATAAATTCGTAAAATCCGACATCACTTAATCGGTGAAGGACTTTGTTTACCACTTGTCTATCGCTATGCAAAATATATGGAAGACAAAAATGTCATAACTTATCATTTTTAACTTTATATATGAAAATGGTTTTGTAATAGTTTAAGTTGAAAAATTATTATCCATTAATTTCTTTATTCTTTTTAAGGTTATAAACAAATATAAGTACCTTTATGTTGTTATAAT
>OY744543.1:67016702-67021702 GCA_963556195.1 Sepiola atlantica | reverse complement strand
TGTTATTTATAATTTTAATTAAATTAGCCAACATGTTTTTGGTTTTATTTTAATGGAAATCGACCCAGACAAGGCATAAAGCCACTTGATGTAAGGAGCTAAAAATATATATATATATACTACTTCAAGGTCAAAAACTAGTCAACGATAAGTGTTAAGTGGATAGATTCTGACCCAGAAACCAGCAATTATTCCCCCTTTGTCAGAAACATTGCTCATGGAATATGAGGACTAAAGGACAAAATAAGGGAAGCGAGAGTTACGAGGCTGCCGAAAGAAAACCCAAGGTCAACTTTCTACTCTCTTATATATATATATATATATTAACGGCTTGAGACAGTTACTTGTCTAGCTGCAGTGAAGAGCTGTGATGCAGCGAAACAGTCTGTCTCTTCATGACTATATATATATATATATATATATATATATATATATATATATCAGCTAAAAAATACTTCAAGGTCAAAAACTAGTCAACGATAAGTGTTAGATTAATAGATTCCGACCGAGAAACGGCAATTCTTTCCCCTTTGTCAGAAACATCGCTCATGGAATGTGAGGACTAAAGGACAAAATAAGGGAAGCGAGAGTTACGAGGCTGCCGAAAGTAAAACCCAAGGTCCACTTTTTACTCTCCTAAAATATTTTGTCTTTATTTAAGTATCATATTTAGTATTTTTATATTGTTATTCCAATTGACATCCCAAGGGTTCTTTACGCCAAATGTGGTGGAATTTAATCCAATAGGGTTGGAGTCTATAAGTTTTCATAATCATGTGTAATTATGAGTTAATAACAGCAGCATTTTAATGTTGAACCCCGGCAATTGAATGGAATTTTATGCTAGGTTTAGTACAAATCTGCCAATACATTTGGAAGTTTTGAAATGCTTAGTAGTAGTAGTAGTAGTAGTAGTAGTAGCAGCAGTAGTAGTAGTAGTAGTACTATCATTTTCATCTCTTTGATACTCGGAATATCAGTTCTTCATGCCAAATTTTGCGCAATAGTACCCGATACATTTAGAGCTTATAAGTGTTTGTTCTTAGTATTAGAAGCAGTAGCACCCTCGTTCCATGAAACATCCGTTATTTCAAGGGGGTTTCATATAAAATTTATGTCGAATAGTTTTAGAACCTATAAGTGACCAATAAACAAAAAAGTAACATGCAAAAAATAGCCAATCATAAAATGGAGAGGAGGAAAACGGATAAAGGTGCTAAGTAATAGTCAGTTAAGTGACAGTCTTCTCGGGGGGGGGGGGTGAAGGTTCAATCCTCGGTACGGGTGATACAATGAATACAATTGCGAATTACTTGAGATTTCTAACCGATCATGGCTGACGGAACGAGAACAAGCTATATCCGTGGATTAAATAAAGAGTTTCGTTCGAAATTCTGTACAGATTCCCGAGTTCGACAAGATGCACCTCAGGAAAGTTCGAAGGTTACATCGGCCGAAACGTTGTGAGAATAACATCCAAGATGAGAACAGTAGTCCGAATAATCCAAATAGTACCAAAGATGCACCTCAGGAAAGTTCGAAGGTTACATCGGCCGAAACGTTGTGAGAATAACATCCAAGATGAGAACAGTAGTCCGAATAATCCAAATAGTACAGAAAGAAAAACGTATCGAAACAGCATTTTTACTCTGTCTTATTCCATGAAAGATTAATCACATAAAACACGTATTTTTTTGTTTAATATTATTTATATTTATTGTTTGTTTGTTCTTTTTTGTAAGCTGTGAAACTAAAGAAATCCCTGAACGATAAGAACATGACATTGACCTACTTTCTCGTGATTTGACGCCTTTCGATTACATTTTGAATCAAGTCTCATTGAATTTCGACTTTCAGAAACAAAACTGTTCGTGTTTTTCTTTTTTCTTTTTTTTCTTCTTTTTCACATAGAATTTTAATCCCTGGCAATGTCTGTAAAACACTATGCAATTTCCAGCCAAGTGTAATTTTTCAATTATATTCTAGGATTAATTCCTCCTGAAAGTCATTAGGGTGGCTTTAAAGTAACCGATATGTTTCGCTTATAATTAAGAAAAGGCCGAAATTTGTTTTTATTTTTATTTTTTTGTTAATTCCTGAAAAATTAAATGATACAAATGAACATATCCATACATTTAACAAAAAATAATAAAGTTTTGTTTATTTTTGGTTGTTTTTTTTATTATAAGTTAATTTCTGACTTTTCGGTTTTGTAATTTGTAAAAAAAAAATAAAAAAATTACCAGTGCATTTTCTTCCACCTTTTTCCTTATTTTCTTCCTCTTCTATTTCTTAACCCACTTCTATCGCCTCTTCTTTTTCAAGCCTCTTTTTCAATTTTTTCCCCTTTGTATTCCTCTTCTTCCATGGCTTTTAAGAAAAATAAAAAAAAAATTTTGTTTGTTTGTTTTTTTAACTTTTTATAATAAAAATAATTTGTATAAGGTTAATTTCTGACTTTTCGGTCTTCTGATTTGTCCGGTCTTGTGAATTGTAATGGTAACAAATCACCAATTCTATTTTCTTCCACTTTTATCCATATTTTCTTTCTTCCTCTTCTATTTCTTAACCCACTTCTACCGCCTCTTCTTCTTTTCCAACCCTCTTCTTCAATCTTTTCCCCTTCGTATTCCTCTTCTTCCATGTCTTCTTTTTTCCTCGTCTTCCACATGTTCTTCATTTGTTTCTACTTTTTCTACCTTTTTTCCATCTTGCCCTACTCTTCTTGCCCTACTCTTCTTGCTTCCTAATTCCGTTACATTCTTCTTCCTCTTCTTTCTTCGTTCCATTCTTTTCTTGTTGCGGATCTTGTACAACGCTTTCATCTACGTCAATTTTTCGTTATGAGTTATTTCCCTTGTGGTTTACAATTTCCCATTCTGTAGACGCGGGGTTTATGGTTCTTTGGGGTTGGGTTGGTCAGTCTATTGTGCTCATGGTGAGAGACGGGTGAAGGATCGTAACTCTACACTACATGATTATTTCCAAGAAGACTTACATGTCCGTAAAGCCCGACTTACGATTCGTAAACTTTCTCATTGCATTTATGCTGCTCTTTTCTCTCTATATATCTCTCTATATATCTCTCTCTATATCTCTCTCTATCTCTCTATCTCTCTCTCTCTCTCTCTCTATATATATATATATATATATAGAGAGAGAGAGAGAGGGGGAGAGAGATACCGTCCTCTTTTCTCCTTAACTCTTCTTTCTTCCCTTCCTCCTCTCTCCCTTTTTCTCTTTCTCTGTCGCTTATTTTATTTTTTATGTATTCATTTAGAGTTTCGCTCTTCAGACTTTTGTAGGTTTAAGGTTCCATTTCGTTTGTTTATCTGTACGCATGTTTTATTGGTGGACCTTAAAGTTAGAACCATATCTTTTTTCTGATTACACAACTTGGGAATATCTTCATCACATCACCTTATCTCCCCCCCCCCCACACACACACACATCCATTTTTTTTAATGTGTTTGTTTTGTTCGGGGTTCCTTTTTTTTTCTTACGTCTAATCTTTTTTTTTTTGTCTTCCCATCTCAATTCCGTCTCTATGAATCCTCCATCAAACATCTGTCCTCCATGGTTCGGCTCTCAAATTTATCATTTCATGCTACGGTCTCTGTGCACCTGTTATTGTGAATGTGTCTTTTTTAGGGGAGGGGGGGGGCTGTCTACACCTCCAGTACCACACCACCCTGCGTCATGCAAAGATTAAAGGCTGCGGGTCCCTCAAGTCAGTTGCGGTCCCTAATTGAAATACTACACGAGCTCAAACTGAACTAAGCGATTTACTAACGCGTCATTTTTAATGCGATGCCCTTTCACAATTAATGACGTCTGATTATCGTCGCACCAGCATTATAGTCGCAAATTATGTCATGTTTTGTTTGTCTGTCTTTTTATTTATCTTCCTCCCACAAGGTAAGATGTGACACAAGGTCGGAAAAGTGGGATTTGAAAAGCCAGCGCCCGAGAAAGTGAGCACTCTGGCCTACAAAAAATACCTGGGCAGCCACGTCGGCATTCCCCGGTAGGGGCGCCTCAGACAGTAAGCAATAAACTTACTCCTCCCCAAAGAGGGGAGGCAAAGCCTGGGAGGGTGTACCTCCTAGAAATGCACAGGACAACCCAACAGACCAGCTTAAATCAAGCCCCGATGCCAAGACAATACCAGTCTATGGGGTGCAGTATCCATCGGAACAGATACTACACTTTGATCTTGGCCAAAAGGCCAAGAAAATCTGTCTTACTATCATCCACTCTATAATAAAGAGCAATGCACACACACATATATATATATATATATATATATATATATATATATATATATATATTAATAATGGAGATTATGTATCTGTCTGTCTGAAGCCGAAACTATATAATTAGTTTTGATCGCTCTCTTTTTATATCTACTTATCAGCTCCTATATATACTGATTCCAAAACTTCCCCAAACATCACGCTTTTTGTCAATATTACATAATTATTTTGTCTTAAAGCTTCTAATAAATTAATATTCGCAAATATACACTCATGATTTTTTTTTCAGATGTATTTAAAATATTTTCTTCGATAATACTAATCTTAATAAAAAAAATTATAAATAGAATGAATTAAACACATTGTTTTATCTATATAATTGAATTACGTAATTAAATTCGATTGTAATGGGATATGATAGAAGAGCCGGCGGCCATTCTAACATTTAGTTACTCGCCCTCTGATTATTCGAACGCACAGAAAGTTCTATTTCAAGAAAAAGAGAGAGACAGAGGAGAGAAGGATAGACACAAGACAGGTGCGCGTTACTAGATTAATAGCATAAACAACACATTCTCTGAAATCGTACGAGTCGCTCAAAAATGATTTATTTACTTTGATTTTTTTTTTATTAAAACGTTTTGGGTGTGTGTTTGTTTTTTCAATCTTATTAGAAATTATCTTTTTAAGCACAAATTTATTGAGTCAAATGATTTTATTTACAAAAGTAATTGATTTAAAAAT
>OY744543.1:66991702-67011702 GCA_963556195.1 Sepiola atlantica | reverse complement strand
AAAGGACGTATTACATATGAATTACTATTACTATGCGTGAGTTTCTTGTCGGAAGCGTTCGGCTATTCTACGCAAACGCCCGAGATATGACGAGCCGATTTGTACCAGACGACAATTTTGATACGGTGCTGCGCCCTATGATTTTAATGTTTTGCTTGTTTTGTTTGTTTTTTTTTTGTTTTTAGGGTTAGGGTTTAGGGTTAGGGTTAAAAATATTTATTTGATAACAGCAATTTCGCTCTGTTTTGCTTGTTTTATTTGTTTTGTTGTTAAAAAAATTTCTTGCAAATTTAACTAAAAATTATGGGACGCAGCAACGTATCAAAATAACAAAAAATATTTATTTGATAACAGTAACTTCGCTATGTTTTGATTGTTGTTTTTTTCGTTGTTTATTTTAGAAAATTTCTTGAAAATATAACTTAAAATCATAGGACGCAGCACCGTATCAAAATTGTCGTCTGGTACAAATCGGCTCGTCCTCGTCATCTCTCGGGCGTTTGCGTAGGATAGCCGAACGCTTCCGACAAGAAACTCGCGAAAACTGGGTCAAGATCGATATAAGTATCAAAATTAGGTTGAATAACAGTATTCTCCTTATATGCATTCATATATCATTATGACGTAGGGCGAATACATTTGCGAGTTGCTCCAGCGGAAAAGAGAAATTCAACAAAATAGTTCTGCTTATGGGCAAGGAAACCACAAAAAAAAGAACTATATACAATATATCGTCGTCGTCGTCGTTCCATACTTATATATATATATATATATATATATATATATATATATATATATGTCAAACTTGCACCCAAACCAAACGTTGAACTCATTTCGTTATAATTTCCTCTTTCGTATAAATAATTTGAGGAACAAGGAAGTCTTAGAGATTTGGCAGGAAATCTTTCAGCGTCCTTAAAGTATAAATGCCAAAATGTGAAGGATGAAAGTCTGTTTACAAGAAAGAAAGAAAGAAAAAAAAAACGCTAATTAAATAAACTGGAACTTAGCCTCGTTTTGATAAATCTAAAATAATAATTGGCTTGTGATTCTGGAGTGTCATTAATTGAAGAACTCTATGCTTATATTCAAAGCCGGGTGCCTGTGTGTGTGTGTGTGTATAGAGAGAAAATTATATATATATATATATATACAGACGAATTCTGTTATTTTTAACAATGTTTGCATATATATATATATATATATATACATATTATATATATATATATATATATATATATATATATATATATATATATATATGTTGTTCGTCTCATCGCAAGTGCGAAGATGACCAAATGGTTTCAACGATGACGACTGAAGATCGAGTACGCCATGGTGTCTGTTTGGCTTTGCGCTTCATTCTCTTCTCACGGTCCCTTGTTGCTCGAGGGGCTTCGGTGAGCGCAGCGCCTCTTTTGATCACTGTCCTCCAACCAGTTCGACTTGAGGCAGTCTCTTCCCACGTTCCGTGGTCTATTTCCAAGCTAGTTAGCGTTTCCTTCAGGCTATCCTTGTACCTCTTTTTAGGTCGGCCAACATTCCGTTTGCCGCGGCTGAGCTCACCATATATATATATATATATATATATATATATATATATATATATATATATATAGATTTAGATTTTTCACTTATAAAATAGATCATTCAGTGAAGACCGGGGTTGTTCCAATAAAAAACAAGCTCGATGATACTCGATTACAGAGTACAGAGCATTTATATGTGATTTTATGAAGGCTTACCAAAGCATTCCTTTCAAGACACCAATGATCACCATTAAAGATATTTTTTCTTACAAATACTATTTATTCAAATTAAATTTAAATTTAATTTGAATAAATAGTATTTGTAAGAAAAAATATCTTTAATGGTGATCATTGGTGTCTTGAAAGGAATGCTTTGGTAAGCCTTCATAAAATCACATATATATATATATATATAAAGGCCTGTCTAAAAGTTATCCGACCTTAGGCCAGAAAAAAATAGTTCAAATATGTGACGGGGTTGGAACCCTAATCGCCTTCAAAGTAGACCCCTTGTGCTGGCACACACTTAGCCCACCGATCCATCCACTGCCGGAAACACCTCTGGAAGTCTTCTTTTGGAATGTTATTCATCTCCGCCGTCGCATTCCGCATTATCTCTTTTTTTCGCACCCTCTCAACAACAGCTGCATTCCGAGCAGTTTTGTGCCTGCCAGAACGCTGGTCACTCTCCGCTGATGTGCGGCCATTTTTGAATCGGTTGAACCACTCCTTAATTTATGTTACACATCGCATCTTCTCCAAACACCTGCTAAATCTAACGCGACTACGGAGATGAACACCATTCCAAAAGAAAACTTCCATAGGTGTTTCCGGAAGTGGATGGATCGGTGAGCTAAGTGTGTGCAAGAGCAAGGGGCCTAATTTGAAGGGAATTAGGATCCCAACCCCGTCACGTATTTGAACTATTTTTTTTTGGCCTAAGGTCGGATAACTTTTAGACACGCCTTGTATATATATATATATATATATATATATATTCCATGATAAATGCCAGTATACTGAAATCATATGCCCTTAATAAGGTTAAGATGAAAATTCATATACACTAAATGTACAAAAACAAGGAAATTCCCAACGGTGTACACTTTTATTGTCATTAAGGGTATGCGAGCACAACAGGGCTATGTATTTTACTGGTAGGAAGTTTTCTTCAGCGCACCTCACACACTTCATCCACTCATGCATAGAGATTTATACTGTAGTGATGTGATAATGAAATGGTTTGGTTGATATGTAGTCATACCCTTAATGACAATAAAAGTGTAAAAATTGGGGAATTTCCTTGCTTTTGTACATTTAGTGTATATGAATTTTCATCTTAACCCTATTAAGGGCATATGATTTCAGTATACTGGCATTTATCATGGAATGTCACTACTTTTGTAAAGGCTATGCCTCAATACAATGGTCATTTTTAAGGTTTTTTGGAATATTCTGGAAAACTAAGTTATATGGTAAACTAAAATTAAAATGCCATCAACTAGACCCTAGAACCTCTATCTCTGCCAAAAATCAGCTGAATCCATCAAATAGTTGATGAGATACAGGGTGGCACATACGTACGTACGTACACACAGATAACATGATTTCATGATTGAACTTTCTGGATCTTTGGGTTGCCTTGACTAATGATGCTGAAATTCTACACACTTATAGAACCTATAAAAGAAAAATTGTGCAAAGTTTTAACTAATTTGGTTTATTGGTTTTTTAGTTATGATTGATCAAAGAAATGAGATTTCTTGCATAAGCCATTCTTGAAGTCTATTAAGGGATAGAGCGCTCTCGCGCCTCCCTTTGTGTGTGTGTGTGTGTGTGAGAGAGAGAGAGAGTGGGAGAGAGAGTTAATGTTTCTTTGTGCATTATAGAAATCGATATGTTAAGAGTTAAAACCTGCAAATAAGTATCAATAAGGGTTAAATTGTTCAAGGAATCTAAAGACACCATTAAAATTTCCTTCGATTCTATCTGGGGTCACTCGAGGCAATTATCGGTTAGTTTCATAAAATAACTAAAATATATTAAAACGTAAAGAAACGAAATTTAAAAAAAAATAGATTTTCTTCGCTTCCTAAAACGTTTTTCTCACTTGCGTTTTTAGTTTGCTAAACTCAACAATTCGCTTATTCCTCTCTTTCGTTGGGTATAATAACCTCTCTCTTTCTGTCCCATAATTCTTCCTTTCTCCAACACTCTTCCGTCTATCCTAACGCTGTCTCCACAAAAGAAGACCCCTGTCGACATTTCTTTTTCTCCTACGATCCCTTATTTCTTTTTCTTTTTTTCGTTCATCGAAACCACGATAATTATTGAAGAGGTTAATTTATTTGAATCTATAATCTGTTGAAATCTGGGTAACCCTAACACGGAACCACATAATCTGTTTAATGTTTAGAGTAGAGGCGGTTGCGGTTTTATACGGCCCCGGTGTCAGGTGAAATTCAAATCGTGCTAAGTGAAATGATCTTAGCTTCCGTCCTGTTTAACTGATAAAGATTGAGTTTTATTTTAGCTACGAGCAAATATTTACAGATGGTAAGCTAAACTTTTATCTTCCGTTTATTCAAAAAAATAATTTTTTTTTTTTTTGTCCGTTTTTCTAAACCCAATTCTCCCTTATTTGGGAAGAGAAAAAAACAGGGAAACCGTTTGATAAATACCAGCACCAGACAAAACTGTTTTTTTTTTTTTTTTAATTATTTTTTCGATAAGGGATCCACAATCCAGAAAGGATAATCTTTTAGTGAAGACCTGCGAAATCTCCATAAGTTGCCCTAATCTGTGTTGGGTGCATTAAGATAAACCTTGAGTCAATTATTTGGTCAGCAACACTTGATATTTCTTATCAGGAAGACCCATTAGAAAAAAAAGATGTCTACTTTTTTACTAAACATAATGACATCTGGTGTTTGGAAAAAAGAGTATTGCTGAAAAGGTGCTCTTTTATTAATTTAAGGGGAAAATTAATACCTTTTTCTTTTTTTTTTTTTACAAAAAAAGTATTATTTAATTTTTATTTATTTAAAAAAAAAATACAAACCATTAACTTTTTATTTAGAATGGAAAAATTATTTTTGAATTAATTTCAGACGATGCGGGTTGTTCATTCGTTATATGTACTAGTAGAAGTATACTCTCTCGGGTTGCATATTTTTGCTAGTGTTATTTATAGATGTTTCTTGGTATATTACAAAAACAGAAGACAGCACCTGGTTTTGGTACTCATGGACGGCGGCACCGGGGGCCAGGGGGGGGGGGCTCAAGCCCCCACCCACCCTTTTTGACTTGCCCCCCCCCCCACTTTACGGTCATCAATAATGAAGTTATATATGCATATGTTTAACCGGGCCCCCACTTTTTAGGAGAGCCCCCCCCCCACTTTTATAACTGTTCCGTCGGTCCTGGTACTGATATCGATCCTGAACCAGCTTTCGTGACGTTCGACTCGGAATCGTTCGGCTGTCCTACGCAAACGCCCGAGTGTTGGCGAGCCGAAGCATCGAGCAGCCGATAACTTTGTTACAAAGTGAAAATAAGTGCTTTCGAAGACGGATTTTTTGTCAGGAAGTTTTTTTGAAGAAAATAAACTCAAAATGAATTACGAACAGCTTTGCACTGCAGTATCATCGCGAACAAGTAAGAATAAATAATATAATTTAAAAAATATGTCGTGATAAAAGTAATTTTGGTACGTTTTTTTTTTGTTTGTTTTTTTTTGTTTGTTTTTTTTTGTTTTTGTTTCTTTCTGTAAATAAAAATACAGTATTCATTTTATAACAGTAACCTCACTATGTTTTTTTTCCTGTTTCTTTCAAAAAAATTCATGAAAATGTTTAATTTTCTTTGTTGTTTGTTTAAAAAATTCCTTACCCTAACCGTAACCCTAACAAAAAAAAAAAAGAAAAAAAAAGAAAAACATTATTATCATAGGACGCAGCACCGTATCAAAAATGTCGTCTGGTACAAATCGGCTCGTCAACTCTCGGGCGTTTGCGTAGAACAGCCGAACGCTTCCGAGTCGAACCTCACGAAAACTTGTTCAGGGTCGATAAGAGCACCCTGATTTTTTTCCTAAGTTAATTTAATTATAGAAGTTTTTGCTAAGAACAATTTTGACCCCTTTTTTTAATTAAATAATATAGTAAGAGTTGTCCCTATTTACTTGCCTCGCAACGGGGGCAAAGTTAGACAGTGTTTTTTTTTTATATATATGCGGAATATCCAGCTCCTCAAAAGGGGGCACTCTGGATAGGATAAAAATGAAAATTACTCCAGTCAAGAAGGATTTCTCCTCTTCTGACAGAGGATAGAAAAGATACTACACTTTGAAATATTTATTTGCAGAAAATATTTTTTTTAATTACACTTTAAACAAATTAGGCACAAGGTCATCAAATGTGTGGGGCTAAAAGGAGGTCGTTAGTCATTCCTAGGTCTAAAGTAACATCTAAACATTAAGTCAAAATAATTTCCCTTCATCCCGGACAACGGTGGGTAGGTGCGACTGGTTACCCATGAAAATTGTCTGATCGGACCTCGTCGGTATTTCCCGGTGATGGCGCTTCGGTAACGCTTGAGAGGACATCTTCTATTCGAACGCCGGATAAAGATAACGTATTTTTTTATTTTTTGTATTCTAATGCACTTGTGTCGCTTAAACGATGCATTAGTTCTGCCTGGTCATTCATTATGAGTTGGTCATTACCATGACGGGTTCGATGTTTGTCAATGTGAGGAAGTTTTTGTCTTCTTTCTTTCCTAGTGACTCTCTATAGTATGAGTCAATACTAGTAACATCTGGCAGTAGTTATAGGTGAACAACAACAAAAAATCTGTTATATATCAGCCTACATAGAAGTCGTTTACAAGTCTGGCTAGAAACTGTCAGTAGTAGTAGTAGTAGTAGTAGATTCAGTCCACGGTAGTTGATTCATAAAAGGACCTTATGTAATTCGGAATCAAACTCCACATATCTACCTGTAGTTAGATAGCAGCTAATCGGTATTCGACCTAGATACGTCGTAAATATACTCATACACTCTCTCCTGGAAAAAATAGCTTATATATATAACCGTTTATATTTTGATATATCTCTATATATAGATAGATATATATATTATATAAATTGAAAATATAAGCCATTATCAATGCAAGATTAATTTTTTTTTTTTTATTTTTTTTTTTACTTTAATCTTAATAATTTCGGAATAAAATTCCATCATCAGAGTTGACCAGTATTGTGTCATTTTTTTTTTTTTTCATCAAAAACACAAAAACAAAAGTAAACAAACTTTTTTCTTTTGTTTTTCTGATGAAATATCCTTGTTATGATGTATCCACGCCGATGTCGTTAGCGGTTATGAATTCAAATTCTGGATGTTCAGTTTTAAAGCATTGCTGGGTCAGTATTATAAATTGAAATATATATATGATGGACTCTATCGTCGATTTCGACGTATGAGTGCCCCGCAACGTGTAATTTTGAAGCAAGTGTTGCGCAATTCTAACAAAACCTCTCCTGAGTCGGCACTGCTTGATTCCAATGGCAAGCAGTTGAAGACGGAAACAATGTCGAGATGAGCAGAGAGCGCATACAGCACCTGCTATTCAGTACTGGCCAGCCTCGACGTCGCTTAACTTCGGTGATCTAACTGGAACTGGTGTGTCAACGTGATTGTGCCGTGCGTGTGTCTATATATGTGTCTATATATGTGTATACTAGTAAAATACCCGTCCCAAGTTGAGTATAGGCTACAAATATAGCATTAGATGTTGTTTTTTTTTTATTTTAATGTGTTTTTTCTTTCTTTGTGTGTATGGTACGGTTTCGGGGGCGCTATTCTAAATAATAAAAATGATTAAGAATAAAATAATGTGCCTATGTTACTAACCCTGTTGCCTAGATTACATATTCCATAATTAATAACCCAAAGAGTTTAGGATTTTATCAAGCACATACATATTATTGAAGCTCATGTGCACACACCAATCCTTTTAAGAATGTATTACTTAATATAACTGAAAATTTGATGTATATATACTTATTTTAAATGTGTTTTTAGGGGTAGATGCTAGTTTGGGTGGCTGCATCCCCTAAATGATAAAGTTTACAAAATAATTTGCTAATTTTACTCACTGTGTTGCCTAAAGTATATGTTTAAAAAAAAAAAATAGCAGACTGTGCTCAAGTACCAAAGTAAATGTTTCAGGGACTTTGAAGGTTAGGGTTTGGGTTTGTGGGTTCATTTCTTCACGGTATGAAACGTGTATTGAGCAGAACAACTTAGGATAAGGGTTCAATTAATGAACTTTCTGAAATGACCCCTAGTGCGGTTTACCTTAATTAAAAGTTTATTTTCTATATTTATTTTACTCTCAGTATATTTAAATGTGTATTATTAATCTTCTATAAATTTTGTTTGAAAGTAAAAATCAGTAAATTGAACAAGTTATATAACGATTCAAATAGTGTATACATTATTTTTGAGACACTGTGTGTGTGCATATATATATATACATACATATATATACATATATATACATATATATATATATATAATCATATATATATATATATATAATCATATATATATATATATAATCATATATATATAATCATATATATATAATCATATATATATATAATCATATATATATATAATCATATATATATATAATCATATATATATATAATCATATATATATATATAATCATATATATATATAATCATATATATATATAATCATATATATATATATAATATATATATATGTATCATATATATATATATATCATATATATATTATAACTATATATATATCATATATATATTATAACTATATATATATCATATATATATATCATATATATATATCATATATATTTATATATATATATAATATTTATATATATATATATATTATATATATATAATATTTATATATATATATTATATATATATATATTATAACTATATATATATTATATATATTATAACTATATATATATTATATATATTATAACTATATATATATTATATATATTATAACTATATATATATTATATATATATTATATATATATATTATAACTATATATATATTATATATATATTATATGTATATATTATAACTATATATATATATATTATATATATATATATTATATATATATATATTATATATATTATAACTATATATATATATATTATATATATATATATTATATATATTATAACTATATATATATATATTATATATATATATATTATATATATATATATATTATATATATTATAACTATATATATATTATATATATATATATATTATTTATATATATGTATATTATATATATATATTATAACTATATAAATATTATATTTATATATTATGTATATTATATTTATATATGTATATTATATATATTATAACTATATAAATATTATATTTATATATTATGTATATTATATTTATATATATATATTATAACTATATATATTATAACTATATATATTATAACTATATATTATAACTATATATATTATATATATATATTATAACTATATATATTATAACTATATATATTATATATATATATTATAACTATATATATTATATATATATATTATAACTATATATATTATATATATATATTATAACTATATATATATTATATATATATATTATAACTATATATATATTATATATATATTATATATATATATTATAACTATATATATATTATATATATATTATAACTATATATATATTATATATATATTATAACTATATATATATATTATATATATATTATAACTATATATATATATTATATATTATAACTATATATATATTATATATATATTATAACTATATATATTATATATATTATAACTATATATATATATATATCATATATATTATATATATATTATAACTATATATATATCATATATATATATATTATATATATATATTACATATATATTATAACTATATATATATCATATATATATATATATTTATATATCATAACTATATATATATATTATAACTATATAGATATATCTATATATCATATCTCTCTATATATATATCATATATATATATATCATATCTATATATATATATATCATATCTATCATATGATATATATCATATATATATATAAATTAATTGCTGGTAATCCTATCGACTTACAAGTCTATAGGATCCGATTCGGTTTCCAACTTTCTGACTCTGGGGGTCAGTGATATTTCGCTTCTGTTTACAACCCAAGATACGGCCTTGATTCCCTGAAATCTAATCCCGTTTTTATCAGAGATATTTTCATATGAACATTAAAAAACCGAAATCTGTGTGGTTTCAGTTTTTAATGAGATTCCAAGCAAAGATCAACCCGACTACCATTCCGCTTTTTGTATCTTCCCATGCGACTGGAATCTGAGCAGTTACTTAATAGCTGCTTCTATGTGCAGGTTTTATAGTCTACGTTAACTATGATATACGAGCAGGCGCCATCGGAATGTGTACCCTTGCTCCCAGCCCTGAACCTCATATCATCATTTTTATTCTTTATTTTTAATTTCTATATTTTTTAAAGTTTCAAATTAGTGATAACGATCTTTATAAGGTACGCCCACTCCGCCCACCCCTCCACAATTCAATTGAAACAAAAGTAATACAACAGTTGGATTTCTCGAGAAAAGTTTGGATCTTGGTGTAAGGCTTCGTTTTTAATTGTAACCTCAGACAAGAAGATAGACACTGTTTATAGGACATAGGGTAATTAAAAAAAAATTAAAAAATAAATGATAAAAAATAAAATCCTTGCAACGTAACATTTATTTATCTACCTCCCACAAGGTAAGATGTGACACAAGGTCGTGAAAGTGGGATTAGATAAGCCAGCGCTTGAGAGGTGAGCAATCTGACCATTTAAAAATTGCCTGGGCAGCCCCGTCGGCATTCCCCGGAGGGGCGCCTCAGGCAGTAAGCAATAAACTTACTCCTCCTCAAAGAGGGGAGGCTAAGCCTGGGAGGGTGGACCTCCTAGAACTGCACAGGACCAGTCTCGTGTAGTATCCATCGGAACAGATACTACACTTTGATCTTGGCCAAAAGGCCAAGAAAAAAACCCAGAAATTCTGATTAATGACGACGGATTTTTAGATAGACACTGTTTAGAGTTCATAGGACATAGGGTAATTAAAAAAAATTTTTTTTTAAATAAATAAAATCCTTGCAACGTAACATATATCAAAACATGTCTGATTAATGACGACGGATTTTTTTTTTTTTTTCGATATTTTATTGATCGTCGTCTTGACTCGGCGAGCTACTTTCTGTGTCTCTGGTGTTATTTCGTGGTGTATTGACCGAGAGTTTTTTTTATTTTAGTCCATCTCAACCGCTTTCGATCTTCGCAGTCGTTTTAAGGGGTTTTTTTTATTTGCTATATTTTTCTTGTTTAAGGCGTTTTATTATTTTGGTCCGTATTTTGTGCGAGACATCGATGAAGACAATAATGGAAAGAGAAAATCCCATCGTCTTGAATAAAACATGTATTGATAACGATTTGCTGCTTATATATATATATATATATATATATATATATGTATATGGTTTGCTCCTATGCTGTTTTCTGGCATCCATTTTGGTAGATTCTCTGCACAGACGGAGTTTTCTTCTGGTGTTTATTATTTTTGACAAAGGGAAGTTTCTTTTTCCCGAAATATTAAATAAATGATGTTTAATAATCATCCGGACAACACACAAACAGCTAACACCACACTTGCTGTTATGTAAGATTTTAAAAAAAATAAATAGTAAGTTCCATTTCGATTTATTATTTTTGTTCCTTCTAACTTACATCCTACCCGGGACTTTACATTGCCCACAGCCTTTTAAAAACATACTATATATATATATATATATATATATATATACATACGTATCTTTTAACAGGTCATTACCATAGGTTTCACGCTTTGATAGCTTCATCAGATAACTTTAATTATGATATGCAAGGACACTTAGCTGGTCGTCTCATCAGTGCGAAGTGATATCCTGAATGGGCTTCACACAAACACAAGACCTTAACCTCTCCTCTATATTTTTATTTGTGGGGTTATTTCAAAGATAATATCCATCAAAACAATTCCCCAGACTATTCCAGAACTGAAAAGAGCCATCACAGCCAACACAGATGTACATTTGGAGCATATAATCAAACGGCAATAAAACAAAGACTGTTGGGCTTCCATGACTGAAACTTAGTGGACAAGTCAGGCATAAACTAAAGTTTATTTACCTCCTGTGGATTAGATAAAAAGCTCTGTTCGAAAATCCGTACAGATTCCCGAGTTCGACAATAAGCGCCTGAAGAAAGTCGCAGTTTACATCAGCCGAAACGTGAGTGTGACATTCAAGATGAGAACAGTAGTCCGAATAATCCCAATAATACAAATTATCAATAGTCATCTAAAAGAAATTCGGAAACCTAATCACTCTGTATAATATTAAGGAAATTGTGTTCGTAATTTCGAACAGAAATGCCTAAAACTTAGAAGTAGAATTGAAACCCTAACCCTGACCCGTGCAAAATCGTTGAATGTAATGGCTGAGGTAACCGCGAAAATCGGTTGAACAGTCGAGAAAAAGCGGCAGATGTAATCGAATCTCTTGCCTTCCTTTTTTTTTTTTTTTTTTTTTTTTTTGGATATTCATGTAGGTTCGTTGGCATGAAGTTAAATTCATTGAAGCCGAAAGCCTCGAAGTCCAAAGAAATTTGATCCGGATTCCAAAGATTTCTTTTCATTTGATAATTTGATCCCAACTTGGTAAGATGAGTTGATCAATAATTCTATGTCAGCCGTTGAGATACAGAAGAACTATGGGGGCCTCCACCCCCAAAATGTCGAGCATCATGTTTCGTTTCTCAGGAGTTCTTCCTTTCAAGCATACACACATACACAAATAAAGATATAATAATACATATATGTATATATATATATATATAATATATATATATATATATATATATATATATATATATAAAATATGTATGGTCTCGCAAAATTGAATATGAAATTGTTTGGCATCTCTTTTACATTAGACGACCTTGCTTGTGATGATTATTAACCGTGTGTTGATATCAGGATGGTAACCTTATATTTTATAACTACGAATTATTCGTCAAAGTGTAAATAAAAGGGATACTGTTGAATTAAATCAAGGGAGGCGCGAGAGCGCTCTATCCCTTAATAGACTTTACGAATGGCCTATGCTAGAAATATCATTTCTTTGATCAATCATAACTCAAAAACCAATAAACCAAATTAGTTAAAACTTTGCACAAAACTTTTATTTGATAGGTTCTATAAGTGTGTAGAATTTCAGCATAATTAGTCAAGGCAACCCAGAGATCCAGAAAGTTCAATCATGAAATCATGTTATCTGTGTGTACGTACGTATGTGCCACCCTGTATCTCATCAACTATTTGATGGATTCAGCTGATTTTTGGCAGAGATAGAGGTTCTAGGGTCTAGTTGATGGCATTTTAATTTCAGTTTACCATATACCTTAGTTTTCCAGAAAATTCCAAAAAACCTTTAAAATGACCATTGTATTGAGGTATAGTCTTTACAAAAGTAGTGACATTCCATGATAAATGCCAGTATACTGAAATCATGTGCCCTTAATAGGGTTAAGATGAAAATTCATATACACTAAATGTACAAAAGCAAGGAAATTCCCAAATTTTTACACTTTTATTGTCATTAAGGGTATGTGAGCACAACAGGGCTATGTATTTTACTGGTAGGAATTTTTCTTCAGCGCACCTCACACACTTCATCCACTCATGCATAGAGATTTATACTGTAGTGATGTGATAATGAAATGGTTTGGTTGATATGTAGTCATACCCTTAATGACAATAAAAGTGTAAAAATTTGGGAATTTCCTTGCTTTTGTACATTTAGTGTATATGAATTTTCATCTTAACCCTATTAAGGGCATATGATTTCTAGTATACTGGCATTTTTCATGGAATGTCACTACTTTTGTAAAGGCTATGCCTCAATACAATGCCTTCTCATGATTTTTTTTTGGAATTTTCTGGGAAACGAAGGTATATGGTAAACTGAAATTAAAATGCCATCAACTAGACCCTAGAACCTCTATCTCTGCCAAAAAATCATCTGAATCCATCAAATAGTTGATGAGATACAGGGTGGCACACACGTACGTACACACAGATAACATGATTTCATGATTGAACTTTCTGGATCTCTGGGTTGCCTTGACTAATTATGCTGAAATTCTACACACTTATAGAACCTATCAAATAAAAGTTTTGTGCAAAGTTTTAACTAATTTGGTTTATTGGTTTTTGAGTTATGATTGATCAAAGAAATGAGATTTCCAGCATAGGCCATTCGTAAAGTCTATTAAGGGATAGAGCGCTCTCGCTCCTCCCTTGATTATATATATATATATATAATTATATGAGAGGGGTAGGGGTAAAAGTAAAACATTCAACTTGATGTCGGCTATTCCTAATTCATAGCCTTAAGCGGCCATCGGGTTAACCGCTCCTCTTTTACCAAACGGTAATATTTTTTTAAAGTTACATAAATTATTATTCAGTAAAATTTTATAATTAAAATTTATTGAAATTTATTAGTATTTTTTTTTTAAATAAACATAAAATATCAAGTGAAAAATTGATTCTTTGCTGCAAAGCATAAAATCATTCAGATAAAAAAATCGATTTTTAAGCTTTAATTTTTATTAGTGTGCAACCATTTATATCGATTTGAGGCCGTCTCAATTAAGCATAAAACGTTGTTTATGACACTTTGGTAAAAGAGGCAGTCCACTAGATGGCGGCTAACGTTTATGAATTCGGAATATCCGACAGCAAGTAGACGGTTTCACTTTATATATATATATATATATATATATATATATATATATATATATATATTATATATTTAGGCAAACATTATTAAATAACACGGAGTGGTTTTGTTTGATGCGACTTTTTTTTGTTTTTTTAATTCTCCGAATTGTCCATCTAATGTTTCGGTCAAATTGATGTAAATAGGATCCATGGGTTTCTTGTTCTATTCTTTTTTCTTTTTTGCAAGTACTTTCGATTTGAATCGTCAAATCATCTTCAAGCGGTATTAGTTTTAGTGTCTTTACAAATTATGGCTTTACTGTTAAGCTCATTTTTTAATTATAACGGCAAGTAGTTTATAACTTGAAAAAGCGTCTGTAAAGTTGAAATGTACATGAGAGCGTGATGGCGTTCTACACATATGAGAGATTTAAAAGTTTGACTGTTTAAACCGTTAAGAAATTGATGACGTTAAAGAAAGTGCTTACAATTCAAACGCATAACTACCTAATGGCTAAGAATTTGGTAATGTTAATTATTATGCTAGACACTTTAAAATGTTGCGACTAGTTTCATAGTTACCATTATTAATTGTGGGATGTTTAGTTTTTATGTAGAGGGCTTCGAGTATTTTTAATTTTTTATATTGGTATCGTGGTGTATTATTTTGGTATTGTTATTTAATAATGTTTGCCTAAATGAAAATATGCTGCCTAAATACACACACAATATATATATATATATATATATATATATATATATGGTATCCCAAAAAATAAAATGGGAAATTGTTTGTCATCCAATTAAAACAAAGAATGGTATCCAATTTAGTCCAACGTGGATGGCATCTTCGTTACATTAGACGACATTGCTTGTGATGATTATTAACCGTGTGTTGATATCAGTTATAACCTCATCTTTTATAATCACGAATGATTTGTCGAGTGTAAATAAAAGAGATACTGTAGAATTATATATGATTAAACATGAAATCTTAATGAATTAGAATGTTTAATTAATTTAAACATTAATGAATTATTCTTTCTTTAAATTATAATCTAACAATACCTGTATAACAAACTAGATTATAGATTGAGATAAGTAGATCGAATGTGTTTAATAAAATTCAATGAATAAATAAAGCAGTTTTGCCGATGCTATACTATGAAAATAATATTAGAGTAAGGGGGGATGAGATGAAAGAGAGGGAAAGAAAGGAAGAATGAAAGAGGGGGAAAGAAAGAATGAAAGAGGGGGAAAGGAAGAATGAAAGAGAGGGAAAGAAAGGAAGAATGAAAGAGAGGGAAAGAATGAAAGAGAGAGGAAGAATGAAAGAGGAAGAAAGGAAGAATGAAAGAGAGAGGAAGAAAGGAAGAATGAAAGAGGGGGAAAGAAAGGAAGAATGAAAGAGGGGGAAAGAAAGAATGAAAGAGGGGGAAAGGAAGAATGAAAGAGAGGGAAAGAAAGGAAGAATGAAAGAGAGGGAAAGAATGAAAGAGAGAGGAAGAATGAAAGAGGAAGAAAGGAAGAATGAAAGAGAGGAAGAAAGGAAGAATGAAAGAGGGGGAAAGAAAGGAAGAATGAAAGAGGGGGAAAGAAAGGAAGAATGAAAGAGGGGGAAAGAAAGGAAGAATGAAAGAGGGGGAATAAAAGGAAGAATGAAAGAGGGGGAAAGAAAGGAAGAATGAAAGAGAGGGAATGAAAGAGAGGAAGAATGAAAGAGAGGGAAAGAAAGGAAGAATGAAAGAGAGAGGAAGAATGAAAGAGAGAGGAAGAATGAAAGAGAGGGAAAGGAAGAATGAAAGAGAGGGAAAGAAAGGAAGAATGAAAGAGAGAGGAAGAAGGAAAGAAAGGAAGAATGAAAGAGAGAGGAAGAATGAAAGAGAGAGGAAGAAGGAAAGAATGAAAGAGGGGGAAAGAAAGAAAGGAAGAATGAAAGAGAGATGAGACTTGCATTGTAGAAAAAGGGGTTACGAACTTGAAGGCAAAACTAATTAAAATGTGTTGGCAGAGAAGGTGAGAAGATTCGTTTTTTTTTTTTTAATTAAAAAAAAAAAGAAGCAAAGTACTTTCCGTGGGGGGGGGTTGAAATCCCTCATGAAGGGGGTAGATTAAGAAAGTAAAAGGGACATTTCTGTCTATACACTTGACACTTTCTCATGTAGATGGGAAGTCACCGTAGGTTTCATGACACACCTGAGATCATTCATCTTTTTCAAGTTTAATTAATCCGTCGTTTGGATTGACAGAAAATCAGACAGAAAAAAACCTTGGATTGTAACAGCCATCTTTAATAGTTGTTTGAAATATTTTTATTATTTGTATATTTTTTTCGGGATATTTTTTTAATCATGTTCATTTTTAATTTTATAAGTTTGTTTTTTTTAATTTGTAATTATTTCTTACTGACATTTTTTAGTATGAGATTGTTATATTTAATTAATTAATATATTATCTTCTAAAATCATTAACAATTTAGTGATTTGCCACATTTCTCTACATTTCCTTTCCTTTTTTTTTCTCCCTTTCTGTTTTTCTTCACTCTCTCTTTCTTTTTCACTCTCTCTCTTTCTTTTTCACTCTCTCTCTTTCTTTTTCACTCTCTCTCTTTCTCTTTCACTCTCTCTCTCTCTTTCTTTTTCACTCTCTCTCTCTTTCTCTTTCACTCTCTCTCTCTTTCTTTTTCACTCTCTCTCTTTCTCTTTCACTCTCTCTCTCTTTCTCTTTCACTCTCTCTCTCTTTCTCTTTCACTCTCTCTTTCTCTTTCACTCTCTCTCTCTCTTTCACACACTCTCTCTCTCTCTTTCACACACACTCTCTCTCTCTTTCACACTCTCTCTCTCTTTCACACACTCTCTCTCTCTCTCTCTCTTCACACACTCTCTCTCTTCACACACTCTCTCTCTCTCTCTCTCTTCACACACTCTCTCTCTCTCTCTCTTCACACACTCTCTCTCTCTCTCTTTCACACACTCTCTCTCTCTCTCTCTTCACACACTCTCTCTCTCTCTCTTCACACACTCTCTCTCTCTCTCTCTTCACACACTCTCTCTCTCTCTCTTCACACACACTCTCTCTCTCTCTTCACACACTCTCTCTCTCTCTCTTCACACACTCTCTCTCACTCTCTTCACACACTCTCTCTCTCTCTCTTCACACACTCTCTCTCTCTCTCTTTCACACACTCTCTCTCTCTCTTCACACACTCTCTCTCTCTCTTTCACACACTCTCTCTCTCTCTTTCACACACTCTCTCTCTCTTTCACACACTCTCTCTCTCTCTTTCACACACTCTCTCTCTCTCTCTTTCACACACTCTCTCTCTCTCTCTTCACACACTCTCTCTCTCTCTTTCACACACTCTCTCTCTCTCTTTCACACACTCTCTATCTCTCTTTCACACACACTCTCTCTTTCACACACACTCTCTCTCTCTCTCTCTCTTTCACACACTCTCTCTTCTCTTCACACACTTCTCTCTCTTCACACACTTCTCTCTCTTTCACACACTCTCTCTCTCTCTTTCACACACTCTCTCTCTCTCTCTTTCACACACTCTCTCTCTCTCTTTCACACACTCTCTCTCTCTCTCTCTTTCACACACTCTCTCTCTCTCTCTTTTCACACACTCTCTCTCTCTCTCTTTCACACACTCTCTCTCTCTCTTTCACACACTCTCTCTCTTCACACACTCTCTCTCTTTCACACACTCTCTCTCTCTCTTTCACACACTCTCCCTCTCTTTCACACACTCTCTCTCTCTCTCTTCACACACTCTCTCTCTTCACACACTCTCTCTCTCTTTCACACACTCTCTCTCTCTTCACACACTCTCTCTCTCTCTTCACACACTCTCTCTCTCTCTTTCACACACTCTCTCTCTCTTTCACACACTCTCTCTCTCTTTCACACACTCTCTCTCTTCACACTCTCTCTCTCTTTCACACACTCTCTCTCTCTCTTTCACACACTCTCTCTCTCTCTTTCACACACTCTCTCTCTCTCTTTCACACACTCTCTCTCTCTCTTTCACACACTCTCTCTCTCTCTCTTTCACACACTCTCTCTCTCTCTCTTTCTCACACTCTCTCTCTCTCTCTCTTTCTCACACTCTCTCTCTCTCTCTCTCTCTTTCACACACTCTCTCTCTCTCTCTTTCACACACTCTCTCTCTCTCTCTTTCACACACTCTCTCTCTCTCTCTCTCTTTCACACACTCTCTCTCTCTCTCTCTCTCTCTCTCTTTCACACACTCTCTCTCTCTCTCTTTCACACACTCTCTCTCTCTCTCTCTTTCACACACTCTCTCTCTCTCTCTTTCACACACTCTCTCTCTCTTTCACACACTCTCTCTCTCTTTCACACACTCTCTCTCTCTCTTTCACACACTCTCTCTCTCTCTTTCACACACTCTCTCTCTCTCTCTTTCACACACTCTCTCTCTCTCTCTTTCACACACTCTCTCTCTCTCTCTTTCACACACTCTCTCTCTCTCTTTCACACACTCTCTCTCTCTCTTTCACACACTCTCTCTCTCTCTTTCACACACTCTCTCTCTCTTTCACACACTCTCTCTCTTTCACACACTCTCTCTCTTTCACACACTCTCTCTCTTTCACACACACTCTCTCTCTTTCACACACACTCTCTCTCTCTCTCTCTCTCTTTCACACACACTCTCTCTCTTTCACACACACTCTCTCTCTCTCTCTCTCTTTCACACACTTTCTCTCTCTTTCACACACTTCTCTCTCTTTCACACACTTTCTCTCTCTTTCATACACTCTCTCTCTCTCTCTCTCTCTCTTTCACACACTCTCTCTTTCTCTTTCACACACTTTCTCTCTCTTTCACACACTTTCTCTCTCTTTCATACACTCTCTCTCTCTCTCTTTCACACACTCTCTCTCTCTCTCTTTCACACACTCTCTCTCTCTCTTTCACACACACTCTCTCTCTCTCTCTTTCACACACTCTCTCTCTCTCTCTCTCTTTCACACACTCTCTCTCTCTCTTTCACACACTCTCTCTCTCTCTCTTTCACACACTCTCTCTCTCTCTTTCACACACTCTCTCTCTCTCTTGCACACACTCTCTCTCTCTCTTTCACACACTCTCTCTCTCTCTTGCACACACTCTCTCTCTCTCTTGCACACACTCTCTCTCTCTCTTGCACACACTCTCTCTCTCTCTTTCACACACTCTCTCTCTCTCTTTCACACACTCTCTCTCTCTCTTTCACACACTCTCTCTCTCTCTTTCACACACTCTCTCTCTCTCTTTCACACACTCTCTCTCTCTCTTTCACACACTCTCTCTCTCTCTTTCACACACTCTCTATCTCTCTCTTTCACACACTCTCTCTCTCTCACACACTCTCTCTCTCTCTCTCTTTCACACACTCTCTCTCTCTCTCTCTTTCACACACTCTCTCTCTCTCTCTCTCTTTCACACACTCTCTCTCTCTCTCTCTTTCACACACTCTCTCTCTCTCTCTTTCACACACTCTCTCTCTCTTTCACACACTCTCTCTCTCTTTC
>OY744543.1:66967967-66987967 GCA_963556195.1 Sepiola atlantica | reverse complement strand
AATATCGTTTCTTTTAGATTTCTGCCTCCGCATAAACTCACACAGTGAGGTATGCCCACCATTCCGCGATGCGTCTCACAGTGGCGTTTATTCTACATTTCGTACGGCGAAAAATGAGTCATCGATTTTAACGTCGTGGTGACTCTGACTCATAACCTAATCTGAACACTAACCCATCGCATGTTTAGACAAGACTCGAAAAACAGGCCAAGTGTGTGTGCGATCACTGCGCATTACTGGCGGGCTTCGTTTTTTTTTTGTTTTGTTTTTTTCAAAACTCCCTTTTCTATTAATGGCGGGGGGTTCTACAAAAGCTCCTAAATGGACATTTTGATTTTTTTTTAATTAACTTGTAACTTTTTTGTTGTTATTTAGTTATTTTATTTGAGTGTTTTCTGAATCTTGTTATTGAATGAATTCGATTTGTTTTCGAGCAATCAGTAATTACCGCCATTATCAGATGTCTCAGTAAATTCCTTCGTATCCGTGCGGCCGACCTCACAGCTTTGATATGTCAGCTATGGTCACAAGACACTACATTTCTGCGTTCTTCACTCACGACATCGACCTTGGGGATAATTAAAAAACAAACAACTTGTTAAAGACAAACAGTCTACTTGATGACAGCGTCCGGTTTCTAAATCGGAAATTGACAAGCGGTGTTTATCAAAAAAAAACAGTTAACCATTATATCTTAGGTATGGAGGTTTATTGGGGGGGGGCAATTAATTTATTTTCACCATTTTTAAGAAAATCAAACTTTTATGATTGTAATTCTTTATTACAAATAATCAGATTAAATTTTTTTGTTGGGGGTGGCGTTCTACTTTTTATGCGATTACGTGTGGTTTTACGACCTTGCCACTCGGACTTAGGGTTAGTGGTAAAATAAATTTGGTTAACTCTCTTGACGAAATCTTTATTAACTAGTGAGATTAACAATTCCGCCAATATCTAAGCGATATAAAATTATGAGGGACTTTTTTTTAGAAACACCGCTTGTCAATTTCAATTTTAAAATCGGAAGCCATCACCAAGTATACATTTTCCCTTTTAACCAAACCCCTCTCTCGATTATTATCATCCTATTGAAATGACCGGTGAGAAATCTTACCTCTCACCCCAAAATGAAAGTATGTCACGTGTGTCTTGTCTCCACAGAATTTTTATCTTTAACCTTTTTAGTGGATTCTATCTTACTTTCCCAACGACAGCTGGGAAGTATGCCGGGGTTTGTGTTTTTGTTTTTTTACCTCGCCTCATATAATTTACTGCAATTTTATAAGTTTTGAGCATCTGAAATATGAGGAAAGTAAGTGGAAAAAGCGAGTAACACGCAGAAACAAAAGCAAATCAAATCAAACTCCTATGCATGACTAATATTTAGAAAAGATTAAACAGGAACTCTCTCCCTGCCCCCTGTTTCCCCGACAGTACTGACATACAGAAATTTAAAACTAATGTAAACAGACATCTCGCTGCGCAGATCTCAGTTTAGGTTGACCCCCTAACCTTCTCCCCTTTTCTTTCTTCTCAGTAGCCCCTTGCGTCTACAGTGGCGGCCTGCCTTGTTTGGGGTAGACTACGTAAAAAAAAAAGTGGGGGGTCTTTCTCTCCCAGACTAACTCCTCATGTTTCCTTTTGGCATTCGTCTTTCTACCTCTTAACCAAAACTGAATCTCACTCTGGAGAAGTCTTTTGGTGAATAAACACTAAATATTAGTCATATACGTGAGTTTGATTTGATTTGCGTTTGAATCTCTGCGGTTACTAGCTTCTTTCCATTTATTTTCTCAACATTTTGTCGTATTTCATCCGAATTGTTTTCTCCGTTGAAGCTTCTTAATTGAATAAAGAAGCGAAATATTAGTCTACGGCATAATTTTTCTTTCGTGTAATTTTGTTTTTTGATATTTTAAATTTCTGGGGATTTTCTTTTCATTTTGCGTATATATATATATATATAAATTAGGAAAGTTCATTTTATAAAGCATCTTATGTAAGTTAATATAAATATAGAGGCTAACAAGCCTTCAAAAACCATGTATTAGATGCGAGTAATTAAATCAAAAGAAAAATTAAAATATTTCGAAACATTTAATAAAATATTTCGAAATACCTTCCGTTTTTTTTTTTTCTTCATCTTGATTTTTTTTTTTTTGGCTAATATTTCGCTTGACAAAAACAAGCTTCATCAGAGCCAAGACAAACAAAGGTATAACCTTTTTTTTTTTCCATAATTTACTTCCTGGTGTTGGTGAAGTGTCACGTCCGGTGTTGTGGACTATTGTTGAAAATGTCTTGTTTTAAATAGAATAGAACTTGAATGCGCATGGTCGCTGCGAGTAATAAATTAGGAAAGTTCATTTTATAAAGCATCTTATGTAAGTTAATATAAATATAGAGGCTAACAAGCCTTCAAAAACCATGTATTAGATGCGAGTAATTAAATCAAAAGAAAAATAAAAATATTTCGAAACATTTAATAAAATATTTCGAAATACCTTCCTAATTTATTACTCGCATTCAAGTTCTATTCTATTTAAAACAAGACATTTTCAACAATAGTCCACAACACCGGACGTGACACTTCACCAACACCAGGAAGTAAATTATGGAAAAAAAAAAAGGTTATACCTTTGTTTGTCTTGGCTCTGATGAAGCTTGTTTTTGTCAAGCGAAATATTAGCCAAAAAAAAAATCAAGATGAAGAAAAAACAAAAAAAACGGAAGGTATTTCGAAATATTTTATTAAATGTTTCGAAATATTTTTATTTTTCTTTTGATTTAATTACTCGCATCTAATACATGGTTTTTGAAGGCTTGTTAGCCTCTATATTTATATATATATATATATATATGAATGAATCATTTAATTTAAACAAATATAACAAGAACCATTTACTCAAATCAAAGAAATCTAAAAATATCATTTTGTTCCATTTGCTGCGGGCGACATTGATATTTACTGCGGTATAACAAAAAACAATACTACCTTCCACACGGATTTCAAGAGATGTCAAATATATATATATATAACATTCAATAAATTAAAACATTACTATTGTTCCAAGAATTAATACACCAATTCCATTATGACGTACGATCGTTTCCAAAACAGTTGGAAATACTTTATTTTATTTTATAACTTCATAAAGTTAGTCAAAAACATCACTTCATCGGCGCTTATAGCAACACGTCTTACAGAAAATAAATAAAAAAGATCGTTTTAGAGAAACATCCACTTACAGAAAGAATCACAAATGGATATGTTGGTAGCATAGGAGGGGTAAAACAATTATACTACTAAATAAATCACCGGTACATATAAAATAAATAAAAAGAATAGCAAAAAACTTTCAATAGATACCCTTTTAAATTCCTGTAAAAAAATAATTAAAATTAAAAATTCTTTTGTCAGAGAGGTAGCAAAAGCAATAATAATAGAAATAAAAATAATTAAATATAAAATTAAAATGATTAAAAATAAAATTTAAAAAATTAAAAATAAAAATGAAGAAATTAAATAAAAATAAAAAATAAAGACAAAAATAAAAATAAAATAAAGTTAGAAAATAAAGGTTGAAGAGGATCAATTTTTTTTTACAGATGCTATTTTAAGAAAAGATGTTATGAAAAAAAAAGTATATATATATAGTAAGTTATGAAAAAAAAAAGTATATATATATATAGTAAGTTATGAAAAAAAAAAGTATATATATATATATATAGTAAGTTATGAAAAATAAAAGTATATATATATAGTAAGTTATGAAAAAAAAAGTATATATATATATATAGTAAGTTATGAAAAAAAAAGTATATATATATAGTAAGTTATGAAAAAAAAATTATATATATATATATATAGTAAGTTATGAAAAAAAAATTATATATATATATATAGTAAGTTATGAAAAAAAAATTATATATATATATATAGTAAGTTATGAAAAAAAAATTATATATATATGTATAGTAAGTTATGAAAAAAAAAATATATATATATATATAGTAAGTTATGAAAAAAAAAAAATATATATATATAGTAAGTTATGAAAAATAAATTATATATATATAGTAAGTTATGAAAAAAAAAAAATATATATATATATAGTAAGTTATGAAAATATATTTATGGCAATTAAGCTACACAGAGGCTCCCGCGTTTCATCCCCCGGGGGGGGGGGATTTTCATGCTAATATTTTAGCCTGAAGATCCCCCCCGGGGATGAAACGCGGGAGCCTCTGTGTAGCTCAATTGCTATAAATATATTTTCATAACTTACTATATATATTTTTTTTTTTCATAACTTGCTATATATATTTTTTTTTCATAACTTACTATATATATATATATATATATATATATATATATATGTATATATATATATAATTGCCATAAATATATTTTCATAGCCTAAAGATCCCCCCCGGGATCAAACGTGGGAGCTTCTGTGTAGCTTAATTGCCATAAATATATTTTCATAGCCTGAAGATTCCCCCCCCCCCCCCGGGGATGAAACGCGGGAGCCTCTGTGTAGCTTAATTACCATAAATATATTTTCATAGCTTACTACCTAGCTCTACTTACGGATCGAGCACTGTTGAAGTAAATACTGAAAATTGATACATAAAAAATGATATCTCCTTATAAAATGTTATGTGGATACATGAAATAGTAATATATATATATATATATATATATATATATATATATATATATATATATATATATGAATGGGTGTGTGTGTCATTTCATCAAACAATGTTTTCTCAACCGAAGCATGTGCAATTAAACTTGGTTCGAATATTTCACTCTCGCCATCCCCCTCCTCCCTGTTCTACACTCTTGGCATAAAACACAAGCATCAAAGCGGCTGTACTTATGTACCCCTCCCCCATACTCTTAAAGTCTGTATATCGTATTAATATGCACTCCAGGCCACCCATCAACTGCCAAAGTCGAAAGAAAAAGCAAAAATAACCTTATCTGCCCTTCTTCTGGCCCACTCTTTACGTAAAAAAAGTTGCGATAAAGATCTGTTTATATGAAGTTATATATATATATATATATATGTGTGTGTGTGTGTGTGTACCCACCGTGAAAAGTAACGGAAGAAAAAGAAATTGTTTCGCCAGTGTTCGCACTTTTATTCATATAAAATAACGTCTCAATCAGGTGAAGCTAAAAAAGAAGAAAGAAAACGTCTGAAACTGGAATATTTTGAACATAAAGAAGAAAAAACGTATCAATCGGTATAGAAACTAATCAATTGGTCTATTCCATTGATGCTGTCTATATGCTTTTAATTTCGTGTCAATACTCTGTGCTGACGATGAATTCTGATATTAATAAAAATATATATATAGTCTCAGAAACGATCGTACACAATCTGTTTTGTAAGATTTTTGAAACACAAATTGATCATGTAATTGGGTTTACAAAGATCTATGCTATATATAGATTATTTTGTTAGGCAGGGGTAAGCTATCTGACCACAGTTGGAAGTGATCTGGTGTTCGGGTTTCAAATTTCAGCGTGGATCACAAATAAAGTGGAAAGAGAAAAACACCTGCATGAAACAATCTATAAACACCCCCTCCTCTCTTCGTAATCGGCTTTTTGTATTTAAGGTAGTGCAACTGTCCCGGACTCTGGGGTGGGCAACACAGGCAACGTTTCACGCCTGCTCCCTGTGCGGTCTGATTCAAACACATAGTAACATATTTATCATTTGATTTTCGTAGAGCTGCAAATGTTGCACAATGGATAACATTCTAAAGACATTCTCATATTTCTTTCGTAACCCTCACGTCTCCCCACCATCAACACCACCACCATCAACAACAACACCACAATCAGCACCATAAAAGGACGGTTTTATTTTTATTTTAGTAGGATGTGATTTTTAATTTTTCTGCAAAATCATTTTTACACTTGACTTGAGAAACAAAAAAGAAGAAAAAAATCTCCATGGGAAATTCTTTTAAATCTACTGAGAAACGAAAATGATGTCAGATAAGTCAAACATAGTTTTTAAACATAACACCCAATGGACCAATGTGAATTTATGAGACTTGACTTACTTTGACTTGACTTATTTTTATACGCCATAGAGCTTCGCCACATTCTTGAAAACAAAATTCAGCCACTTATCACGGTCTTTCATCTATCATGAGTCTCAAACCTTATCTATTCGGCCAATCGCTTTGGTGATCGTCTTCTTGATCTTTCTTCAGATAATTTCTTACATAGCTGAAGGCTGGTAACCAGGAAACATGTCCAAACCACACGTTAATTTCTTTCTTTTTTTTTTCGATCTCTTAATATTAAACTCTTTCTGGGTTACTCCAATGAAAGTCTTTAGAAATTTAATTTAAAAAATGTTGAGCTTCCCCTCGTGCTCTGCATGATATCATCATCATCTTCATAATTTTCTTCCTCTTCAACATCATCTTCTTCATCATCATCATCTTCAACATCATCTTCATCATCATCTTCTTCATCATCATCATCTTCATCTTCATCATCTTCATCATCTTCATCTTCATCATCTTCATCTTCTGCATCTTCATCTTCTTCATCTTCATCTTCTGCATCTTATTCTTCATCATCTTCATAATTTTCTTCCTCTTCAACATCATCATCTTCATCATCATCTTCTTCATCATCATCATCTTCTTCATCATCATCATCTTCATCTTCATCATCATCTTCATCATCTTCATCTTCATCATCTTCATAATTTTCTTCATCATCTTCATAATTTTCTTCCTCTTCAACATCATCATCTTCCTCTTCAACATCATCATCTTCATCTTCTTCTTCATCTTCATCTTCTTCATCTTCTTCTTCTTCATCTTCATCTTCATCTTCTTCATCTTCTTCTTCATCTTCTTCTTCATCTTCATCTTCATCTTCATCTTCTTCATCATCATCATCTTCATCTTCATCTTTATTATAATAATAAGGCTTACATCCACATGTTAAGGTTTTGACCTTACAGGCTGTTCAGGGCAAAATTCAAAATACCAATTATTATTTTGGAATAAATGCAGACTATTTACCAATTAAAATAAAATACTTACTTTGGTAATAACATCAAATTTATATATATATATATATATATAATTTGTCCGAGATGCAATGAAGTTACTTTAATATTTAAACGTCTTGGAGGGCGCATATCAGTGTTAGAATAGTACTAGGAATACATAAACGGTGGCATGCTTCTGTATTGTTAGCAGCGGGGGATTTTTCTATGGATGACGTTTCTTGTGAATGGCCTATATAAATTGGGATTTTTAGCTTGCATTTTATTGTTCAATATATATATATATATATATATATATATATATATATATATATTACTATATGTATGTGTGTGTGTGTTTGTTTTTTTGGGGGGGGGGCAGCGGTGATGTATAAATGACTAAAAAAAATTTGAGTAATATATATATAGAGATATTTATATATATAATTTTCTTATCACTGTTTCAATTTACCATCCTCAAACTCTCAAATGTTTCTTGAATATCACGCCGAAGAACTAAACATCCTCAGTGGTCATATTTTGCTTGAAACTAGAACAAAAATACCAACCAATTTACGTCCATTAAAAAAATCCTGATCAGTATCACTTCCATAATTTGGACCCAAATATCTCAAATTGCCTTATGGTTTTTCTCCCTCTTTCCATAGAAGAGCTCCATTGCCTTAAAACAATCTTATCTTTCATGAGTTGTATCGCTTCATTTCTTGCCTTGTCTATTTAATGTATTTCACCCTTTCAGTGTTTTGAAAGTAAACAGACATAGGCACATATAGTATGAAATATACTTATGGCAAGCAAGAAACGTTTGTAGCTTGTCACATACCTATGGCAAGTAAGCTACACAGAAACGTTTGTATTTCACGCTGAATAGTTCAACAAGTTCAGTGACCGGGAGTGGAAAAAAAGTTTCTTTGTAGCTTGCTTGCCATAAGTATATTATATACGACTACTACTACTACTAAGCTCTACTCGTGTACTGAGCACAGTTGAAGTAAATACTTAAACATACACACACACATAGCAAGTATACCTGGTGAACCAAGTGCAAGAGAAATCCAAACAACTGCACGCAAGGGAACAGCCAGAATCCTGAAAAGAGCTCTCGGTTGGAGTCTGTAAATAGCGGGTGATCGTATGGCATTTAGAAGAATGCCCCGTCCCCAGCAAATGAATGAAAAGAAAATAAAATAAAAAGAGAAAACATAACATAATATATATATATATATTATATATATATATAATGGATATATAAAATAGTAATTAGTATGTATATAAATATATCATATGAAATAGTGATATGTATATAAATATATCATATAAAATAATGATATGTATATAAATATATCATATGAAATAGTGATACGTATATAAATATATCATATGAAATAGTGATATGTATATAAATATATCATATAAAATAGTTATATGTATATAAATATATCATATGAAATAGTGATATGTATATAAATATATCATATGAAATAGTGATATGTATATAAATATATCATATGAAATAGTGATATGTATATAAATATATCATATAAAATAGTGATATGTATATAAATATATCATATGAAATAGTGATATGTATATAAATATATCATATGAAATAGTGATATGTATATAAATATATCATATAAAATAGTGATATGTATATAAATATATCATATGAAATAGTGATATGTATATAAATATATCATATAAAATAGTTATATGTATATAAATATATCATATGAAATAGTGATATGTATATAAATATATCATATGAAATAGTGATATGTATATAAATATATCATATAAAATAGTGATATGTATATAAATATATCATATGAAATAGTGATATGTATATAAATATATCATATGAAATAGTGATATGTATATAAATATATCATATGAAATAGTGATATGTATATAAATATATCATATGAAATAGTGATATGTATATAAATATATCATATAAAATAGTGATATGTATATAAATATATCATATGAAATAGTGATATGTATATAAATATATCATATGAAATAGTGATATGTATATAAATATATCATATGAAATAGTGATATGTATATAAATATATCATATGAAATAGTGATATGTATATAAATATATCATATGAAATAGTGATATGTATATAAATATATCATATGAAATAGTGATATGTATATAAATATATCATATGAAATAGTGATATGTATATAAATATATCATATAAAATAGTGATATGTATATAAATATATCATATGAAATAGTGATATGTATATAAATATATCATATGAAATAGTGATATGTATATAAATATATCATATAAAATAATGATATGTATATAAATATATCATATGAAATAGTGATATGTATATAAATATATCATATAAAATAGTGATATGTATATAAATATATCATATGAAATAGTGATATGTATATAAATATATCATATAAAATAATGATATGTATATAAATATATCATATGAAATAGTGATATGTATATAAATATATCATATAAAATAGTGATATGTATATAAATATATCATATGAAATAGTGATATGTATATAAATATATCATATGAAATAGTGATATGTATATAAATATATCATATAAAATAATGATATGTATATAAATATAAAATAGTGATATGTATATACATATATCATATAAAATAGTGATATGTATATAAATATATCATATGAAATAGTGATATGTATATAATTATATCATATAAAATAATGATATGTATATAAATATATCATATAAAATAGTGATATGTATATACATATATCATATGAAATAGTCATATGTATATAAATATATCATATGAAATCGTGACATGTATATAAATATATCATATAAAATAGTGTTAGTATATAAATATCATATAAAATAGTGATACGTATATAAATATATCATATAAAATAGTGATATGTATATAAATATATTATATGAAATAGTGATATGTATATAAATATATCATATAAAATAGTGATATGTGATAAAAATATATCATATGAAATAGTGATATGTATATAAATATATCTCATAAAATAGTGATATGTATATAAATATCTCATAAAATAGTGATATGTATATAGATATATCATATGAAATAGTGATATGTATATAAATATATCATATGAAATAGTGATATGTATATAAATATATCATATGAAATAGTGATATGTATATAAATATATCATATGAAATAGTGATATGTATATAAATATATCATATGAAATAGTGATATGCATATAAATATATCATATAAAATAGTGATATGTATATAAATATATCATATGAAATAGTGACATGCATATAAATATATCATATAAAATAGTGATATGCATATAAATATATCATATAAAATAGTGACATGCATATAAATATATCATATAAAATAGTGATATGTATATAAATATATCATGAAATAGTGATATGCATATAAATATATCATAAAATAGTGATATGCATATAAATATATCATATAAAATAGTGATATGTATATAAATATATCATATGAAATAGTGATATGCATATAAATATATCATATAAAATAGTGACATGCATATAAATATATCATATAAAATAGTGATATGTATATAAATATATCATATAAAATAGTGATATGCATATAAATATATCATATAAAATAGTGATATGCATATAAATATATCATATAAAATAGTGACATGCATATAAATATATCATATAAAATAGTGACATGCATATAAATATATCATATAAAATAGTGATATGCATATAAATATATCATATAAAATAGTGATATGTATATATATAACAATATTAAATGTAACTTTATTTCTATAAAGCTCTAGCTGAAAGGGTATTGAGTTTACAAAGTCTATGTCAATTCTTATGTTCATGTTTGTTTTCATATATAATGAGTAATGAAATGTGTTCATATATAATGAGTAATGAAATGTGTTCATATATAATGAGTAATGAAATGTGTTCATATATAATGAGTAATGAAATGTGTTCATATATAATGAGTAATAAAATGCTTTCATATATAATGAGTAATGAAATGTGTTCATATATAATGAGTAAGGAAATGTGTTCATATATAATGAGTAATGAAATGTTTTCATATATAATGAGTAATGAAATGTGTTCATATATAATGAGTAATGAAATGTGTTCGTATATAATGAGTAATGAAATGTGTTCGTATATAATGAGTAATGAAATGTGTTCATATATAATGAGTAATGAAATGTGTTCGTATATAATGAGTAATGAAATGTTTTCATATATAATGAGTAATGAAATGTTTTCATATATAATGAGTAATGAAATGTTTTCATATATAATGAGTAATGAAATGTGTTCATATATAATGAGTAATGAAATGTGTTCATATATAATGAGTAATGAAATGTGTTCGTATATAATGAGTAATGAAATGTGTTCGTATATAATGAGTAATGAAATGTGTTCGTATATAATGAGTAATGAAATGTGTTCGTATATAATGAGTAATGAAATGTGTTCGTATATAATGAGTAATGAAATGTGTTCATATATAATGAGTAATCAAATGTGTTGATATATAATGAGTAATGAAATGTGTTCATATATAATGAGTAATGAAATGTGTTCATATATAATGAGTAATGAAATGTGTTCATATATAATGAGTAATGAAATGTGTTCATATATAATGAGTAATGAAATGTGTTCATATATAATGAGTAATAAAATGCTTTCATATATAATGAGTAATGAAATGTGTTCATATATAATGAGTAATGAAATGTGTTCTTATATAATGAGTAAGGAAATGTGTTCATATATAATGAGTAAGGAAATGTGTTCATATATAATGAGTAATAAAATGTGTTCGTATATAATGAGTAATGAAATGTGTTCATATATAATGAGTAATGAAATGGGTTCATATATAATGAGTAATGAAATGGGTTCATATATAATGAGTAATGAAATGGGTTCATATATAATGAGTAATGAAATGTGTTCATATAGAATGAGTAATGAAACGTGTTCATATATAATGAGTAATGAAACGTGTTCATATATAATGAGTAATGAAACGTTTTCATATATAATGAGTTATTAAATGTGTCCATATATAATGAGTAATAAAATGCTCTTGCGGTAAATGGCTACACAAATACAATAAACATTCAATGGTGGATCTCTTCAGGCCACTCTGAAATCTGATCGAAACAGATGTCGCATTTGAGTAGCCATTCATTATATTATTATAAAACTCTACTAATCAATTTAGCACTATTTAAATCAAAATTATATATATATCTCAAAGAAGTTAAATCCCAACGATATAAGTAAAGCATTTATTTGTTCTACAGCTGTTTCGCCGGTGGAAACAAAAACATCAATTCAGAAAACTAAGTTTTATACTTTGCAGTCTCGTAAATCGAATGAATTGAATATGCTGTGCACACTGCACTATATGCACCAGTAAACGATACACAGACTCGCATGTTTTGGGGCACCTGTTCTATTAATAACTACTTTAGTATCGAGCATTATTAGCATGGATATATTACTAATTAATTACCTAGTAATAAGCCTAAACTTCTCTTTCTCATATATATTATATATATATATATATATATATATATATATATATATATATATATATGTATATAGTCATCCACATACAGACTGTTTCGCTGTATCACACGACTAGACTAGACTGCGACTAGACTGGGATTGAAACTCAACCGTCGAACTGACGGTCGGCGCTGCTAACCCTTACGCTATCATACGACACTGACTGAATGTAAGAAATATCTCAATGTAAACATTGCAATTGCCGGGAGCTCGAATTAGTTTTACCTAATGAGCTATGCCTTAAAGCTAATGGCAGTTGGCGATATCCTTACAAAATAAGCTCTACCCAGGGAGGGAGCTTTATATATATATATATATATATATATAATATATATATACACATGGGAGAGAGATGAAATTGTTATCCACGAACACGTGTTTCGCCGTTACTGCGGCTCATCAGCGCGGATGACTCACAGGGTCCTGCAGTCACTGGGACTGTAACCGCGTGCACTAATCATTACGCTAGGAAATTACGTGATAATTTATCGTTTATAAAGTTATTTTTGTTATTGTTTTGTTTTTTCGCGATAATTGTACAACTTGTACATTTGCTCATTTATCTATCTCTATCTCTCTCTCTCTCTTTCTCTCTCTCTCTCTCTCTCTCTATATATATATATATATATATATATATATATATATATATGTATATATGTGTGTGTGTGTGTCTAAGGTCCGCAACAGAGGGGGATGAGTATTTAGGTACTATTTCGACCTCCGCCAACCATAAAATTCTCAGTAGTAAAGTGGTTAAGACAATGATGGCTATAATTGGTCCCCATTCAACGGCACAGGTTCGAATCCTGTCTGCGTCTCATTTTACTCTTCCTGTTTTTCTTTGTTCCAGCCGCGTACATAGTTACTATCCTTTCATGTAAGACGAAATTTGCGTCCGCAAAAAACGGGTATCCTTTAAAAAGCGTACATATATTGTTTCTCATGATATTTTATTTGCTCATTTTGTTTCATATTTCCATTTTTTTTACCTTTTTGATTGTGGTTTTATGGTGAAATTATTTGCCTCAATGGGAACGACATAACTGCTGGCTTCTCAGTTCTCACAGGAAAACTTAATTTGTTAAGGCTGTTTCATTCAATTATATCGCATTCTCGAATATGAAAATAACTGCTAAAACAAAAGTGTTTATGTGTCCGTGGATACCTTGTAACTTTTATTCATGAGAATTAGTAGATATGTATGTATCGGCATCAGTATAATTCTTTAGTGCCCGGTATTCATGAATATTCAAATGTATGTTACACAGATCGATATACAGAAGGGGCTTCTAAACCTGGAACTGTAATAGAAGTATGATTGATAAATATTGTCATACTAGTAATATTATTGATTTATTAATTATATATATATATATATATATATATATATATATATATATATATATATATATATAAGGGAAGTGTGTGCGTGTATGTCCAGGTAAAAGTCAGAAACTACAAAAACACCCACAAAGTTGGTATATTCTTTATCAGCGTTGCTAGGAACGAATAATACCTACAATTTAGGGGGAAATACCAATTTTTTCACCCTAACCTGACGCCGATTTCGTCAGGGGGTGTTGATTTTTTTTTTAATTTTCATGTACTAACTAAAAGGAAATAACTCTGGGTTTTTTTTTTTTTCAAAAAGTTATTTCCCTATAAAACCCTATGCAAGAAATGCATATGAACAGAAAGTGTAAGAATATATTTCCGATCACCGTGAGATTTGAAATTTGTTATAAACCAATAAAGAGTTTAGATTTGTGAGAAAAAAAAATCTGAAAAGTGTCATTTTACTTATTTTATTATCTATCTATCTATCAGATCGGGCTGGTTGCCCGGACCATATTGACCTAACTCCTCCATAATTCCATGTTCGTCATTGCTCTGTGAAGATCTTCGAGTTGAGAACCAGTATCTTCGGTCAATCGTTTTTGTTTTTTGGTACTAGAGAGCCTCCAAAGATGCCCACTCCCCCACACTTTGTTTTAGCCCAGGTCACCGTACATCTTGGAGGACACCACCACCCGTTCCCACATCCCATCCAGACGCACTTTATTTTTTACCCCCCCCCCCTTCTTAATTCCCACTCCCAATTAGAGACTGACCTACGTGTTTTCGGAGCAACCGGAAAACAGTGAGCAGTCTATCACTTAGCAGGGGGTTGGGAGGGCACTACTAACCTTTTTCATATTTATTTTCATATTTTAAAAAATTGTAAATATTGTCCCACTCCCCCAAAATGAATTTTGAAAATAAAATATATTTAAACAAATTGGGGATCACCTAAGTAGGTCCAACCCACAGAGAGAACGAGGTATTTTGGTGAGAGAATCTAGCTAAGGGTAAAGTGGTCATAGACCAATTGTATGACCAACGAACCCCCCCCCCTCCCATAACGATTCGGGCCTTGTGCCTAAGGTGAATAGGAATATTTACATGCATTGTGTTTTCTTATTTTATATTAAAATATTTGCTGTAACCTTTACTTTTACCTAAATAAAATCGTTTTTATATACGTTTTATAGGGTCGACCAACTTTAACTGCTCCGTGTGTTGGCCTCCATAAAATCAGATCACTGATAACCTTTTTTATTTTATTATTCTGATATATTTAATGACCCTTGAGTATGGGTTCCAAAATCCATAATGATCGGTTAATTAGTTTCGGATTGAATCCTATGTAGACAAATATATAAACATATGCACGTACCTAACCTTTTATATAAATAGAGATTACACTCATGAATGTCTTGTCTAATAAATCTCTGTGTCAAAAATCACAGCCCAGCATGAAACTGACAGTTACCGTATATTTCAAATTTGTAACTGATTCCAGATACACAAATATTTTCTTGTATTATTTTGATTATTCGTTCTACTGTTCTCATCTTCTCGTAACGTTTCGACCGACGTAACCTCTGACCTTCTTCAGATGTCAAACTCGGGAATCTGTACGGAATTTCGAACGGAACCCTTTATTTAATCGACGGGGGTAGATTGTTCTCGTTCCGTCAGCCCTGGCCGGGTAGAAGTCTTTAATAATTCGCAATTGTATTCTTAGCATCGCCTGCACTGAGGATTGAACCTTCAACCTCCAGAAGACTGTCGCTTAGAACTGATTATGATTTAACACTTATATCCGTTGGGCCACGGCTCCGCAAGGTCGCTAGTTAATTTGATTTTGGGAGAGATAACTAATATTGGGTTAATTACTTTTTCACGAAATGGACGTAAACCGATTAAACTTTGAAGAGTTCTTGCATTTACTCGGGGATAATTGCAAAATTGTTGATTTTTTGCAAGCGCATAATTTAATTTCAGTTGGAAGTATTTTTGAACTGATCGCAGAATTGCACCCTGTTTAAAACTTTTTCCCTCCACATTTATCATTCAGTCAATAACCTGTAAAAAACTTGTTTTTTTTCCACATTTATCGTTCAGTCAATTGTTTACTTTTTTTTTTCAAATCAAAGTTTTACTTAGTTTTACTTATTACGTTTTTTTTCTATTTCAATAAAAAGTTTGCTATTTATTTGATGTACATAATGTTTATCAAAGATTTATTTAATTCGTTTTTTGTTAAATTTCAAATGTTTATCAAAGTTTTATTTATTTATTTACTGTACATAATGTTTAATTTCTTTCAATAAATAAATGTTCATAATTTTAACTTATCCTCAATTGTCAATTCAACAGTTATCTTCCCCAAAATCAAATTTCTTTCCGTCGCTCACGTTTTCGCACGATTTCTCCCGAAGAGGAGTCGACAGTTTCCGCCGCCATCGATCGAAACAGTGGCCCCCGTCTCTGCAGAAGCACCCCGAAACGTTATGAAGATGACATCGAAGATGAGAACTGTAGTCTGAATAATCCGATTAATACAAATTCTCAATCGTCATCTCAAAATGTCCGAAACAAAACATTTTCTTGCATTAAATTTCTGCATTTAATTAGCGATTTCTTTCTTTTCTGGGCGCATTTATTTTAGTCATTTTCTGACTTCATTTTTATTATTCCCGCGTCAATAAAAGATGAAAAAAACATGAATTAATATTCATATGAGAAAATATTATTTTTAATTATGGGGAAGGGGGTGTCATTTTGATCGGCTTTTCTTGTAGCCATGAGAATAATTTCTTGATTTTAATGTCCCAAGTGTTTATAATTAATCGGGAAACTGTGTAACCCCTATTTAGGATCAGATTAATATGACAATTTGCTATAGTCAGTATTTTTTTTTTTAGCGTAGGAAAATTATTTGGTTTGTTTGTTGCTCTCTCTCTCTCTCTCTCTCTCTCTCTCTCTCTCTCTCTCTCTCTCTCTCTCTCTCTCTCTCTCTCTCTGACCTTCTTTCTCCACCCTTTCCCCTTCTTTCTCCTCTTCCCCTCTCCTTCTTTCTCCTCTTCCCCTCTCCTTCTTTCTCCTCTTCCCCTCTCCTTCTTTCTCCTCTTCCCCTCTCCTTCTTTCTCCTCTTCCCCTCTCCTTCTTTCTTCTCTTCCCCTCTCCTTCTTTCTTCTCTTCCCCTCTCCTTCTTTCTTCTCTTCCCCTCTCCTTCTTTCTTCTCTTCCCCTCTCCTTCTTTCTTCTCTTCCCCTCTCCTTCTTTCTCTTCTTCCCCTCTCCTTCTTTCTCTTCTTCCCCTCTCCTTCTTTCTCTTCTTCCCCTCTCCTTCTTTCTCCTCTTCCCCTCTCCTTCTTTCTCCTCTTCCCCTCTCCTTCTTTCTCCTCTTCCCCTCTCCTTCTTTCTCCTCTTCCCCTCTCCTTCTTTCTCCTCTTCCCCTCTCCTTCTTTCTCCTCTTCCCCTCTCCTTCTTTCTCCTCTTCCCTTCTCCTTCTTTCTCCTCTTCCCTTCTCCTTCTTTCTCCTCTTCCCTTCTCCTTCTTTCTCTTCTTCCCCTTTCCTTCTTTCTCTTCTTCCCCTCTCCTTCTTTCTCTTCTTCCCCTCTCCTTCTTTCTCCTCTTCCCCTCTCCTTCTTTCTCCTCTTCCCCTCTCCTTCTTTCTCCTCTTCCACCACTCTTTCTTTCTCCTCTTCCCCTCTCATTCTTTCTCCCTTTCCACTTTACTTGCTATTTTATCAACTCTCTTTCTTTCTCTCTCCCCTTCAAAAGATGACTTTCGATTTTTGTTGTTGTTGACGACGACGATGATGATGATGATGCTGATGATGATGATTATGCAGACAACTTTTCCATTTGCCATGAAAAGAATATAGAAAAAATCCCCCCCTTCCTCACAGCATTTTAAATTACAAAAAAATATATAGAATCATATCTTTTAAAAATTGTCATAAAGTTTTGTTTTATATTTCTGTCTTTAATAATAAATGCGAAAACACAAAGTAACCATTTAAAATTACTCAGGAATATATAATTGTTTCATTTGACCAATTTGACGATTGTCAAGAATAACAAATACAAAAAAAAGGTGCGCAAAAAAAAAAATAGTCAAAAAATAATTGTTACCAAAGGCAATAAAAGTTACTTTTCTACCTACCTTCCCTGTTTATGTGTGTTTTAAAGTATTTTAAAACGTTTACTGTTTTATTTTCAATTACAATTCCGGTCAAATAAATTACGTTAGACTGAAAAACAAGGATGGCTGACAGTCGTTCACCGACCGTCTACGAAGTCTGATGATTTCTTTTTGTATTTTTCTTCATCAATTAGGTAGAAAAGTAAATTTTAAGACGTTTGAGACAGTTATTTGTTAAATGTTTGTTTGTTTGTTTTTACCCCAAAAAGACGGAAAACTCAGACAAACTTTGGGGATTCCGCTTACGCCATCTTGAAAATGGAACTGTTACGCGATCAGATTTGAACGAATTATTAAAATACAATAAGAACGCTTAAAATACTTTAAAACACACATAAAATAGGCAGGTAGGTAGAAAAGTAACTTTATTGTCTTTGGTAACAGTTATTTGTTGATTATTTGTTTTGTTTTTTCACCCATTTTTTCTGTTGGTATTCTTGATAATCGCGACGATTTTTGTTTTCAATATATAACAAGTTTTTTAATGAGAAATTAATTCGTATGTTAATATAAAATCAAATTCCGACCTTAGAATATATCAAATAACACCATGACAATCATCTTTTTGTTATTTTTCTTCAAATTACCAAAATGTGACAATAACATTGTTTCTTTGCTTTTCTGTAGATAAGGCTACAACTAGATGAATAGCTGCTCGAAGGGTGGGCAGTTTTTTGCTAGTATATATATATATATATGTAAATTATAACTAAAAGGTAAACTTTTAGAGAGTTGGACCTATTGTGAAATAAGGAAAGCTCAATATACTGGATAGAGCAAAAATATGGTACGTCAATGAAAATTAGTAAGACCTGCAAATGGAAGCAAATCGGTATTTTCAGTTGTTCAAAACAAGGAGTAGTTTAGTTAATAAAAACATTTATTTTTCATCTCTTTCTTTCCTTAAACCAGGTTTTTCAAAGATTAAAATCTTATCATCAGAGGAAAAAATTATGATTGATAAGTTGACAGGGTAGGACTGTCAAAGTTCCAAATTTGAAAAAGTTTTCTTTTAAAATTAAAATTAAGGAAAGAAAGAGATGAAAAATAAATGTTTTTATTAACTAAACTACTCCTTGTTTTGAACAACTGAAAATACCGATTTGCTTCCATTTGCAGGTCTTACTAATTTTCATTGACGTACCATATATATATATATATATATATATATATATATATTATATATAATGTCTGCTACTGTTCGTCCCTGTCTGTCTGTCCAGGGATACAATTGTAAACAAAGTTATATGCCAAGATCTAATCAACTTTTTCCTAAGCGTTACAATGAATCCAATACCAATGGCGTTTATTTGTATTTGGGGGATTTTACAATAATATCGCAACAAGGACTGTGTTTTAGTTTATTTTATTTCTAACTTGAAAATAATAAAAATTAAAAAAATATAAATGTGAATATATTGTTCATGATTCCTCAATCATTCCTGGAAAACGCCGGCATGCCTGCTAGTACGCAACATACTGAACAATAAATATGTATAATCCATTTCATTGTTAGGTGATTGATTTATTGATCTACGTTTATCGATGATGATGATAATAGGATGCATTCAAAATGAATTTGCTTTTATTTCATATTTTTTCAGTGTATATTTTATAAATAGAAACTATTGAAACTCAAATATTTTTGGGTCATGAAAGAAAAGATCTTTTTATGGCATTTGTGTTTCTAATAAAACTGATCTATTTATGACATTTGTGTTTCTAATAAAACTATATATGTGATCTTTTTATGACATTGGTTTTTCTAATAAAACTATGTGATCTTTTTATGA
>OY744543.1:66942967-66962967 GCA_963556195.1 Sepiola atlantica | reverse complement strand
TCCCTTTCTCTTTCTTTCTCTTTCTTTCCATTTCTCTTTCTTTCCATTTCTCTTTCTTTCTCTTTCTTCCCTTTCTTTCCCTTTCTCCCCTTTCTTTCCCTTTCCCCTTTTCTTTCCCTTTCTTCCCTTTCTTTCCCTTTTCTCCCCTTTCTTTCCCTTTCCCCCCTTTCTTTCCCTTTCTCCCCTTTCTTTCCCTTTCTCCCCTTTCTTTCTCTCCCTTTATTTCTTTCTTTTTCTTTCTTTTTCTTTGTTTCGCTTTCTCTCCCTTTCTTTCTCTTTCTTTCTCTTTCTCTCTCTTTCTTTCTCTTTCTTTCCCTTTTTCTCCCTTTCTTTCTTTCCCTTTCTCTCCCTTTCTCTCCCCTTCTTTCTCTTTCTCTCCCTTTCCCTTTCTCTTTCCTTTTCTTTCCCTTTCTTTTCCTTTTTTCCCCTTTTATTCTCTTTTTCTTTCCCTTTCTTTCCCTTTCTTTCTCTATTTTTCTTTTCTTTTTTTTCTTTCTTTTCTTTTTCCTTTTTTTTTGTATGTCAAGAATGTAGATATCATGTAAACAGTCTTCAAACTAATATTGACCGATTTCATGTTTTATTGTATAAATAAATAAAGAATAACATTCAGGGGCGGCCTGAGAGTGCACGGAGCCCGATTCACTTTTTTTAAAGAATTTTATGACCCACATGAAAAATGTGCATGTAAAAAAAAAAAAAATCAATAAAAAATAGCAATTTGAAATATTTATATCGAATATATATTTATAAAGTTTCAAAGACATTTTTTTTAAACCGGCAATTTTTTTATCCATTGCATAAAGGGTTTCTCATAAAAATGTATCTATATGATATTACTGGAGAAATATTTAATATAATTAGATCCTTCCTAACCAAATTAAAAATCCAAATTAAAGATGGCGGTCCATTCAAGCAACATGACATAAATGCAGGTGTACCACAGGGATCGATCCTTGAACCTTTATTGTGCCTGATTTTCATAAACAACCTCCCTGATGACATTGAGTCTGAGATGGGTACATTTCCTGACGACACCATGCTTTACTCTCGTCATGTGGGTAAAACGGACGCGCACATATCCGAGGCAATGGTTGAATTCTTAGAAAGTGACCTCTAGTCTGTAGTTGCCATGTCAACTAATACCCTACCTGAGAGTCTAACGTTCAGACTTATCGGCCTAACATTTACAGGTAACATAATTTGGAACAAATACATTGAAGACATTGCCAAGGCTGCTGCAAAGAAAGTGCGATTCCTCCACCGTGCTAGAAAACTTCTCACACATGATAGTATCTTATATCTCTACAAAACCACCATCCGCCGATGCATGGAGTATTGTTGCCACATCTGGGCTGGTGCACCATCCACTAGTCTCTCCATATTAGACAAGGTCCAAAAAAAGAGTCGCTAATCTAATAGGTCCCTCTCTATCCACCAAGCTTCAGCCCCTGTCCTATCGCCGCAATGTTGCATCTTCGTGCTTGTTTTACAAATACTTCAATGGAATGTGCTCCGATGAACTTGCTGCTTTTATGCCCCCTCGACGTAAATACACTCGACCAACCCGACAATCAGCTAAATCCCATCCATTCACTGTTGAGGTCCCCATATGACGGAGAGCCTTCTACTTCAATAGCTTATTTCCCTGTGCTGGCGACCTTTGGAACTCCATTTCTGCTCCCCGACTGTACCGACATGCAGAAGTTTAAAACTAATGTGAACAAGCATCTCGCTGCACAGCTTCCAATTTAGGATGACCCCCTAAACTTTCACCCTAATTCTCAGTAGCCCCTTACGTCTACAGTGGTAACTTGCCTTGTTTGGGGGAAAACTATGTTAAAAAAAATATTAAAGTAGTACGCAGAGTTCAATTCATGTGCTCTAAAGCCAGCACTGACTACATGAATAATATTGGTAGCTTTAAAACGAGAGTTTTGTAAGGAATATGAATTTACAGGAGAAAAAGGGGTCCGATAACGTGGAGAAATAAAAAGTGCAATATTAATAATAATTAAACATTTTTATTATTATTAATGCTGAGGCCCGATTGTGTATTTTTCTTTCTTTTTGTTTTTTTTACTCTTTTTTTATCTCATCACCTTTTCTCCTCTCTCTGTCTTTCCTTTATCATTTCTCTCTTTTTCTGTCTCATTTCTCTCTCTCCTACTCTCTCTCTCTCTCCTACTCTCTCTCTCTCTCCTACTCTCTCTCTCTCTCCTACTCTCTCTCTCTCTCCTACTCTCTCTCTCTCCTACTCTCTCTCTCTCCTACTCTCTCTCTCTCCTACTCTCTCTCTCTCTCCTACTCTCTCTCTCTCTCCTACTCCCTCTCTCTCTCCTACTCTCTCTATCTCTCCTACTCTCTCTATCTCTCCTACTCTCTCTCCTACTCTCTCTATCTCTCCTACTCTCTCTATCTCTCCTACTCTCTCTATCTCTCCTACTCTCTCTATCTCTCCTACTCTCTCTATCTCTCCTACTCTCTCTCTCTCTCTCTCTCCTACTCTCTCTCTCTTACTCTCTCCTACTCTCTCTCTCTTACTCTCTCCTACTCTCTCTCTCTTACTCTCTCCTACTCTCTCTCTCTTACTCTCTCCTACTCTCTCTCTCTTACTCTCTCCTACTCTCTCTCTCTTACTCTCTCCTACCCTCTCTCTCTTACTCTCTCCTACCCTCTCTCTCTCTCCTACCCTCTCTCTCTCTCCTACCCTCTCTCTCTCTCCTACCCTCTCTCTCTCTCCTACCCTCTCTCTCTCTCCTACCCTCTCTCTCTCTCCTACCCTCTTTCTATCTCTCTCTCCTACCCTCTTTCTATCTCTCTCTCCTACCCTCTTTCTATCTCTCTCTCCTACCCTCTTTCTCTCTCTCTCTCTCCTACCCTCTTTCTCTCTCTCTCTCTCTTACCCTCTTTCTCTCTCCTACCCTCTTTCTCTCTCTCTCTCCTACCCTCTTTCTCTCTCTCTCCTACCCTCTCTCTCCTACCCTCTCTCTCCTACCCTCTCTCTCCTACCCTCCCACTCTCCTACCCTCTCTATTATTATCCCTTCTTTTTCTCGATCTTATTCTCGCTTTTTGTTCTTTCCTTAACTCTCATTTCTTCTAATCTCATTTACTTCCATTCAACCTTCTGTTAGTGTTCACCGTCTTTTCACTATCACTTTCTTATCGACTCATAATTTGGCCTCAAACTCCATTTTGTTTTTCTTTCTCATCTACTTGTACATATTAAAGAAAAACTAAGTCAAACTTTAATCTTTTACCAAATGTTCAATTATTTCCCTTATGCAAAACTGCCGATGCATAAATGTAAACGTTATTTAAGACTTAACTCACACAGATTATTAATCTATGCAATTAATCTAATGTTAATAATAACCAATTCAATGGGGGGGGGCGGAAAATGTGAAAACAAAATGGCGACTTGTATTTGGAGGTTATTCACTGCTGAAACGTAATACTTATTTAAAACGATTCAGTGTAAGCGCTTAATTTTACACGAGTTGCTAGGTTACACTTAACTGGGGGTTAATTGTGGGTTCATACCGTTTTACAACAGTATTAGTGGACACAAAATGCTGCAATCAATCAGAAACAGTTGCCTGAAGTGTTAGTATGATTTCTAAATAATACAACAGCTATTTTATCCAAGTGATTTTAATTACAAAAATCGTAAGTTGAAAGCGATAAAAATGTCTGCCGTTATTTTTAACAGCGCGGGACTCTATTTTTAAAATTTAAAAAAAAAAAACTAAGGCAAACGAAATTTAATAATTTAATATTAATTTAATATTTTAATAAATTAACAATTCATAATTAATTAAAATAATTTTAATAAATTAATCATTAATTAAATTTAATGTATTAATTATTATTATATTTAATGCATTATTAATTTGGGATTTTATTTTTATTATTTTTTAAAATGATATTTTACCCCAAACAAGGATAGAGCTATAGAAATGATAAATGATGATAAAATGTATTTATCTGAACACTTTACTGCGGTTCTACGGCATGACGCTCCCAAGAAGTATAGTTGGCTTCGGCATTAAGCGATTAATACCAGACGTTAGAAACCAGCCTGAAGATCGCTAATACCGTGAAACTGCAGTAAACTTTTCAGCTCAATACATCTGATTATCATTTATTATCTATAAATGCACGCGCCTATCTGTAACATAAAAATGAGTAAAGATGTCGGAGAGCCTTCTACTCAAATAGCTTCTTTCCTCGTACTGCTGGCCTCTGGAACTCCCTCCCTGCCCCCTGTTTCCCCAACAGTACAGAAATGCAGAAATTTAAAACTAATGTAAACAGACACCTCGCTGGGCTGATCCCAATCTAGGTGACCGCCCCCTACCTTCTCCCCTTTTCTTTTTCTCAGTAGCCCCTTACGTCTACAGTGGCGGCCTGCCTTGTTTGGGGTGAACTATGTTTTAAAAAAAAATTTTTACATTATAAATTGAAGGAATAAATATTACTAAAAATTACCCGCTAGCCAACAACTTTGATGAAATACAGTGTGTATGGAAGAGGGGATTGATTGCCTGCCATATAAATTTGGTTTCGGTATTAAAATAAGCCCATCGAGTGGGTTTAATTCAAAGATTTTAAGGACATTACGAGAAAAGAAAAATGGATGAAAGCAAATCAAAAGAAATGTTGTTTTTTTTTTGTTTTGTTTTTGTTTTGTAAACAGTAATCTGAATAATTCTTTTTTGGGGACCAATCTCCAGTTGCTATGCATGGCATCTGAACAATCAACAGTTTGAAGGGGTTAAAATTAAGATTAAAATTAATCTCTCTACTATTTTTTTTTTACGTAGTTCACCCCAAACAAGGCAGGCTGCCACTGTAGACGTAAGGGGCTACTGAGAAAAAATGAAAAGGAGAGAAGGTTGGGGGGGGTCAACCTAAATTGGGATCTGCGCAGCTAGATGTCTGTTTACATTAATTTTAAATTTCTGCATATCAGTACTGCCGGGGAAACAGGTGGCAGGAAGGGAGTTCCAGAGACCGACAGCACGAGGAAAGAAGCTATTTAAGTAGAAGGTTCTCCGACATCTGGGGACCTCCACAGTGAATGAATGAGATTTAGTTGATTGTCGAGTTGGTCTAGTGAATTTACGTCGAGGGGGGCACCAGAGTAGCCAATTCATCGGAGCATAATCCATTGAAGTATTTGTAAAACAAGCACAAGGATGCTACATTGCGGCGATGGGACAGGGACTGGAGCTTGGTTGACAGTGAGGGACCTATTAGGTTGGCGACTCTTTTGTTGACCTTGTCAAGGAGGGAGAGAGTAGTAGATGATGCACCAGCTCAGATGTGGCAACAATACTCCATGCATGGGCGGATGTCTTTTCTTAAAGTACACGCACAAAATATCACATTTCGTTTGTCCTCGTTTTTTAAAATTATTTTTAAACTAGAGTTGAAAATCTTATTAAATTTAATAAAATACTTAGTGAATTAAATTTAATGATGCATACTCCTCATACCTCATAAGCGTGGCTGAACCTAGCGAAATTCGAAACCGGGACCCCAGAGTCTGAAGCCTGAAGCCTGAAGCTCTACCATAAACAAATGAATGAGATATATATATATCTCGGTGTTTGGTGACTAAAATTATTTTATGAAAGTGCTTCCTGGGCAGAAGACTTCCTGTAACTTTGACAACTGGATTCAACCGGCTTTTAACCTTACTTAAGCCGCAGCCATGACAGTTTTGAGTTACTCAAAACTGATATCGTTTGTAGATAAGTAAATATCAAATTCTAGAAAGAAAGAAAAAAAAAAGATTCGGTGCTATTTTACTTATAGGCCGATGCAGTTAATTGTTTTCATGTAAAAGCATTATTTTGTACTTACTCAGTCATATTTTATCTCTCACGCCCTGAAAAAGAATTTAAAAATATCAAACAGAACTTTAATTAGAACGATTTTTCCATTTCGATGTCCAACCTGTATTTGTGCCCGAGCCGACATTTTGGGCTGTGAGTGGTCGGTAGAATAGACAAGGGCATTAACTCCGTTTTTATTGTTAGGATTATAAAAAGAAAGAAACACATAAGCAATAATAATATAATATATATTTATTAAATTAAAAAATAGAAAATTAAATAATTATTTTTACTTTGTTCACCGGGATACTTTCCACGATATAACTTTATTGTTTGTTTTTTTTGTTTTTGTTTTTCTTCGCAACACTTATCTGCCCTTAGTTAGCTAACCGGCCACTAACCGGCCACTCCGAAAATCGCAGACTCGCCATTTCATATCACCCTTATGGGAAATGGAAAAATCGTTCTAATTAAAGTTCTGCTTGATATTTTTAAATTCTTTTTCGGGGCGTGAGAGATAAAATATGACTGAGTAAGTACAAAATAATGCTTTTACATGAACACAATTAACTGCATCGGCCTATAAGTAAAATTGCACCAAAGATTCTCTCCAGAATGTGAGACGTATTTGCTTTTCCTTCGACTCATTAAAACCAAGTATCGGAGTTGAGACAGTTATTATCGCAACGTAACTAACTGGTAACTTCTCTTCTACTTTCTTTGGTTATTTAATCGACCCCCCCCCCATCCCCAATCCATCCCGTTTATCACGTTCTCTTTATTATCAGTATTAATAATTAAGCTAATTATCTCGTCGCATACTGTTCTCCACCTGCTGGCCAAGGTTCATTAGTGTGTGTCTCCTTTGATAATTATGAACAGAAATGTTAAAGTTTCATGTTGACCATTTTGGGCTCACAAACATGTTTCTTTTAGTGCAAACTATGTCCGCTTGGCGTCGTGTCTTTATTTACAGAAAATAACTCTAAACTACATTTTATCATCTACATATTAATAAAGGGCATATGTATGTTTGTCCGCCTCGAAGTTGAATATTTAGACATTGTATTCTTATGTAATATATATATATATATATATATATATATAAAGCTACACAGAGGCTCCCGTGGGGGGAATATTCATGCTAATATTTTAGCCTGAAGATTCCTTTCCGGGGATGAAACGCGGGAGCCTCTGTGTAGCTTAATTGCCATAAATATATTTTCATAACTTACTACGTAGCTCTACTTACGTATCGAGCACTGTTGAAGTAAATACTGAAAATTGATACATAAAAAAGTATATCTCCTTATAAAATGTTATGTGGATACATGAAATAGTAATATATATATATATATATATATATATATATCAGTAGCGGGGTGTAGACATATTTTTAACCATTGTTTCGTAATAGCAATATATATTTATTTTTTTTTAAACCATAACAATGTGTAGTGTTAAAATAAATATTATAAATTTTATTTATTTTTACAATACACATTATGTTGTTGTTTTTTTCAAAATAAAAATATATTGTATGCCAAGTTATATTGAAAAGAAATCCATAAAGTGTTCGATCGCAGAGGCGTCAGAGGTAATACAAATAATTCATTATAAAACTGTTACATATTTCAGAATCGTCCACTGGGTTTGGACGTTTTAAAAATGTAAAACGTCAGCCCATCTGGATGAAACTGCGGTTCTGAAGGATGTAACATATAGTTTTCAAATAAATTATATATATATATATATATATATATATATATATATATATATATTAGTTTATATATAATTAGTAAAAAATGTGACACGTTGGGTCCCCCATTGGCCTTGGATTATATTGTTTGGGTCGGAAAAGTGTTTGCGAAACCAGTTTAATATTTAAAAAGTAAAGACCAAATCTAAAATTAGTCTATTTCCTTTCTCTCTCTCTATACTTATTTTTTCTCTTTCTCTCTACTTATGTTTCTCTCTCTTTCTCTATTACTCTCTTTCTCTCTCTACTTATTACTCTCTCTCTCTCTCTCTCTCTCTCTCTCTCTCTGCTTATTATTTCTCTATTTTATTCTTCTGGCTCTCTCTCCTCGTTTTGTTCTTTATCTTTTCCCTTCCGTTTCTCTGTTCCTCTCTTTTTCATCTTCCTTTTTTCATCTTCCTTTTTTCATCTTCCTTTTTTCATCTTCCTTTTTTCATTTTCCTTTTTTCATTTTCCTTTTTTCATTTTCCTTTTTTCATCTTCCTTTTTTCATCTTCCTTTTTTCATCTTCCTTTTTTCATCTTTTTTTCATCTTTTTTTCATCTTCCTTTTTTCATCTTCCTTTTTTCATCTTCCATTTTTCATCTTCCATTTTTCATCTTCCATTTTTCATCTTCCTTTTTTCATCTTCCTTTTTTCATCTTCCTTTTTTCATCTTCCTTTTTTCATTTTCCTTTTTTCATTTTCCTTTTTTCATCTTCCTTTTTTCATCTTCCTTTTTTCATCTTCCTTTTTTCATCTTTTTTTCATCTTCCTTTTTTCATCTTCCTTTTTTCATCTTCCTTTTTTCATCTTCCATTTTTCATCTTCCATTTTTCATCTTCCATTTTTCATTTTTCATCTTCCATTTTTCATCTTCTATTTTTCATCTTCCTTTTTTCATCTTCCTTTTTTCATTTTCCTTTTTTCATTTTCCTTTTTTCATCTTCCTTTTTTCATCTTCCTTTTTTCATCTTCCTTTTTTCATTTTCCTTTTTTCATCTTTTTTTCATCTTCCTTTTTTCATCTTCCTTTTTTCATCTTTTTTTCATCTTCCTTTTTTCATCTTCCTTTTTTCATCTTCCATTTTTCATCTTCCATTTTTCATCTTCCATTTTTCATCTTCCTTTTTTCATCTTCCTTTTTTCATCTTCCTTTTTTCATCTTCCATTTTTCATCTTCCATTTTTCATCTTCCATTTTTCATCTTCCTTTTTTCATCTTCCTTTTTTCATCTTCCTTTTTTCATCTTCCATTTTTCATCTTCCATTTTTCATCTTCCATTTTTCATCTTCCTTTTTTCATCTTCCTTTTTTCATCTTCCATTTTTCATCTTCCTTTTTTCATTTACTTTATATTATTTACCTTTTTTACTTTTGTTTTTCTATTTTCAATATCTCTTTTTTTCTTTCTCTCTTTACTTCACTTCAATTTGTACTCCTTTTTTTTTGTAGCTTTTTGTTGTGCAATAAAACTGCCTCGATAAACACAAACAGTCAAACCGGTCTAAGAAAACAATCTCACAAGACGGACAACGCTCGAAATCACATTTAATATAAACTAGTCTCTATCAAGTGACCACCGATTTGAAGATATCTAGAAAAGAGGAGGGGGGGGGGTAAATACTCGTAATCCGTACTCATACATACACATATACATACACACGCATAAACTCGCATATACACATATAAACATAAGCATCTCCTGTATTTGCGATAATCATCTTTCGTTATTGTTGGCTCCTTACGTCAAGTGACTTCATGCTTTGTCTGAAGCGATTTCCATTAAAAGATAAATTATATATATATATATATATATATATATATATATCTTCCTCTCACAAGGTAAGATGTGACACAAGGTCGGGAAAGTGGGATTTGAAAAGCCAGCGCCTGAGAAGGTGAGCACTCTGGCCTACAAAAAATGCATTGGCAGCCTCGTCGGCATTCCCCGATAGGGGCGCCTCAGGCGATTAGCAATAAACTAACCCCTTCTCAAAGGGTGAGAAAGCAAAGCCTGAGAGGGTGGACCCCCTAGAACTGCACAGGACAAACCCATAGACCGGCGGAAATCAAGCCCCGAAGGCCAAGACAATACCGGTCTATGGGGAACAAATACTACACTTTGATCCCGACCAAAAGGCCGAGAAAGAACATACATAAATCTTTAATTATTAATACCTACAGACGCTAGCGTTTCAAGCTTATTGCTCTCATCAGTGCAGGAAAGTAACAATTTCGGTCAGGAGGCGCGAACCCGATTCAGAGTCAACCTAGAATCTGCAAGCAGTCGCCATATCCACTCGACCACCGGAAACTGTCACGTAATTAAGGGTAATTAAGATCTATATGTACCTAGAAGCGGGCACAGATAGAAGACTAGTCGAGAGTGGTCGACGAACGTATTCGGAACTTTGCATTAGAGCTTTTTGACAGTCTATTTTTAACATCCCCGTGAGTGCTCAACTTAAATTTTTTAAAGGGGCTTAGTATAATATTTATAAATAAATATTAAATTATTAATAATTACAGACGCTAGCGTTTAAGCTTATTGCTCTCCATACACACACACACACACACACACACACACACACACGCGCGCGCGCACATCTTTGCAACTTGCATCCTCTATGCACACACACACACACACACACACATGCATCGAAGTCAAGCAGAGCTAATGAGAAAATAACTTTTCTTCGGAGGCAGGCGTATTTTATTTCAATTACGCATGACTGGAGAATCCATTATTTTCCACCCCTCTGGTCAAGATAATAAACTTAGCCCACCCAATGTACGCATATTTGCAATTTGATAAACTGAATCACTATTAATCTGAACAAAAAAGGGGTCACTGACATTAACCCTGAATTTGTCACACTGAGGTCATCGAGCAAATCCCGAGGGAAGAAAGAAGTGGAAGAAGTGCTGACCATAAAACCAGAATCCAAACGAAATTACTGACCCGAGCAATTCCAAGCTGGTAAACGTAGGCTTGACTGACCAATCAATGTTCAGCCGAGGAAATAAATCTTTGTCATTTCCTTAAAGAAATCGTTTTTTCTTTCTTCTTCTTCTTAGTATTTTCGGTTTCGTTAATTATCTCATAATCTATTGAGCATTTAATAGGATGGAGTGTTCTTCGATCCCAGAATGCAACAAACATGTCTGGTCGGGGTTCTGTCTGGAGTCGTGTTCTGTTGACATATCGCAAATTGCTCTGTGGATATTTCGTCTCTCGGCCTCTTTTGTTTCCCCCCCCCCTTTTATCTTCTGGTAGTTTTAATAATGGAAAGAATTTAAAAACAACAAATAAGCTATTATTTGCTTCTGGGGTTTAGTTTATTTCTTCCCAGCAACGTACATCTAGATGGGCTGTAGTTTCCCGCCCCACAACCGTAGGGGTAATAGCGTACTTCGAAAATGACGTCTGCTCACTTTGACATCGTAAACCCATAAGAAAGCAGAATTGACATGGCGTCTCTGTCATGTACTTCCTTTCATGGCGTAATAACCTGTGACGTAATTATAAATCTAGTCTGTTAATTTCAAATGGAATTTTCCACAACTCTAACTTTATGCTTACTCTAACATCATGTGGACAACTACCGTTCTCAACATTATTTTTACATACTTGTTTCTAATCTTGTTACATACACCGTCTGTCAAAAATGGCGGAAAGAAAAGTATGCTTCGCCAGTGTTCGCATTCGCTATTTATCTAGATATATTATTAAAATATTCATATAAAATCATAGAATTATTTCAGTAATGTAATTTTTCATATAAATTATTATAATTAATTGAAAAGCGAACTTGCAGAATTAACACTACTTATACATGTGACGTCACATTTTGCGCGTTTTTTTAAATTCATATGTACTGCTGAAAGTAGTGAAGATTTTTATTAAAAAAACTATGTAACAAATTAGACTGAGTGTATAAGTTTTTAAGGGAGTAAAAAGTAGAGAGATAGGGAGAAGGGGGAGTAAAAAGTAGAGAGATAGGGAGAGGAGGGAGTGAAAAGTAGAGAGATAGGGAGAGGAGGGAGTAAAAAGTAGAGAGATAGGGAGAGGAGGGAGTGAAAAGTAGAGAGATAGGGAGAGGGGGGAGTGAAAAGTAGAGAGATAGGGAGGGGAGGGAGTGAAAAGTAGGGAGATAGGGAGAGGAGGGAGTGAAAAGTAGAGAGATAGGGAGGGGAGGGAGTGAAAAGTAGGGAGATAGGGAGAGGAGGGAGTGAAAAGTAGAGAGATAGGGAGAGGGGGGGTGAAAAGTAGAGAGATAGGGAGGGGAGGGAGTGAAAAGTAGAGAGATAGGGAGAAGGGGGAGTAACAAGTAGAGAGATAGGGAGGGGAGGGAGTGAAAAGTAGAGAGATAGGGAGGGGAGGGAGTGAAAAGTAGAGAGATAGGGAGAGGGGGGAGTAAAAAGTAGAGAGATAGGGAGAGGAGGGAGTAGAGAGATAGGGAAATATGGCATATTAAAAAGTTGACAGAAAGATGGGGGAAGTAAAAAGAGAAAGAGATGAAGAAAGATGGGGAGTAGAAAGATAGAAAAAGATCAGGGAGTTGAGAGAGAGAGAGAGAGAGAGAGAGAAATATGGGGGATTCAAATGTAGAGAGGGAAAGATGAGGAAGTAAAAAGTAGATGGACGGACATAGATAGGGGAGTGAAAAGAAGAGAGGGGAGATAGGGTGTGGGGAAATAGCAAAGCAAATATTTATTTATATGTCAGCATTTAGCTATTTTTTTTAAAATTTATTTCATGATTTAATTTAGTTTTTTAAGTTTATAATTTTGTATTTTTCCTCTTAAATATAGTTTAGTTTCTACTGCTTATATTGCAAGAAGGTGTTAATTTTAATATCGATTGATATTAGAGCTAATGTTATTATTTTGATATCGCTCTATCTGAAAGGTTATCAAAACCCTTTGTTTGTCCAACATCTGTCTTAATTCGGTTCTGTTCCGATTTTGAAAGCTTAGTTTTAGTATTATATATATATATATATATATATTATATTATATTATATATAGGCTGGCCCATTAGCACACATGGATAAAAACAGACTTTTTGATACCCAAACAGGATAAGTTATCCTCTGCATCTATTTATACGGAACACTTGGCCAAATATATGTACAGGTTTCTATATCTGTCTACTCGCATAGATAAACAAAATTCTACATTTTTGCACCGAGAAATCGGTAACAAACTTTACTCCTTGTTGGATGGCATTTTATCTGTTCATACTCTCCGTATCATATAAGATTCATATCCTAGTTTTGGAGTAAGAGGATTGAGTTTTGGGTTGTTTTTTTTAAAGCATCCTAGGAATTTTAGACAAAGATTTCTATTTATATAACTTATTCGGTATATATTTATTTTATGACGTTGATGTAAGTGTGAAACAATCAAATAGAAGGAAAGAAGGTGATATCCAACTCCTACCCACAGCAGGAATATGTGAAACAAACTTACTCCACCCCAAAGAGGGGAGGCAAAGCCTGGGAGGGTGGACCTCCTAGAACTGCACAGGACAGACCCATAGACCGGCGTAAATCAAGCCACGAAGCCCAAGACAATACCAGTCTATGGGGTGCAGTATCCATCGGAACAAATACTACACTTTGATCTTGGCCAAAAGGCCAAGAAGAAGGTTGTAAAAATATCTGTCAGTATGGCTATAAATAATGACTGGAAAATCACTTTATGTGAAATGGTCTTATTCTGCTCGTATGACGTTTCGGTACAATGTGTACCTTCTTCAGATACGAAGAGAAAAAGGGGTGCTTGTAGGTAGACATGCACAGGTGAAATGTGCCAGTTCCAAATAAATTAACAGGAAAACTCTTATATACTTACGTCTCAGATGTAAAACCATTTTTCGATTTTCCATTGGCACGAACATATTTTACGTCTTTAACCCTAACCCTAACCCTAAATCAGTTATCACCAAAGGATTTTTTTAATTCTTGCATAAATTACGAAATAGGTACATCGAAATTTGGGGGAGGGGGTCATTTTCGGTACTTATAGGGAGAGATGCTCAGGTGAAATATAAATGTTATAGTTTTTAATAACATGCACCAACGTTCACCGAAAAAAGAAGGCGAGACAGAATCAAATATTGATGTGTCACCAGCCTAGAATAAAGTCTGCCAGGATGCGTAGCGCCCCACTTTTTGTAAAGATTTATATTGTCTGCTTTTTAATCCCTTTCCAATTCTGCCGGAATGAAAGGTACGGTGGCTGTGTGTTGTAATGGTGAAGCAAGTGTTACCCAATCTCAAACCACACCTCTCCTGAATCGGCACTGCTTGAATCCAGTGCCAGGGAGAAGTCGAGGACGACTGGAAAGAATGCCGAGATAAGCAGAGAGCACATCACGCACCCGGTATTCCAAAATGGTCACCCATTTTAGTCCTGGCCAGGCTCAACGTCGCTTAACTTCGGTGATCTAACGGGAACCGGTGTGATTATGCCGTATTCTTAAACAACTATGCAGTTTTTATAATTTTGGTTATTCAGACGTTTCTCATCTTGAGTTTTTATCATCACAACGTTTCGGCCGCTGTAACCTCTGGCCTTCTTCAGGTGTATTCTATCGAACTCTGGAGTATTTCTGTCAAACTCGGGAATCTGGACGGAATTTCAAACAGAACTCTTTGTTTAATCCACAGGGGAAGCATGTCTGCAAGGACCCGTGGTGCAGTGGATATGGTACTAAGTTAAATTCAGTTCTAAGTGATAGTCATCTGAAGGTCGAAGGTTCAATCCTCGGTGCGGGCGATACGAAGAATTGCGAATTACTGAAGACTTCTCCCAGTCACAGCTGACGGAACAATATCATTTTACCTCCGTGGATTAAATAAAGGGTTCCGTTCGAAATTCCGTCCAGATTCCCGAGTTCAACAGAAATATTCCCAAGTTCGAAGAAATACACCTGAAGAAAACCGGAGGTTACAGCGGCCGAAACGTTGTGATGATAACACTCAAGATGAGAAATGTGGTCCGAATAACCAAAATTATACAAATTATCAATCCTCATCTCAAAAAGGCAGAAATATAAAAATGCAGTTGTCTACTCTTTCTTCTGTAAACCATGGGCACTTTCTTTCTTTCTGTTATGAACATAGTCAAAAAGACCGTCGACCTCAACTAAAACTTTGGTTATGAATGCTCAATTACCTTAACCTCGGTATAACCTCGACTATTATACTATTAAGGAAAAGCCAAATCTTTATTTATTATATTGTCACTATTTACCAAGTTCATTGATTTGCTTTTGTGGTGATCTATTTAAGGTTGAATGTGTCATTTCGATCAGTAAAAACCTTCTCATTAGTTGGCACAAATTATTTATATTGTCAAAAATCTGCACCACTGATTTTCCTTTGTTCGATTTCTGTAACAAAAGAAAACGGAATTCGCGCCATTTTGAAGCGAAGCTTGTGAGTAAGTAAAACCTGACAACCAGTTTAAGTATTGTTTCATGTTTCATGTTTGTTGTAGAATGAAGAAAGAAAAATGAGGGACTGAATAAGTTTGAAGAAGAGAGAAGGGAGATTAAAGGGAATGAAAGAAAGAAACAGAAGTGAGAGCAAAGGGAATGAATGAAAGAAAGAAAGAAAGAAACAGAAGTGAGTGCAAAAAGAGTGAAAGAAAGAAAGAAACGGAAGTGAGTACAAAAAGAGTGAAAGAAAGAAACGGAAGTGAGTGCAAAAAGAGTGAAAGAAAGAAACGGAAGTGAGTACAAAAATAGTGAAAGAAAGAAACGGAAGTGAGTGCAAAGTGAATGAAAGAAAGAAACGGAAGTGAGTGCAAAGTGAATGAAAGAAAGAAACGGAAGTGAGTGCAAAAAGAGTGAAAGAAAGAAAGAAACGGAAGTGAGTGCAAAAAGAGTGAAAGAAAGAAAGAAACGGAAGTGAGTGCAAAAAGAGTGAAAGAAAGAAAGAAACGGAAGTGAGTGCAAAAAAAGTGAAAGAAAGAAAGAAACGGAAGTGAGTGCAAAAAGAGTGAAAGAAAGAAACGGAAGTGAGTGCAAAGGGAATGAATGAAAGAAAGAAATAAAGAAACAGAAGTGAGTACAAAGGGAATGAAAATAAAGGAAAGCAGTAGAGTGGAGAAAAGAACGAAACTAGGAAGATATGGAGTTTGAAAGAGAATGAAAAAGAAATAAGAAGGAAAATAAAATGAAACGTTAGCTAGAAAGAGAATAAGAAAGAATGCAGGATGATGAAAAGAGAATGAGATGGAGGAGATGAGGGGCTATGGAATGAAAAGACCAGTAAGAAGTGCGGAAATAAAAATGAAGGCCAACAGGAGGCGGATACTTTAATAACACAAAATACATGCTAACATATACCTTCGATTTGGGATTGAGTTATGTTTGAAAACAATTCTTTTAATTATTCTAATTAGATGTAATTTATAATTAACTAAAAAAAAGTCATCCATCTCTTGCTTAACTAGTATGCTGATAAGGTTTTGGACTGTGCAACCTCCACGGCACCTCTCACCAAAATCTGAAAAGATTATCATTTGGACTGTTAAATGCTAGGTTTGCTATGAGGTGGTCGCACAGATCGAAACCTCGACTAGTCGATGTAAACCAAACAATACACAAGATATACATGTAAAAAAGGAGAAAAGATTTATTGAATTTTATTTTTTAAAAATGCAACCGTTATACGTTCTTTTCAAAAACATATATAATTTAATGCAAACACTCACGCAAAATCAGTTACGCTCAATTGTTGCCTCCTGGCATAATCCTTAATCTGTTGATGAGGTTAGAGTACGAATAAGGTCACGATCACATGTTATGAAGAGGGAAAGGAGCGGGGGTGAGGGAGGATAACCTAGCCTAATGATGGCCATCACCTGCTCATATCTACAATTGATATACAACTATCCACCCAGCCAACCCCACACACACATCTCCCGCCATATTTAGATATGCAGAGTTTTATTTGAACATCAATCAGCATCTTCTGATATCTACATCAGTAAATCCTTCTGGCTATAATCCCTCTATAACCACCCCCACTTACACAATGATGCTAAGGATTAAGCTGGATAAGTATAATGAATGCATCAAAGATTTAAGGTCTCTTCCTCCTTTTTAAATCTCTTAATTGAACTAACCTTAAGGGTCACCTCGTTTTTTTTCTGTGTTTTTTTTTCGTTTTTCTTTTTTCTTTTTTTCTTTTTTTTTGCTTTTCTTTTTTTTCTTTTTTTCTCTTGCTTTTCTTTTTCTTTTTCTTTTCTTTTTCTTTTTTTTTTTTTATTTTTTTTTATTTTTATTTTTTTTATTTTTTTTTTTTTATTTATTTATTTTTATTTTTTTTTGCTGACCCAGAAATCACTAAAATTCTTTGGCTCCTCATGTACTTATTTTTCGTAATCTTATGTGAACACCTGAAAAGAAATTGTTTGCTTCTCCAGAGATTGAGGGGCTAATATGATAAACAAGCCATTTTAAAATAATCTGTTAGTAGTAGGTGTTTATATGAATAGAAAAATGACATATGATAAAAGATAGGTCTTAGCAATAAAATAAAAAAATCTCTCTTTATATATATATATATATATATATATATATAGGCCACTCTATAGAAAACAAAACAATACAACAGGAAATAGGAAGAAAAACTAACCAGACCTTTGTTCGTGAGAAGCCCAAAGAATCTGATTGCTTAACTAGCTAGCTGTGTATATAAAAACACCCGGCAAAACTAATTCCATGCATTTTAGCCTGAAGATTCCCCTCGGGAATGAAACGCGGGAGCCTCTGTGTAGCTTAATTGCTATAAATATATTTTCATAACTTACTACCTAGCTCTACTTACGTATCGAGCACTGTTGAAGTAAATACAGAAAATTGATACATAAAAAAGTATATCTCCTTATAAAATGTTATGTGGATGCATGAAATCGTAATATATATATATATATATATATATATATATATATATATATATATATGTGTGTGTGTGTCTGTGTGTGTATTTGATGTTTGTGTGTTCCCGATAGAAAGAAAGGTTAGCGAATCTACATAAAATCTAAAAGTGTATTCTTATGTTATATTTACCGAGTAAGACAATGGAAGTGATTCCGAATCTCTAAGTGAACCTTTTTAGGGGGCTATGAGAGCATAACCCCCTTAAAACTTCTAAGATATACCATTTTGATGAAATCTATATCATATGTATAAAACTTTCCGGGGAAGAAAGTAAAAGTGGTCCAAAATCTATATGCTACACTCTATGCACTGAATAACTACGTGCCCCCACTTCTAAGTGACCCATGGGGGTCAGAACTTCCTTAGAACTTCAAATACGTATACGTACATCCGATGTTACTGAAATTTAAACCATAAGTATAAGACATTAATTCAGAGAGTTTTTCAATATTTCAGCTTCTTCCGACTAAATTAGGGAGCGAAACGGGAGGAGGGGAGAGCAGAGGGCAGTAAAAACAAAGAAAGTAAGAAGGTGTTATATGCATAGGTAAAAAGTACAAAAAACTTATCCTCATTTAATCCCGAGCAACGTCGGGTCTTCCTGCTAATCTAATATATAAAGTAGAGACGTTTTTTCCCCTCTACCTTCTCGGAGAATAGGAAAATAACCACATGCACCACAGGCTACTAAACTCACCATTACATTACACTTATTCACTCGAGCGTGTTTTAGTACATTTGTTATTATTTCTTTCCAGCTAATACTAAATATTACATTTGGCCCGCCATCTACGACTCTCCGACAAACCAACTCCATATAGGTGGTAGCAAAAACTTTTCTTCCTAACAATTATGTACTGTCACTCTACTCATCGACACCGGGAACTAATAAACACAGTTTAATTTTCACAAAACACCCGTTCTTATTTATTATTTGGCTGGTATTAATTTACTACATAATATAAAGCAATACACAAAGACTTAATGACCACTCCTGTTCACTCCGATGATTTTCCGCGAATATCAGATTACGTTATTTAAAATTCTACCTATGACTTCTACATTTATATTCATTCCGGAATTAAGCGAATGAAATTAACGAACACAGTTCCTGCAACATTTAATCATTCAACATGGCGGCTACAATTTCTTGATCGAATCGACTTCCTATTTAATTCAATAAGCGCCAAGATACTCGTAAACCCCGATACATTTACCTTTTTAAAATCATACACCTTTAACACGCATATTATAGATGTTTGACAGAAGCTAAATCTTAACATAACACGCATGCCAATAATCAAGCTTAACTTAATTGGCCTTCACGGCCTTCACGTGTATTTTTAACCCGAAACCGTGGCACAGTCGTTAAGAAAGCAGGTTTCATGATCCCCAGTTTTAGCGTTCGATCCCATTCTACTCTACCACTTTTTTCATTTTTTTTTTTAATTTAAAACATTCACCAACACGGTAGACGGGGGGAGAAAAAACAATAGGCCGTTTCCTTTTTTTATTCGACGTAATGCAATAGGTAGTACTTTCTCCCGTGCAACGCCGGGCGACGGGTTCCGCTAATATTTTATAAAAGAAAAAAGTTGTACATTTTTTGCCGATGTTTAATTTAAAGTGAAAATGATACGAAACAAACAAGTGATTATCATTAAATACTGCCGTACCATAATTATCAAATATATACCTATTGCGCATTATCTAATAAACATTCGTTCCCCGAGGGGGGGCACTCTGATTTAAGAAAACGAAAGTTTCTCTCTTGCTAATATGTTAGATTCTTTTCTGAACGGAAATGATTTCTCTACTGAAACCGATTACTGTAATTAAATACGATAACATGTCGCCTGCATTCAACAGAAGCTCCTGCGGTTCGATCCTCAAGGTCGAAGCATCGGTTGGATAAAGCCAAACTGATGCGTCTTTATAAGACGAAACACGTATCTGTGGATGTTAGTATTTATATAAAGTTAGGTATGTGTACATGTTTCTTAATTTCTATGCATAGGATTACCTCATAAACTAATTAACAGATAATTAGGAATTTCGGAACAAAGGCGTAAAAGCGGGTAATGTGGGCTATATTTAGTTTGATTCAGTTACATGCAAAGGAGGGAGCCCTTCATGAAAATACGGATACCTTCGATTTTTGTGAAATTGTAACACTAGTTAGGAGACATCAATTAATAAATATTCCTGAAATTTCAGTTTCTTTTGGGGTATTTAAAATGATTTTTAGAGGGTATGGTAATGGGCACAACTTCTTATTTGAAATTCAAATATTTCAGATTTGCATTGAATTTGATCCATAGCCATTAGACAGTGATTAAACAACATTGCCTGAATTTCAGTTTTTATCTTAAGACCCCTTAAGCTGTAGCCGTAAATTTTAGACATTGTCTAGAATCAAAAATCATGTAATGGATTTTAATTAATATTGGAATAA
>OY744543.1:66935467-66937967 GCA_963556195.1 Sepiola atlantica | reverse complement strand
TAAAGTTTTCAAATTTAATATCATAGCCATTTTCAAGTGTGTAAGTTTTTTTATGGATTTTAACTTTCAGGCAGATTAACACACATGCGCAGTAATAGTTTTTTTTTTTAAAGTATGTTGTAATTTTTTTTAAAGCGACTCTATATAATTATTTCCGGCAACATTTTTAGTAACGGGACAAAAAAGTAAAAAATACAGAGGCCTCCAAAGCACTACTGAAAGAATCTCTTCTCAAGGAGGTGGCACAAGGCTTGCAGTCCACTACACGACCGGAGAGAGGGGTCGTATGTAGGTATTATTTACCTCCTCTTGAGGGGGTTAGGCACAAGGTCATTTTTATCTTGCTCCCACAAGGTAAGATGTGACCCAAGGTCGGGTCGGGAAAGTGGGGCTTGAAAAGCCAGCGCCCGAGAAGGTGAGCACTCTGGCCATTAAAAATTGCCTGGGCAGCCCCGTCGGCATTCCCCGGTAGGGGCGCCTCAGGCAGTAAGCAATAAACTTACTCCTCCCCAAAGAGGAGAGGCAAAGCCTGGGAGGGTGCACCTCCTAGAACTGCACAGGGCAAACCCACAGACCGACGGAATCAAGCCCCGAAGGACAAGACGACACGGGTCGTGGGTAGGTAACACTTCGTAGACTGTACCCCTTAATGATACTCTACCCTTATCCTACCCTTACACTTCTAGATTATATGCTCTTTATACCCATCTTTTTTTTTTTCTTTTTGCTAACACAAACAGGATTTCCTTTTAATTAAATCTTTTTACCCACTCCCCATGGAGAGAACAGTGGGGAGCTGACAGGGAGACCCCCAGATCACAGTCATATCGGTAATCCTGTCTTTTCTATCATACTCACACCCGTTTTCCTTTCGGACCCCACTCCTCTCGTCTGCTGTCAGCTGCCTGCAGTGACAAAGTCAGCCAAGCCTTAGAATAATTGAAAAGGGAAGCCGCATAGAAGTTATTTCTTATCTGAATTGATATTAAGTGCAAGTCCGTCTATACTAAGAGCAGTAAACCCGATGGACTCAACATAGGTCTATATCAGGGGCGGGCAACCTCCGGCCCGCGAAGGCTTAGCGTCCAACCTCCGGCCCGCGAAGGCTTAGCGTCCGGCCCGCCACCCTGCTATGCTTTATTATTGCAATCCGGCCCGCGGACCTCCCAGTAAAACTCATATCATTTTGTGACATAGACGTAAAAGTAGGTTTCAATTAAGATTTACAGTGGGATAAAAATGTATAAATATCAGCGAGCGATGATGCATGTATATTTCATTTTTCTTTAACTATTAATTTCAAATCCTTGGCCTGAGATAAAAAAAAAGAGAAAGAGAGAGGCAAAGAGGAAACGTGAGATGAGGAAAGGGCATATGTGAGGTGTGTAAAACGAATGCTGGATCAACTTGCTACTTCCCCCGTCATTATTTTTTATGATTCCAAAATGGCTCTTCGTTGGCGCCTTTTATAACATTACATACAGAAGTCTCATGAGAAAAAAAAATATCAGATTTGTAGAGTGTTCAATGCAATTTTTGTACAATTTATTCATATAAACAAAATATAGTAATTCTGAGATTTCGTTTTTCACTCCAGCCCGCGATCTCCTTCCAAAAGTCTCATCTGGCCCTCACTCTGAAAAGGTTGCCCGCCCCTGGTCTATATAGTCAATTATCTTCATACAACGTACGATTGCACATGCTATACCCTGTCCTCATCAGCTGCCAATCAGGGGTGCTAACAGTTTCGGTGGCTGTGTCGGTACTGCAACCAGACAGGATATTTTTTGCTTTCGTCTTGTCTTTTCCGTTGATGAAGTGTGTGTTCCATATATAAAAGTTAGGGAATCTACATAAAAAAATAAAAATGTATTATGTAAAATTTAGTTGGGAAGACAATGGAAGTGACCCCGAATCTCTAAGGGAACTATCGGGGCAGAACTCCTCTTAAAACTTCAAATATATCATATTTCGATGAAATTTAAATCATATAATATATATATATATATATATATATATATATATATATATATATATATATATACACGTTCGTAGATCACTCTAAGCTGCTTGGTAAATCTAGCCGCCGACTCGCTATTTATATTCAAATTCCTCTCTATTTACTAACTAATTGTCTATGGCCGATGGGATAAGACTCTTGACTACGAATCAGTGGCGATTTGTGATCAGGGTTCGCGCCCGCCAACCGTTGAGAATTAGCTTCCTGCACTGAAGATTGCGTTAGCATGAAACATCGATGTCTGTAGGTATGAAAATAATTAATATTTATTTAGTAATGTTTTATATATATATATATATATATATATATATATACATATATATATTTCTCCGGGGGAAGGCCCCGAATATCTGTGTGCTGAATCTCTACGTGACCCCTCTAAGGGAGCTATGGAGACAGCACCTTCTTAAAACTGCGAATAAATATATTCAATTTTTAATGAAATTTCAATCATATGTATAAGACACTAATTCCGAGAGT
>OY744543.1:66910467-66930467 GCA_963556195.1 Sepiola atlantica | reverse complement strand
CGGGGTGGGAAGAAGGAGAGACATATCGCTTGGTCAGGTCAGTGACTCGACATCCCACCTACAGCCACACAAGGTTTCCTTGTCCGTACAGTTTAATTTTGAAACGGGCTATTTTTGTTGTAAATTTAGTTGATATCATACCAACTAACAAGAAAGGAAGGCGCCAAATGAATCATTCTTTTCTTTCTTCATTGCAGTATATTTGCTTCAACTTCTGTTTCCAGTCAAATATTTTTAAGATGACGACATCGCATCTCTGTTACGAGCTATGTCCGTCCGTCCGTCCGTCCGTCCCAATTTATCCTCACCGTATGTTTTGCTTTCAATCGGGACCTTGAAAGTTGAAGGGATCGGTTAAGTCGCTGCTTGTTTTTGTTTTAAGTTACGAACGAGTACTACTGAATTTAGAAACGGTAGAATTATTTCGTTTTACAGAGATAGGCGTTATGTATGTATGTGTACAACGTTGGGTGCACACGGATACATGTGTATAATATGTGTATGTATAAGAATGGATATATATATATATATATATATATATGGATGGATGCATGTGTACAAGGGTCTCTCTCTCTCTCTCTCTTCTCCGCTCTCCCCCTTCTCTCTCAACTATAATTTTACCATATACTTAATACTGTAATCTTTTTCTTTACTTATCTATCACTATATATATAATAAGTATTTGTTATTGTTTATTATCTATGTACGTATACGTTTCGTCCTTTTTAAATCGGGACTCATCAGTATAGAGATATGACTATTCACTACCGGTCATGCGATTCGAAACCCCGGGACTACAAGTATTTTTCAACTCAATTCCGACGTCTTTATATATATATATATTTCTCTATATATATATCTCTATCTCTCCTTATATCTATCTATATATATATAGAGATAGATAGATATAGATAGATATAGATATAGATATATAGATATAGATATAAATATAGATATATAGATAGATATATAGATAGATATAGATATATAGATATAGATATATAGATATAGATAGATATATATAGATATAGATATATATAACTCTTTCTCTTTCTCAACTATTTCTGTACATAATTTTATCATAAACTTAATCCTTTAATTAATCATTCGATTTCTTTTCTACCACTTCAAACGTAGTAGGAATAGTTTACTTTAACCATTTTTTTGACCAATTGCTTTTCCACTGATAATTTGAGGTTAAAGCCTTTATAACCTTTTTCTCATTGTAAGATCATATATGAAGATGTTTTTTCCTCTTAATAATTTTCATGTTTTGTGTAAAATGATAATGTTTTGCTGTTTCCTTTGGTGTGCTTCTTCCTGCATATAATATTGCGTCCGTTTTCTTTATCTTTGAACCTCCAAATATATCACTAAACAATGTTTCAGCCTGGTCTGCTATAATTTGAGGACTACATACATCAACTTTCTTTGTTTCTAATTTGCTGAGAAACTGGGGATGTTGGTATATGACCCATTGATGCTGTCTATATGCCGTTAATTTAGGGTCTATACGCTTTGCTGGACGATGTATCTGATAGTATTAAGAAAAATGTCATGCAAGTACGTGAAAATATTGGGTTGACATGATGGGAAGAAGTAGTAGCTACTGCTGAGAGCAGTAAGACCGAGGTCCGGGCTGAAGGAAGTCAGTAGCATGCTACTGACTTCACTAAGCCCGCACCTCGATCTTCAAAAAAAAAAATATTAAAAGAGAAAAAATATTGAAAGAAAAAGAAAAAAATATTAAATATTTTTCTTTTTCTCTCAATATTTTTTTCTTTTTCTTTCAATATTTTTTTCTTTTTCTTTCAATATTTTTTCTTTTTCTCTCAATATTTTTTCTTTTTCTTTCAATATTTTTAAAAAACTTTTTTCGATATTTCTTTTTTTTTTCTTTTTTTTTCGACATTTCTTTTTTTCGATATTTTGTCTTTTTTTAATATTTCTTTCTTTTCAATTGTTTTTCTTTCTTTTTTCAATATTTATTTCTTTTTTCTTTTTTTTCAATATTTCTGTTTTTTACTATTATTTTTAATATTTCTTCTTCCCAACCGTACTTTCTTTCCGTATATACAGACGAGAAGGGTGTTGCCTATATCCTGTGTCAGAACCCCTTTTTTCCATAGACAATAGCCCGGTGTTTCACTGGTTGTTTGTTTATTAAGGGTTTAAAACTTTTAGGCGTGTCAAATGCCAGATGCTCTTTAACAACTGAATGAGGAAATAGAAATCGCGGGAGGGGAACCAAATAACCATCTGACGGTCAATGTCAAACTTCATCTTATTCTTTTTTCTCCCCCTCCTCCGCCATCTTGTTCTTTTTTCTCCCCCTCCATCTTGTCAGCCCAGCAATGAATGCACCAAGGATAAGTATGTCTGCATCTGGTTCCAATTTAGACCAAAGATGGCAAGAACAAAAACAAAATGACATATTTGCATAATTCATTTTGGACTCAATACTTCGAGATCATTAGTTTCTTCGCGCAGTTATCTCCCCCTGATCTATTATAATAATATCAGTTGCTTTATATATTTACTGGCTGGTATACCCGTCCAAGAACCGTTTCACACTTGTAACTTCTTTTTTTCTTTTTGGTACTTATATCGATCTTGACCCAGTTTTCGCGAGTTTCTGGTCGGAAGCGTTCGGCTGTCCTACGCAAACGCCCGAGAGATGACGAGCCGATTTGTACCAGACGACAATTTTGATACGGTGCTGCGTCCTATGATTTTAATGTTTTGCTTGTTTTTTTTTGTTATGGTTAGGGTTTAGGGTTAGGGTTAGAAATATTTATTTGATAACAGTAATTTCGCTATGTTTTGCTTGTTTTGTTTTTTGTTGTTTCTTTTAGAAAATTTCTTGAAAATATAACTTAAAATCATAGGACGCAGCACCGTATCAAAATTGTCGTTGGTACAAATCGGCTCGTCATCTCTCGGGCGTTTGCGTAGCACAGCCGAACGCTTCCGACCAGAAACTCGCGAAAACTGGGTCAAGATCGATATAAGTGCCTTCTTTTTAATTATTTGAGGGAGGTGGGAATGCGAGTTGCCATCATGTAAAGGGAGGGTGACAGCATAAGTCAATTGACTTCCGTTTTTAGGTTAGTTCATTCTTTTTGAGTTCGGGATTTCGTCCGCGTCGGACGTGTGTCAATCAGCGGATGGTGTTTAAGCTGTTAGCGGGCGCCACCTCTTCCCTGGGCTACTTCGGTTGATTGAGGACGTCGGGATGGGGTAATACCAGTCGAGGATTCATTCTCGACAATCAGTCCGGACGGAACTGGGCCATTTCGGTGGCCTTTTATCTACCGGGCTGAGGTATACAGTCCTGTGCAGTTCTAGGAGGTGCACCCTCCCAGGCTTTGCCTCCCCTCTTTGGGGTGGAGTAAGTTTATCGCTTACTGTCTGAGGCGCCCTGGCCGGGGAATGCCGACGAGGCTGCCCAGGCTATTTTTGCTCCTTCTTTAGAGGTGCTGGCTTGACTCTTCCCCCACTTTCCGGCCTTGTGTCACATATTCCTGCGGTGGGAGGGAATTAAATACCATGGGTTACTTAAAAACGACCACGGTTCACACGGATTGTTTTTTCCAGAAGAACCAATAAACGGTGCTTTCTTAGAGTAGGAGCCACGCTAAAATCGATTTGGCGTCGGTACTTTCCGGATGTTTACGTAAACCGCCGGAAAGTAACGACGCCAAGTCGGTTGACTAAGTGAACTCGTGTTTTCCTATGGTTTTTATTTTGGGTAGTTTTTTCTTTTCCAGCCTGCTTAACAAAAAAACTCTTCAATTAAAGATGTTTGACTGGTAGGCCATCAACCTGTCGCCGACGAAGGTAGACTCTGGTTGAAGCGTGGAACCCGATTGATTGGCGAGTGGCCCATGTCCAACACTTTTTATAAATAGAAGAAGGTGAAACCACAAAATACAACATGTCCGATTACGGCAAAAATTCGTCTTCTGATCACAACTTTTACCACAACTGCAAATAACTTCACTGAACATAGTTTCTTTCCAAGAACTTTCCATCTATGAGACATATTAACATAAGATTGCTTCCAAGGGGGCTACAACATGGTCATCTTCAAATCTAATGTCAATAACTATTTGTCATAAAACGTCTTCATTAGATGTTATTCATTCTATTCATCATTTTTAATCCTCTCGTAATATTCTTCATCATTCAACTGACAATCTATCCATACGTCTAATTAATCCTTATCCTCGAGTCGCGTTTAGCCTTAATAAATGGTGACCGATGAGTAAATATACTTCAAAGCAAGATGTGTGAAAATACAGATTACATAACTGATGTTATGGGTTAGAAAATGTTTTAATTTTGTGGAGATAATTTTTTATTAGGCTACCTGAGAATGAGCGAAATTTACTTTTGAATCGATATAAAGTTATAACTATTACTTATGGCTCAAATTTCATGAAAATCGGTGGTAAAAATAAATTTGTGGTCCCTCAAAGGTCCCTTTTAAAAAGTTCAAGCAGTCAGACCCCAAAAATAATTAAATGCAATAAAAAAATACTTCTATGGCGATAATTGTCTGATTTATTCTCTGCTTCCTTTGTTCCAGCTCGTTTGACTCGTTGATCTAGTGGTCTTCATCAATTCTCTGTTTAGGTTGTAATACCTCTTTATATTCCAGTAGCTTCTTTCCAAGAACTGCGGGCTTGCGGAACTCTCTTCCTGTTGACTGTTTCCCCTTAGTCTTTTAAGCATAAAGGTTTATAGGCATCTCCTGTCTTGATATTAATCATTTTTTCATTCTTTTTAGCTCTTTACATCAAGTGGCTTCATGCCTTGTCTGGAGTAACTTTCATAAAAGACAATTGGAAATAGAGCTTACATTCCTAAAGTTATGGACTTAGAAAGATTTCATTTGTGGCAAGTTAAGACACCATTCTAGGGTCCTTTATAAAATTTGTTCAAATTGTGTGAATCTTAATTTTGTAAAATGTAACCACGGGTTAAATTTCAATAAAATTAGCGGTAACCATGTTTTAAGTGTTGTGGTCCTGCTCTCTGAGATGATCACCTTCGTGACAATCTTCATAATTCGAGAACCATTCCTACCAAATGTCATGTTCATAGGTCTAATAACCTAAAAGTAAGATAGCTGACAGAGACTTCCGTTTTGAAACACCATTGAGAAGGTATGAACATTTCCTCTCCCGCTCAGGGTAAAATAGCAAGTTGCATTTTAATTAAATTGGATATTGTTTTTTCATTGAATGACCAAACGTGGTGGGGGCGATATGACTTTTCTTCCATGTTCTCACCCCACCCCACCCTCTTTTCCTTCAATACCACCCCTGTTTTATGTTTTTATTAGCTCATCTTTCATTTCTTTCCTAAAAAAACAAAGTTGATCCTCTCAAACTCAATCTGGTCTCCAAGCAGGAGGTTTTATGGGGCTTATCTCTGATTTATACTTAATAGCACCCACATCTTTCATGAATTATAATGTTTGTCCATCTCTGTATGTATTACACTGTCTGACTCTATCTCTCTCGATCTCTCCTCTATATATACCTCTCTCTCTCTCTCTCTCTCTCTCTCTCTCTCTCTCTCTCTCTCTCTGGATGTATATGGATATAGATGTATATGGATAGATGTATATAGATATATATGAAATTAAAAATTGAACAGTGGAAGACCCATAAGCTCAACGTTTCACCCGATGTGATGTGTGCTTTTTCAAGAGTTGATGAAAAGTGTGCTAAAAATGACATTTTAGCACACTTTTCATCCGCTCTTGAAAAAGCCCACATCACATCGGGTGAAACGTTGAGCTTATGGGTCTTCCACTGTTCCATTTTTAATTTCATCCCGTTGGATTGTTTTATCCTTTTATCTACCCATAGATATATATATATATATATATATATATATATATATATATATATATATATATATATATATATCTCGCTCAACTATTTCTGTAGATAATTTGACCATATACTTAATCCTTTAATTAATCTGTTAAAAATCCGGAGAATCTCTGTGTTTATATAATAGTGCTCAATATATAGAGCTATTTATTTATATTAATAGTTTTCTTAATGAGATCGCAGCTTATTAAAGCTACGATCGAAACATTTTCAAGGATGTGTATCTTTTGATGTTTGTATAAATAAAACTAATGTAATGAATATAAATTATCTAAGATGGAGGACACAATTTTCATCTTTTTTTCTTCAGTTTAAAAATAGTCTTTAACTTTTAGGAGAGTAAAAATAGGAACTTGTGTTTTACTTTCGGCAGCCTCGTAACTCTCGCTTCCCTTATTTTGTCCTTTAGTCCTCGCATTTCATGAGCGATTTTTCTGACAAAGGGGAAAGAATTGTCGTTTCTCGGTCGGAATCTATTAATCTAACACTTATTGTTGACTAGTTTTTGACCTTGAAGTATATTTTTAGCTCCTTAAATCAAGTGGGTCTATGCATTGTCTGGAGTTATTTCCATTTAAAAAATGTAATAAATAAAAAAAGTAAGATATTACTAATAAAAAATTTGAATAAAATATTTTTCTCTATTTGTTCATACGAAACCAGCCATAACCCTAACCCTAACCCTAACCCTAACCCTAACCCTAACCACATGAATGCCTGCCTATTTTATCTGTTGATCATCCTTTCCAAAATGCTAACTCATCTACATTCGACCGTCTAACATATAAAATTAAGTCGGTCTTAATAATATATTATCTATAATATCATGCAATTATTTTTTTCATAGAATAATATTTTGTGTTTAAATTTTCCAGGATTGCATGGCCAAGACATAACAACCGACGTAACAGGTATCATTTTTTTTTTTTTTTTTTTTTGGTTTTAGTTTTTTTCTGATTAGCTAACCGATTAATATTTAACAAATTGCATAACTTTTAAATTCACCGATTTTTCTTGCTTACAACCAAACTTTTATCTGCAAAATACCTACCACTTATTTCTTTTGTATTTGTTTACGAGTTAGAAAAAAAAACGTTTATGCCGGGTATAGATTGTTATTATAATCACGTAAATTACATCTCTCATTTTTACTTAACATTATAAATCTTTATCATTGACATTATAAATCTTTATCATTGACATTATAAATCTTTATCGTTGACATTATAAATCTTTATCGTTGACATTATAAATCTTTATCGTTGACATTATAAATCTTTATCATTGACATTATAAATCTTTATCATTGACATTATAAATCTTTATCGTTGACATTATAAATCTTTATCGTTGACATTATAAATCTTTATCGTTGACATTATAAATCTTTATCATTGACATTATAAATCTTTATCATTGACATTATAAATCTTTATCGTTGACATTATAAATCTTTATCGTTGACATTATAAATCTTTATCGTTAACATTATAAATCTTTATTGTTAACATTATAAATTTTTATCATTGACATTATAAATCTTTATCGTTGACATTATAAATCTTTATCGTTAACATTATAAATCTTTATTGTTAACATTATAAATCTTTATCATTGACATTATAAATCTTTATCGTTGACATTATAAATCTTTATCATTGACATTATAAATCTTTATCGTTGACATTATAAATCTTTATCGTTGACATTATAAATCTTTATCGTTGACATTATAAATCTTTATCGTTGACATTATAAATCTTTATCGTTGACATTATAAATCTTTATCGTTGACATTATAAATCTTTATCGTTGGCATTATAAATCTTTATCGTTGGCATTATAAATCTTTATCGTTGGCATTATAAATCTTTATCGTTGGCATTATAAATCTTTATCGTTGACATTATAAATCTTTATCGTTGACATTATAAATCTTTATCGTTGACATAATAAATCTTTATCGTTGACATTATAAATCTTTATCGTTAACATTATAAATCTTTATCGTTAACATTATAAATCTTTATCGTTGACATTATAAATCTTTATCGTTGACATTATAAATATTTATCGTTAACATTATAAATATTTATCGTTAACATTATAAATATTTATCGTTTACATTATAAATCTTTATCATTGACATAAATATTTATCGTTAACATTATAAATATTTATCGTTGACATTATAAATCTTTATCGTTAACATTATAAATATTTATCGTTGACATTATAAATCTTTATCGTTAACATTATAAATCTTTATCGTTGACATTATAAATCTTTATCATTAACATTATAAATCTTTATCGTTAACATTATAAATCTTTATCATTGACATTATAAATCTTTATCGTTAACATTATAAATCTTTATCAATAACATTATAAATCTTTATCAATAACATTATAAATATTTATCAATAACATTATAAATCTTTATCGTTGACATTATAAATATTTATCGTTGACATTATAAATCTTTATCGTTGACATTATAAATCTTTATCGTTGACATTATAAATCTTTATCGTTAACATTATAAATCTTTATTGTTGACATTATAAATCTTTATCATTAACATTATAAATCTTTATCAATAACATTATAAATATTTATCAATAACATTATAAATCTTTATCGTTGACATTATAAATCTTTATCGTTGACATTATAAATCTTTATCGTTGACATTATAAATCTTTATCGTTAACATTATAAATCTTTATTGTTGACATTATAAATCTTTATCATTAACATTATAAATCTTTATCATTAACATTATAAATCTTTATCGTTGGCATTATAAATCTTTATTATTGACATAATAAATCTTTATCGCTAACATTATAAACCTTTATCGTTAACCTATTTGGCGTTGCCCGGGATGAAGTAAGGTCATTTTAGTTTTAAATCTTTGTTTGCAGAATTTTAAACTTATACGGAACAAGAAATAAAATGTTAGTAGTAAGGTAGACAACTCCTATAATATTCTTCAGTTTATAATGAATTAACACCCTTACATTATTTGAGTTATGCTTAGGAATAAAGAAACCTTTTTACCAAATGATGAGTCATGTGACCCTTTTCAACATCGAAATTTAAGTGTTCATATATTATCTATCTCTATCTCTTACCATCTGGGTGAAAATATGATTATAAGTTATTTAATATTAATAAACGAAATAATGTATCCCTTCCACTATTCTGTAATAGTAGCGAAATTTGCAGCTGATAGAAAAAAAAACGGATTTCATCTGTAATCGACATTTGCTGCAGAAAAAAAGATGGCTTCTCTACAAAAAATATTCCAAGCAGGAATAATTGAATTTGCAAAGAAATTAAAACGGATTAGAGATTTTTTATTTTTAACAACATAAACCAACGCTAAAGAAAGGGAAATTGCGATTCGGAATAAAATATTAATATTTTAGGGTAGAAGCTGTTTAAGTCTGACGTCGAAAATGTGACAGACTTAATTGTGTGTATTAGATAGCTGGAATACCCATTCCTATATAAGTTCCGAATACAAGACATTATTGGACTAAGTGCAAAGGGTTTTAGATCCAAAAATATATTTCTAAGCAATCGGAAACACAGCTATGGCAGAAACTGTAAAAAAACTTAGAATCACACGACTTAAGTTATGGGCTTATGTTTAGTTTTGTTGGGTTGAGCCTCCATTGAGAGATCTCAAAACGATTGAAATTGGCTCAAACTGTAGAATTATTGTTTTGTTTTTATTATTTAATAATGAGTCCTCATTTATCAAGGCTGAAAATCACTCGAGGATAAGGGTTGATGGGATGATAGAGCAACAGTTTAATGATGATTAATACTTCGAGAAGATTGAACATCTCTACATACCACCTGCTCAAAACAACCGCTGACTTAGAACACAGCAATTCTTCCCTCTTTGACAGAAACATCGCTCATGAAATGTGAGGACTAAGGGACAAATTGGGGGTGCAAGGCTGTCGAAAGTAAACCCTAGGTTTATTTTTTACTCTCCTTATATCTGTGTAGTAAACTTTTTACTCTCCTTATATCTGTGTAGTAAACCCTAGGTTTATTTTTTACTCTCCTTATATCTGTGTAGTAAACTTTTTACTCTCCTTATATCTGTGTAGTAAACCCTAGGTTTATTTTTTACTCTCCTTATATCTGTGTAGTAAACTTTTTACTCTCCTTATATCTGTGTAGTAAACCCTAGGTTTATTTTTTACTCTCCTTATATCTGTGTAGTAAACTTTTTACTCTCCTTATATCTGTGTAGTAAACCCTAGGTTTATTTTTTACTCTCCTTATATCTGTGTAGTTTAAATTGCATTATAATTAAACTAACAACTTATTCGGTTAAGACCCCTTTTCCACTCATGTGAGAAGCAAAAAATATATACAAATAACGGCGCTCTTGTATAAGAAGTAACCGATCTGAGGGAGATAACACTCAGTCTAATGAGGATTTACCAAACACAGTTAATACTTAGTTTTATTTTCCATGGCATAATTTTTGTGATACTTCATACAATATGGAGAAGTAAAGCTCAGATAAGACTTTTCCCGATTATTTGAAGATGGATTCATAAGTTATGTGGGCGCTCTTGTATAAACAGTAACCGATCTGAGGGAGATAACTCTATTTTTCTCAGCCGCCGCTATTCCGAATTTTCTTATACTTTGGCCAGGGAGATAACTTTGTTTATTAATAAAAAAACAAAACATGTTACGGTTTTGAAATACGTTAAAAACCCTAACCTTGAACCCTAACCCGTTCAAAATAACTTTTAAGCACTTTTCTTTACATGCCACAAATTGTATACACTTTATATAAACATAAAAAGAAAAGTTATTTTCTTTCATGCTGCGATAAACAAAGTTATCTCCCTTGCCAAAGTATAAGCGAATTCGGAATAGCGGCGGCTGAGAAAAATAGAGTTATCTCCCTCAGATCGGTTACTGTTTATACAAGAGCGCCCACATAACTTATGAATCCATCTTCAAATAATCGGGAAAAGTCTTATCTGAGCTTTACTTCTCCATATTGTATGAAGTATCACCAAATTTATGCCATGGAAAATAAAATTAAGTGTTTGGTAAATCATCATTAGACTGAGTGTCTTGAATTTTCCACAGGAATTTAAGAGTTAAGTGAGGCAAACAAATACAATTTTTCTTTCAAACATAATCGTAACAGACGGACTGTCGTACATGGTCATGTATAGAAATGTTTAAACACATCTAAAGAACATGGACTTGGTGAGCGCACATGCTTAGAACCTATATTTTGACACCTATTTTAGGCTATAATCTAAGAGAGGGGAAGAGAGAAGAAAAATCATTGAATTAATAAATATACTTCTCCATATTGTATGAAGTATCACCAAATTTATGCTATGGAAACGTTTATAACTGAAAAGTATTTACCTGATCAGGCGAAAGCATTAGATCCATACATTAAAATTGGATAAACAAAATCTTGATCTTGACCGAACTTTTCAACGTCAATACGCGGGACTTCATTGGCTACAGCATAGACCAAGTAGTTTGTCTCTGCCATGAAGAGAACCGAAGTTATCGCTGAAACCTTTTCTTGATCGTTGACCTAAATTTAACAAAATTCCATGAAAAATGCCAGTATACTGAAATCATATGCCCTTAATAGGGTTAAGATGAAAATTCATATACACTAAATGTACAAAAGCAAGGAAATCCCAAAATTTTACACTTTTATTGTCATTAAGGGTATGCGAGCATAACAGGGCTATGTATTTTACTGGTAGGAATTTTTCTTCAGTGCACCTCACACACTTCATCCACTCATGCATAGAGATTTATAGTGTATTGATGTGATAATAAAATGGTTTGGTTGATATGTAGTCATACCCTTAATGACAATAAAAGTGTAAAAATTTGGGAATTTCTTTGCTTTTGTACATTTAGTGTATATGAATTTTCATCTTAACCCTATTAAGGGCATATGATTTCAGTATACTGGCATTTATCATGAAATGTCACTACTTTTGTAAAGGCTATGCCTTAATAAAATGCCTTCTCATAAGGTTTTTTTGAATTTTCTGGAAAACTAAGGTATATGGTAAACTGAAATTAAAATGCCATGAAGTAGACCCTAGAACCTCTATCTCTGCCGAAAATCAGCTGAATCCATCAAATAGTTGATGAGATACAGGGTGGCACATACGTACGTACGTACGTACACACAGATAACATGATTTCATGATTGAACTTTCTGGATCTCTGAGTTGCCTTGACTAATGATGCTGAAATTCTACACACTTATAGAACCTATCAAATAAAAACTTTGTGCAAAATTTTAACTAATTTGGTTTATTGGTTTTTGAGTTATGATTGATCAAAGAAATGAGATTTCTAGCATAGGCCGTTTTTTAAGTCTATTAAGGGATAGAGCACTCTAGCACCTCCCTTGATTAGATCAGTTCTAAGTTAGACCATGATCTATATTATAACCAAGTTTAGTGACGATTGGTCAAGCGATGTTGACGCTAGGCTGTGCTTTAGTGAAAAAAATCAACCGAATACATAACCTGCCTCGTGGAAGAAACTAGAACAGAATCGGTCTTATATTTCTGACTTTACAGATTAAGAAGATCTGTTATTTTCTAACGATACCACTTTTAGCTAACTTAAATTGATGACTATCCAAAATGGGGGAGGGTGTAATTGGAGAGATTTGGGGTGGGCGAAAGCGGGAGGGGGTATTGGTAAGATATTGGATTTTCTAAATGTACGATTCTCTTTTTTTTTTCTTTTTTTTTTTCTTTTTTTTTTCTTTTTTTTTTCTTTTTTTCTTTTTTTTTTTTTTTTTCTTTTTGAGGGTTTCTGCCTCATTGTACACCCAAGTAAGACAAGCAGACCCCCCCAGAGCAAAATGATATCAAATAACCGCCCTCATCAGAATGGGGCCCTAAAGGCCACGTCGTTACCCTTACTCCCAAATACATCCAATAATGGAGGCGGCATTTTACCCGCCACATGCTTGGCTGCTATTAACATGTCTAATTTTTTTTATATAATTTTTTTTTCTTTTTTTTTTCTTTCATTAATATATTCCCGAGGCTTTTTCATGTGTATTTACCGCTTTCGAAACCCTGCTGCGTTTTTACTGAGTGAACAAAAATATTACGTCTTTAGTTCTTTTGTTTTTGTTCGTTTTTTTTTTTTATTATTTATTTTTAGCTCGTTCGGACATCATTGACTATATTCTTCTATATTTCACAATCATCCATTTTTATTCTTTAGTACTTCCGTCAACAAACTGGTGTCATTATTTTTTAACTGCTCCACATATGTATTGGTGGGTTTCCTCTTTTCCCTTTTCTAGTTCCCACATTATTAGCTGCCATACCAACCCTCGCTTCCTCCTCCTCCTCCTCCTCCCCATACGCCTAATAAATCCTAAACTTTTCACTTTGAGCAATGCTGTTATTTTACTCAGGATTACAGACAACGATCTATATTGGAAACTATCAATTCACGTGACACCTAGGACTGATCTTTACATTCTAGTATAGGTACCATCTAACCCTAACCCTGACACCTAGGACTGATCTTTATATTCTGGTATAGGTACCATCTAACCCTAACCCTGACACCTAGGACTGATCTTTATATTCTGGTATAGATACCATCTAACCCTAACCCTGACACCTAGGCTGGTGATACCAGATCAGGCTGCTCTGTGGCTCCCTGAGACGAAATTCACCTACATTGACGTTTTTTTTTTTTGTTTTTTTTTTTGTTTTTTTTGTAAAACTTAATTATGTTCTACAAAACCAAAAACAAAAACAACAGCCCCTCTCCCTTTCTCCCTCCCCTTTTTTATTTTATTTTTAGAACTTGAAGCATAAAAACTTTTACTATAATGACCAGATTTGGCATTAAATAACCCAAAAAGGGTTGATATGCCGTAAAACAAAACTACCAAACCAAAAACCCTGATTAAACATTTGAAGATATAAAGAACTTGAAGCATAAAAACTTTTACTATAATGACCAGATTCGGCATTAAATAACCCAAAAAGGGTTGATATGCCGTAAAACAAAACTACCAAACCAAAAACGATGATTAAACATTTGAAGATATAAAGAACTTGAAGCATAAAAACTTTTACTATAATGACCAGATTCGGCATTAAATAACCCAAAAAGGGTTGATATGCCGTAAAACAAAACTACCATACCACTACCATACCTGACACCTAGGACTGCTCTTTATATTCTGGTATAGGTACCATCTAACCCCTGCACATTTCATTTCTTTTTTAGTTTCATCCAATTATTTATTTCACATTTATTTCTCAAAAGATGTTTTATTTTGAATCGGAATGGTTGTAAATAAAATCGGAACACATTACCGCGAGACTTCTTCCCTGTAGACTACAATATGGTCGCCATCTCTTCTTTACTCCACAACACCTTTCTCGCAGAAGAGATGTGGCTAGTCTTTCTCTACTCTATTGTTAGCTCCAATCTTTGATTCTTCCCTGTAAAACATTCACAGCAAGAACTCTTTTTTTACCACCACTGCAAAGAACTGTTCTTCCTCTGTGTAACTAAAACCAAACGGAATTTCCATGAACAGTGTTTCTTTCTAACAAAATTCCCATTTTAATCAACTCAACAGATGATTTATTCAGCCACGTTTGTCTAGTTGGCTGAAAGGCAAAAAGGAGGAGAGACAAACAGAACAGAGAGAGAGACGCTTAGTGAGAAGCGCATGGCTTAATTACTTTTAACGCTCTCTTCAATAGAACCGCTCAATTCGAGGCGTCCGTCCAGACTGCTTCCAACAAAAAGTCGTGTGACGTAAATTCTGCTAAACAATGTTGTTCCCGTACAGGGCCGATTTGTCCGAAAGGTTAGCCGCCTGAACCTTGCTAATCCCTTTGTCTATAAAACATCCTATTTATAACTTACCTTTTTAAATTATTTTGACGAATATTGTTCAACCAAATAAACACTAGCTGATGTAGTCACCAATATCCAATACTCATCAAGCAAGAATTCCGTGTACCGCAAGAACATTTTTATTCCAAAAATGCGACCTGGACTGAAAAACGTTTTGGAACAACTTTAAGGAAATACTGGGGGCGAGTTTTTATTTTAAAAGTTAATTGTGTTAATAATAATAACTAGAGGGGACCCTGTGGAAATTCCTCGATAATGATAATCTTAATGAATATTATAAATAGAATTAATTAAAGACATTGTTTTTATCTATATAATTGAGTTACGTAATTAAATTAGATTGTAATGGAATATGATGGAACAGCCAGCGGTCATTCCAACATTTGGTTAACTGCCCTCTGATTATTAAGTATAACGTTCTATTTTGAACGCATAAAGTTTTATTTGGAGAGAGAGAGAGAGAGAGAGAGAGAGAGGGCGAGTTATTTGATTAATAACATGTAAACAACACATTCTCTGAGATTTATCGTACGAGTCGCTCAAAAATGATATTTACTTTGATTTTTTATTAAAACGTTTTGAGTTTGTTTGTTTTGTAATCTTATTAGAAATAATGTTTTAAAGCACAAATTTATTGAATCAAATTGTTTCATTTTAAAAAATAATTGATTTAAAAATTACCATTTTTTTGTAAAAGAAAAAACAAACACATTTTACTGAGCAATTAAATAACTGAATTTGGAATCGTGTTCACTGTATTTTATTATTTTAACTGTTGATTTTATTTTAGGTACACCTTTTTTTTCTGTTTGAAAAACTTAAAAAATTATTGTCTTTTTACGACCTTAAGTGAGTTTAGGATTTTTTGTTTTACATTTTACGCCGTAAAGGGTAAATTTTGTTTTAAAACTGTTTTTATTATTTCGTGTTTTATTTATTAAAATAAAGAATATGGTGATTTTCTGTCTTTTTTTTTTTGTGTGTAAAAAAACACATTTTACTGAACAATTAAATAAAACGACTAGCAAAAATATGCTTCCTACGGTCGCATATTTTTGCTAGTATATATGATGCTGCAGTATGTATGTATAAGTTATACAGGGTGATTCATAAGTCACTTAGCTATTTAAAATGATTACCATATGAAGCACAAACATACTATGAACTTTTGATAATTGTTATCTTACTCTCTAATTACTGCTATTTGTTATTTTAAATTTGTTCGTTCATATATTTGTTTCTATATATATTTATTTTTATTTATTTAAATTTGTGTAAACCATCATATGTGCTTTTTTTCAGGCAGTATGTCATTTACAATTAAAGAGCGAATTTTTATTGTTATTCATATGGCCAAATTTGATGAATCTCGCACGCTTGTTGAAAGGCAATGTCGACCTCAAATCAAAAATCCCTGCCGAGTTTGTTAAAATCAATCAATCAAATATGCTACAAAGAGTCGTAAATTCCTTGCAAAAAAAGAATGGAGCTATGCATGCAGAGCGAAGGTGGAAATTTTGAAAATTTGCTGTAATTTTAAACTCCCATAAATGAATTTGTTGAATAAACTTTCTGTTTTGTATTACCGTATTTTTTAACTTTAGAATTTCAAAAATAAATAGCTAAGTGACTTATGAATCACCCTGTAAGTCAAGAGAGATAATAAGGCAATAAAGTTGGTTCCCTGCATCCATCCATTCCCGGTCCACTCCAGCTGATGATGTCTTTAACAGCCACACTGATTACTGCCGGTCTGTTCTAAAAACGTATAAATGGAGGCGTTCGAGGGGGTGAAGTGTTTTCTTTGGGCTTTATTTCAACAGGTGCCTTTTTATGAGACTCAAGATATTTGTGCTAACAACAACAAAGCATACTTATCTCCCTTGTTCTATCCTCTCCTCTTTTCCTTCATAAACAGCTATTTCGTATTTAGTGTCAAATAACACTAACTTTCTGACCCTCCCTCTCTCCGCTGGGATATTTTCTTAGACCTTTCATATGCTTCTGCTGCAAGCCGTACATCTACGAAATAACATCACAATTGTTTTTGAACAAGACACCCACTTAAAAGGATGGCATAGATTGAAAAAAAGGATTTCCTTCTTTACAGAAGTAGTGTGTCTCTTGGTTTGACATGGAAACTTTTTGCTTATTTTCCTAATATGTATATATAATGCTGGTTTTATTTGATGAAAGAAATTGACTCGAGTGCTCAGTTATTCTATGAGATCGTAATACTTATTTATGATTTTATAGTACGTCAGTGTATGTTGAAAAGAAATCAATATAGTGCCTGATCGCAAAAATGTGAATCTGGCTTTTCAAGCCCCACTTTCCGACCCGACCTTTGGTCACATCTTACCTTGTGGGAGTAAGATAAAAAATGGCCTTTTGCCTAACCCCCTGAAGAAGAGGTAAATAATAATACTTTTAGTCTCGGCCTTTTGGTCGAGATCAAAGTGTAGTATCTGTTCCGATGGATACTGCACCCCATAGACCTGTATATTCTTGACCTTCGGGGCTTGATTTACGCCGGTCTGTAGGTTTGTCCTGTGCAGTTCTAAAAGGTCCACCCTCCCAGGCTTCGCCTCCCCTCTTTGGGGAGGAGTAAGTTTATTGCTTACTGCCTGAGGCGCCCCTACCGGGGAATGCCGACGGGACTGCCCAGGCAATTTTTAAACCCCACTTTCCCGACCTAACCTTGAGTCACGTCTTACTCGTGGGAGTAAGATAAAAACTGGCCTTGTGCCAAACTCCTGGAGAGGAGTAAATCAATACTCTATCGTTATTTCCATGAAAGGTGCTCGACTGGCCTTAAATCTCTGGTTTCTCCTTATATGACATTCACAGCAAGAACTCGTCTTACGCGGGCCTGCTTCCCAACTTACTACAACATGGTCGTATTCAATTCCATAGTTAAACACATTCTTGTTGAGCCGTCCTCTTAAATCAAATTCTGCACAGTTTCAGCCATCGTTACCAATCATCACGGTGTTGTCTCACCATCAATCTGACAAACTCATCAGCCTCTGGTCCTTTGGTGGCCTCGTCGGGGTTTTCATAAACGGTGACTCAGCAAAAAAAAAAATGTGTGCCCGGCGTCAGGCGGAATACACACGGACAGAGCTTCTCCGCGAGGACTTCCCGTCTGTGTAGCATATTACCACGCGATTGCTTCCCTGTAGATTACAACATGGTCGTCTTCAAATTCAATGTCAACAGATTCCCCACGAGTATTTGAACTGTTTCTGCCGTAAAATGCGTCTCATGTTAGAAATATTTTATTTATTGTAAGAAAAAGAAGTTTTCATAGATTTTTTAAAAGTATTTTGCAAATTGCAAATTCTGACACATCATCTACCTCTCTCTCTCTCTCTCTCTCTACCTCTCTCTCTCTCTCTCTACCTCTCTCTCTCTCCCTCTCTCTCTCTCTACCTCTCTCTCTCTCTACCTCTCTCTCTCTCTACCTCTCTCTCTCTCTACCTCTCTCTCTCTACCTCTCTCTCTCTACCTCTCTCTCTCTCTCTCTACCTCTCTCTCTCTCTCTCTACCTCTCTCTCTCTCTCTCTACCTCTCTCTCTCTCCCTCTCTCTCTACCTCTCTCTCTCTCTACCTCTCTCTCTCTCTACCTCTCTCTCTCTACCTCTCTCTCTCTACCTCTCTCTCTCTACCTCTCTCTCGCGCTCTCTCTCTCTCGCGCTCTCTCTCTCTCGCGCTCTCTCTCTCGCGCGCGCTCTCTCTCTCTCCCTCTCTCTCTCTCTCTCTCCCTCTCTCTCTCTCTCTCCCTCTCTCTCTCTCTCTACCTCTCTCTCTCTCTACCTCTCTCTCTCTCTCTCTCTCAGCTTTGTGTGCATATATCCATTTCCTTTGAAATTATATTCACTCCTCGCCTCATCTTTTCTATTTTACAATAATCAACACACGCATTCCATCTCGAGTGACTTTTGGCCTTGATAAATAGTGAACCATATAGTAAAAGAAAATGAAATAGATTTCTACAAAGTCAACAAAAATTGGCCGGACTGCATTGAAGTCGTTTTAGTTTTTAATTTTTATCTGTTTGAAGAATATAATCGTTGTCTACCTTTTATATGCAATCTAAAATGAGTTATCCCCCTTGCTGATTTTTATTTTTAGGTAATTATTAAAAAAGATTCGTATTAGCAGTCGTCTAGGCCGGACTAAGTAACTTTAAAAAAAAAAAATGAATCGTAGTGAAGTGCGTTATTATATTGCAAATAACATGGTAGAACAATAACAAATGAAAATTGGCTAGTCAGAAACAAAATTTGATTTGTCAGTTTAAATGCTATTTGGGTCTGACTTTAAAAAATCCGACAAGATAACTTTATATGAAAAATAAGGAAACAAAAGGGAAAGGAATATAATTGCTTTTTTTTTTAAATAGAATTAAAGAAAAGTGATGAATCCTATTCTAACTTTATTACGACATCTAGTTCATGGACGGCGGCACCGGGGGGGGGGGGGTAAGGGGAGGGGGCTTGAGCCCCCACCCCACGCTTTTTGACTTGACCCCCTCCACTTTACGGTCATCAATAATGAAGTTATATGCATGTGTTTAACCGCCCCCCCCCTTTTAGGAGAGCCCCCCCCCCACACTTTTATAACTGTCCCGCCGGTCCTGTAGTTTGCTGCAAATCGTCGGTAGCTTAATGTTACTCAGCCATTTTGTTTTATTTGTTTTTCTTTCTGCCCGTTTATATGCGAGTGCTTTTTTTTGGGGGGGGGGGCGTTTTTTGTTTTTGTTTTTGTTTGTTTTGATAACATGAAATATTGTCATCTACTTGCAACTTGTTCCAATAAATCTGAATCACATCCGCTTTTGTCTGATTTCGCTTTCATTCTGTTCTTGTCATAATTTCCTCTGTTTCTGTCGTAAAATGCGTCTCATGTTAGAAATATTTTATTTATTGTAGAAAAAAAAGTTTTCATAGACACTTGTTTGGATTTTTTTTTTGTTTTAAGTATTTTGCAAATTGCAAATTCCGACACATCATACATCCTCCATGTCGTCTGCAAACAACCAATTCCTACCCCCACTCCGTTTTTATTTGGTTCGTTTTCTCTCTCTCTCTCTTTCACTTTCTCTCTTTCTCTCTCTCCCTCTCTTTCTCTCCCT
>OY744543.1:66900467-66905467 GCA_963556195.1 Sepiola atlantica | reverse complement strand
TTTTGGGGGGGTTTTATTTATGTTAAAACTAGAAGAATACCCGTCCCAGGAAGAGTATTTATTTACTCCTCTCCAGGAGTTAGGCACAAGGCCAGTTTTATCTTACTCCCACAAGTAAGATGTGACCCAAGGTCGGGTCGGGAAAGTGGGGTTTGAAAAGCCAGCGCCCGAGAGGTGAGCACTCTGACCATTAAAATTACCTGGGCAGCCCCGTTGGCATTCCCCGGTAGGGGTGCCTCAGGCAGTAAGCAATAAACTTACTCCTCCCCAAAGAGGGGAAGCGAAGCCTGGGAGGGTGGACCTCCTAGAACTGCACAGGACAGACACATAGACCGGCGTAAATCAAGCTCCGAAGGCCAAGATAATACCAGTCTATGGGGTACAGTATCCATCGGAATAGATACTACACTTTGATCTTAGCCAAAAGGCCAAGAACGGAAGAGTATACTTAATTCACGGAACAGAACAGTCTTGCACCACTTTTATGTCCCCTTACGAAGATTAAAATCATAATAAAATAACACCAAACGTTATATCTGGAAATCTATTGCATACTTTGTATTCAAGAAAATGTCTAAAATTCAAGGCTTAAGTGGTCTTTACACACACACACACACACACACACACACACACACACATATTAGTACATGTATTGTATTAGTTTCTGTAGATGTAAATCCGTTGAAACTCCAATGTTTATAAAAAGTGCTCAATAACAAGTAGAGCTGTTCTTTAGTATAATTTTTATTCATACAAACATTATTGGTTACATATGTGCATACATGTTTCGGTTGTACTCTTCACATAGGGTCCACCTCTTCAGACCAAGAGGTGAACTCTCTGTGAAGGGTACAACAGAAACATGTATGCACATATGTAACCAATAATGTTTGTATAAAAAATGTATACTATATATACATATATATATTCTTTCTCATTTGTTCGCTACTCCGTGTTTTTTTGTGTGGGGGATGCGGAGGGGGGGGTTATGTACGAACTTTTTCATCTCCGTAAATGGCTGTTTCAATCCGGACATTATGCAATAGATATGAACTTGCTTCCGTGTTTACCATGAGATAACAATCCTCGATAAATCTCAGTAAATAAGATTCTAAGTTATTGTCATGCCGACTTATTATTTTGCAGCAGATATGAATATCTGATATTCAATTTATAAATAGATGCACACGTGTTGGGAATATTTTATTCCCACAACAATGTCAAAGTCGATAAATTATAGTAGTGAAAATAACAGTAGTCTAAGGGAGATAATTCCGTCGATCTTAAGTTCAATTATCTCCCTTGATTTATATAAATTGTGTCGTTTTTTTTTTTGTTTTGTTTTTTTCGTTTTTTCTTTACGAGTACTGGCGGATTAACCGTTCTGTGCTTTTACCGACATGTTCTTTAAGTGGAAAACTGTATTTGATGTATTTCCTCAGAAAGAAATATATTTTAATTTTGGTGCTCTTATCGATCCTGAACCAGTTTTCGTGACGTTCGACTCGGAAGCGTTCGGCTGTGCTACGCAAACGCCCGAGAGTTGACGAGCCGATTTGTACCAGACGACATTTTTGATACGGTGCTGCGTCCTATGATAATAATGTTTTGCTTGTTTTTTTGTTTGTTTTTTGTTAGGATTAGGGTAAGGAATTTTTTTAAAGAAACAACAAAGAAAATTAAACATTTTCATGAATTTCTTTGAAAGAAACAACAGGAAAAAGAAACATAGCGAGGTTATAAAATGAATACTGTATTTAAACAATAAAAAAAACGTACCAAAATTACTTTTATCACGACATATTTTTTTAATTTTATTATTTATTCTTACTTGCTCGCGATGATACTGCAGTGCAAAGCTGTTCGTAATTCATTTTGGGTTTATTTTCTTCAAAAAAACTTCCTGACAAAAAATCCGTCTTCGAAAGCACTTATTTTCACTTTGTAACAAAGTTATCGGCTGCTCGCTGCTTTGGCTCGTCAACACTCGGGCGTTTGCGTAGGACAGCCGAACGATTCCGAGTCGAACGTTACGAAAGCTGATTCAGGATCGGGAGCTAGTGTACGAATAGAGTACCGTTATGATCGTCTGCAAACAGGAATTTGTCTCACAGCGGAAGTCACCGTTTTGACATACCCTACGAAAAAAGTTCCAGGTCTCCACCCCCAATAGAATAAATATATGTAAAAAATCAGAATTAATTTTTTTTATGAAATAAGTAATTTATTAAAAACAAACAAAATAGAATAAATAATCTTTTTTTTTTCAAGAAACAAGTGATAAATTTTGAGCAACGAAATGTGATTTTTTTTCTTTTGAGAATAATAACAAATAATTTTTTTTTTTTCAAGAAACAAGTAATTTAGAAACGAGTAATATATGAAAAAAATAAACAATGTTTTTGAGCAACGAAATAATGTTTTTCGAACAACGGAATGTGATTGTTTTAATAAATTATTAAAAGAATAAATAATGATTTTTTTTTTCAAACTTAATTCACAGGATAAAAATTAGAAATATGCATTAGCATATTATTAAAGGTTATTTGTTATTTACTTTAAGTAAAAAAAGAAAACGAGACTTGTTTATTTGTTATTTACTTTAAAACAAAAATACCAAAAGGGGGGGGGGGCGAGATTTCCAGTATATGGCTTTTCCGAGGGGGGGGGGGGTACCACTTCTCTGCGACATTACCGACTATCCGGAACTTTTTTCGTAAGGTATGTCAAAACGGTGACTTACGCTGTAAGACAAATTCCTGTATGCAGACGATCATAACGGTACTCTATTCGTACACTAGCTCCCAGGATCGATATCAGTACCTTAATTTTATTTTATTTAATAATTGAATTTGAATAAAATGTTAATTTTAAATTATAAACCTTTTTTTTTTTTTTTTTCAGTGACAGCGGTGACCAGTTCAGAATGGCTCTGCTTTCCAGAAAACATGAGCGTACCGATCGGTTCGAATGTGACACTCTGCTGCCAAGAAACGGACAACGGACAGACGATTTTGATAAAGGGGAGCACGGCCATTCTGAGTGGCGATCAGAAAATGTTCTGGGATGCAGATCAAGAAAATCGTTACAAAATCCTCGCTACGGGGAAATTGTTGATTACGAATGTGCAAGAGTCCGACAACGCGAATTACGGATGTTCCTCAGGGCAAGGCAGCAAGACCTTCTCCATAACTGTACAACGTAAGATATATATATACAGGGTGGGCCAAAATAAGGGACCTATCTTTAAATTTGAATAACTTGAATAACTTCCACAAAATAAAAGTTAAACTCACCAAACTTTATGTGTGTGTAGACTGACCCTTCCGAGATTTTTTGAAATAAACAAAACAAATTTTAGCCGAAAAACACTTCTTAAAACTTACAAAAACTAAAGTATTGTTTTTTACACTGTTTTGAGTTTTTTAAGCAAAAATGATGTTTTCTAAATGAGGGTACGTTCCTTAGGGCTAATACGGCTCATGCTTGCTTCGGAAGGGGTCCTTTACTTATTCTAAAAAAAAAAAATTTTTAAATCAATAAATAAAAAAGTTATGAATTTTTAAAAATAGGACCCTTATTTTTGCCCACCCTGTATATATCGATTATTTTTTATGATACTACAACTTTCCGAAACTTTCTTATTTATCAACGCACATTATTTTGGTATTAGCAAAAAAAACAAAAAAAACGTGGAAATTCCACGGTGTATTCGACACTAATCGGTGTAATTTACTGTTTTACCCCCCCCCCCATCCTACAGACGACGTAAGTGAGTCTTCAATTATGTATTTTGCAAAAAAAGAAAAACCGACTGATTGTTTAATCGGTTACATTTACTTGAGGGTTCCCCTTGAAATCAAAGAATCCCCATGGACATATTGCATAGATAAGTGATGGACAATAATAGACTGTACTCCCCCCCTTATCATACGTACGCACGCGTACACTTAATAGAGATACGCAAATCCTAATTATCCCCCTTTACACCAGTCATTCTGTGGTTATCTCCCTTGTATATTTCTCATGCTATAAAAATAAATGCTGGCGTGTCGATCGGCATAAATTCTTCGCCTTTTGGCTAAGAAGAAAGTGTATCTGTTCCGATGGATACTACACCCCATTGGCCTTCGGGGCTTGATTTCCGCTGGTCTGTGGGTCTCTCCTGTGCAGTTCTAGGAGGTCCACCCTCCCAGGCTTTGCCTTTTCACCCTTTGAGAAGGGGTTAGTTTATTGCTAATCGCCTGAGGCGCCCCTACAGGGAATGCCGACGGGGTTGCCCAGGCATTTTTGAAAGGTAATAGGTGCCCTTCTTCTAGGGTGCTGACTTATCTAATCCCACTTTCCGACCTTGTGTCACATTTTACTTTGTGGGAGGTAGATAAATCCCTTACGAAGGAAGCGATCGTGGCGCACACATCAACTGTTTGTCTCTCTCATTTATTTCTGTTGTTTTTATATGAATTTTTATGTAATGAATCCATTACCCCGCGAGCCGGACACTAACGGAAACGCAATAACAACCGACAAAGCAGAAACGCTACAATTATAATATTTTATAATATTATTTTTAAAATAATAAATGTCTGTCATAGTCACTACTATTAAGAAAATCATGGCCCTTTTGGCGACGATGTTGCAATTATTTTAAGAGGGGGTGATTCTACATTTTTAGGTAATTACGTGTGCTTTTACAACCTGGAACCACTAGAATTTTTTTTAGAGGAGGGATTCTACTTTTTCAGTTAATTACGTGTGCTTTTAAAACCTGGAACCACTGGAATTTTTTTAGAGGGGGGGATTCTACTTTTTCAGGTAATTACATGTGCTTTTACAACCTGGAACTACTTGAATTTATTTTAAGAGGGGCGGGGGATTCTACTTTTTCAGTTAATTACGTGTGCTTTTACAACCTGGAACCACTGGGATTTTTTTAGAGGGGTGGGATTCTACTTTTTTAGGTAATTACGTGTGCTTTTACAACCTGGAACCACTAGAAT
>OY744543.1:66857967-66895467 GCA_963556195.1 Sepiola atlantica | reverse complement strand
GAATTCGTCGACGCTGACACTTTGGCATGAAATGAGATAACTTTTTTTATGGCACAAGGATAACTTTTAAGCGCTTTTATTTATTTGTCACAAACTTTATGACTAATAATAAAAAAAAATGTTACGATCTTTAACACAAAGAAAGAAAATGCGACAGCAGTTTTTAATAAAGTCTGCGTTTTTAAATGGCACAAGGATAACGTTTAAACGCTTTTATTTCCATGTCACAAAAAACATCTCATAATTGTTATAAAGTTTGTGACATTTACAAAAACAGTCGCATTTTCTTTTATATTTTAATTGTTATAAAGTTTATGACATGTAAATGAAAACGCTTAAAAGTTATATTTAATGAGACTTTATCAAAAATTGGCGTCGCATTTTCTTTCTTTCTTTGAGTTTAAAAGCGTAACATTTTTTTATTAATTGTTATAAAGTTTATAAAGTTTGTGACATGTAAATAAAAACGGACATTTACAAAAATATTCGCATTTTCTTTCATGCAGCGATAAAAAAAGAAGAGTTATCTCCCTTACCAAAGTTACAGGGGATTCGGAATAGCAGCGTCTAAGAAAAATAGAGTTATCTCACTCAGATCGGTTACGGCTTAGCCAGAAACGCCTTAGAATTTAATTAAAATTTAGTAATCTACATCTTACAATTTCTAAATGTAAATTTGTCTTTTGTATAATTGAATATAATAAAGTTTAGTATGTGTTCAAAAAAAAAAAATCAGTAACGTTGATAACGAGTTACTGGACGGGGTACTAATACAAGTTTCTACAAACAAAATAAAAACCATTAATTAATCAATTAATTAATTAATTAATCAATTAATTAATCAATCAATTAATTAATACAATATAACAAATAAACAAATATTTTTTACAGAAAACAGCATTAGCCATTGAATTCAATGTTCAATATCAGTTATACAAATCTAAAAATAAAAAATAACATGAAAATAAATTCATCTTCCAATCATCAGAGACAAAAAAAAAATCATAACTAAATAATTGGAAGAACTTTTTTTTGTTTTATTGTTTGATCTGTTTCAATTCAGTTATGACAAAAAAAAAATCATAACTGAATAATTGGAAGAACTTTTTTTTGTTTTATTGTTTGATCTGTTTCAATTCAGTTATGACAAAAAAAAAATCATAACTGAATAATTGGAAGAACTTTTTGTTTTATTGTTTGATCTGTTTCAATTCAGTTATGACAACAAAAAAAAATCATAACTGAATAATTGGAAGAACTTTTTGTTGTTTTATTGTTTGATCTGTTTCAATTCAGTTATGACAAAAAAAAAATCATAACTACATTGAAACAAATAAAACAACAAAAATTTCTTCCAACTATTTTTTCTTTAACCAAAATGGACTGCGAATTTAAAAATAAGGATTTGATTTTGTTCTTGTCTTTACAGCGGGCAATCCTGTCTCGTCGGAGTTTCCTTATTCACAGAATGTTTCCAAAGGCGACTCTGGCTCCTACGAGTGCCAGGCCACCAATACACATGGGACGAGATCGCAATTTCTTCCTGTTGAGATTTTGTGTAAGTTTTCTACAATGATACATTTTGAATTTGAAACTTTAATAAATGAAAATAAAATATACTTAGCTTAACATTTTTACTGCAGTTTCACAGGATCACCAATCATCAGAAGTCTACCTAACTGGTCTCTAATATCTGGCATTATTCGCAAGTAATGTTAGACGATAGAGACCAGTCTAGTACATTTCTGATGATCGGTGATCCTGTAGTAAAGTGCCCTGTACTTACGATGGCAGAGACTCAGACAGTGCTCGGTAAGTACTCGGACAGATCTAGAAACTGTTCCACCGTGGTTAAAGACGTTACCTTTCAAATCAAGGGAGGCGCGATAGCGCTCTACCCCTTAATAGACTTCAAGAATTGCCAATGCTAGAAATCTCATTTCTTTGATCAGTCATAACTCAAAAAACAATAAACCAAATTAGTTAAAACCGTTGCACAAAATTTTCATTTGATAGGTTCTATAAGTGTGTAGAATTTCAGCATCATTAATCAAGGCAACCCAGAGATCCAGAAATGTCAGGAGTGATTTTGTGTTATCCGTGTGTACGTACGTACGTGTGTGCCACCCTGTATCTCATCAACTATTTGATGGATTCAGCTGATTTTTGGCAGAGATAGAGGTTTTAGGGTCTAGTTGATGGCATTTTAATTTCAGTTTACCATATACCTTAGTTTTCCAGAAAATTAAAAAAAAACTTAAAAATTATCATTGTCTTGAGGCATAGCCTTTACAAAAGTAGTGACATTCCATGAAAAATGCCAGTATACTGAAATCATATGCCCTTAATAGGGTTAAGATGAAAATTCATATACACTAAATGTACAAAAGCAAGGAAATTCCCAAATTTTTACACTTTTATTGTCATTAAGGATATGACTACATATCAACCAAACCATTTCATTATCACATCACTACAGTATAAATCTCTATGCATGAGTGGATGAAGTGTGTGAGGTGCGCTGAAGAAAAATTCCTACCAGTAAAATACATAGCCCTGTTGTGCTCGCATACCCTTAATGACAATAAAAGTGTAAAAATTTGGGAATTTCCTTGCTTTTGTACATTTAGTGTATATAAATTTTCATCTTAACCCTATTAAGGGCATATGATTTCAGTATACTGGCATTTTTCATGAAATAGTAATAGCCATACATCAAAGTATTCTGCTACCGTTATATATCAGAGAAAGATTAATAATACAAAGTAAAGTCGGTCACTGTCTCATTTCTTTGTCATTGATAGTTTTTTTCTTTCAAAATCGATATTTGATTCTGGTGCATCAATTTTTTTGTAGATAGTTTCAGCATGTTGTTGAGAATACAATTCAATTAGATTTAATTTCAAAAATATAAACATTTCAAATTACAATATCACATAGATTGTTTCGTTTTACTTTTCTTATTTTATGTAATCTACGTAATTTACATGTTCTTTTGAATGGAAATCGCTCCAGACAAGGCATGAAGCCACTTGATGTAAGGAGCTAAAAAAATACTACTCACGGTCAAAAATTATAAGTGTTAGATGCATAGATTCCGACCCAGAAAGCATCAACTCAGAAACCTCGCTCATGGAATGTGAGGATTGAAAAACACAATAAGGGAAACAATAGTTACGAGGTACTCTCTTTCTACTCTCTATTTTGTCCAGCTTATAATTATTTTCAAATGGTCGCCATCTTTAACAAAAAAGAGATGCAACACTTTATTCATCTATACAAAGTCACTTCTCTTTGATTGGGACAAAAAATATTTTTTGGAAAAAAAAAAAAACTGTACATAATTTTTAAAAAATGAAAAGCAAAACAAATTGCAAATGAATTCTCTACGGGGCAACGCCGGGTAGATACATAATAATAGGTATATAAATTTTTCTAAATATATTTTTTCCTCTTTTCAGATTATCCCCGTGTATCCGTAGAATCAAAAGTTGTCGTATCCCAGATGAGTTCGGTTGTTTTGAACTGTTCAGCTGATGCCAACCCGCCACCGTCTATCCGGTGGATTGGCAAGGGCCAACAAATACGAAACAAAGACACGTTCGTTATCAATAACGTCAGAGTCGGAGATGCTGGAAAGTACACGTGTGAGGCTGAGAATAACTTGGAACCATCCACGGGGGGACAAAAAACTGGTTCTGCCACAGCCATCACCGTTTTATATGTGAAATGTAAGTATTTTATATGTGAAATGTAAGTATTTTATATGTGAAATGTAAGTATTTTATATGTGAAATGTAAGTATTTTATATGTGAAATGTAAGTATTTTATATGTGAAATGTAAGTATTTTATATGTGAAATGTAAGTATTTTATATGTGAAATGTAAGTATTTTATATGTGAAATGTAAGTAAATAGAGCAAATTTTGTACATGTGATGCATTTCAGTGAGGAAAATGGTGTTTGCGTTTGATATTTAACTACATATAGTGATGAAGACCCAGTGGTGAGGAACTCTGAGGAATGCACGTCATCGTCATGATGATGATCATCATCATGATCATCATCATCACGATCATCATCATCATCATCATCATCATGATCATCATCATCATCATCATCATCATCATCATTTTAACATCTGATTTATGTGGAGGACGGCTTTTAGAAATTGGCTTCCAAACTAACCTATCTCTGCAAGGTCTTTATTTACCCCTCTTTCTCTTAAATCAATCCTCATCACTTCCTCCCATGTTTTACTTGGCCTTTCTCTGTGAACTGACCCTGCTACTTCAACTGCTCTCTATCTACTAACCCAAGAGCTTTTATTCATTCTTTCAATGGGGCCATACCATCAAAGTCTCCTATTCTGCAAACATCTCCCTATACTGTCCAGATTCAATCTTCCTCCGAGGTCATCAAATCTAGACCTGTTTTTAAGACTCACATTACACATCCATCGTATCAGTCTTATCATTCTCATATCATTTCTTTCCATACAACGCATGTCCTCAACTCTCACTGGCCAGGTTTCACTTCCATACATTATCATACATACCTAATAGACTCTTCCCGAGGTCGACAGTGGTTACGCTCTGCTGGTTAGTAATGGCAGAAATTCCCGTAACTTACTCCATCGCCTAACTCTTGCAATCACACTAGCACCTGTTCCTCCCTGTGCTCCAGTGATATCACCAAGGTAACAAAACTTCTAAACAACATCAATAGTTCCATCTATTAGTTACTATTACTTCCAGATCTATTACTTCCAGATCTATTACTTCCAGATCTATTACTTCCAGATCCATTCCTTCCAGATCCATTCCGATCTCGGAGTGGCAGTACCTGTTAGTATCTCGTCTGTTGGTTAAATTGAATATATCACTCACAGACTAATTTATTTGCAAAACAATCTCTAAATATTTGAAGATATCAAGAACTTGAATACGTCTATAATCACATTAACATGTTGATTCCTGTACGATCACCAGAATTAAAGTGACATTGAACCTGGTGAGTACTTAGATGGGTGACCATCTGGGAATACTTGGTACTGTATGTAAAACCCGGTCCAAGAGGCCTTGCAAGCTGATGAGTTGGCTATCAATCTGCAGCAATAACGAACAGACATTATGATCTGCACCAAACAAACACTGGCTGGTGATGACAGATCGATTTCAGGTTTTCAGTTAAAGAACTTGAAGCATAAAACCCTTTACCAAAATAACTGAATTCGATATTAAATGACCCAAACAAACATGATAAAAATTAGTGAAATTTGTACCCAGGGTCAAATTTCCTTGTGAGCCCTAGGCCAAACTTTACTAGCACCCTCTTTGGTGAGCTATTTATGTATCTAACATATAAAGTATTGTCTGTCCCCTAATTCTCTTTTGATCGATGACTGTAATCCTGAAAATTGTTTTTCTTCACACATTTACTAAACCAACATTTTCTTCACACGTTCATCAAACCAACATTTTCTTCACACATTCATCGAACCAACATTGTCTTCACACATTCATCAAACCAACATTTTCTTCACACATTCATCGAACCAACATTGTCTTCACACATTCATCAAACCAACATTTTCTTCACACATTCATCAAACCAACATTTTCTTCACGCATTCATCGAACCAACATTGTCTTCACACATTCATCAAACCAACATTGTCTTCACACATTCATCAAACCAACATTGTCTTCACACATTCATCGAACCAACATTGTCTTCACACATTCATCGAACCAACATTTTCTTCACACATTCATCAAACCAACATTGTCTTCACACATTCATCGAACCAACATTTTCTTCACACATTCATCAAACCAACATTGTCTTCACACATTCATCAAACCAACATTTTCTTCACACATTCATCAAACCAACATTGTCTTCACACATTCATCGAACCAACATTTTCTTCACACATTCATCGAACCAACATTGTCTTCACACATTCATCAAACCAACATTGTCTTCACACGTTCATCAAACCAACATTGTCTTCACACATTCATCAAACCAACATTTTCTTCACACATTCATCAAACCAACATTTTCTTCACACATTCATCAAACCAACATTTTCTTCACACATTCATCAAACCAACATTTTCTTCACACATTCATCAAACCAACATTTTCTTCACACATTCATCAAACCAACATTTTCTTCACACATTCATCAAACCAACATTTTCTTCACACATTCATCAAACCAACATTGTCTTCACACATTCATCAAACCAACATTTTCTTCACACATTCATCGAACCAACATTGTCTTCACACATTCATCAAACCAACATTGTCTTCACACATTCATCAAACCAACATTTTCTTCACACATTCATCAAACCAACATTGTCTTCACACATTCATCAAACCAACATTGTCTTCACACATTCATCAAACCAACATTTTCTTCACACATTCATCAAACCAACATTTTCTTCACACATTCATCAAACCAACATTTTCTTCACACGTTCATCAAACCAACATTTTCTTCACACATTCATCAAACCAACATTTTCTTCACACATTCATCAAACCAACATTGTCTTCACACATTCATCAAACCAACATTGTCTTCACACATTCATCAAACCAACATTTTCTTCACACATTCATCAAACCAACATTTTCTTCACACATTCATCAAACCAACATTTTCTTCACACATTCATCAAACCAACATTGTCTTCACACATTCATCAAACCAACATTTTCTTCACACATTCATCAAACCAACATTTTCTTCACACATTCATCAAACCAACATTTTCTTCACGCATTCATCGAACCAACATTGTCTTCACACATTCATCAAACCAACATTGTCTTCACACATTCATCAAACCAACATTTTCTTCACACATTCATCAAACCAACATTTTCTTCACACATTCATCGAACCAACATTGTCTTCACGCATTCATCAAACCAACATTTTCTTCACACATTCATCGAACCAACATTGTCTTCACACATTCATCAAACCAACATTTTCTTCACACATTCATCAAACCAACATTTTCTTCACGCATTCATCGAACCAACATTGTCTTCACACATTCATCAAACCAACATTGTCTTCACACATTCATCAAACCAACATTGTCTTCACACATTCATCAAACCAACATTGTCTTCACACATTCATCAAACCAACATTTTCTTCACACATTCATCAAACCAATATTTTCTTCACACATTCATTAAACCAACATTGTCTTCACACGTTCATTAAACCAACATTTTCTTCACACGTTCATTAAACCAACATTGTCTTCACACGTTCATCGAACCAACATTGTCTTCACACATTCATCAAACCAACATTTTCTTCACACATTCATCGAACCAACATTGTCTTCACACATTCATCAAACCAACATTGTCTTCACACATTCATCAAACCAACATTGTCTTCACACATTCATCAAACCAACATTGTCTTCACACATTCATCAAACCAACATTGTCTTCACACATTCATCAAACCAACATAACTCATAACTCAAACGTCAAACAACAAATGTTTATATTTCTATTTTCCTGTCAACCTTGCAATTATCAAAACAACCAGAGTTGCATTCTGTGTTTACTTGCCTTTTTAAAATTGCGTACCCATCGAACATTTCTCTCAAATCCATAATAATAATAATTTAATCTCTGCTTTTCAGATAAACCCGGCCCGGCGACATTAAGACTTGGCAAACCATCAATCAAGGGAGAAACTTTGGTATTGATATGCGACCTACAACGAAGTAAAAGTAAGAAAAACCGATTTTATCATTTTCTTTGGTGTGTTTTATAGAATCACTCCCGTCTCCCAACAGGTTAGGTATTAGAAGACGTCAAACAACAAACTTATTGCTTATTTACGACTATGTAAACATGCATTCATGCAGTTGCATGCTTATGGTGCATGCGAGTAACAGACTTGCTGCAGGTGAGAAATATTCGGCCAAGAGAAGAAATTGAAAATATCTCTGATTTTATATTTGGCCACCTAGAATTTTATTTCTCTTTGATAAAAAAAAAGTGTTTCCTTAAACGATGGTTGATGCTGAGAGATGAAGATGTGACCGATGTCGGAATCGAATAAAAACTTTTGACTGGCAAAACAAGCTAACGATCACAGCTCGTGCCGTGAACGCACGCAGACACGCGTTCACGATGGTTGTCAATGCCAAAATCGTTCGCGCCTGAATAACCCTATAAACCCACCTGACTGAACACTGAAGTGATTCTATAAAATTACATAATGAAGTGCCCCCCCCCCCTTTGATTTCATATGACGCGACAACCAACCTACTTATGTGCAACAGTTTTCAATGCCAAAATCATTCTCAAGAATTCGAAAAAAGCCATAAAACGAGAACAACAAAAAAAAACCGAAGGCAGGAGTGGTTATATAAAATCACCTTTTCTTTCTGCACCAAACGTTTCATTGTGACATGCAGTTTTATTTTGCAATTATAGAAATACTTTTTTCTTGTCCAAAGAGTATTGCCTCCCAAATTTTTTAGATGAAAATTGATAATTTGTATTATCTGTATTATTTCGATTACTGTTCTCATCTTGGTTGTGTTTATTTTGTTGTTTTTGTTTTGTTGTTTTTGTTTTGTTTTGTTTTTGTTTTTTGTGTTTTTGTTTCTTTTTGGGGTTTTTTGTTTTATTTTGTTGTTTTTGTTTTTGTGTTTTTGTTTCTTTTGGGGTTTTTTTGTTTTGTTTTGTTTTTGTTTTTTTGTTTTGTTTTGTTTTTGTTGTTTTTGTTTTGTTATTCACTGATGTAATTTTTTTTCATATTTGGGAATTTTTGTGTCGAACTTGGGATCTAATACAAAACTTTGAACTGAACCATTTATTTCATCCACTGGGGTAGATTCTTCTCGTCCCATCAGACATGCTAGTTATGTTATTCTTAGTTATTATCGTCTGTAGTACAGGGTCAACTCCTAAACTAATTAACCGATCATTATGAATTTTTAAACACAGCTGCCAGGCGTAAGAGATCGTAATGTGGGCTACGTTTAGTTTTATACAAAGGGGTCTGAAACCCTTCAGTAAAATTCAGATACATCCAATTTTTGTGAAATTTAAACACTAGGTATTAGACATCAATTAATATCCACCAAATTTCAGTTTCTTTCAGGGTATTTTAAAGGGCACAACCACCGATTTGAAAATTAAAATATTTCAGATTTGCATTAAATTTGATGCATAATCATTAGACACCAATTAAGCAAGATTCCCTGAATTTCAATTTCTTCTGAAGACCTCTTAAGCTTAAGCCTTAAATTTTAGAGATTTTCTAAAATTAAATTGATGTAATAGATTTTAATTATAATGAGAATTCTAGGCATAAGGTTTAGTATCATTATATTTTAATCTTCATAGGGGACATAAAAGTGGTGCAAAACTTCTGTTTGGCGAATCCATCCTGGGACAGGGATTATTCTAGTATATATATATATATATATATATATATAACCGTGTGGTTAAGGCGTCGGATTTGAGTTGCAAAATACTCGTAATCCGGGGTTTCGAATCGCATGACCGGTAGTGAATAGTCATATCTCTATGCTGATGAGTCCTGATTATTAAAAAAGACGAAACGTATACGTACATAGATAATAAACAATAACAAATATTTATTATATATATATATATCAACACAATAGATTCATCTATTGTGTGTGTACGCCCCAACACTCGCGGCACCTGCCGACACAAAGAAGCACTTTTACACTCAGTTGGATGGCACCATCAAGGCATTTTCACAGAATGAAGACCTGATCATACTTGGGGACTTTAATGTGCATGTAGGTGGTAACAACGATACATAGCCAAGATGTCTCGGTAACTTTGGAGTGTGTAAATGCAATGATAGCTTAATTGCCATAAATATATTTTCATAACTTACTACCTAGCTCTACTTACGTATCGAGCACTGTTGAAGTAAATACTGAAAATTGATACATAAAAAATTATATCCCCCTTATAAAATTTTATGTGGATACATGAAATAGTAATATATATATATATATATATATATATATATATATATATATATATATTAATGAAATATGTTAATAGACACTGCATCTTGCAAATTTTAGAGAAAATCTCTACTGAAACTTATATATGTTTAAAAAAAAACAAGCCAGAATATCCTTGCAAAATGTTACTTTTTAGGTCAACGTTTGGCTATGTGATACATTTAATAAAGAAATCCTCTTGGCAACCTTCTATAGCAGTGATTTTTAACCATGTTTTAAATATTGTTTTTACAGTAATGCCATTTTTTGTTTTGTGTCTGTAACCAAAATCTGTGAATATGATTTAAAATCCAACGATGGATTATTGTTATGCATTTCGTAGTCGCTTGTTTTTATAAGAAAAAAATAATTTTATGTTTTTATAAGAAAAAAAATAATTTTATGTTTTTATAAAAAAAAAAATAATTTTATGTTTTTATAAGAAAAAAAATAATTTTATGTTTTTATAAGAAAAAAATAATTTTTTCGTCCATTTTTTTTTCAGTTGGTTATCCTCCTCCATACTTTAAGTGGCGAAGAATTGGCTTCAATTATTTTCAAGCGTCCGGTAATACACTGACCATTTTGAATGCCACCCTTTCCGATTCGGGCCAATATACATGCAATGCTAAAAATATTGAAGGAGATGGAGATACAGGAACTTTAAACGTAGAAGTGAAAGGTGGGTATAGATTTTTTTCTTTTCAATTTTGTTTTTTTAAATAGATTTTTTTTCTTTTCAATTTTGTTTTTTTAAATAGATTTTTTTTCTTTTCAATTTGGTTTTTTTAAATAGATCTTTTTTCTTTTCAATTTTGTTTTTTTAAATAGATTTTTTTTTTCAATTTTGTTTTTTTAAATAGATTTTTTTTCTTTTCAATTTTTTTCTTTTCAATTTTGTTTTTTTAAATAGATCTTTTTTCTTTTCAATTTTGTTTTTTTAAATAGATTTTTTCTTAATTTTGTTTTTATAAATAGATTTTTTCTTTTCAATTTTGTTTTTTAAATAGATATTTTTTTTTCAATTTTGTTTTTTTAAATAGATTTTTTCTTTTCAATTTTGTTTTTTTAAATAGATTTTTTCTTAATTTTGTTTTTTTAAATAGATTTTTTCTTAATTTTGTTTTTTTAAATAGATTTTTTCTCCTCAATTTTGTTTTTTTAAATAGATTTTTTTTCTTTTCAATTTTGTTTTTTAAATAGATTTTTTTCTTTTCAATTTGTTTTTTTTAAATAGATCTTTTTTCTTTTCAATTTTGTTTTTTTAAATAGATCTTTTTTCTTTTCAATTTTATTTTTTTAAATAGATTTTTTCTTCTCAATTTTGTTTTTTTAAATAGATTTTTTCTTTTCAATTTTGTTTTTTTAAATAGATTTTTTTTTTTCAATTTTGTATTTTTAAATAGATTTTTTCTTCTCAATTTTCTTTTTTTAAATAGATTTTTTCTTCTCAATTTTGTTTTTTTAAATAGATTTTTTCTTCTCAATTTTGTTTTTTTAAATAGATTTTTTCTTAATTTTGTTTTTTTAAATAGATTTTTTCTCCTCAATTTTGTTTTTTTAAATAGATTTTTTTTCTTTTCAATTTTGTTTTTTAAATAGATTTTTTTTCTTTTCAATTTTGTTTTTTTAAATAGATTTTTTCTTCTCAATTTTGTTTTTTAAATGAGTTCGGTTTGAATTTGACACTTTTTTCTGGTGTATCATTCGAAACGAAATATTATTTTTCCTTTTCTCTCTCTCTCTCTCTCTCTCTCTCTTTCTCTCTCTCTTTCTCTCTCTTTCTCTCTCTCTTTCTCTCTTTCTTACTTTCTTTCTCTCTCTCTCTCTCTCTTTCTCTCTCTTTATTTTCTAATGTGATATTAAAATTCTTTAAATATCGACCAATATATTTTAGTATTAATCTTTTCATTTTGCTTTAAACAAGTTTTTTTTTGTTTAATAAAATGTTAAAAGTTTATCTTGTATCAAAAACTTTGTTTTTTGTATTTAATAAAAAATTATACGTTGTAAAAGTATTTTTGGTGCTTGGAAAAACCATATGGCCGCCAGCGATTAAAGCATTGAATTAAAATTTGATTCTCAAAACTTTAAAAAGTAAATTAGAATTTTATTTCAAGACAAGAAATACAATTAAGACCAACAATCAATTTTATCCAAAATTTGAGCAAAATAGATGAAATGAAAACGAGGTTGTTTACATTTTTTGTCAGATAAACACACGCTGATTTTCTTTATTTTTCCGAACGGCCCAGTTTCTCAATGTTTTCAATTTCTAATTTTATTTTCAAGATTATATAAAAAAATTCTTACGTTGATGATTACGCGTTCATACGCGAAGGGGAAATATAATAATATCGCGTTTTAAACTTTCGAGAAACTTTTATCATTAAAATCACATAAAATATTTTTTGCAATTATATTACTTTTTAGGTGAAAATAAGACTTTATTCGATGATAATATCGTTAATTCGAGAAATTAATTTTCCTTCGAAACACGGAATTTAGGATCTTTTTTGTAATATATAAGATATATATATATATATATTTTTAATTATTAACATCTCTAGTGCTTTTCATAAATATATATTTTTTTAAATTATTGCGGTTTTTTTTTTAATTTGTACTTAGAAATTTAACTTTAGTAAAGGTGTATTTTGTTTTCACAAAATAATAAATTTTCACTAAGATTTAAAAAAAAATATGGGTTCATTATATTCTGTGATCGCTGAAAATGTCATTAAAATTGGTTGATTTCGTGGACTTTGTTGAATTTTAAGTGAAGGGAAGGGTCAAAATGTTTTTACAGTTTGAGGATCGGCCATTCATTTTGCACATAAACACATTCCTAAATAATGGCAGCCATTCTACCCAAAGACCATCTAACAAACTGAAATAGATATTAACCTATTAGTAACTTTGCTAATATCACGAAAAATGACATCTTTCTGAAAAGTTATTTCTTTTCGATTTCAAAAAAAAAAAAAGGAAAAAAAAGTGAAGTTACTTCTTATATAATAAGAGAAAAAAACTCGAAGAGATTTGCCTCTTGTTTTATATATCAGATTTTTACTGAAGAGTTACCTCCCTTGAAATTAGAAACAACAAATGCAAAGAGTTACCTCCCTTGAAATTAGAAACAGCAAATGCAAAGAGTTACCTCCCTTGAAATTAGAAACAACAAATGCAAAGAGTTACCTCCCTTGAAATTAGAAACAACAAATGCAAAGAGTTACCTCCCTTGAAATTAGAAACAACAAATGCAAAGAGTTACCTCCCTTGAAATCAGAAACAGCAAATGCAAAAGAAATAAATGCTTATAAGTAGACAATACTACAGAGAGTTACTTCCCTTAGAATCAGAGACGAAGAGTTATTTCCCTTAAACATTAAAATACTTTTATTTATCTTTTTTTTGTCCACGATATGTAAAGACTTACATCTGGCTTTTGAGCTAGGATCAAAGTGTAGCATCTGTTTTGTGCTCAGGGGAGGAGAAATCCTTCTAGATAGAGGAATTTTTTTATTTTTGCCTCAATCTAAAGTGTCTATTTTTGGGGAGCTGGCTTTTGCTGCATTTTTTTTCATAACCCTTTTTTTTTTGTAAATCATTTTTAATCAAACATGCATCAATGAAGAAATGCTGCCTAAGTATACGAATATATAAAATAATCCAGGTAAGGTTTTTATCCACAGGGTAAAAGAATCCAGAGAATCTTTACTGTGTTTATATAATAGTGCTCAATAATAAATAGAGCTATTTACTGGTAATAAAAAGTGTACCATCAAATGAAAGCGTAAAGAAAAGGCACTCTGGCTTGAAGAGGTCTAGCTTTATGTACCTGTGACTGAAACATGTTTTAAAATGTGTAGCCAAATTATGTTTGTATAAATAAAACTTTTTTATTACCATGATGTATGAGAAGGGAAGGATGAGAGTAATCCAACGTAATGGGAGATCGAAAAGGAAAAAACAAGAGATATTTTTTTATATATTCATCAACGTTTCGTCTTTATTTGTAAGACTTCCTCAGGGTGATAATTTTAAGAAAAATGTCATGCAAGTACATGAAAATATTGGGTTGACATAATGGGTTGATGACAAAAAAGTAGTAGCTGTGACTACCACGGTCCGGGCTCAGATAAGTCAGTCAGTGGCAGAGAGTGAAATGAATGTGGATGGCTGTGAGTGAAAAAGGGGAGGAGTGGGAGTGTTAGTGAATTTGCCTTAGGATGGGAGAGAGGGGAGGGGGTGCTGAGGTTTTTGTCGTGGTTTTGAGGGGCTGGGGAAAGAGGAGGGAATGTGAGAACTCTGTGTCTTTGGTATGTAGGTAGTATCATAGTTTTATGTATGTATGTATGTATTACATACAATGCTCCAAGAAAACTACATCACCTGCTTAATTTTTTTTATATATCGATCCTAAAATTTCAAAAATTGTTTCTTTGTTACAGAATATCCGGAATTCCAGAAGAAACTCAGGAGATTCCTTTACCTCAACGCAACGGATCAGAGTCCAAATCTGATGTGCAAAGCACGAGGCAACCCAAGCCCGACTATTACTTGGTACAAAGACGGCAGTCGAATATCGCGTCATGATTATGTAATCGATCAGCCCAAGCCGCAACCACAAGACAACAGTTCTGTGGTTACTAGTTATTTGCACTTCAAGTGTAAGTAAATTATCCGCCATTTTCCGTCCTTTCTTTTCTTTCTGAGTCTGATTTCAGTGTAAGTCTTATTCTGCTGTTTGTCGGCCATTGCTGCACAGCAGATGTTCTGCTCAAAAAATCTTACTGGTGCTACCAGATCAGGCTGTCTGAAGATATCAGTTTCCTGACCCAAAATGCACCAAACATTGATGTTTTATTGGTTTCTTTTTCTCTTTGCAAAACTCAATCATGTTCTGCAAAATCCAAAACAAAAAACAATTTCCATCCCTCCCCCTTCCCTTCCCCCCTTCCCTTCCCCCTTCCCTTTCCCCCCTTTCCTTTCCCCCCCCCCCCCCCTTTCCTTTCCCCCCTTCCCTTCCCCCCTTCCCTTTCCCCCCTTCCCTTTCCCCCTTCCCTTTCCCCCCTTCCCTTCCCCCCTTTTCTTCCCCCCCTTTCCTTTCCCCCTTTCCCTTCCCCCCCTTTCCTTTCCCCCTTCTCTTTCCCACCCTTCCCTTTCCCCCTTCCCTCTCCCCTCCCTCTCCCTTTCCTCCCCTTCCCTCTCCCTCCCCCCTTAACGTCAAAACCTGTTCAAATCAACATTTTAGTGGCATTTATTTGTTGTTTCACGATTTAATCTAATCAAATTATTTATTTTATTATTTAATTGTTTTTTAATGCTTTGATAAAACTGTTTTTTTTTTTCATTATTTAAATTTTAACAAATTGTTTCAAAATATTAATTAAATGAATTCCCATGTGTCTTCACTAGTTTCATGCCAATGAAATTATTCTTAGGCCGTTAAATTTGTAGGCAATCGTCGAGTTTGGAGTTTCTCAACATAATGAGATAAAAATGATATGTATAGGCGATGAAAATGGTTTTATGTTGTTGGGTTTTTAAATAAATTTTAGATTGTATGTAGATTCTCTAACCCTGTTTTCTATAGGGAACATACAAACATCAGACATAGTTTCATACATAGTTTTGGAGGGAGACCCCTATAAACATATATATTGCCAAATTATGTTACCCCGGTTACTTGCATAATAATATTTAATTTTCATCGACACAATATCATTTTAGTCTTGTTTATTTAAATAAATATTATATTAATAATATATTAATAATCCTGACTTTGAAAAAAAATAATGTGTAAGTTACATATAGACGAGAAACACACACAAAAGCATGTGAATAAAAGGGTCACATAATTGTACGAATATAGAAAAGGTTGCATTAAAAAATGAAAACTTAAGAGTTATGTCCCCTACATTATTTTTGAGTGATTTTTTTTTTTGCACAACTTTTTAGGTTATTATTTAATTATTTCTTTATTTCTTCGTCAGAATAGCTATTTTTGCACAAAAAAAAATCTTAAGCAAAATACAATATTTTGTTGCAAAGATCACGGTACAAGGAAAACGAAGACCACTTGGCTAATCATAATAAAATGTTGGATACATTGCTATTTTGGTCTGACTGAAAATCCAACAAGATAACGATATATATTATAAGAGTTGGAGTATTAAATCTTTATTCTTCTTTTTGTCTTTCAGATTTTAATACAAATAACGTCCGACGCCTACAATTAAGCGATACTGGAAATTACTCTTGTGTCGTCACAACTTTATTAAACCAGAGTTTTGTGTTGAAATCAACTTTACAACTCATCATTAAATGTAAGATTTTAAGTTTTTTGATTCTTTGGGTTTTTTCTTTTTTTTTTTTTTCTTTTTTTTTCTTTTCTTTTTTTCCTTTTTATTTCTTTTTTTCTTTTTTTTCTTTTTTTTTTCTTTTTTTTTTCTTTTCTTTTTTTTTTCTTTTTTTCCTTGTCTTTTTTTTCTTTTTTCTTTTTTTTTCTTTTTTTTTTGAACAAATCTTTTTGTCGTTAATAAAATACTTGACTTGAGTCATTCATCAATTGATGATGAAACAATTTTATCTAATTTTATCTAATGATTGTATATGTAGCCCGCCAAACCTGCATATAGTCTATCGTACTCCGCTAACTGGAGCAGTTATGCATTCCCATAGTGAAATATTCATGATCACCTGCGAAGCTATGCTGTTCTCAGAATCAGATCAGTTTGGCGATGAGCGCAACGTGAACTACTGCTACCCGTAAAGAATGAATGGATTTTTGTTCAAGGTTTACTCCTCAAGATCCGCCGTGTTCTGTCTATGTTCATGCCATATTAAGTGGGGACCCTTGAGAAGGATGTGGCTCCTCACCATACAGGGACGGTCACTGACTACGAAGAGGCTGCATTTTCTGCATCGCATAGTGCTGCAATGCATGGACCACAAATAAAATACTATTGTTCTGAAAATATAAAAAATCTCAGGCGAGAAATTATTTTCACTTTTGGCTGAATATTAATTTGTTTACACCAGAAAAGGCAATTAATTCCCTAAGATATTTTTTAATCCCTACCACAACTTGCAAGTCAATGCAACAAATGACATTCTCATAAACCTAATATGAACCCTGTAGACATGCCAATTGCGGATTTGTGGCCACATGCACACATCACTTTCTTTTTTCTTTTTTTTTTTTTGTACTAACGAGTCACCACTGATCAAGGCCCAAAGGCCACTCGAGGATAAGCGTTGATGAATTTATCAGGAGAGTGAGACACCGTGAGGATTGGTAACGATGGCTGAAACTGGGCAGAGTTTGCTTATTTAAGAGGACGGCTCAACAAGAATTTGTTAACATTGGACTTGAAAACGACCATGTTGTAGTCATCCGGGAAGCAGTTCAGTGGTATTGTTTTTTTAACTGTTGGATTATCACTTACCAAGACCGAAAGTCACCGATAAAAATTTGTTTTGTGCTTAAACTACAAAAAAATAACTTAAATGAATTTTTATTTTTATTTTTATTTTTTATTTATTTTTTAATAAAAAAAGAAGTAAAAATTTCTTTGGCTTGTACAAAATCATGAATATGTATCCCGTTTTACCAGCCCATTTAGCATAATAGTTAGTGTTTGCTAATTGGTTGGGAGACCAGGGTTCAATCCTCGGTCGAGTTCTACTAAAGATTCAAAAAATGGTACTTGATGCCTCTTGCTAAACACTCAACGGTATGAGGTGAGGATCAAGGGTAAGTGGAGTAATCCTGGGAAAGGAGTGACGCCCTCCCTTACATCTCCTGTACAGTAGCTACTGAACAGGGAGCCTTCGAGTCGCCTTCGGGTCGCTTTTGACCATGGTCGACCACTTTACTTTTTTATCCGGCTTTCAAAAACAAAATGGCCGCATTTGCTTGAAAATTAAACAAGGAAAGATAACCCCATTTTCCTAATAAAAAATATAAGTTGAAGAATTGCCTCCTGTAGATTCTTTTATTCGAAAGAAAAATCGATTGTTTCAGTGGAGTATTCTTGCATGCGTAAATGTGACGAAGATCCGATAATTGAAATCTTTTTTTTTCTTTTTTCTTCCAGCGGCACCGCAGACAAACAGGAAAAACGAAATTGTGGCGATTACCATGAACGCTGCGGCACCCATCTCCGTTGTCGTGCAGGTGTATCCACCTCCCACATTCTATTGGTCCAAGAACAACGTGCCGTTAGCATTCGAAAACGTGGTCGAAGAATTGGGTGTCAATAAATTCCGAAGCACCTTGAAAATTCAGTCAGCCACTCGAGCAGACCTCGGAGTTTACAAATGCTATGTCAACAACACGCACGGATTTCTCCTTATAAAACGGGATCTCCGAGAAAGAAGTTAGTCTTTTAACTTTTTTTTGTACCTTTTTTCATACTAATGAGTCACCACTTATCAAGGCCAAAAGCTGCTCGAGGATAAGGGTTATTGAGATGGATTGATTGTCAGTGGAATGATGAAGAATATTATGAGAAGAAATAATATAATGCACATAGAACGTTTTCCGCATTGTTCCAGGAAATACCCGAAGCTATCTACATAAAAACACAACAACGTAAAATTAACAACATCACATATGAAAACAGTGGTAACATTTTAAAATGCTTAATGTAATGCGATTTTTTTTCTGTGATGCCGTCCAGCATTGCTGAATTTAAAATCGTCAACGACTTCCTGGAACAATACGAAAAAAACGTTCTCTGCGCGTTTCTCCGCCGTTTTTTTAAACATTCTCTTCTTTCTCCAGATTTTTTGTTCATTTGCTTTTGACACCTGAGGAGGATTCGACGAAGAATCGAAAACGTTCGTGAAACCTATGGAACATTTTTTTTTTGATTTTGATACAAAAAAGACCATCAGAAATTTTTTTTTTTTTAAATTAAAAAAAGTATAATTAAACAGATGAATTCCGTTATTTTTAACAATGTTTGCATAAATGAGAAAATAACACCTGATATTATCCTGTATCTCTACCAAGCCACCATCCGCCCACGCATGGAGTATTGTTGCCACATCTAGGCTGGGGCATCATCCACTAGTCTCTCTCTCTCTCTTAGACAAGGTCCCAAAAAGAGTTGTCAACTTGATAGGTCCCTCACTATACACCAAGCTCCAGCCCCTGTCACATCGCTGCAATGTTGTTTCCTTGTGCCTTGATGAGCTTGCTGCTCTGGTGCCCCCACGACGTAAATTCACTAGACCAACCCGACAATCTGCCAAATCCCATCCATTCACTGTGGAGGTCCCCAGATGCCGAAGAGCTTTCTACTCCAAAAGCTTCTTTCCTCGTGCTGCTGGACTCTGGAATTCCCTCCCTGCTCCCTGTTTTCCTGACGGTACTGACATGCAGAAATTTAAAACTAATGTAAACAGACATCTCGCTGCGCAGATTCCAATTTAGGTTGCCTCCACCCCCACCCCCCACCCCCCCCCCCCCCACCCCCCAAAAAAAACAAAAAAAACTTTCACTCTTTTTCTCAGTAGGCCCTTACGTCTAGAGTGGCGTTCTGCCTTGTTTAGGGTGAATTATGTTAAAAAAAAAAAAAAAATTTTTTTTCATTTAAAATGCTGCCTAAATACACACTATATATATATATATATATATATATATATATATATATAATTTTATAGGAAGAATTGTAATAATTAACATCTCCATTTTCAGTTATTCATGTAACAAAAATGATGGAACAATATTGATTAATTTTGTACTCATCATTACAACTGTCATATAATATTGTGTTTTGTTGTATGAAAACTTTGTCAAATTTCACAGTTGGGGCTTATGTCAATATCAAACTTAGTAATGAAATATGTGTTTTTGTTTTTACTAGGTGTTCCTGACCGTCCATTGAACCTTTCAAGTGTGGATGCCACCTGGGAGTCTGTGCATCTGTCTTGGGTTGCTGGCTTCAATGGCGGGGAGACACAGACCTTCAACGTCTTTTATGACAACGATAACAAAAACGTTGAAGTTCCTGTTGGAAAAGATGGCCATATTTATTACAATGTTACAAGTAAGTGGCTTTCTATGAACTGGGGCTTTTTCTTTTTAATCTAGACCAGGGGCGGGCAACCTCCGGCCCGCGGGCCACACTCGTCATGCGAAGGCTTAGCATCCGGCCCGCCACCCTGCTAGGCTTTATTATTGCAATCCGGCCCACGGACCTCCCAGTAAAACTCATATCATTTTGTGACATAGACGTAAAAGTAGGTTTCAATTAAGATTTACAGTGGGATAAAAATGTATGAATATCAGCGAGCGATGATGCATGTATATTTCATTTTTCTTTAACTATTAATTTCAAATCCTTGGCCTGAGATAAAAATAGAAAAAGAGAAAGAGAGAGGCAAAGAGGAAACAGAACTTATGTGAGGTGTGTCAAAACGAATGCTGGATCAACTTGCTACTTTCCCCATAATTATTTTTTATGATTCCAAAATGGCTCTTTGTCGGCGCCTTTTATAATATCACATACAGAAGTCTCTTGAGAAAAAATATCAGATTTGTAGAGTGTTCAATGCAATTTTTGTACAATTTATTCATGTAAACAAAATATAGTAATTCTGAGATTTCGTTTTTCACTCCGGCCCGCGATCTCCTTCCAAAAGTCTCATCTGACTCTCACTCTGAAAAGGTTGCCCGCCCCTGATCTAAACATTCGAAAAGAGAAATGGCATTTGTCGAAATGCCTGGTCCCCCACCCAAAAAAATCACGTAATTAGTTACAGAATTAATTTCTTCAATTTTATATAATTGTTTTCTGGTCTTTTTTTTTTTTGTATTGAATATTTGAACATTTATAATAAAAGTATATTCATTTAAAAATTTATTTCAATTTATTTGCCTCTACATAAAGGCAAAGCTATTTGTTTTTTTTTTTTTATATGACATCATAATAGACATGGCGTTGTCTCGGATGATAGCTTAGAAGATGAGCTGGAACATCCAAACCGTCTATATTTATATAATCATATATTTGCTGCAAGTCTGTTGTTCAGTAAATCAGTACCATTTGTAAGCTCTAAAAAAAATAAATCTCGGTTAATTGTTTTTACACAATATCGAGAAATCTCGATTCCTTATATATAATCGTATCACAGTCCATAGTTTTCTTCGAATATCCGGCTGGCTTGGCAGGCCAAGAGCAGACTCAAAGCGTTTCCACGAATAATGGCGATAGAAAGGCGCTCGTAAAGCCAAGACAATTCGCAATTGTCTCCGGTGTTGCATGTCATTAATAGACCAAGGCTGCCGAGGAAGTCGCGTGTGGCAGAGTCAATAACTCCACTCGTCTCCACAGCGATCGGTTGAAATACAAATCTGTCGAGAAGATTAGCATATTTTGACCGCTTATGGCTCTCTGCTGATGTTGCTGCATGTCCAGAGTTTGTTGCCGATTCTATCACTGACGAGGACGGAAAAGTGTTGACACAAGTCGCATCCCATATCAGTGACTTACCGTTTGTAAAGGGAAATACCGTCAGGCCATCAGGTCGTTTGCCATCTCCTTTGTCAAGGCTAACCGGTTCGAGGATCGACGGGAAGCCAGCGATGTCTAGTGCACGTCAAACGACGTAAATGAGAGCGCTGTGCCTCGGAAATCTGCCGGCGCTCCTTATTAAAAATAAAATTTATCGCTTCACACGTAACTTGTGTCATGTTTTCTAGAGTTATCTCCCTTATTTTTAGTTTCCGCACGATTCGGTTACCTCGAATCAATTTATATCACTGCCTGTTAATTTTCATTATCTCCCCTGGAATATATAACTACGGTTGTTCAGTGTTTTTTCTTGTTTTTTTTTTTTTTGATTTTTTGTTAAATGTAATAATCTTTTGTCGTGTAAACCTAGCGAAATTATGGAAAAGTAGTTTCCTCGAAGTATGGAGGGAGGGAGGGAGGGAGGGGGAAGGAAGGAGAGAGAGAGAAGGAAGGAAGGAGAGATAGAGAGAGAGAGAAGGAAGGAAGGAGAGAGATAGAGAGAGAGAAGGAAGGAAGGAGAGAGAGAGATAGAGAGAGAGAGAAGGAAGGAAGGAGAGATAGAGAGAGAGAAGGAAGGAAGGAGAGAGAGAGAGAGATAGAGAGAGAGAAGGAAGGAAGGAGAGATAGAGAGAGAGAAGGAAGGAAGGAAGGAGAGATAGAGAGAGAGACGGAAGGAAGGAGAGATAGAGAGAGAGACGGAAGGAAGGAGAGATAGAGAGACGGAAGGAAGGAGAGATAGAGAGAGAGACGGAAGGAAGGAGAGATAGAGAGAGAGACGGAAGGAAGGAGAGATAGATAGAGAGAGAGAGAGACGGAAGGAAGGAGAGATAGAGAGAGAGACGGAAGGAAGGAAGGAAGGAGAGAGGGGAGGAGAGAGAGAGGGAAGGAGAGAGAGAGAGAGAGAGGGGAGGAGAGAGAGAGAGGAAGGGAGGAGAGAGAGAGAGTGAAGGAAGTGTGTGTGGGGGGGGGAGAACTAGAACTATATACCAGAATTTACTATTCGTGAAAATAATCGTTTTCTTTCTTATCACCTGCCTTTCAGCATAAAAATAATTGTTTTCTTTCTTATCACCTGCCTTTCAGCATAAAAATAATCGTTTTCTTTCTTATCACCTGCCTTTCAGCATAAAAATAATTGTTTTCTTTGTTATCACCTGCCTATCAGCATAAAAATAATTGTTTTTTAATCCACAAAAAAGAAGAAAAAATTAACTTTTGATTGTACTCATTTTTTTTTTTTTTTTTTTTTTTTTTCAACAGATTTGATGCCAGACACAACTTATAATTTCTCTGTCCGAGGCAAAAACATCTTGGGATGGGGCAAACGGTCAAACTCTTTTTCAGTACACACGAATTGTAAGTAATGAATAATTACTTATTTATACATATTTTGTATGTAAATAAGTTTTATATCTACATTTTAAAATGAAATTAAACCATCACAACTTTTATTTATTTATTTATTTATTTATAACTTTTGTAAGATGGTAGGAAAAAAGTTTTTATATCTACATTTTAAAATGAAATTAAACCATCACAACTTTTATTAATTTATTTATTTATAACTTCTTTTGTAAGATGGTAGGAAAAAAGTTTTTATATCTACATTTTAAAATGAAATTAAACCATCACAACTTTTATTTATTTATTTATTTATTTATAGATAGATAACTTCTTTTGTAAGATGGTAGGAAAAATCTCAGCAGAGTGATCGATTAATTGAGAAATCAAAATTAAGAGCGTAATATTTATTTATTTTTTGGTAGATTCTCTGCACAGACGGAGTTTTCCTTTGGTGTTTATTATTTTTGACAAAGGGAAGTTTCTTTTTTCCCCGAAATATTAAATAAATGATTTTTTAATAATCATCCGGACAACACGCAAGCAGCCAACACCACACTTGCTGTTATGTAAGATTTTAAGAAAAAATAAATAGTAAGTCCCATTTCGATTTATTATTTTTGTTCCTTCCAGCTTACAACCTACCCGGCACTTTGCATTGCCCACAGCCTTTTTAAAACATACTACTGTTATTATAGCTATCATTTATAGAATAACTTTTATATTTGTAATTTATCATTAATGCAGAGTTCTTTCCCTTTGGAAACAGAACACGTTTAAGAAAATTACTTAACGATATATCGGATTTATTTCTCTTTCATTTCATATGGCTATCACGGCGGCCATATTGATTAGAGTGTTTGGATCTTGACAGACAATGGTGACTATGGTTAGAGGTTCGAATCTTGTGATGGAATAAAAATAAAAGTTTTTATTTATTTATTTATTTATTTTAAGATATTTAACCCCAAACAAGGCAGGTCGCCACTGTAGACGTAAGGGGCTACTGAGAATTAAGGTGTAGGTTTTAGATGTCGTCCTGGGTTGGGAGCTGTGCAGCGAAATGTTAAATTGCATGACTTTTCTAATTTGTTGGCCAGCCAGTGTGCTCAATTTCCTTCTCCCCCCCCGTCTCCGTTTCAGATTTGTCATTACCAACCCCTGAAAATGTCCAGTATATTGTGGCAGAAAGGAAAATACAGTTTGACGTAAAAACAGAATATGAATGTTGCGCGAGTCTGTTAATTACGAAAAGCAATGAGAACCTCACAGATTTGCGTTGTGATCCGACCGTCAAGAAATGGAAGAACAATACACTGGATTTACCAAATTCTGATGTGACAACTGTATCCGTCGGACTGTGTCTTAAACGCAGGAACAAATTATGTGGAACTTACATTAAAGCAAAGAAAGGTCAGTCAATTTTTATATTTATTTATTTTTTTATTTCATTTTAATTTTGTTTGCTTTTTTTTAAATTTTTTAAATGGGGCCCCAAGCATTTCTGATCTGCACCCACCTAGGTCTACATATAGTAACATGATCAAGTGGATGTGCGGGTAAAAACTGAAAGAAAGGATTCCATGCTTCCACGGAAACTTTGTATTGTTGTAAGTACATACGGATGCCTTACGTGTCTTAGGTGGTTAGGTTATGTACTATCGGTATCCACATGAATGAAAAAGCTGATAAAGCTGCAAAAGAGTCATTACAACTAAACCCGACAACAGAAAAAATCCCTTATACGGACTTAAAACCAAAAACTAATACATATATTCTCAAAAAGTGGCAGGAATCATGGAACTCCTGTATAGAAAATAAATTATACCAAGTGACACAGACCATCGGAATAAGTGACACCAATACAAGGATGTCGAGAAGAGAAGAGGTGACAATAACTAGACTCAGAATAGGACACACCTATGCCACCCACTCGTACTTGCTGAAAAGAGAAGAAGCACCAATGTGCATATCATGCCAAGAACCCTACACAGTGCAGTGCATCATATACTGGTAAGCTGTATAGACTTTAAACAGATCCGACTGAGACACTACCAAGAAAATAACCTGAAGGAAATCTTCAACAAAGTTGATCCGAATAAAATTTTAAATTTCTAAGAGCAACGAAGCTATAGTAACAAGATATAGTCGAAATGTTCCTCTGAAACGTTTGTAACATTCAACTTTCATACTACAACTAATGTTTCGGCATTAAATGACCCACAAGAGGTTGATATGCCGTAAAACAAACCAATCAATCAATCGGTTATGTACAGCATGCCACCTCTTTCATCAACTCCTTAACACATCTAGATATCCCGAGCACTAGGGAGTGTGGTAGACAAAGGGGGAATAATTGCTGTTTTCTGTGCTAGCTGTTGTTCTGAGTAGATGATATGTAGATATTTTCAATCCTCTTATAGTATTCATCATCATTCAACCCTAACCTCTACCAATCTTAATCACTCTTATCCTCGAGTGGTTTTTTAGCCTTGATAAGTGGTGACTCCTTAGAAAAAATAAAAAATTATTCGTCATTTACCGTCGCATGAGGTTAGGGGTCTGCAGCCTAACTGCTTCTATGTTTGAATTGACATTTTAATAATTGTTTATAGGACACATTGACCCTTGTCTCGTATCCTGACCTTCGACAATCCTTTTCCTTCCAGCGCATCCCTATTTACTTGCCTCCCCACGAGGGCAGTTAGACACAAGGTCGGTTTTTAATGTTGGTGAAAATTCAGCTCCCTGGATTGGAACAAAGATAAAAATTGCATCAGTCTAGAAGTTGGGTTTTTTTTTTCCTTCACTGACCGAGGACAGAAAAGATAAAATGTTGTATCAGAACAGATACTACATTTTGCTCCCAACCCCCCAAAAAACAGGAACGTTCCTTTCTAACATGTCAATGTAAAAAAACAAACAGATTTAGTGACAAAAAATTGATCGAATTTGTTGGAATTCATTTAAGCCCCCCTTACGGATTACCTGTCAGGCATTGCAACCCCTATTCCCTTAGGTGTCACGTGAGCCAGCCCTTAAAAACCCTTGCACACGGCTTCCTGCTCGCTTTTTCGACGACTTCGCTCAAGTCAGCAACACATCGGCTGGCATTCTCAGTGACAACAGCCTACGACGGCAGTCACAGAGAATGACCTCCCGCAGTTACCCGAACTCTATACAGATAAGTTCTCGCGAACCACATTTTCGCAACCCCCCCTCTCAAATTCACTATGCCCAACTGAATTTTGAAAACTCTGTAAATATTCTATGACTGCATCTTTCTCTTTCTTAGTAAAATTGCTGTGAAACTACATTCTGGGGTTTTGTGTTCCTTCTCTCAGGCTTTCGTCCTATATCTCTCTTTTGATGATTTATCTGCACATTGTTAGCCCATTCTCACGTGCGAGAATTTAACTTTATTTACAGGAATATTTTAATCCCAAGAAATTCAAGGTAAAAAAAATTTTGCAAAAGCAAAGTTTAAATTAAGAAATCGTCTGCTTTTTCAGTCTTTGTTTGGACTATCTAGTCTTCTCTTTTCATGTAATAGTCTTCGACCCTCCACTCTACAGTGCCCGGAAGACAACGAATAATACAGTACATCTTCTCTTCTCTTTTAATGTCTTTGGCCCTCCACTCTATAACACCCACAAGAAAAACTGACAAACGAAAAAAAACACTTTCGCTTTTATAGAGCGCCACTTGGGTGAGCGATCCATTAAAAGCATCAGTTTCTAATTGATAAATCTAAGGTTGTGATTTCAATCCCTGTGATCAGCAGTACTTTTTATTTTATATTCTTTTCAACCACAGTAAGATTTATTTTTAAACTCCATTGGTTCCAAAATTAACAAAAAGTTACCAAAATCAATCCATCCAGCCATGTGCAAATCCAGCTACCCATGTGCATACTCTGGAGAGATTCGTCACATGCTTGTGAACAGAACTCCAGACTGTGGATATTAAATAGACCTAAGACTGTTTTTATACATTGGATGATGTAAGATAATTATTTGTGAACCTCATGATTGAGTTGGTCTCCGTTTTATAAGTGATTGTGTAAAAAAAAAAGTGTATTTTGTCGAAAATATATTGGTAGTGTGTGCCACATAATGATACAATATTTTGTGGGGGAAAAGGGGGTTAAGGGTGTAACGCGCGTTTATTTTCATCTTCTCTTTCCTTTTTCTGTTGTTACATCTCGCATAAAACGAATATCTAAATCTTTCATCGCCTCCTTCTGTTTCCGCGCATTTCCACCTCACATTGGTTAAGGCGACTAACCCTAACCCTCTCTCTCTTCAACTGTCTTTCTCCCTCTCTCTCTCCCTCCCTCTCTCTCTCCCTCCCTCTCTCTCTCCCTCCCTCTCCCTCTCCCCCTCCCTCTCTCTCTCTGTCTTTCTCCCTCTCTCTCTCTCTCCAACTCTGTCTTTCTCCCTCTCTCTCTCTCTCTCTCTCCCTCCAACTCTGTCTTTCTCTCTCTCCCCCTCTCTCTCTCCCTCTCTCTCTCTCTCCCTCCAACTCTGTCTTTCTCTCTCTCTCTCTCTCTCTCCAACTCTGTCTTTCTCCCTCTCTCTCCAACTCTGTCTTTCTCCCTCTCTCTCCAACTCTGTCTTTCTCCCTCTCTCTCCAACTCTGTCTTTCTCCCTCTCTCTCCAACTCTGTCTTTCTCCCTCTCTCTCCAACTCTGTCTTTCTCCCTCTCTCTCTCCAACTCTGTCTTTCTCCCTCTCTCTCTCCAATTCTTTCTCCCTCTCTCTCTCCAACTCTGTCTTTCTCTCTCTCTCTCTCTCTCTCTCCCTCTCTCTCTCTCCCTCCCTCTCTCTCTCTCTCTCTCCAACTCTGTCTTTCTCCCTCTCTCTCTCCAACTCTGTCTTTCTCCCTCTCTCTCTCCAACTCTGTCTTTCTCCCTCTCTCTCTCCAACTCTGTCTTTCTTACTCCCTCTCTCCAACTCTGTCTTTCTCCCTCTCTCTCTCCAACTCTGTCTTTCTCCCTCTCTCTCTCCAACTCTGTCTTTCTCCCTCTCTCTCTCCAACTCTGTCTTTCTCCCTCTCTCTCTCCAACTCTGTCTTTCTCCCTCTCTCTCTCCAACTCTGTCTTTCTCCCTCTCTCTCTCTCTCTCCCTCTCTCTCTCTCTCTCCAACTCTGTCTTTCTCCCTCTCTCTCTCCAACTCTGTCTTTCTCCCTCTCTCTCTCCAACTCTGTCTTTCTCCCTCTCTCTCTCTCTCTCTCCCTCTCTCTCTCTCTCTCCAACTCTGTCTTTCTCCCTCTCTCTCTCCAAGTCTGTCTTTCTCTCTCTCTCTCTCTCTCTCTCTCTCTCTCTCTCTCTCTCTCTCTCTCTATTTTCCTCATTTATTTGGGCTTTTCTTTTTGGCAATTTGCACTTTTTCTGCAAACCCACCAACTAAAATATTCTTATCTTAACCTTGGAAGGCTACCACCCCTCACCCATCCTTTCTCTTAGGTTTGCTTACCCACCCCCCACCCCCACCATTAACCGCCCCCTCTTTCATTCTACTCCTACTCATAACAAGTGGTGTGTCCCCTTAGACTGGCCAAACCCAAATCCATCCTTTTAACCTATTAGTACTAAGAAGTGCTGAAACTCACACACTCACACAATCACACACTCACACAATCACCCACTCACACACACCTTGAGGCTTTTTCTGCCGCAATTTGGGAAGCAAACCTTTTCTTCTCCGACTACTACAACTACTACTGCTATTAACTTTAGTAATTCCCTAATACCACCACTACTATTATTACTACTACTGAGAGAGAGAGAGAGAGAGAGGGAGGAGAGAGAGAGTGAACGAATACAGGATTGTATTTCGCCTTCGTTGGTTCTTCTTTTTCTTCCTCTTTTTTTTGCCAGAAGAGTGAAAAGAAAAAAGATCCCCCACCCCGGACTTCGTTTTAGTTTGTCTCACCAAAAAAGTAAAACAACATTTCCTGAAGTCAAAAATTCTTGGAGGAAATTAAGTTCCAAACTTTATTTTGTCTTTTGAGAAGTTGGAAAGAATCGATTCTTAGAGGAACTTAGGAATTTAAGTGGTAAGTTTTCTTTGGTTATTTGCAAGTACACACACACATTTTTATATATATATAACAATGTCATTATTTCATCATGTACATTATAGTCGCAAGAGCATAATATATATTTTTATTTATAATACAATTATGTTGAATATCTTGGTGTTACCTGGCATTTTGGCTAGGAAGTAAGTGTAGTATCTGTTCCGATGGATACTGCACCCTATAGACCGGTGTCGTCTTGTCCTTCGGGCTTGATTCCACCAGTCTGATATACTGTCCTGTGCAGTTCTAGGAGGTCCACCCTCCCAGGCTTTGCCTCCCCTCTTTGGGGAGGAGTAAGTTTATTGCTTACTGCCTGAGGCGCCCCTACCGGGGAATGTAGACAGGGCTTCCCAGGTAATTTTTAATGGCCAGAGTGCTCACTTCTCGGGCGCTGGCTTTTTAAGCCCCACTTTCCCGACCCGACCTTGGATCACATCTTACCTTGTGGGAGTAAGATAAAACTGGCCTTGTGCCTAACCTCCCGGAGAGGAGGTAAATAAATCTTGGTGTTAAAATAAATCGGTTATTAGTTTCCATTTTATATAACAAAAAAACAATAGATAATTAAAATTATCTCATAATAAAAAATAGAAATGAAAATAAAATTGACTCAGTCTAGAAAGATTTCTCCTTCACTGTGACGTGTAGTCTAAGAACAGATACTACACTTTGCTCCTGGCCAAAAGGTGAGTTGCTCTATTTAGAAAAAAAAATTCATTTTATAAAACATTTCTACTTATATACATATATAGATAGAGAGTTTGAATTACCTATTAGATACCATCCTCGAGTGTCTTCGGTCTCTCTGTACAAGGGTTTGTCAGGACAACCTCACAAGTAAACCCTGACCAAATATTCAAAATGGCATAGTATCCGCAGCACAAATAAGATCCCTTCAGCACGGCTATACACTTGCTCATACGAGGAATAATGCATCTTCTCCTAGTGATGTTACCTCAAGTAACACCACGTAGCTGGATACTCCACCAGACAAGATGAATTCTTGTCCTGGAATCCGGTAAGACCAAGAGACCACAAGAAAGAAATATTAAAACATAGTAAACTGGTCAATTGGGGAGAGGAAAATTAATGTTCTTAACTTCTTTACTAACTCAACGTTTGACAGGTAAAAGAGAACTTTAATGGAATACTCGAATATCTATGTATCTCAAGGAAGGAGCCCCCTTGATTTCTGAGAACTTCTACTGAAGTAAAATGAAACAAAAAATAATATATATATATATAACTTTTGTAATATAGCAGGAAAAATCCCAGCAGAGTGCCCGATTAATTGAAAATTAAAGTTAAAAATTAAAAATTAAGAGCGTAATATTTATTTATTTTTGGTACAGAAAAATTAGTACAACATTCGTACCGTCGGTTTCAAGCACAGAAGGACTTAGCCATCCGGCTCTCTTCAGCTTCATGACAACAGAAGCTGAAGAGAGCCGGATGGCTAAGTCCTTCTGTGCTTGAAACCGACGGTACGAATGTTGTAGTAATTTTTCTGTACCAAAATAAAAATATATATATATATATATATATATATATATATGAGAGAGAGAAAGAAGGATGTTGTAGTTTGCTTGAAGCATTGTGTAGTATTTAAGATGTTAAATTTTGAAGACGATCCCAATAAAAACTGTTTTTTTTAATACTATAAGTGCATTGTCAGCGCCTTCAAAAATTCAACTTCTTATATATATATATATATATATATATATATATATATATGTAAGTAGAAATATATATATAAATATAAGTAGAAATGTTTTCTAAATGGAGCAACTCGCGTTTTGGCCAGGAGCAAAGTGTAGTATCTGTTCTTAGACTACACTTCACTTTTTCTATCGTCGGTCAGTGAAGGAGAACTCCTTCTAGACTGAGGCAATTTAATTTTTTGTCCCAACCTATAATGTCCCTTTTTGGGTGGCTGTATTTTTCTCACCTTAAAAACCGGCCTTGTGTCTAACACTGCCCTGCCCTCGTGGAGAGGCAAGCAAACAGAGACTCGTATGGTAATCGCTAAAACCGATTCTACAAATAAAAGTGTACGTCGATAAATGCTTAAATAGAAACGATTTACAACTTAAATGAATGTTTTGTATTCTTACCTGAACACGTTTCGACCTATATAGCCTTCTTCAGTGATTCTATATGGAACAGAAAGAATTTGTGTGTCTTTTGTGAGCCGTGGGGTTATTTAACTTTTTTTGGTCGACATTTTAATTTCTATAATTGTTTTTTTTTTATGTGTGTGTACAGTAAAAGTAAGGGACAAAAAAAAGGGAAAAAAGGTAACTTTTAGGTTTTTGGGGTTTTTATTTATGTGTATAGAGTAAAAGTAAGGACCAAAAAAAAAGGAAAAAAAAGTAACTTTTAGAGATTTTTCTTTTCAAATATATTAATTTATATCCTACTTTTATTTTCTTTCTATATCTACCTGAACACGTTTCGACCTATATAGCCTTCTTCAGTGATTCTATATGGAACAAAAAAAATTTGTGTGTATTTTGTGAGCTGTGGGGTTATTTAACTTTGTTTGGTCGACATTTTAATTTCTATAATTGTTTTGTTTTTTTGTTTTTTTTATGTGTGTGTACAGTAAAAGTAGGGACAAAAAAAATGAAAAATGGTAACTTTTTTTTCTTTTTTTTTCTGTGTGTGTGTACAGTAAAATTAGGGACAAAAAAATGAAAAAAGGTAACTTTTAGGGATTTTTTTTTTATGTGTACAGTAAAAGTAGGGACAAAAAAGGAAAAAAAAGTAACTTTTAGAGATTTTTTTTTTATGTGTACAGTAAAAGTAGGGACAAAAAAGGAAAAAAAAGTAACTTTTAGGGATTTTTTTTTTATGTGTACAGTAAAAGTAGGGACAAAAAAGGAAAAAAAAGTAACTTTTAGAGATTTTTTTTTTTCAAATATATTAATTTATATCCTACTTTTATTTTCTTTGTATATATTATTCTATGTGAGGTTTTGCTGCTTGCCAGACAGTCGTCATTCTAGATGAGCTCCTAAAAATAGACATCCGAGGAGGCAGAGTATTATAATGGCAACATTTTGGCGCCGGTGACAAAACTAACATTCGGAATCGGAAGACATAGTTATATTCCTTGGCCTTCGATCTAAGATCAAAGAAACACATTGCGGAATATTTTAAGTCGGATTCCTCAACCTAGAGTAAATGTGGTATTGTGGTGTCTGCAATGATTCTAGATAAGAGTAGAATAGTCAGAGGATAACTAACGACCCCCATTCTTCTCACACTTTTGATGGCCTTGTGCCCAATTTTGTATCTTTTTTATAGCAAATAATTCAAAATGTAGTATCTGTTCTGTCTTCGCTCGGAGGAGGAGACATCTTTCTTGACTGAGGCAATTTTTATTTTTGGTCCATCCAGAATGCTCCTGTTTGGGGACGTAATTTCCCCCACATAAAAAACGACCTTATGACTAACTTTGCCCTCGTGAGGAGATAAATAAATGAGGACGTTTTTTTTTATAATTACATTCGACTAATAATACCCTTTACCTCTTGTGTCTTTTGATCCCAATATACCAGGGAGTCCCGAGTATCCGATTCTATTTTTCACTCATTTTCGAACTAAATTAGGCAAATCTCGGGTTTATGTGTCACCATCGTGACTTCTTGTTGTTTAACGTTTTTTTTAGGTTTTTTTCACCCTAATTTTCTCCTTCTTTTTTATAGTAAAACATTATTTATTTAAAATAAAATATAAAAAATCATAACATAAAAAATATAAAAAAATCATGAAATATAAAAAACTCATGAAATATAAAAAATCATAAAAACTATATATGTTACATATTTCTCCTTTTTTTATAGTAAAAATTAGTTATTTAAAAACTTCGTTACATATTTCAGAAACGTACCATGGTTTCATTGACATGGATTGACCCTTTTACCGTTTAAAAAGGTCGTTAGAGTCCGTTTAAATCATCAGCGACTCACAAAAAAAGAAAGCGGTAAAAAGGCCAATCCATGTCAATGAACCATGGTACGTCTTTGAAATATGTAACATAGTTTTTAAATAAATAATTTTTACCATAAAAAAGGAGAAATATGTAACATAGTTTTTATGATTTTTTATATTTTTTATATTTTATGATTTTTTATATTTTTATTATGATTTTTTATATTTTATTTTAACATAGTTATTATAATTGAAATATCTAAAATATAGTTATTATAACTGAAATATCTAACACATAGTTTTTAAATAAATAATTATATATAAGCTTAGGAAAGTGAGACAATCGAAATAATAGTAAGCAAAAAAACAACGAACGCTACAATCACCAATAAAAATAATTACATAAAAATACATTAAATATTTAGGTGATAAAAATCGTACATATTTCTAGATGGAAACGCTGGACTATAGACATCAATATCGAAGGTTCGATCTCTGTGTAAGTTAGCCATTCTGATGACGGCTGTGAGCCAGAAACACGTGTCCATGGATTACTTTTATGTACGTATAAAATAAATAAAAATATATATTAATGGAAAAAATACGTCCTATGAAGTTAAGGGCGACTAATAATGCAATGTTCTGCATCTTAATCACTTAGGAAGTGAGAAAATCGAAATAATAGTAAGCAAATAAACAACGAACGCTACAATCACCAATAAAAATACATTATATATATATATATATATATATATATATATATATATATATATATATAATAAGTGTACTGATCTTAACACTGTACTGTAGTTTCACGGTATTAGCGATCATCAGTAGTGTACTTGAATGATCGGTTATGACTGCAGTAAAATGTCAAACTAAGTTCAATTTCTAATCATTTATTATTGATCTAACTCCATCTGAAAAGATTCTGAGCCAGTTTTGTCTAATATCTTTTGTCTTCATTTGTTACTGTTCCAATTTTGATAAATAGTTTGTTTTTTTTAGTTATCCACAGACACATGTTTCATCGTGTATACACACACAACACATATATATGTCAAACAACACGTGCCCACAAAAATTCGCAATGGAAATTATTTACCAACTGATGATTTAAATAATACTTATGGCTCGTCGATAGGTCAACATCTCATAAATAATCGCACCTGTGCCTCTAAATTCAGTGTCGACTTATTCTCCATTCTTAGTAAGTCGCACTCCCCTTATCATCTCAAGATCTTAGAAACAATTTATATTAAGTCCTTGAGACCTTCTCTTTGCAAACAAAGAGAAGATCTCCTCGGGCTTAATGTTGTTTCTATTTGACTGAACTTTTTTCTTTTTTTTTTTTAATTTTTTTTTTTTTTTACCCCTTTCCCTCGCTATAATTCTCATAGCATCTTTTTATATTTTTTATACATTACCTCGATATTTGGCTCTGTTGAGCGAGGTACGAAACCGGTCAGCTGCCCTTTCATCTTTTTAATTTCTTAAATTCATTATGAATAATAAATATTGTCTCTTCAATGCTATTTTAAAGTTTTGTACGACAAAGAAAATATTTAAATATATATATATATATATATATATATATATATATATATGTACACACACAAATTTACTAATGCTAAGAAAACTGTGCTAATGTGGGAGCAACATTCACGCTTAATATAAAGAATTTGTGTTTAGTTTTTTGCCTATTTCTGTCTTGGAGAATAAATACTTGCAGATGTGGTCATAAAATTCTTCAAAACATGGTTTTAGTTTTCAAAAGTTTTTGCGTACATATTTTATCTATTTTTACACTTAAAGAAATCTATCCCGAGTCTAATATCGTATCTGTTCTAAACATGTCGAAAAAAATAACACTGACTATCTTTGATGATAGATATGTTTTCTAAATGCAACCAAAACACTTTCTTTGTTATTTTAGATTGAAACCACATGTGTTTACTTACGAATTATATTTTGCATACATTTTTTTAGTATTTTTTTTTTTTTTTTGCTATGTTTTTATAATATTTAGTGATAGAAGAAAAATTTGAACCGTTGGGTCAGCCATTGAGTTCTGGTTAAATGTTTGAATCAGGAAAAAGAGAGTATGTTGCAAAGTCAGTTAAATATTTAAAAAAAAAAAAAAAGAAATCAAAAGACAAAATTAAAAATACGTTGCTATATCTCATTCTCTTTCTATCCTCAACTATGGATTAAATAATATTACTACTTGTGGTAGTACTTCCGGCACTCTTGTATAAGCAGTAACCGATCTGAGGGAGATAACTCTATTTTTCTTAGCAGCCCCCCCCCCCGCTATTCCGAATTCGCTTATACTTTGGCAAATGAGATAACTTTGTTTATTAATAAAAAAAAAAAACATGTTACGATTTTGAAACGCGTTAAAAACCCTAAACCCTAACCCTAAACCCTAACGCAGCATGAAAGAAAATAACTTTTATGCCACAAAGTTCATAAACTTTATAACAATTAATTAAAAACATGTTACGGGTTTTAAATGCGTTCAAAATAACTTTTTAAGCACTTTTATTTACATGCCACAAATTGTATACACTTTATATAAACATAAAAAGAAAAGTTATCTCCCTTGCCAAAGTATAAGCGAATTCGGAATAGCGGCGGCTAAGAAAAATAGTTATCTCCCTCAGATCGGTTACTGCTTATACAAGAGCGCCGTACTTCCTTTTGTTTATAATGGACTACTCCAATCTTTTTATTCTTTTCTTTTGTGTATAACCTTTGACTGTTAATAAACACAAAGAGAGACAGACAGACAGACACAGAAAGTGATGGATACCATATACAATTAGAGTTGGCAAGGTTAGGGGTCAAAAACATGGAGTGAGAGAGGGTGAGAGTGATAGATAGAACTAGAAGCTAAATAAGAGATGGGTCACTTGGTGAGTTAATTGCAAATGGCGAGCAATTAGGATAATAAATATAAGTCTTTATACAAACATAACGCAATCCCAAAATTGAGGAATATTTTAGCATGTATTTTGTGTGATTAAAATATATATAAAAAAAAACAAGGGAAACAAACTTTGATTGACTCAGTTTTAGTATAATAGATTTAAGCTCCTATCTATATCTACTAATCTCATGTATTGAATATACCCATTTTATTTTATTTGTCATTTTAATCGCAAATCAACTCTGAATGGACGAATAATTCTGACCTGGACAAAGTATTTTCTGGAAGGAATTAAATCGAATTTCATTTTATTGTTTTTAACAACATGCTGCAACGATCCACCAAAAAAAAAACTGCTGAACTAGAATCAAATATTGATTCTATAGGAAAAAAAATTATCAATCACAAAGATCGAGAAAAAGAGACTGACTTTACTTTATATATATATATATAAAGGAGATTGTAGTTTGCTTGAAGCATTGCTGGTAAATATAAGTGCAGATTAGTCGTCCGAGGCTGTAGCAATGCAGTGTAGTTACCGTAAGGTGGAAAAGTGAAAAGAAATAAACGAAGAGAGAAAGTGAAACTCAAAACGATTTATTAGTAATTTCACAAAACTGATTAAATACCAAAATAGTAAATACTGTCTGGTAAGTAACAGTTCGGCAAAGGGTAATCTTAAATTTTCGAAAGAAAAACTTTCATTTTCAGAAGACCACAATAAAAGACCGAGTGGGTCGAAAAAACGGGAAAAACCGGTGTCAAAACATCGAAATACGGCAGCAGACAATTGGAAGTAGGAACGCAGAAAATGTCAAGATGCTATTTAGCAATTATACAACTAAAGTTAAAATATTATAAACATTTGCTTATTAATATACTAATTATTATAATTTTATTATATTTTATTTTATATGATTCATTAATTAATTTTTTATTTCTCTCTTTTTCTTTATTCAATTCAAATTTAAATTTACGTGTGGGCTGTTATTATTGTAATATGCGTCATCAAAGGGGGATAACTTATGGAAAAAATATATTTAGAAATGAGATTTTAAATTTGAGAAGGAATTTGAATTGTGGAATGGATCAATGCCAAGGAGGTAGGAAGGAACCGTTGGAACAGGGGAAGGTGTGGGGGGGGAGGAATAAGAAGAGACGTTGGGGAAGGAAGGGGGGGAATAGGGATAATAAAAAAACAAAAAACAAAAAAAACAAATAAAAACAAAATAAAAAAATAATAAAAAATTTAAAAAATATACATACACACATATACATACATAAAGTGTAAATATCTAAATACATATTTATTTATTCATTCATTCACTCACCTATTTTTTTTTTTCTTAAAGTTAATTTAAGAGTATTCCAAGGGTATAATACTCCTAGAACTAAATTTATATAAATTTATTCTATTTATTGATTTATAGATTTATTTATTTTACATTTATTTTTTTTTCTTTAATTTTCCTTTGTTATTATGATCTATTCATATATTTAATTTATTCTTTTATTATTATAATTTCTTTTTTCATTTTTTTTTATTCATTTCAATTTCAATTTTTATCTTTTTTACTTTAATTTCTTTTATTATTATTTTATTTTATTGAGCAT
>OY744543.1:66845467-66852967 GCA_963556195.1 Sepiola atlantica | reverse complement strand
CCAGCGTTCTTAAGTTAGTAACCTTCAGATTTCTAACTATGTATTTAGTATTCGTATCTAATAGTAAAAACACTGTGTTACGATATAAACAATAAAGATATGAAAGCATACGTTGCATTTTGCAAACAAAATAGGATTCAGTTCATGATCTTTAGAAGATCTTGAGGCTTGAATAGAAGTCTTTGTTCCAAAAAGAAAAAAAGAAACAAAATATTTATGGCTTTGTCTTCCCGGCCTTTTATTCAGGCTTTCACACAAAACTAAAACGGGAAAAGATGAATTGAAAAGGAAAAAGAAAAATCTATCAGGATAAAAGAACTTCATTTTCCCACCTAAGAAAATTTATGTCTAGCAAAAAAAACATCTTTTTATGAAATGGCGTCTCCTGTCACAGCACATCTTTATTGCTACTTAGGTTTTATGGTAACTGACTCGGTTTCTTTTTTAATAAATATGTAAAGCAAAGGTAAAAAATGCAAACACTCTACTCATGATTTGAGCCATCCACTAGACACTCTACTCATGATTTGAGCCAGCCACTAGACACTCTACTCATGATTTGAGCCAGCCACTAGACACTCTACTCATGATTTGAGCCAGCTACTAGACACTCTACTCATGATTTGAGCCAGCCACTAGACACTCTACTCATGATTTGAGCCAGCCACTAGGCACTCTACTCATGATTTGAGCCAGCCACTAGGCACTCTACTCATGATTTGAGCCAGCCACTAGGCACTCTACTCATGATTTGAGCCAGCCACTAGGCACTCTACTCATGATTTGAGCCAGCCACTAGGCACTCTACTCATGATTTGAGCCAGCCACTAGGCACTCTACTAATGATTCAAGTATGGTACAAAATCTTTCAAAAAAGAATACGAACCTGATACAAAACTCTGAACACAGGATTTATCTCCGATGCAAAAACACTATCAAGGCAACATTTTAACTCAATGAGAGCAAGAACAAGTTGGCAACTTACGCTGTCAAAAACCAATACTCAAATGTTTTTAATTTAATTCAATGTTGATCCAACTGCCATGTTAACAAGCATTCTTTAAAATTAGGAGAAATTTCTTGGTTTAAAATTTCAATAATAAAAAATAAAAAATAGTTTTTAAATATGAGAATGCTGAGAAACAGAAGAAAAAATTCATTTTAGAAAATAATTATGGAAATTTTTTTTTTCACAGCAAATATGATTCAAGGGCGGGGAAAAAATTTTGAAAACTGCTGATCTTGGATTCTGTAGACATTTTTTAAAATATTTCAACGCAGACAGTTTTTAGCAGCAGCCAAATTATTGTAAGTTGGGTTGCAATCCTGTCTGGGTTCCAAGAAGCTGATTTGATTTCTTTCTGCCCTTTCATGGTTTTCTATTGGTCACAAGATATTGAATAATATAGTTCATTAATATGTACCCTTTCCATCCCTCCCCCCCCCCCCGCCTCCGTAGTAAAATCTCTTTCTTTCAGGCTGCTTGCTTGCTCATCCAACCTGAACAAGGAGACATGTGTGATTTTTTTTTTTTTTACTTCACTCCCTCCACCCCTGGTTATGACACGGTTTGAGCTTCTTTTGTCTAGAGAAAAACTAGGTTGGGTAGTGCAGTGGAGTCCCTTTAAAGACTAGATTATGAGTAAGAACGTTGTTCTTCAGCAGGGTAGGTGAGCCTGCTATGTCTCTGTTACGTCTAGGATTTGTGATAACCCAGTATTTTTGCAATCTTTGACCCATTTAATTCGATTTAAAGCAAATCCTATGGCCCATTTTTTAGTATTGTATGTATGTGTGTATATATATATATATATATATATAATGTATATATATATATACTAGTGTGCACTCTGTCAAAAGTGACAGGAAAAAATTATGCTCCGTCAGTGTTTGCATTAATATTCATATAGATTCATAGAATTACGTCAGTAATTTGATTTTTTTCATATGTAAATTATCGTTTCTGATGATCTAAAGAAAAACATTATGCAACGTTTGCTTTTTTTATTATTATTTTTAATTCATTTCAATCAGAAGGGTTGTCTGACTTGCTATTTGCTTTTTTGCTTCCCCTCACGACTTTAAATGATTTCATTCCGAGGGCTAGAAAAAGGCACGTTTTTACTTGCTAACCTTTGTGTGACAAGATTGATTTATATTTATTTATATACAAATAAATACACATTGGACTTTATTGGAGTGTAGGATATATATATATATCTCCAACTACACTGTTGACATAATTTCACTACCCATTGTTTCTAAGCTTTTAATTAATACTAAAACCCTGATAATCTTGACTGCTTTTTAATTTGCACATTGAATGTATTGGATGGTGAGAGGAAGAGTAAATGAGATGAGAACTGATGGGAAGAGAGAGGAGGAGGAGGAGGATTAGCAGCAGCAGTAGCGTTAGAGGATGATGATAATGAATGACAAACAATTGGTCCGTCCATAAACGGTCATCTGTCTGTTCAGTCTCCATGGCAACAAGGGTTTTGATTGAATGACGTACATATAGTTTTATTCAGCAGCAGTGTTTAAGATGGTAAAACAGTGTATTCATTTTTTGTTGTAACTGATGTTGTCTAAGTTTATTTGTGAAATCTCACTAATTTCTGTTAAATTTAAAGCATATAGAAACTTTCTTTAACTTTTAAAATATCTATTTACCTTCACAATCGGTTAAGGGGACATTACGCGTATGCATTAATGAACAATGTACCAACGTTGACCCAATGGGTCACCTAGTAAAAGTAAAAACTGTCAATTAAGCTTCATACATACCCCGATATACTCTAAAAAAAAAAAATGATATTCCGAAACTACAGATTAAAAAATAATTTGATAAAGAGGTCTTACCTCGAAATATATTATGGAACACGATCACACAAATTAGATCACTGCATAGAAGTGGTGACTAAACAAGATTTACTATTAAAAGAATTTTAAAAAAATTTTTTTTTAAATCATTTTGTTTTGTCTTCCCTCCTCATCCTTTTCGACACCGACATGTTTCCATTTCTTGCATTGTGATAGCCTTCTAAGATTCTATATTACAATTTAGTTTTCATTATCATCATCGTTATCATCCATTTTATCGTCTTTTCCCCCTTGGTGAGCGGTCTGACGTTTTCTGCCACGTTTGCTGGTCTTGAGGATTGTTTCCGTTCAAATTCCATTGTCTAAGACCCTTGTTATTGATTTGCATCCAAGTTCTTGGATCGTCCTGCTTTCCTCCGACCCTCCACCGCCAGGTCTCTGCATTTTCTTATCCAAGAATCACTCCTCGCAACATGGCCAAACTGATCGTCAGGAGCTGATCAAGCTTTGAGATATTCAGCCACACCGACAAGGTAACTGAGTTTATATACAGAGAGAGAGAGTATTGAGAGTTGATATATCCGGAGAGAGGCTTGCGAGTCGATATCCGGAGAGAGGCTTGCGAGTCGATATCCGGAGAGAGGCTTGCGAGTCGATATCCGGAGAGAGGCTCGCGAGTCGATATCCGGAGAGAGGCTCGCGAGTCGATATCCGGAGAGAGGCTTGCGAGTCGATATCCGGAGAGAGGCTCGCGAGTCGATATCCGGAGAGAGGCTCGCGAGTCGATATCCGGAGAGAGGCTCGCGAGTCGATATCCGGAGAGAGGCTCGCGAGTCGATATCCGGAGAGAGGCTCGCGAGTCGATATACAAATAAAAAATGAGAATTATTTTCTAATGTTTTCTTTTCTGGTTCCTCATACGTTTTTTTTGTGTCGTTTGTATATTTTAAAAATCTTTTTGCTGGATTTTGGGAAAACACATTTACAGTGAAACTGACTAAAATCATGTCTCTTTTTGGAAGAGACCTATACAATGCCAATCGGATTTTAACTCTGTATCACCGATTCTGTACAATGGTATCTTGGTATCTATGAGTAGGCCAATCATGCATCCCAAAGATACAATAACCAGATAAGTTTTCATTCAGATTAGACATTTAAAAAGTAAACTGTGATCCTGACAGATTACATATTGACTTATGTAATAAGTTTATTATAAGGATAACATCTAATAGAATATATATAAAAGATAAATGGAAAAAACGCAAAATATAAGACAAAATCACATCAATAGACTGATATCGCGTTTTTTTTTATAATAGAAACTTTCTCAATGTGAACATGTGATCAAAGTAAACGTATTGATAAGTGTTAATAGGTTCATTTTGATAAAGTTTCTGTTATTAAAAGAAACAAATGTTAGTCTACTGATTGCTTTTGTGCGTGTGTGATTTTGTCTTTTTTATATTTTGCAGTCTCTCCATTTTCTATTTATTTTTGTACATCTGTATTGCCTTATGTAGGAGGCAACACAAGCAAAGAGCCGTTTAACTTTGTTCTTTGAAATAATAAACTTGAACAACCATTTATACGCTGACTAGCAAACTTTTTTGGACCATTGGAGAAATAAAAAAAATAAAAAATGGAGCCAGGTACAAAAATAGGATCAAGTAAACATGTCAAAATATCCGATGCTGCAGATTATTTCCCCGGTTGCCAAATGTGAAGCATTTCAAGCCCAAGAAAGAGATGCAATGGTTACAGCATTTTCTTTCTGCCTTTTTTTTTTGGCTTTCTTAATATTGTTTTGGATTTTGTTTTATTAATTCTCTTGCAAGACAGAAGTTTTGCTTCATTCGTTGGTTTATATAAAACAAGGCAGCCATGTCTAAAACGACGCCTTGTCTTAGAAAAGGGCTTATGTCGTATCTTTGCTCCTTCAAGTAACTCATCTTGACTTATGAGCCGAGTGTAAAGCTTTGAACGTTCACCGATCAGACTTACATTATTTCCCTCCCTTCGCGCCGCCATTTTTTATTGCTTTTATTGACACACCAGATGCTGTATGACATTTGTTGGATATATATTTTTTTTTTCTTCTTGCTTGTTTTGGGGTTGACGAGCAGCGGAGGGGGTGGGGGTGTACGACCCTCTAAGCTGGCAAATATGGCTACTCAGCTTCAGGCTTCTTTTCCATTCTTTATGTTCTTTGTTTTCTTTCCTGGTTTTTCGGTTTTTCATTTCTTTCCCTTTCGTTTTACGTTTCTTTTCTTTATCTTTCATTTTTTCTTCTTTTTTTTTTGCATCCTTTCTTTACCCTTTTTTTTTGGGGGGGGGGTCCATTATTCCTATTCCTACCTTTCTCTCCCTCTCTTTCTTTGTCTTTTTCTCTCTTTCTCGCTTTGTCATTTTTTCTCTCTCTCTCTCTTTGTCATTTTTCTCTCTCTCTCTCTCTCTCTCTTTGTCATTTTTTCTCTCTCTCTCTCTCTGTCATTTTTTCTCTCTCTCTCTCTCTGTCATTTTTTCTCTCTCTCTTTGTCATTTTTTCTCTCTCTCTCTCTCTTTGTCATTTTTTTTCTCTCTCTCTTTGTCATTTTTTTTCTCTCTCTCTAGTCGTCATTTTCTCCCTCTCTCTTTCTCTCTAGTCGGCATTTTCTCCCTCTCTCTTTCTCTCTAGTCGTCATTTTCTCCCTCTCCTTTTCTGTTTGTCATTTTCTCCCCCCCCCCTCTCTCTTTCTTTGTCATTTTCCCTCTCTCTCTCTCTGTTTTTCCTCTCCCGCCTCTGTCTGTCTCTCTCTGACTTTTTCTCCCTCTCCCTTTCTTTTTCTTCCTCAAAATAGACCGGACTTCCTTTCCGACCGAATGCTTTAAACGTTTAAATGAAAGAGTTTGAATTACGACAAATGCAAAAACAAGAAATGAAAAGAAAGACCGAATTACAGTTCACACTAATAATAGTAAAATAACCAGTGAATAGCACTGGAATTACACGTACATGTAATACAGGTGTGGAATATAAGACAAAGTTCAATTCTACCATTTTATATAAACTTTTATTAGGCATCTTCGTTAAACATGTAATGAACAGATGTTAGTAAAAAAAGAGGTTACTATAAGTCTGGATGAGGAACGTGGTATTGAGTGTCCACAATCGGAGAAAGTTTATTTCAAAGTCCGTAGTACGAATAAAGGGTAAAAGTCAGTTTAAAAGGCTGGCAGGGTTCGTATTGTTATTTGGAAAAAAAAAGTCTGTGTCAAAATCGTATTGCGAGTAAGTTCACGTACTGACAGGTCACCATCTTGGATTGTGAAGTTTTCGTCTCAACGCCGGTAGCCCAAGGCTAAAAGCGGGTTTTGTTTGCGCGCCAAGGGAGGAGTTCAGTGGTTGAACTGAGCAACGTGGGTTGGTTACATAGCTGGGCCTTCTCGCAGCTAAAGAGGGTGAACAGTGCCGATGCACTATTCCCTTAAATAACCTTCTGGGGGAAAAGTGCCCTGCTTGCATAAGAGATTGTTTCTGATTGGTTAAATCCAAAACAAAATTAAGTGTTTGCTCCAATCAGTGGCAAGCTAACAACTTGAGCAAATATTTCAGACATACTTATAGCTGCTGCTGATGCCGCCGCTGCTGCTGCTGCCGTTTTTTTGTAGAAACTACTTCCGCTACGAATGTAATCAAAAGAATACACTCCAATATAGAATAATTCGTATTTAATTCCGAAAGTATCTGAATCGTCTATTCATATGAGAGTCAAATACGTCCTACTGCTGCCACGTCTGGAGAGGTGCCGCTAAGAGCACTCTTTCCTGCCTTGACAAACTCGACTTTGCAATCTAGTGGGGGATGATCTCTTCTGCCACTCAGATTCCAGGGAAAGCCATCGGTCGATATCAATGAAAATCTACCGGTAACAGCTGGTTTGAGAATCCCAAGTGGGTTATAAATAATAATGAAATGGAATGGAACGGTGGGTACTGGGATAGTGAAGATACTTGCTGTCACTCAGATTCCAGGAAAAGCTAGCAGTAATTATCAGCAAGAACTCACTGGTAATGGTTGCTGTAAGAACTTCACATGAGTTATAATAATAGGCATAGCAATAATAATAATAATGATAATAATAATAATAATGATAATAATGATAATAATAATAATAATAATAATAATGATAATAATGATAATAATAATAATAATGATGATAATAATAATAATAATGATAATAATAATAATAATGATAATAATAATAATGATAATAATGATAATAATAATAATAATAATAATAATGATAATAATAATAATAATGATAATAATAATGATAATGATAATGATAATAATGATAATAATAATAATAATAATAATAATAATAATAATAATAAAGAAGAAGAATAATATTAACAAGAAGGAACACAATTAAGAAATGTCCTCCGTCTCTTTTATGCAGGTCAGGGTGGCACTGGTTTTCCTGTGTCTGCTCTCTGGCAGATATCTGGAACATGTTTCTACATGAAGGAGACATTTTATTAATCGTAACTATGGATATCAATTTTGTGCAAAACTGGTATATGAGTACATTGTGCGTGCGTGTAGCTTTTTCACATGGAAATAACAAAGCTTACTGAGATATATATATATATATATATATATATATATATATATATATATATAAATTTGCATAA
>OY744543.1:66612967-66840467 GCA_963556195.1 Sepiola atlantica | reverse complement strand
TCCTTGCAAGTTCCAGAGTGTCCAATCTTGTTTCCGTATATTTATCTTGAAAAAAGAATTCTATTTTGATATTGATTTTTTTTTGTTTTTTAATTTATTATTTAAAAAAATTTTTTTTAATAATTTATTATTTAAAATAATTTTTTTTTTAATTTATTTAAAAAAAATTTTTTTATGATTCATTATTTAAAAAAAATTTTTTTTTATTTATTTAAATTTTTTAATATTTAAAAAATTTTTTTTTTATAAAAGTCAATTCAAGGTTTCACCATTTGAAAGATTAACATTCCTTGACAAGTTCCAGATTGTCCAATATAGTTTCTGTATGGAAAACTTTTGTATAATGGTATTTAATGAAAGTCAATTTAAGGTTTTTCATTTTAAGAGGTTAAAATTCTCTCGCAAGTTCCAGACTGTCTCGTCTTGTTTTTGTATTTTCATCTTGGAGAAACAGAATTCCATTTTGATATTGACTTATTTAATAACAGCCAATTCAAGGTTTAGAATTTGAAGAAATTAACATTCCTTTGCAACTTCCAGTCCTGTTTCTGTATCTTCATCTTGGAGAAATCACATTTTCGTAGAGATGTAAATCTTCACAGTATGTCTACGATGTATTACTGTTATTTACATGTTTTCAACATTCTTCTCGTCTTGGTTGTTGTCATTTTTGCGAAGTTTCGAATGGTGTCATCTTCAGCCTTCTTCGGGTGGTTTTTTTTTTGTAGCAACTTAAGAATTTCAAACTGAACTTTTTACTTGATCCACTGTTGCAGACCGTTCTGATTTCGTGCCCCATTCTCTAGTGACGTAGTTCAGTCGAAGGCTAAATTCGAGGTTTAGTCTCAATCCAATTATGGTCCTTTTAATGCTGAGAGAAAGAAAAGTACTTTTTTATAGATTAGCTGTGAGTTAAATCCTCAACTCTCAACCGGTTATAAGAGGAACTTGCACCATACCGGCCCGTACATGTCCAATAGCAAACCTTCTCTTCCTCCCCTTAAGACAAAGTGTCACGATTGTTTACAGAGAAGGGGGTTACCTGGCAGATTTGTTTTTATTTTCAGGACCCTCATAATTGCTATATAAACAGCAGATTTCCCTTTTCTCTTGTTGGACCTCTGTTGTTGTTTTTTTTTTTGTTTTTTTCGTGTGTGGAGATTAGAATCCGGTGTTTAATTGTGTTTTTACCCCTCTATCCTTTCTCATAGCTTTGACGTTCGGTGCACGACTTGGTGGGTTGGGTAAAGGGTTTCGGGGGTGTGCCTGACAAGGAGTGAGTGTCATTGATCTCTCAAGCTCAAAACTATCACATTATTCTCTCCACCTCTTCTAGACCTGACATCTTCCCAAATAAAACGAGACAAGTAAACAATTGAATAGCACTTGGATAGAGTAAGGTTATGCATAGAACCTCATATACTAGGTTATTGTTGAATGTTGATAGACAGACTCTCTCTCTCCCTCCCTCCTCTCTCTCCCCCTCCCTCGAATACGCACCTCTAACTTTCTCGTTCCTTCTCCCTAGTAATTTCATTCTTTCCCCCTCTTTCTCTTGCTATTAAAATTATCTATCTCTGGTCTTGCTCTCTCTCCTCCCACCTCTCTCTCTCTCTCTCTTTCTCCTCTCCTCCCACCTCTCTCTCTCTTTTCTCCTCCCACCTCTCTCTCTCTCTCTTTTCTCCTCCCACCTCTCTCTCTCTCTTTTCTCCTCCTCTCTCTCTCTCTCCTCCTCCTCTCTCTCTCTCTCTTTTCTCCTCCTCTCTCTCTCTCTCTTTTCTCCTCCTCTCTCTCTCTCTTTTCTCCTCCTCTCTCTCTCTCTCTTTTCTCCTCCTCTCTCTCTCTCTTTCTCCTCTCTCTTTTTCTCCTCCCCTCTCTCTCTTTCTCTCTCCTCCCCTCTCTCTCTTTCTCTCTCCTCCCCTCTCTCTCTTTCTCTCTCCTCCCCTCTCTCTCTTTCTCTCTCCTCCCCTCTCTCTCTTTCTCTCTCCCCCCTCTCTCTCTTTCTCTCCCCCCCTCTCTCTCTCTTTATCTCTCCTCCCCTCTCTCTCTCTTTATCTCTCCTCCCCTCTCTCTCTCTTTCTTTCTTCTCCCCTCTCTCTCTTTCTCTCTCCTCCCCTCTCTCTCTTTCTCTCTCCTCCCCTCTCTCTCTATTCAGAACCTTTGGCTGTTTAATATATTACTCTTTCTTTCCCTTCCTTAGAGAAAAAACTTTTAATTGCATTAAAAAGAAGTTCAACAGGACTGAATTTCCTTTGTCTGAAAACAAAAAGAGTTTATTATGTATAATAACAATCCTTATTTACACCTTTTCGGGGGTTATTTTGGCTGGGGTGGAGGTGGGGGTGGTAGGGGAGGTAAAAGGTTAATTGATTTTACCTGACCATCTGAGCTTCATGCATTTGTCTTGTAAGTTGAGATAGCCATTGATAAAAAACACATTTAAAAAAAAAAAAAAGCACAAAAATAAGAAAACAATTCTGACTTAATTAGGAAACTTAAGGAAATTCTTGTCTTGAGTTGAATTTGATGACCACAGACATTCGGGGGGGGGGGGTGTGAAATCGGAGAAAAAATTCTTCACCGTTTCCGAATCGTTTTCGTAAGAAGACTTCCGGTTTAGGATTGATTTGGAAACTCAAGAAGCTTACTTGTCTGACTTGTTTGCACAAGATTAGGAAAATGCTCCCACCCCACCTCCTAAATTTAAGGAAAAAATATTACCAGGAATAAATAACTAATGTAAAATATTCGATGACCTTGTGCCGGACTAGGCTGATCTGAACACTGAATCGGTTGTGTGACAATATCAAGAGGCATCGTCCTGAATCAGATTAGGTGTTGACATGCCTTGTTTATATTTATATACGGCATAATCACATTGGTACACCGATTCTTATAAGGTCACCAAAGTTAAGCAACGTTGAGCCTGGTCAGTACCAGATGGGTGACCATTTGGAAATATCAGGCGATGCTGTATGTGGGAGGACAGCAACATCTCCATTAAAAACAACAACGTCATCACCTCCCCCGACCGAGATATACATGCGACTGAGGAGTTTTTGTGAATTCAATTCGTTAGGAACTTCCGCCTTCGGAGAAAGCCGGCTTAATCTGACCAAGGTGAATGTCGCATTCATGAGAGGTGCGGTTGGGAAGTATCCAACCCTTGCTTTACTATACATCAGTATTTTATGCATAGTTATAGGTCAGGGGAGATAACTAAGTATGACTGAGTTATCTGCCCTTCTCGTCTGCTCAGAGTGTCTCTTTCATTTTATATTGTTTATGTTTAGTTGTTGTGTTTGTACGCTCGGCAATAAAGTCTCTTTGTACCTTCAAACGGTTTCGTGTGATACTTCTTTATTTAATAGCGATAGACCCCTTGAGACAGAAAGAACCCTTGGATTCTTTGGGAAATATCCATTTTTTTTTAGACTTCACTTTAACTATTTTGTTCCTCAATTTTTAACCATGCAGAAATTAATATTATTAAATTTCAAAGAATTTTTAGCGAAAAACAAACGAGTTTTACTGTTTCCTGTATTTTTTCTTTTCTATTTTTCCTTTTCTTTTTCTTTTCTATTTTTTCTTTTCTATTTTTTCTTTTCTATTTTTTCTTTTTTTTTTCTTTTCTATTTTTTCTTTTCTATTTTTCTTTTCTATTTTTCTTTTCTTTTTTTCTTTTCTATTTTTCCTTTTCTATTTTTCCTTTTCTATTTTTCCTTTTCTTTTCTTTTCTTTTTTTTCTTTTCTTTTTTTTCTTTTCTTTTTTTTCTTTTCTATTTTTTCTTTTCTTTTTTTTCTTTTCTTTTTTTCCTTTTCTTTTTTTCCTTTTCTATTTTTTCTTTTCTATTTTTTCTTTTCTTTTTTAAAAATTTTTGTTCACACGAAACAAAACATATTGCCACTGAAGCATAATGGACTACTGTGATAGGGTCCAGATCTATAGGCGGCAAACGTGGGTGGGTTGGGGGTGTTGGGCAGCAAGATGTTTAACATTTTTATTAATTTCTGCATGTTGGGGAAAACAGGGAGCATGGAGGGAATTCCAACGGGAAGCGGTCCAAGAAAAGAAGCTAGTAGAGTAGAAAATCTTCCGGAATCTAGGAACCTCTAAAGTGAAGGGGTGGGATTTTGCTGCTAGTAGAGTGGATCGGGGACTGGTATTTTCGTTGGAGTGGGGGAGCTCAATAGTTAGATCCTCGGAAAAACGACGCAACCAATGAGCTGTCCATTACTTCCGACACTGTTTATATGTTCTTTGGTTTTCAGTAGAAAATCTCTAATGTAGAAATAACCATGGTAACAACAAGTCTATTCTTGCCAGGGTAGATTGTCTGTTAACTAAAGTAGATGAAATATCTTTTACTCCCCCATCATCACCACCATGTATAGTTTCTCCCCCTATCCAGTTTTGCTGCTCCCCTCTAACAATCCATCCGGTCCCCCCCCTTATTTGCAGCACCTCCCTCTTTTTTTTTTCTATCATTCCACTACAGCTTCGACAGAAGCTCGTTGCATTCTCTCCCCCTCTCTCTCTACCAGTCTCTTTCTTCTCCACCCCCCCTCTCTCTCTCTACTTATATTTCCTCTAGTCTCTTTCATTCCACTACAGACTCTTTCACTCTCTCTCAATCTCTTTATTTTCAACTTCAGTCTCTCTCATTTCATTACAGCCTCTCTCTCTCTCTCTCTGTCTCTGTTGCAACCACTCTCTCTCTCTCTACTGATAGCGCATATCTTTGGTCTCTTTCATTCTATTACAGCCTCATTCACTCTCGCAACCTCTCTCTTCATTTCATCTCTCTCACCCCTCTTTCTCTCTCTCTCTCTCTCTGTACCCCTCTTTCTCTCTCTCTCTGTACCCCTCTCTCTCTGTACCCCTCTTTCTCTCTCTCTCTCTGTACCCCTCTTTCTCTCTCTCTCTCTCTGTACCCCTCTTTCTCTCTCTCTCTCTCTGTACCCCTCTTTCTCTCTCTCTCTGTACTCCTCTCTGTCTGTACCCCTCTCTATCTCTGTCTGTACCCCTCTCTATCTCTGTCTGTACCCCTCTCTATCTCTGTCTGTATCCCTCTCTATCTCTGTCTGTATCCCTCTCTATCTCTGTCTCTCTGTATCCCTCTCTCTCTCTCTCTGTACCCCTCTCTCTCTGTACCCCTCTCTCTCTCTGTACCCCTCTCTCTCTCTGTACCCCTCTTTCTCTCTCTCTCTGTACCCCTCTTTCTCTCTCTCTCTGTACCCCTCTTTCTCTCTCTCTCTGTACCCCTCTTTATCTCTCTCTATCTCTGTCTGTACCCCTTTCTATCTCTGTCTGTACCCCTCTCTATCTCTGTCTGTACCCCTCTCTCTCTCTCTGTCTGTACCCCTCTTTCTCTCTCTCTGTCTGTACCCCTCTTTCTCTCTCTCTGTCTGTACCCCTCTTTTTCTCTCTCTCTGTACCCCTCTTTTTCTCTCTCTCTGTACCCCTCTTTTTCTCTCTCTCTGTACCCCTCTTTTTCTCTCTCTCTGTACCCCTCTTTTTCTCTCTCTCTGTACCCCTCTTTTTCTCTCTCTCTGTACCCCTCTTTTTCTCTCTCTCTGTACCCCTCTTTTTCTCTCTCTCTGTACCCCTCTTTTTCTCTCTCTCTGTACCCCTCTTTTTCTCTCTCTCTGTACCCCTCTTTTTCTCTCTCTATCTCTGTCTGTACCCCTCTCTATCTCTATCTGTACCCCTCTCTATCTCTGTCTCTCTCTCTCTCTCTGTACCCCTCTCTCTCTCTGTACCCCTCTCTCTCTCTGTACCCCTCTCTCTCTCTCTCTGTACCCATCTCTCTCTCTCTCTCTGTACCCCTCTCTCTCTCTCTGTACCTCTCTCTGTACCTCTCTTTCTCTCTCTCTCTGTACCTCTCTTTCTCTCTCTCTCTCTCTGTACCCCTCTTTCTCTCTCTCTCTCTGTACCCCTCTTTCTCTCTCTCTCTCTGTACCCTCTCTCTCTCTCTCTCTCTGTACCCCTCTCTATCTCTCTCTCTGTACTCCCTCTCTATCTCTCTCTCTATACCCCTCTCTATTTCTATTAGTCTTTCTTCTGCGATCTCTCCCTCTACCGGTATCTCCTTCACTCTTTTTCATTCCATTACAGCCTCTTCTACCCTTCCAACCTCTCTTCGCACTTTATCTCTCACCATTCTCCTCCAATCTCCCCCCCCCTCCCCATATTCTGCACTCTTGAAGACACAACTTACTACACAAAAAGAAAAAACGAAATTCTTGCTTGTGATTCATGACCGCGTCTCGTCTTACTGTTATGAATTCGCAAACATCTGTTGGCATTAACCGGCATGAAAACCGCATACAAAACATTATGTGATCAAAATCTTCTGAGACTTTTGATGCGTTTGCGATTCAAGCACAAGATCTTCATGAAGCACCCAGCAATGAGCAGTAATCATGGAGGGTCGGCATGCCACAGGGTGTCAAGCTGGAAACATTTCGTGCTCACATTGCTTAACATTACACTGAATCTACTTCCTATTTACTTGCCACCCCACAAGGTCGATTTTTAATGTGGGGGAAAATCCAGCTCCCCAAAAGGGGTACTCTGGATTGGAACAAAAATAAATATTACTGCAGTCCAGAAGAATTTCTCCTTCACTGACTGAGGACAGAAAAAGTGAAGTGTAGTCTAAGAACAGATACTACACTTTGCTCCTAGCCAAAAGGCCAAGATTTTTGTCGACACATTCATGTACTCATTAGTCATATCAAAGTTAATCTTAAACTCAATCAAAGTGTAGTAAATGTTCAAATCTCTGTAAGAATTGAACATGGGGGCCCTTAACATTTTTAAAAAGACCTTACCAAGTCTACCCGTGACCCGTTGAGTCACAATCGCTACCACTATTTATTTCATTTTGATTTCATTAAAAAATTCAAAACCTGTGACGTCATGTTTTTGAAAACATTCTTCTTGCATAACTAAAAATAGTAAGTCTCTTTACTTCTATATTATTATTTACTCACTAGGAGTTCTCACACAGGTCATCATCAGTGATTGCTCGCTTACAATAACCGGTGCTGCTCCCTGGAGTCTGAGTGACAACAAGTCTACCCAGATTTCCAACACTCTCTACTTATTTTGATAACCATTGCGAGGAGGTATCAAGTACCATTTTTTTTTAGTTTTTGATATGACTCGATTGAGGATTGAACCTCACTCTAACCATTATGCCAAATGTGCCGGGTAATGACAATGGGATTAACAAAGCGACCAATTTGGCAGCAAAAGCAGAATTGAATTGACTCCCTAAAAAAATGATAGTTGCAATGAATTTCTTATTACTCCGAAGTGAACAAGTCTGTATTAACATAGCAATGGGGGTTCCTCATTATCCCAACGTGAGACCAGATTGTGCGCCTGATATAAAACCCCATTGTGTCCCACATATATTTAAGATGCTGTTTACCCACTTAGAAAATCCGAGATAAAAATTCTCACACACACAAAAAAAAAAAGCTTTCAACCATCAAATTCAATATTATATTATTATTATTATTATTATTATTATTATTATTATTAATAATAATAGTATCATTCTGCAACTCCACACTTTTTGTAGCGTTAACATTTAAACAGTTTTTACAGCTGGGACTTCCTGTCTTTTCGGTCAGAAAACAGGAAGTTGAAGCCGAACCGTGAAACAATGACGTATAATGAAGAAAAGCAAAAATGTTACAAAAATATGAATTTGTTTTGGAAATTTTCCACTTTTTTTCTCCCCAACATCACATATTTCGAGTGTCCTATTTTTGAACCCCTTCAATGTGAGCAACAGCAACCATCTTGGGAAAGAGTTTTACACCAATTATGAACTTGGAATATAAGTTAATTGTTATTTTGTGTATTTAATTACCGAGTTCAATCTACACTTATTTTTTTTCCTGGCAGAGAAACAGATAGATCTGTATCTATCCTAAAGATATCAATATAACAGTGATGTTGATAATAAAATGTTGTCAGTTTAGTCTTTTTAGAAATACAAGATAAAAGTGAATAATAATTTTACCTCACACCTGGTTTCTCTGGTAATACTTAATTATGTCTGATTATAACTGTATGTCAGACTTGGTTTCTCTAATAATACTAGATGGTAGTCAATAACTTTTTGCAAGACTTGCTCATTCTAATAATACTAGATAGTAGTCAATAACTTTTTGCAAGACTTGCTTATTCTAATAACACTAGATGGTAGTCAATAACTTTTTGCAAGACTTGCTTATTCTAATAATACTAGATGGTAGTCAATAACTTTTTGCAAGACTTGCTTATTCTAATAATACTAGATGGTAGTCAATAACTTTTTGCAAGACTTGCTTATTCTAATAACACTAGATGGTAGTCAATAACTTTTTGCAAGACTTGCTTATTCTAATAATACTAGATGGTAGTCAATAACTTTTTGCAAGACTTGCTTATTCTAATAACACTAGATGGTAGTCAATAACTTTTTGCAAGACTTGCTTATTCTAATAATACTAGATGGTAGTCAATAACTTTTTGCAAGACTTGCTTATTCTAATAACACTAGATGGTAGTCAATAACTTTTTGCAAGACTTGCTTATTCTAATAATACTAGATGGTAGTCAATAACTTTTTGCAAGACTTGCTTATTCTAATAACACTAGATGGTAGTCAATAACTTTTTGCAAGACTTGCTTATTCTAATAATACTAGATGAAGAATGCATGTAGTTTGAAATATCATGATTTTTTATCATAAAAAACGACATCGTTTCATGCTTAAACCACAACTCACTCATCATCATCAGTATATATATATATATATATATATATATATATATATATTTCCACAATCAGACAACAACCCATGAAAGCCACAAACCGGCTTTCATGGGTTGTAGGCTGCGGCATTGTCTGATTGTGGAAATAATTATATATGTCATCTCACATTCAAAAATCTAATATATATATATATATATATATATATATATTCTTACTCTCCATTACTTAATATTTTTTCAAATTTTGAATTTTGGCTTTTCCACTGCCAACTTATCTATCTATCTATATAATTCCTCTGATAAGATTTTAATCTTTGAAAAGCCTTGGCTTAAGGAAAGAATAATAAACATGTTTTTACCGAGTACACCTTGCATTGAACAATCGAAGTTGAAATAGATTTGTCATTCGTACATGTTTATCCCTCTTCTTTCATCCATCTTCATAATTGCTCTATCTCGTATATTGAGCTTAAACCATTTCACTATAAGTTCGATCTACAAAAAGTATACTTTTAGTTTCATATATATATATATATATATATATATATATATATATTAGTTGGCTATTATGAATGTCTGCATCCTTTAAAACTACTACTCAACACTCTAACCATTGAGTCTTGATGAACTGCTGGAGAGATAAGCACTTCAATTGAAGTGCTTATCTCTGTGGGTAAGGTGAGAAGTGCTGCCCCAGGCTCCAACTGATAACCTCTCACTTGTGGTGATGTCCTTCACAGGTGGAGAGTGGTCGTGCCGGCTTGGTTTTAACATTTGTGAAATATTAATACACTTTTTGGACGTGTTGTCTTTCCTCTTGGCGATTTTCTTATTTGTTTACATTTCAACGGAAGAGAAGACGAAGGAAAGCAAATAATATTAGTTCAGAGCCAAAGTCAGGTAGGGGTCACCCTTATCTTTTTATATCTATGATTATCAAGGATCTTTCTTTCTCGACATGTATCTCCCACCCACCCCATGCTCTTTCTCTCTCTCATTCAAACCTCTTTTTTTTCGCCTACTTTTATTTTCTTTCTTTTCTTTGCTTCTTCTCTCTCTCTCTCACTTTGTCCCTTCTCTTTCTTTCTCTCTCTTCTCTTTCTATCTATCTATCTCTTTTTTTTTCTCTCTCTTTCTTTCTCTCTCTTTCTTTCTCTCTCTCTCTCTTTCTCTCTCTCTCTTTCTCTCTCTCTCTTTCTCTCTCTCTCTTTCTCTCTCTCTCTTTCTTTCTTTCACTCTCTTTCTCTCTTTCTCTCACCTCTTTTTCTCTCTCTCTCACCTCTCTCTCTCTCTCACCTCTCTCTCTCACCTCTCTCTCACCTCTCTCTCTCTCTCTCACCTCTCTCTCTCCTCTCTCTCTCACCTCTCTCTCTCACCCCTCTCTCTCACCCCTCTCTCTTTCTCTCACCCCTCTCTCTTTCTCTCACCTCTCTCTCTTTCTCTCACCCTCTCTCTTTCTCTCACCCCTCTCTCTTTCTCTCACCCCTCTCTCTTTCTCTCACCCCTCTCTCTTTCTCTCACCTCTCTCTCTCTCTCACCTCTCTCTCTCTCTCTCACCTCTTTCTCTCTCTCGCACCTCTTTCTCTCTCTCGCACCTCTCCCTCTCTCTCTCACCCCTCTCTCTCTCTCACCTCTCTCTCTCTCTCACCTCTCTCTCTCACCTCTCTCTTTCTCTCTCTCTCTCTTTCTCTCTCTCTTTCTCTCTCTCTCTCTTTCTCTCTCTCTTTCTCTGTCTTCTCTCTTACTTTCTCTCTCTCTCTCTCTCTCTATTACTTTCCCCTCTGCCATCTTTCACACTCTTTTCCAACAAATTGGCAAAACAAAATGAAAATTAACTGACACCAATAATGAGTTTTTCTTCGAAAGTATTAAACTCTTGCATTTTTTAAATAGTTAAAGAAAAAAAAAATGTCTGAATGAAAATATCTATAGAATTTACACACCAAAAATATAAAAATTAGAAAAGTTTACGCAAAATAAGCCCCTTCCCTCAAAAATGTTTAGTCTTTTACTAAACTAAGGAATACATGAAACAATTTTGCAAATCCAACTAAAAGCAACAACCATATTTTCATCTAAGCATATACATAGATAATCCTATTCTTGCCAGAATCTATAATTTTTAGTTTTTTATACAAAATTTAATATAATTTTACAGCCTCAATTTATTTTCCAGTTCATTTATTAATCTATTCTTTAAAAAAGAAAAAAAACTTTCCACAAATGTTTCATTTGTATCATGGGAATCACTATCTCCTTGATCAGAAGTAAAAAAAAAAAAAATTAAAAAATAAATAAATGAATAAATAAAAAATTTTAAAAAGTGATAAATAAATAATTGCATGATATATTCATTTCATGCCCCCCCCCCCCGGCCATACGAACAATTAAAAACTGCTTTAGAAAGAGAAATTAATCGTTTGTAAAGGCCGAACAAACAAAAATAAAGGTCAATTAAAAGTTCAGTTAATTGTATATTAGCAATTTCAATAATGCAAGAGGGGGAAAAAGAGTCCTCTCAACAAATGTCATCCATTTTTCAAATGTGACAGTTTTCATCACTTTTTACACAATGGCTGTCGTCACTGGACATTATCTATGACAATCACAATTTAATGTCAAATGTGCATGATTATTATTATGATTATTATTATGATTATTATTATGATTATTATTAATATCATCATCATCATCATCATCACTGACAATAACCAGTGGTGTACCTTACAGTCCGAGTGACAAATCTCCCCAGATTTCCAGTACTCTCTACTTCTTTCAATAACCATTACACATGATTTTGCTTTATTGCAACAGCTGCTTAGCATTGATTTCTCACTGGCAACAATTGGTGATGTTCCTGGAATCTGAGTGACAACAAGTCTCACCAATGTTTTAGTACTCTTCTTCCTTTCTTTGCATTGATGCAACAGCCGTTTACCATTGATTTCTCGCTGATAACGGTCGTTGATTCTCTCTGGAATTTGAGTGGCAAAAAAAAAAAATTCCCAATGCTTCAAAGTGTTGGCTCCAGTTTTGTATTGTACCCAGGACGGGATAATACCCTCCGCCAAAGCAGAAGTTATGTTTTCGCTAGAGTTTGTTTGTTTGTTTACAGTCTAGCATTCCACATCGCTTGACCAATCGTTACCAAATTTTGTCAAAATATCAGCCATGGTCTAATTTACAACTGATTTAATTTTGAGATATCTACGTCCAAGATGAAAGTAACGGAAAATATGAAAAAGTCACACATTTGGTGATAACTTTGTTTATAGTAAGATCTCGATTTTTCCATATTTAATGTGTGGATCTGATCCTCTTTTGATAACCACCATGATCACAGTAACCAGCATGCAACATTTGAGCCTGATCAGATAAATGGTTTTGAGTTATCAACGTTTCCATGGTATAACTTTGGGAATACTTCATACAATATGAAGAAGTAAGGCCCAGATAAAACTTTGGTCCATACTTACGTTGTCAGGTGGAGATATGACGTCTCATGACTGACTTATGTTCTTATTTATAGTTGTTTCTTCTTAGTTGATAGCGAAAGTGTTAAAAAAAGTATTTAAAGAAAGTGTTAAAAAAAGTGTTTAAAGAAAGTGTTTAAAAAAAGTGTTTGTTTATAGAAAGTGTTTGTTTATAGAAAGTGTTAAAAAAAGTGTTTAAAGAAAGCCTTAAATATCTCCTTGTAAAAGTGACATACATTAATTCCTTTTGTGAAAGCAAGATATTTATCTTCCTCCCACAGCGATAAGATGTGACACAAGGTCGGGAAAGTGGGATTTGAAAAGTCAGTGCCCAAGAAGGTGAGCACTCTGGCCTACAAAAAAATGTCTGGGCAGCCCCGTCGGCATTCCCTGGTAGGGGCGCCTCAGGCAGTAAACGATAAACTTACTTCACCCCAAAGAGGAGAGGCAAAGCCTGGGAGGGTAGACCTCCTAGAACTGCACAGGACTAACCCACAAACCGGTGGAATCAAGAATCGAAGGCCAAGACGATACCAGTATCCATCGTAACAGATACTACACTTTTATCTTGGCCAAAAGGCCCAGATAAAACTTTGGTCCATTGTCAGGTGGAGGTATGAAGTCTCGCGACTGACTTATGTTCTTGTTTGCAATTGTTTCTTCTTAGTTGATAACGAAATTGTTAAAAGAAAGCCCCTCCTTGTAAAGGTGACATACATTTTTAGTCGACCCTCTTAAAAAAAGGGAGCTGTTTGCCTCTACCAGAGCCTGAAAGAATCACAATTAACTCTTTTTTGTGAAAGCAATGTCAAAAAAAAAAAAAGTTTATATCCATGTTCTTTTCTGTCTTATGAATATGAAAAGTTTTTGTTTTGTTTTTGTTCTTTCTTCCGTTGCCTTACTTACTTGTTTGTTATGTTCAGTGTAGCGGAAATTTTTTTTATTTATTTATTTTTATTTAGGGTGAAAATACAAAATAGAAGCATTTCATTTTCCCTCCTTTTTTTGTGACATAATCACCCCCCCCCCTTTACTGTTTAACCAGAAGTTCAGAGTTGTTTCTTCATAATTATAATAGTACTGACAATAAAGACAGATCTGCTCAATCTAAAATGAACATTCTGTTAAACAATAAAGCTAAAAACAGAATTAACTTTCGGATGGACATCATGGAATTACCTTCTTGGTCTTTTGACGAAGAGCAAAGTGTAATATATTATTTAAAATAATAATAAATTATATATGATATATATATATATATATATAATCAGTCAGGTATTTGCCACGTCTAGCCACACTGGAGAGCTGTGATATGGCAAAATAGCCGTCTGTGGATAACATATGTATAATATATATATATATATATATATATATATATATATATATATATATATATGTATATATATATATATATATATAAAATAAAATATAGTAACACGAAATTACATAATCATCGATGCAATAATTTATTTCAACCTTGTGGTATTGTCAAGCTCTGTTTATTACATTGAGCTCTCATACCCGGATTTCCTCCTGGAATTTATTTCATTATAACAATTATATATATATATATATATAATGCAACATTCGTCAAACAGTCTGCTATCTGTGCCCGCTTCTATGTACATATAGATCTTAATTTCCCTTAATCATGTGACACTTTCCGGTGGCCGAGTGGATATGGCGACTGCTGGCAGATTCTAGACTGACTCTGTGAACCGGGTTTGTGTCTCCCGACCGTCTGAAATTGTTACTTTCCTGCATTTCCTGCACTGATGAGAGCAATAAGCTTGAAACGCTTGCGTCTATAGGTATAAATAATTTAATATTTATTTATAAATATTATATCTATATATATATATATATTGTGTGTGTATTTAGGCAGCATTTTCTCATTCATGCAAACATTAAAAGTAAAAAAAAAAAAAGGTATAATTAAATACCTTTTTTTTTTTTTTCCATTTTTATTATGGTCTTTTTTGTATTCAAATCAAAAAAAAAAAAATGTTCCATACGTTTCACAGGTTTCACGAACGTTTTTGATTCTTTGTCGAATCATCCTCAGGTGTCAAAGGCAAATGAACAAAAAAAACTGGAGAAAGAAGAGAATTTTAAGACGGCGGAGAAACGTGCATAGAACGTTTTTTCACATTGTTCCAGGAAGTCGATGACGATTTAAAATTTTTTAAAATGTTTGCCTATATATATATATATATATATATATATATAGATATATATAATAGAATTAACGATAAATGAAGTATCGTTAAAGTCATCTATCGTGATAAAGTAATGCTCAATACGTTGAGTAGAGCAATCAATTTTAAAGAAGGAAAGATGAAGATATAAAATTACAAAAAATTGATACAAATTTTATTACATCGAAAGTTCAGATGCAAGGAGTTACACTAATCCTTAAACCATGCTTTTTCAAAGATAAAACTCTGACGAGAAGAGTTTTATCTTTGAAAAATCATGATTTAAGGATTAGTGTAACTCCTTGCATCTGAACTTTCGACGTAATAAAATTTGTATCAATTTTTTGTAATTTTATGTAATTTTTTATCTTCATCTTTCCTTCTTTAATATATATATATATATATATATATATATATACACACATATATAAGATAGATGAAAGAAGAGGGATAAACATGTACGAATGACAAATCTATTTCAACTTCGATTGTTCAATGCAACGTGTACTCGAAGTTGAAATAGATTTGTCATTCGTACATGTTTATCCCTCTTCTTTCATTTATCTTTATAATTGCTCTATCTCGTATATTGAGCTTAAACCATTTCACTATAGGTTCTATCTACTAAAAGTATACTTTTAGTTTCATATTTTATTTATATATATATATATATATATATATATATATATATTTCACCCAGGGGTTTTTACCCCGCCTAATAAACCTGTATCGTCCTGGCCTTTGGGTCTGGATTTACGCCGGTCTATTGGGGGTTGTCGGTCCTGTGCAGTTCTAGGAGGTGCACTCTCCCAGGCTTTACCTCCCCTCTTTGGGGAGGAGTAAGTTTATTGCTTACTGTCTGAGGCGCCCCTACCGGGGAATGCCGACGGGGCTGTCCAGGCAATTTTTTAAACAGCCTGAGTGCTCAAATTCTCGAGCGCTGGTTCTTTCCCACTTTCGCGACCTTGTGTCACATCTTACCTTGTGGGAGGAAGATAAATAGAACCTACCTGCAATCTCACTATGGCCTGGAAATTGTTTACTGAACATTCTAAGCTTACATCTATTGCTAGTTTATCTTGTTGCAATGTTGTCTCACAATGGCTGCCTTCCCTCCATCGCATCAATGTTCTTCTCTGGTCAGAATAAGTGAATTGCATCACGAGTTCAGATTACAAATGACGGTATCCATCTTCGTGTAAATGTTTCAATCAAATTCCAGATAAAACTTGACAACGGACCAATTGGCAGTTTCATACTATGCACTCAAAGCAAGCGTGTTGCTATGCAAGGGACAACGTTTATAGTGCATTTGTCTTCCTTCATTATAACTGGCTTGTTAGTCTCCTTTGCTGTGTTTTTGACGGGTAGTAGGCTATATGTAGTATCTGTCTTTTGAGCACCAGATTCAAAGATGTTCTCGTGATACTTTTCTCGGGTAGCCGGTATGCTCGTGAAGGAGACGACAGTGATTTTTTTAACATTACTTATATTTTATTCACTTAGCTTATCCACTTCCTTAACTTGGAGTTGCTTCTGGTTGGATGATCCCCCCCCCCAAAAAAAAAATTCCCAATGTGGGCTCCAGTTTTGTATTGTACCCAGGACGGAATAATAACCTCCGCCGAGGCAGAGGTTATGTTTTCGCTAGAGTTTGTTTGTTTGTATACAGTCTAGCATTCCACATCGCTTGACCAATCGTTACCAAATTTTATCAAAATATCAGCCGTGGTCTAATTTACAACTGATTTAATTCTGAGATATCTACGTCCAAGATGAAAGTCAAAGAAAATACGAAAGTCACACATTTGGCGATAACTTTGTTTATAGCTTATCCACTTCCTTAACTTGGAGTTGCTTCTGGTTGGATGATCCCCCTCATGGGATCTAAGCACTCCTAATTCTCCGGACCTTACATGACTCCTCCAATATATTTGCAATGAATATATATATATATAACTTTTGTCACAGGGATAAAGTAACCAACTAAATATCTACCCTTCATACACCCGTCAATCATGCCTAACAACCCATTGCACCTAGCAAATTGTCTCCACACTAAACTTTAAAAGTAGACTAGCAGTAAATGTAGAAAGTGAACTTCCGGTTTACTTTCGGCAGCCTCGTAACTCTGGCTTACCTTACTTTGTCCTTTAGTCCTCACATTCCATGAGCGATGTTTCTGACAAAGAGGGAAGAATTGCTGTTTTCTGAGTCGGAATATATCTATCTAACACTTATCGTTATTTTGCTATTTTGTCCTTTAGCGTAACTGATATTCCCTACATTCAACGCCGTAGATCCATTCAAAGTTAAATTGAATGGATCGACTGACACTTATACGATATGATATCTGCATCTAAGAAATATGGAACAAGAAATCAATGGAACTTATATGCACCAATTTGCTTGAAATACGAAATAGACTCTTCAAAAAATTGAAAAAAAAAATAAAGAAAAGCCTCATAAAACAAACAACTACAGTGTTATTTAATAACATTTTCCTGAATCTAAAAATAGACGGATAATACACTCTTGAATAAAAAGGCACGTCATCATATATATGCAGAAGTCAAAGTGAGTAAAATACCAAATGTTGCATTAGAAATTCTTCTAGATTTATTTTTTGCTGTGCAAACCAAAATAAAAAAAGAAATTTGATAGCAGGATTATTTTTTCGCAGAACAAATCATTTTTTTTTTTTTTTTTTTTTTTGAAGAGATTTGTTTCAGGGATCACATTTTAATCTGACACAGCATTAAAGTCAAAATGATGACGAAAAAGTAGGAATAAATGTCTAATTTACTAGTTTAGAAAAATGAGGACATTTTGTTTTTACTATTCAGAAGAAAAATAAATAAATAAATAAGCAAAAATGGATTTTAAAAAATTTAAATTAGTTTTTTTTTTTTTACGTCCATAAATTATAGGTATGTGTAAAGATAAGTCTTCCCACCTTTAAAAATATACAAGAAAACGTGTTTATATATCTATGACCGCATTGAAGGTTAATAGAAATACCTTTTGGGGGGGGCTATGCTGAAAAGGAATTAAAAACGGCTAAGAGTCAATCCTTACAAAAGGGGTGACATGCATCTTTGTAGATTTTTATCATGTTGCTGGCAATTTGGAAAGGCACGACTATCTTTATAGGTGGAGGGGGACCAATTCTTTCATTCCAAGAGATTATTCAAACTGTGGCTCATCTTGTAAATAGCCGACTATGACCCCATGTGAAAACGGGGCCACTTGTAGCCCGGTCTGACGACCTGTGATGCCTTAGAATTGGATCCTGGGGGCTGAGCCATTCCTCCATTTCGGCCCTTACTTCGGCTAGATGGGAGGTCGGAGAGGCCTGATCCAATCGATCTACTGGTCACATCATGCCCTAGTATCTGTAAGTTCATCCCCAACAGTATTATTCAATCTGATTGTTAAAATAATCAAAACTTTTTTCTCCCAAAATAGATACTAGTAGGTGGTGGCCTATCATGGTGAGAACAAAGACGATTACCAATGCCAAAGAGTAATATTTCCAAAGAGTAATATTCCTAAAGAGTAATACTTCCAAAGAGTAATGCTTCCAAAGAGTAATGCTTTCAACGAGTAATGCTTTCAACGAGTAATGCTTTCAACGAGTAATGCTTTATACGAGTAATGCTTTCAACGAGTAATGCTTTCAACGAGTAATGCTTCCAAAGAGTAATGCTTTCAAAGAGTAATGCTTCCAAAGAGTAATGCTTTCAACGAGTAATGCTTTCAACGAGTAATGCTTTCAACGAGTAATGCTTTCAACGAGTAATGCTTTCAACGAGTAATGCTTTCAACGAGTAATGCTTTCAAAGAGTAATGCTTTCAACGAGTAATGCTTTCAACGAGTAATGCTTTCAAAGAGTAATGCTTCCAAAGAGTAATGCTTTCAACGAGTAATGCTTTCAACGAGTAATGCTTTCAACGAGTAATGCTTTCAACGAGTAATGCTTTCAACGAGTAATGCTTTCAACGAGTAATGCTTTCAACGAGTAATGCTTCCAAAGAGTAATGCTTTCAACGAGTAATGCTTTCAACGAGTAATGCTTTCAACGAGTAATGCTTTCAACGAGTAATGCTTTCAACGAGTAATGCTTTCAACGAGTAATGCTTTCAACGAGTAATGCTTTCAACGAGTAATGCTTTCAACGAGTAATGCTTTCAACGAGTAATGCTTTCAACGAGTAATGCTTTCAACGAGTAATGCTTTCAACGAGTAATGCTTCCAACGAGTAATGCTTTCAACGAGTAATGCTTTCAAAGAGTAATGCTTCCAAAGAGTAATGCTTTCAACGAGTACTGCTTTCAAAGAGTAATGCTTTCAACGAATAATGCTTCCAAAGAGTAATGCTTCCAAAGAGTAATGCTTCCAACGAGTAATATTTCCAAAGAGTAATGCCCCTACCCTCTCTGTAAAATTTCCGTCTACGGGTAATGTTTTCTAGGAGCAAAGTATTCTGAGAGCAATGTATTATCATCATCAACCGGTTTATTTGTTGAATCAGACCACAATTAATCTCTTGATGAGGATGGGGCTTGATTGTCTAGTCTTGATCTAAATGTTCCTCTCTATTCTTGTTTTTAGTGAGGCTTGACAGAATCCATACCCATGGCTCGCCTATCACGTTTGATCACGTCCTCCCAAAACAATTTGTGTCTTCCAGTGGTGACCTTCTCTGCTGGCAATCTAGCCATTGCTGCACTCAATGTGCCCCAACCAACGCAGTCTACTATTCTGCATGATGTCCGCGAGGATTTTCAAGTTGACTTTTAGAAATATAATAATTATTCTACCTATAGAATTATATTTAATAACTTGGCATTAAGTAATCCATAGATGGTTGATATGCCGTAAAACAAACCAATCTTGTACAGCTTAAGTCTTGTTGTTTTGATGACACATTTTCTCTCCTCCTCTTTTTTGTTGGTTTGGTTGTTTTGTTTTACGGCATATCAACCCCTTTCAGGTCATTTCGGTAAAAGTTTTTATGTTTCAAGTTATTTATATCTTCAAATATTTATTCAGCGTTTTTGGTTTGGTTGTTTTGTTTTACGGCATATCAACCCTTTTCGAGTTATTTAATGCCGAATTCGGTCATTTTGGTAAAAGTTTTTATGCTTCAAGTTCTTTATATCTTCAAATATTTATTCAGCGTGTTTGGTTTGGTTGTTTTTGTTTTACGGCATATCAACGCTTTTCGGGTTATTTAATGCCGAATTCGGTCATTTTGGTAAAAGTTTTTATGTTTAAAGTTCTTTATATCTTCAAATATTTATTCAGCGTGTTTGGTTTTGTTTTGTTTTACAGCATACCAACCCTTTTCGGGTTATTTAATGCCGAATCCGGTGATTTTGGTAAAAGTTTTTATGCTTCAAGTTCTTTATATCTTCAAATATTTATTCATGGTGTTTGGTTTGGTTGTTTTTGTTTTACGGCATATCAACCCCTTTCAGGTCATTTTGGTAAAAGTTTTTATGTTTCAAGTTATTTATATCTTCAAATATTTATTCATGGTGTTTGGTTTTGTTTTGTTTTACAGCATATCAACCCTTTTCGGGTTATTTAATGCCGAATACGGTGATTTTGGTAAAAGTTTTTATGCTTCAAGTTCTTTATATCTTCAAATATTTATTCATGGTGTTTGGTTTGGTTGTTTTTGTTTTACGGCATATCAACCCTTTTCGGGTTATTTAATGCCGAATTCGGTCATTTTGGTAAAAGTTTTTATGTTTCAAGTTCTTTATATCTTCAAATATTTATTCAGCGTGTTTGGTTTTGTTTTGTTTTACAGCATATCAACCCCTTTCAGGTCATTTTGGTAAAAGTTTTTATGTTTCAAGTTCTTTATATCTTCAAATATTTATTCATGGTGTTTAGTTTTGTTTTACAGCATATCAACCCTTTTCGGGTTATTTAATGCCGAATTCGGTCATTTTGGTAAAAGTTTTTATGTTTCAAGTTATTTATGTCTTAAAATATTTTTTCAGCGTGTTCTGTTTGGTTGTTTTATAGAGGAAAAATGTTGTTTTTTGTTTTTAGCTTTGGAGAGAAAGATCTCATCAGCTTATCCACTACATGTCACTACTGACTTCCTTTTAGCAAAGTGGAGTATCTGTTCTGATGCTGCACTTCATTTTTCCATCTTTGATCGATGAAAGAGAAATCCTCCTTAGATTGAGGCAAATTTTTTCCCAATCCAAAGTGCCCCTTTTTGGGGAGCTGTATTTTCCCCACACTAAAAACCGACCTTGTGTCTAATTCTTCCCGCGTGGGGAAGCAAAGTGAGTAAATTGGGACTTCCTGTTCGTGATACAATATTCTGACATATAGCCCTACCTATAACTTTATTTTTAATGGAATTTTGAACTCCTCTAACCCTGTGCTTACTCTAACCTTTTGTAGAAAAATACCGTTGTTTACATTTTTGTTGCTACATCTTTACTCCTGTGCAGATTGACAGCGTTTCCTTTAGATTGGGTAATGGTGTGTGTTGTTATTTGAGCATGACAGTAGGCTACACATCTTAGCCGTTTCTTCAGTTTCGTTGGTGGCTGCTAGCAGAAATCACCTCGATTTTGTTTTAATTAACCTTTCCTCATTCGGCCGCTCTCGGGTTTCAGCTTTTATTTTAGAACATGAAAAACAATTCCGTACCGCTATAAAAGTGCTCTTATGTATCTTAAGTGGATTAACAAACGCTTTGAAAAAAAAAAAAAAAAAAAGAAGTCTTGCCAAAATCCTTTTGTACTAAATGACCTTGCACTTGTCATCTGGAAAGTGGAGAAGTCGTTTGCCCTATTAGCAGTAAGTAAGTTTGTTTAGATCCTCAAGTACTAACAATGTTGACACATTTTAATCGAGTTGGTGTTCTTCATACCAGTCGGGGATTTTAGATATTATTAATTCAGGGTAACGCCGATCAAGATTATACCAACTTTGTGGGTGTTTGTTTTGTAATTTTCTTACTTTCAGTTGAACATATACACACAGACAACTGCCCTTTATACAGGGTGGGCCAAAATAAGGGTCCTATCTTTGAATTTGAATAACTTCCACAAAATAAAAGTTAAACTCACCAAACTTTATGTGTGTGTAGACTGACCCTTCCGAGATTTTTTGAAATAAACAAAACAAATTTTAGCCGAAAAACACTTCTTAAAACTTACAAAAACTAAAGTATTGTTTTTTACACTGTTTTGAGTTTTTTAAGCAAAAATAATGTTTTCTAAATGAGGGTACGTTCCTTAGGGCTAATACGGCTCATGCTTGCTTCGGAAAGGGTCCTTTACTTATTCTAAAAAAAAAAAAAAAAAAAAAAAAATCAATAAATAAAAAAGTTATGAATTTTAAAAAATAGGACCCTTATTTTTGCCCACCCTGTATAATAGATATAAGATATATGTATATACAGGGCCGGCGGAACAGTTATAAAAGTGGGTGGGGGGGGGATCTCTTAAAAAGTGGGGGCCCGGTTAAACACATGCATATCAACTTAATTATTGATGACCGTAAAGTGGGGGGGGGGCCCAAGTCAAAAAGTGAGGGGGCTTGAGCCCCCCCCCTGCCCCCCCCCACCCTGGTGCCGCCGTCCATGATATAATCTGTAGTTTCGCTACTTATCAAGGCTAAAAGCCACATGAGGATAAGGGTTATATTTGAAAAGTGAACATACTTGAGTTATTTAATATCAGTGAACAAAATAATGCAGCTCGACGCCTGTAGGGAGAGAAAATTCACAATGTAATCCTCTCTGCCTGGGTATTGATTTACTCCTCTCCAGGAGTTAGGCACAAGGCCAGTTTTTATCTTACTCCCACAAGTAAGATGTGACCCAAGGTCGGGTCGGGAAAGTGGGGTTTAAAAATTGCCTGGGCAGCCCCGTCGGCATTCCCCGGTAGGGGTGCCTCTGGCAGTAAGCAATAAACTTACTCCTCCCGAAAGAGGGGAGGCGAAGCCTAGGAAGGTGGACCTCCTAGAACTGCACAGGACAGACCTATAGACCGGCGTAAATCAAGCCCCGAAGGCCAAGACAATACCAGTCTATGGGGTGCAGGATCCATCGGAACAGATACTACACTTTGATCTTAGCCAAAATCTGGGCAACAACAGGAGGATATGGTTGAGCTCTCAGGTCCAAGGGTGGTCGGCCTTCCACGGTAAAATCGCAATTGGTTAGCCATCTCGTGCGACTTTGCTCAGGATTACCATGCATGGGTCGCTATTATTTAGGATATAGTGCAGGCCAAGAAAGAAGCCGGCTCAACCCGACCAAAGTGAATGCCGCCGTTGCAACAACAAATAACAGTGAACAAAATAATGAAAATTTATTTTTTATTTTTTTTAACATAGTTCACCCCAAACAAGGCAGGCCGCCACTGTAGACGTAAGGGGCTACTAAGAAAACTAAGGGTGAAGGTTTTTTTTTGGGGGGGGGGGGGGCTAATTTGGGAGCTGCGCAGCGAGATATCTGTTTACATTAGTTTTAAATTTCTGCATGTCAGTAACGTCAGGAAAGCAGGGAGCAGCGAGGGAGTTCCAGAGTCCAGCAGCACGAGGAAAGAAGCTTTTGGAGTAGAAAGCTCTTCAGCATCTGGGGACCTCTACAGTGTATGGATGGGATTTGGCATCTGGGGACCTGTACAGTGTATGGATGGGATTTGACAGATTGTCGGGTTCGTCTAGTGAATCTACGTCGTGGGGCACCAGAGCAGCAAGCTAATCGGAGCACAATCCATTGAAGTACTTGTAAAACAGGCGCAAGGAAGCAATATTGCGGTGATGGGACAGGGGCTGCAGCTTGGTGGGTAGTGAAGGACCTATCAAGTTGGCGACTCTTTTTTTGGACCTTGTCTAAGAGAGAGAGAGAGAGAGAGAGAGAGAGAGAGAGAGAGACTAGTGGCTGGTGCACCAGCCCAGATGTGGCAACAATACTCCATGCATGGGCGGATGGTGGCTTTGTAGAGATACAGGATAATGTCAGGTGTGAGAAGTTTACTGCATTGATTATAAATATAGATAGTACAGGATAACCCACCCCAAACTGCCACCCATGGAATCGTTAATAAAATTCAAAATCCTTTCTGAATCGAACCATATTTGGTACAAATATACTTAAGTCTATGCCTGACTTGTCCACCAAGTTTCAGTCATGAATCTCCAACAGTATAGGGTGACCCTCAAAATATGCCACCCATGAAATTGTTAATAAAATCGACAATCCTTTCTGCAATCCAACCATATTTGGTACAAATAAACTTCAGCTTACGTCTGATTTTTTTCACAAAATTTTAGACATGAGTACCCAACAGTTTTTGTTTTATCATTGTTCAATGATATGGGTGGACACTTTGGTGATCGTATCATCAGTAAAAGGTGTGATCCTGAATGGACTTCACACTCACCGGACCATAACCTACCAGATTTTTATCTGCGGGATTATCTCCAAGATAATATCCATCAAAGTATTCCCTAGATTATCCCTGAAGTGGAGAAGGCCATCACGGTTAAAATCAGGACCTTTCCAAAAGAGAAATTTGTCAGTTGTCGACAAATTTGCACGTCTTATCAACAGAACTGGTCTGGATAGAGAGGAGACTGACTGCATGTCACCGAATTGGTTTGGACAGATAGAAGCTGTGGACAAATGATTTAGTCACTTTGCTAGTCAAACTGAAAATGGGGGAAAAGAAGTGATCTTATTAGTGACGCCTTTTATTTTTTGGGGCTAAATCAACGAATGGTTGATGGTCCTGTTGTTTGTCACGTGATCTGGGACTCCAGGTATTAGGAAAAGCAACCCCAACAATTTCAATTGAAGTGCATTTTGACATGCATACAAACTATCACGAGCTGATGGTGGATGAATCTACATAATTGTAAAGAGAGTTCATTATGGTACAAAAATGTTTGTCTAATTTATTAGGTTTAGTGGATGGCATCGATTAAGCCGATGCTCAACTGGTTAGACGTCATTGAAAAATTGGTCAAATAAATTAGTGATGGCACAGGTCGACTAATCTGGTAGAATTTAATGAAAATTCGGTGTTAAGTTCTTTATTCTTTAAATCATTCTTGAAATTTGCCAGTTTTACGTTTCTCTAAAAAAAATTTAAAATAAAAGCAGGCTTAGTATGAATTAATGAACTTGAAAAGTTGTATCCAACAAAAGACGTATCCACTTAAGTCACACCATGCTCCGTCTGATCTCGACTGTCTAAAAGCAAAAGAAAAACTTCATCTCACCAATGTGTATTTTTTTCTTTTTTTTCTTTTTTCTTTTTTTTCTTTTTTCCTTTTTTTAATTTTTTTCTTTTTCTTTTTTTTCTTTTCTTTTTCTTTTTTTTTTCTTTTTCTTTTTCTTTTTAATGTTTGCCAGAAGCTTTCTCACTGACAAGAAATTAACATATCCTGTTATTTTGCCCTCGTGGGTAGGCAAATAAAGACACAAGGTCGGTTTTTAATGTGGGAATAATTCAGCTCCCCAAAAAGGGGTACTTGTTTGGATTGGGACACAAATAAAATTGTCTCAGTCTAGAAAGAATTTCCCCTTCACTAACCAAGGCCAGAAAAGATGAAGTGTAGTATTAGATCAGATACTACACTTTGCTCCTAGCCAAGAGGCCAAGGATCTTTTATGCTGGCAGCTTCAGTCTGGTTCAGTGATGCATGCGCAATTCATTCTTGTGCCGATGTCGGCAAAGTTAACATTACCTCTCGTATCGGTGACTACCAACCACAAAACACACATGTGATGCTCGCTCTTTTTCCTCCGTGCAAGGGGTCTCCATTACAGAACTATACCTGTGAGGCTACTAAAAGTCCATAGACTGTATTATGGATTTATTTTCAAACTGTATGTTTTTATGCTAGGCCGACGAGGAGAGGATCACTGCACTGGATGCCAGAACTGGGCAACTTTAAGCCTCAACCGGCAAACTGAATATTTATTTATTTTCCGTCTGATATAGGAAACAGACTCCATCCTCGCAGATGAACGGCGCTAATGACTTTGCCAGAATTTCTTTGTCTTTGGTTCTTCTTTTACTCCATCGTATCCACCCCATTCATTCTTATCCACCCCATTCATTCTTGTCGATACGTGTGCATGTGTTTTACATGGTGTTTCCAAAGGGAGTTGATGTATACAGTGTTTCAACCAACAACGTTTTGTGATCTTCAGCAGAGGATGAGGCAATTTGATTGTGGCTGCAAGCCTACGAACACTTGAACTTGAAGATATCATACACCAGCAGGGTCCGTGTCCCGGCGTTGCCCGGGAAAACTGAGGAAACCATGAATCTCAAACCTCATAAAAGTAAATTAACCGGGGAAAGACCAGAAAGACTCTTTTCACTCAGAATGCTAAACATTTATCCACGACATAAAAAAATATTTGTAAATAGAACTGTGTGTTATAGGAAACTGTAAAGATCATTGAATTGGAAAACAATAAAAAAAAACTAATTGTTAATCAATGAGATGTCATTTTGCAAAGCAATATGCAAATTAGTTAATCTAAAGACGTTGATCACATACATATGATCAGTATATTAGAAAGCTATTGTTCTCCTATTGTGAATATGGATTTGGCGTTTTAATCTTACTGTTACTACAATAAATAACCCAATTAACATGGCAAAACAGCTGTCAGTTATATATATATATATATATATATATATATATATATATATAGTAAGATAATACTTTAAAGATATAAATAATATATTTAACCAGTAGACTATTAGGATAAAAAACAAAGCTCAATATAGTGTATAGAGCAATAATATTAATTGAATGACATAATATAATGACGCAGTATCACGCCTTGTTTTTGAACTTTAATAAAATCTGATTAATTTCTCATTTTATTATATCATTCAATTTATATATATATATATATATATATATATATATATATATAATAAAACCAAGAGCTTTTTCGACATGTTACGGCTCTGTAGTGTGACTAGACGACCGAGTGTTTAAACTGAGATTCGAAACCCGACCATTGTGTCAGCAGTTGAGTCTCTCTCTCTTTCCTTCTCCCTCTCTCTTTCCTTCTCTCTCTCTCTTTCCTTCTCTCTCTCTCTTTCTTTCTTTCTCTCTCTCTCTCTTTTTCCTTCTCTCTCTCTCTTTCTTTTCCTTCTCTCTCTCTTTCTTTTCCTTCTCTCTCTCTTTCTTTTCCTTCTCTCTCTCTTTCTTTTCCTTCTCTCTCTCTTTCTTTTCCTTCTCTCTCTCTTTCTTTTCCTTCTCTCTCTTTCTCTTGCTCTGCACCGCCACCATAATCTTTTTTTTTTAACTATTGATTCCTAATGTTGTTCATACAACTGGAAAAAAAAAGAGTTCACATTGAGTATTCAAAAATGAAATTAAAATAAAATTTTAAAAATTTGTGGAACGGGGAGAGACACATTTTTTTAAATTCCAATCGTTTTACATTTTTTTTTCTTTTCATTTTTAAATTTCACTAATCATTTGCACAATAAAAAAAACTTGGAATTTGATCTGAATTTCTGTAACATTCGTTTATATTTTTGTTTCATAAAAAAATAGAAATTATAAAATTATTTTTCACCAGATTTTCAACAAATTGAAAATGCGTTTCTTGGCGTTGGCAAAAACATTTTACGAACTTATACGTTTAAATTGTATTTCTTTTCTTTTTAAATCAGTGATTTATCCGATTTTAAAGAAGTTTTCAGTACTTTTCAAATAAATGAATGGGAAAATTGGGTTCAATTGTATTATAGAGACTGTTGAAATAACTCGCCAATTTAGCTTGGTTTTCACACAAAGTTTTGCTAATAATGATTGTTAGTCTTATAATGTACTTAAGTGTGCAATATTTATGTGGTGTGTAGCACTGTATTCATGTTAAAAAAACGCTTGGGTTGCTGGTAAAGGGAGTCTGATGATTTGAAAACTGTGGTTGAATCATTTCATCACTGAAGACCAACCTCGGAGCATCTACAAGATGTATTTTACGATTGTTTCTGATTTCAGTATGACCCCGAGCTGGTTATGGTAAAACAAATTAGAATATTAATTCACTTGGGGGTCACCAGAGATCAACTTAGTGCAGGAGCAGTTGGGGGGAGGGGGGGAGACAAAAATGTACATTCTTTCATTCTTACTAGTAATTGTTCGAAAAAAAACACCGAGACTAGGTTAATCAATCGGTTGCTGATTATTTGCTTTCTTTTTATTATATTAAAGCCGTTAAAAAGTTTGAGAGAGAGTGAGGCAGTTTGAATGAGCGGTGTGTTTAGAAAGTAATATGAGAGAGAGGGGGGGAGTGTTTAAAGCCATATATGTTACAGACTTTTATAAACTCTTCTATTTTCTTATCCGGGCAACGCCAGGTAGCCCTGGTAGTTGGCGATAAAAATTACATTCGAATGTCGAAGTGTCACGATAGTAAACGCTGGTCGACCATTTTTAACTAAACATGTCTAAGATATGTTTACTGTTACAATCCTATGATACTCGAAAGTAATTTTTAAGTCTTTAAGCTGACGAATTATAAAGTAACTTATAGCTTGAATTAAACTTAAAATGGTTATGATTGTTTTCTGTTCATAAGAAGATCCGGAGTTTGGACGAAAACGAAGCGAATTGGGAGAGATATTCTAACGGTTTCAATGTTACTGTTGATTTCGGGGGGAGGGTTGGGGATTAAATTCAAAATAATATTTAGGCATTAAATTCAAAATAATATTTAGGCATTAAATTCAAAATAATATTTAGGCATTAAATTCAAAATGATATTTAGGCATTAAATTCAAAATAATATTTAGGCATTAAATTCAAAATGATATTTAGGCATTAAATTCAAAATGATATTTAGGCATTAAATTCAAAATGATATTTAGGCATTAAATTCAAAATGATATTTAGGAATTAAATTCAAAATGATATTTAGGCATTAAATTCAAAATGATATTTAGGAATTAAATTCAAAATGATATTTAGGCATTAAATTCAAAATGATATTTAGGCATTAAATTCAAAATGATATTTAGGCATTAAATTCAAAATGATATTTAGGCATTAAATTCAAAATAATATTTAGGCATTAAATTCAAAATGATATTTAGGCATTAAATTCAAAATAATATTTCGTATTTAATTCTGTAATAAGCATAACATTTACAATTCTAATAAAAATGCGGTCTGTTAGAAAAAAAAAACGATGTCCGCTAAAGTTGTAAATCAAATGTATTTCACTTTTCTACTCTGTTCTTGGCCTTTTGGCTAAGATCAAAGTGTAGTATCTGTTCCGATGGATACTGCACCCCATAGACTGGTATTGTCTTGGCCTTCGGGGCTTGATTTACGCCGGTCTATGGGTCTGTCCTGTGCAGTTCTAGGATGTCCACCCTCCCAGGCTTCGCCTTCCCTCTTTGGGGAGGAGTAAGTTTATTGCTTACTGCCTGAGGCGCCCCTACCGGAGAATGCCGACGGGGCTGCCCAGGCAATTTTTAAACCCCACTTTCCCGACCCGACCTTGGGTCACATCTTACTTGTGGGAGTAAGATAAAAACTGGCCTTGTGCCTAACTCCTGGAGAGGAGTAAATCAATACTCTGTTATTGGGGGGGGGGGGGAAGTTATTGTCGTTTATAATTGGGCGGGGTTGTAAAAAAGGGGTCTCCCAGCTGGTAAACGTTAGCATATATAGACCAAAGGAGTCAAATAGACAACAAACAAACAAACAAAAAAGGTTAATGTTTTCTTGTATGTGTACGTAAGTGTTTCGGAGTATACGAGGGAGGAGGGGGGTAGGAAGAAGAAGAAAGAAAAAAACCCTTATTTTATAGAGTTAGGTACTACCTCCCACTAAATAACCGTGGCTGGCCAACCTCTCGCGTTTGTTTCGCCACGACTCGTAGAGAAACGAGTCTCTCCCTAAGGAGGGGCTGGCGTACATGAGAGTGTGTAAAAACTCTGAAAGCAGAAGCCGGTTTTGTTGCATACCCGTGCTCGCGCTGACGACACACAAAAGAGAAAGAGAGAAAGAGAACGAACAAAAAACACATATCAAACAAACATCAACCAATACAATATTGTCCATCCCGTTTTTATTTATTTACTTAAAATAATAATAATAATAATAATAATAATAATAATCGTAGAAAAGAACTGGTTCAAGGAAGAGTGGAATCAAAAGTTAACTCGTTTTCCGATGTGAAAAAAAAACAAAACAACAAAAAAAAACTGCTGTATTTTTCTTTCTTTCTTTCTTACCCCCCCCCCCCCCTGCGTGTATGTGCAGGTTTAGAGCGATTATTATTATTTTTTTTTTATTATTATTATTATGATGATGCGATCAGTGTAAAGTGTGGAACAATTCCGTGCATCTTGATGCCTGACCCCGACAGGAAGAGACGAAGAGACGGACCCCACCCTGGTTGAGTGGAAACTTTATATGCAAGACACGCGTACATAAAAAGACGAAGGCCGTTTTACTTTTCTTTATTTATTTTTTTCTCCGCTACCCTTGATAAAACAAAACAAAAAAAACAACAGAAAAAACGGAAAAACTAAGCAACTTTAAAAAGGGTAAGTTTTGACGCAACTTTTATAACCGGTTTTCCTGGATTTAAATATTTTCTTTTTTTTTTTTTCGGTGATGATTTGAATTTAACTCGAACAATCAATATTTTTATAAACAAATTCGTTTTGATTTGTTGCGATTTCCGTTCGGAATTAAGTGACCTCGTTTAAACAACTAGAGTAGGTTTTTTTTTTTTTTTGTGCAACATTCGTACGATAAATGTATTAGACGATTCAAGATGTGCGCGCCGTAAAAGGCAAACTTAGTTATTGTTTTCGTTGTACCGTCTTGGATTCATGTATATTGTATTAATCTTTATATATATATATATATATATATATATATATATATATATATATATATATATCGATCTCACTCATATTTATTTACGGCATTTTTTTTAATACTTTCTACTTTAGGAACGATAGTTTTTTTGTTTTTTTTTGTTTTTAAGCAAAGAAATTATTTTTCTATATTTCTCTTTAGTTTCCGACCCCCCCCCAAATTAAAACAAACAAACAAAAAACAAAAATACCCTACAATTGTAGAATTGTAAGATCGACTGAAAAATAAACATTTCCCTTTTTTTTCTTTTTTGTTAACATATATATATATATATATATATATATATATATATACAATAATATTTTTATAAATATTTCAAATATTTCAAATATACCTAGATATATATATATATCTTAAATCGAAATTAAATCGTATTTTACTTTTTAAAGTCTACAAATTTTAACTTTTATTCGAACTTTTTCTCACAGATGCTATAGCTAATCAGAAATTGCATTGTAAATTTTGAAGTACTATTTTGTATTTATTCATTTTTTAAAAATTATTTTTTGTTAAAAAAAAAAAACAGGAAAAAATAGATTACATTTTTGTAGTCAATGAATGAATCGACACTTGGAATTTTTGGTTTTGCAATTGTTGTTTCGACAATACAACTTTTTTTTCCTCAAAACTGTTCGCGTAAAAAAAAATATTAAAAACAGTAAGTTGTAGCAAGTTTAATTGTCTACGTGAAACGCGGAAAAAAAAACAAATCACGGGGGGGGGGGGAAGATGTCCGATATAAATAAAAGAAAAAAGGGAGATAACTCCAAGTTTTACCATTTTAGTTTATTTTAAAAAGGGAGGGGTAACTTTATACAGTAAGGAACAGGGTTAGCAAGTTGCAAAGACCCTTAAGTGAGGAAAAGCAACAACAAAAAAAACAATTATTTTACCTTTTTTTAACAAAAAAAAGCTTGTAGCTATTAACTATTTAACTATTTTTAATTAGGTTTAGACTTGTTTCCAAAATAAAATTAAAATAATAATTAAAAAAATAAAATTAATTAATTAAAGTATAAAAAAATACGCGAGTTTGTCTCGTTTTTTTTTATAACAATAAAATGCTTAGAATTTAACTAAATTGTGATTAATGTTTTTTTAAAAAGTCCAAAAAGAAACGTCCAGATCGATGAAGTCTTAAAATGTGTTGATTTTTTATTTACTTGTTTATTGAGTTTTAAAAATGAATGTTTTTTTTTTCGGCCTGAATTCTTTTTTTTTAATAAACATCTCTAAATTAAGGACGCATAAAGCATAATTTCGAAGCTTTTTTTTTTGTTGTTCTAATAAGTTTGAATTTCTTATTTCTTTTGTTAATTCTCTTTTTAAACTGTTTATCGATTATTTTCTACTGTTCACCATTTTTGCGTGCATATGCCCCCCCCCCTCACTCACTCTACCTTTTCATTCATATCCCCCTCCCCCTCTCTTTCTCTCCCCCTCTCTTTCTCTCGCGTGAGTGCGCGCGTGCGTGCGTTCAGTTTCATGTCGGAATAATCTAACGTTGACTAAGAAAGAAAGTATTTATTGTGATTGGTTCAATTTCCCAGTCGCCGTGACGAGACAGAAATAAAAGGGAGAATGATATAAAATAAATAAATAAATAAATAAAATAATCAGCCCCCCCCCCTCCAAAAAAAAGGGAGGGGTTGGGTTTATAATTTACATCTTTTTTACTTCGCGTAATAATTAAAAAGAAAAGAAAAAGAAAAAAAAAACAAAAAAACGCAAAAATAAAGTTGTAAAAAAAAGATAACTAATGATCGAATAAGACGAGTTTTCCATCTCTGTCTGTTCAGTATTGATTTACTCCCCTACAGGAGTTAGGCACAAGGCCAGTTTTATCTTACTCCCACAAGGTAAGATGTGACCCAAGGTCGGGTCGGGAAAGTGGGGTTTGAAAAGCCAGCGCCCGAGAAAGTGAGCACTCTGGCCATTAAAAATTGCCGGGGCAGCCCCGTCGGCATTCCCCGGTAGGGGTGCCTCAGGCAGTAAGCAATAAACTTACTCCTCCCCAAAGAGGGGAGGCAAAGCCTGGGAGGGTGGACGTCCTAGAACTGCACAGGACAGACCCATAGACCGGCGTAAATCAAGCTCGAAAGCCAAGCCAAGACAATACCAGTCTATGGGGTGCAGTATCCATCGGAACAGATACTACACTTTGATGAGTAGGTCACTCTCAATTTCACTGGGAACGCAGAAAACATAAAAGAAACACTGAAGTCGGGAATAAAGAAATATATTTAAAAAAGAGAGAATATTGTTCGTATTTAAACTACAAATGCTAAAAGTAAATATTTTTTTCGTTGTATCAAAATTTAAAAATCTCAAGTATTCTGTTTTTGCTTACATTTAAAAAAATTTTTTTTTTTTTCCATAAATTGCATTTTTAGTCTTGAAATAAAATTCTAATGTACTTTTTAAAGCGTACAACATGTAATTTTATTTCAATGTTTGGTAATGCCCTAATACATGACGGCTTATTATTTATAGTGAAATGGGTTTGCGGTAAGGTTTCAAAGAAAAACGTGGCCGATATAAATAAATCAAGAAGGGAAATAACTTTAGTTTTACCATATTTTTTTTTTGTAAATTTGTTCTACTTTTGATTAACTACGGGTGATTGCAACTTGTTAACTATGTCCATTAATAGAAAATGTTACCCCCCCCCCGATAAACTGGGAGTTATCTCCCTTCTTAATTGATGTATATCAGCCATCTTTTTTTTCCGAATAAACCTTGCTATAATTTACTATTTTTAATCTAAAAAAAACTTCTTTTTTTTTAATATTCAAAAAAATACCCATATTTATTCAATAAATAACAACAAATAATAGTTAATTAATAAAATGTCCTTTTTGAAAACCAATATGCAAATATCAGAAAGTTTCATATAGTTTTATGTAAAAAATAAGTTCTTTTGGGGCAATAGCAGAAGCCGGTCGAAACGCATTTCGCTGTAAATAATATTTAACCGTACATTACACCAGAAAATGAACTCAATCTTTTACACACAAAGTTTTCCGGAATTCCACGAATCTAAAATGCAAAGAAAGGTGAAAATGTTAAAATATAACAAATATCAATAAATATTGTCGAAAAAAACTTTGAATAGATAGGGCTGAAAACGCAGTTACACGGAAAAAGGCTGAACACAGTTACACACTGTACCATGAAAAAGGGCTGAACAGTTATAAACTGTTCCATGGAAGAGGGCTGAACACGCAGTTACACACTTTTCCATGGAAAGGGGCTGAACAGTTACACACTGTTCCATGGAAAAGGGCTGAACACGCAGTTACACACTTTTCCATGGAAAGGGGCTGAACAGTTACACACTGTTCCATGGAAAGGGGCTGAACACGCAGTTACACACTGTTCCATGGAAAAGGGCTGAACACGCAGTTACACACTTTTCCATGGAAAGGGGCTGAACAGTTACACACTGTTCCATGGAAAGGGGCTGAACACGCAGTTACACACTGTTCCATGGAAAAGGGCTGAACACGCAGTTACACACTTTTCCATGGAAAGGGGCTGAACACGCAGTTACACACTTTTCCATGGAAAGGGGCTGAACAGTTACACACTGTTCCATGGAAAGGGGCTGAACACGCAGTTACACACTGTTCCATGGAAAAGGGCTGAACACGCAGTTACACACTGTTCCATGGAAAAGGGCTGAACACGCAGTTACACACTGTTCCATGGAAAAAGGCTGAACACGCAGTTACACACTGTTCCATGGAAAAGGGCTGAACACAGTTACACACTGTTCCATGGAAAAGGGCTGAACACGCAGTAACACACTTCCATGGAAAAGGGCTGAACACAGTTACACACTGTTCCATGGAAAAGGGCTGAACACGCAGTTACACACTGTTCCATAGAAAGGGACTGAACACGCAGTTACACACTGTTCCATGGAAAGGGGCTGAACACGCAGTTACACCGTTCCATGGAAAGGGGCTGAACACGCAGTTATAAACTGTTCCATGGAAAAAGGCTGGACACACAGTTACACAATGTTCCATGGAAAAAGGCTGGACACACAGTTACACAATGTTCCATGGAAAAAGGCTGGACACACAGTTACACAATGTTCCATGGAAAAAGGCTGGACACACAGTTACACAATGTTCCATGGAAAAAGGCTGGACACACAGTTACACAATGTTCCATGGAAAAAGGCTGGACACACAGTTACACAATGTTCCATGGAAAAAGGCTGGACACACAGTTACACAATGTTCCATGGAAAAAGGCTGGACACACAGTTACACAATGTTCCATGGAAAAAGGCTGGACACACAGTTACACAATGTTCCATGGAAAAAGGCTGGACACACAGTTACACAATGTTCCATGGAAAAAGGCTGGACACACAGTTACACAATGTTCCATGGAAAAAGGCTGGACACACAGTTACACAATGTTCCATGGAAAAAGGCTGGACACACAGTTACACAATGTTCCATGGAAAAAGGCTGGACACACAGTTACACAATGTTCCATGGAAAAAGGCTGGACACACAGTTACACAATGTTCCATGGAAAAAGGCTGGACACACAGTTACACAATGTTCCATGGAAAAAGGCTGGACACACAGTTACACAATGTTCCATGGAAAAAGGCTGGACACACAGTTACACAATGTTCCATGGAAAAAGGCTGGACACACAGTTACACAATGTTCCATGGAAAAAGGCTGGACACACAGTTACACAATGTTCCATGGAAAAAGGCTGGACACACAGTTACACAATGTTCCATGGAAAAAGGCTGGACACACAGTTACACAATGTTCCATGGAAAAAGGCTGGACACACAGTTACACAATGTTCCATGGAAAAAGGCTGGACACACAGTTACACAATGTTCCATGGAAAAAGGCTGGACACACAGTTACACAATGTTCCATGGAAAAAGGCTGGACACACAGTTACACAATGTTCCATGGAAAAAGGCTGGACACACAGTTACACAATGTTCCATGGAAAAAGGCTGGACACACAGTTACACAATGTTCCATGGAAAAAGGCTGGACACAGTTACACAATGTTCCATGGAAAAAGGCTGGACACACAGTTACACAATGTTCCATGGAAAAAGGCTGGACACAGTTACACAATGTTCCATGGAAAAAGGCTGGACACAGTTACACAATGTTCCATGGAAAAAGGCTGGACACACAGTTACACAATGTGCCATGGAAAAAGGCTGGACACACAGTTACACAATGTTCCATGGAAAAAGGCTGGACACAGTTACACACTGTGCCATGGAAAAGGGCTGAACACAAAAATTTGGAGAATTTCAACTAATTTCCAATCATATCGTACCATCAAAATTGAAGGAAAGATATTTATATGATTTTATCTATGGTATTTTAATAATCAGTCTTCATTATTCATGCGGTCAAGTTCAAAGGATCATATTTGTTTTTAAAGAAAAAGGGTTTTGATCTATTTTGTTTCACAGATAGAATGTTCTAGGAGAGAAACTTTGTTCATGGAAATCATGTTTGGTTTTAAGTAAATAAAATATTTTAACCAAACACTGTGATTTTAGTGTCTCCCCTCGTCGGGGGGACAACTGAATAGGGACCCAAGCAATGCCAGTTTGGAATCGGCTTGGTTGGATATTGCGCAACCCTTGGTTCACTTTAGACTCCCCGCACAGGCACCCTTACGGTGGCTATCCATTGTCTTATTGTTTATATATATTATCCACAAAATGACTGGTTTGCTGTATCACAGCTCTTAAGTGTGGCTAGACAGGACAAGTGCTTTAAGCTGAGATTGAAAAAGGGGTTAGATTTCATGCCTTTCCTAAGAGTGTGAGTGTAAAGTAAACCTCGCCCTGACCTCAACCAGAATGCCCATAAACTCCATTTCTCTTGCAGTTTAGGGTTGAACCATCGTTTCGCCTTCTTTACTTAAGGCGAGCCTTGGATCTATGACTATTTTCATTTTTAACAGCTGATAGTGGTTAGAGAAAGCTATACGTTTTTAAGATGTTTTTTTTTTGTTGTTGTTAATTAACTTTTAACTTCCTGTAATTAAATTCTAAGGGTTTATTTTTTAATTAGGCAAAGCGATGAGATTCATTATTAGTTTTTTTTTTCTCTCCTGATAAAATTAATTTTATATTAGAATGATAAAAAAAAAAATGATAAGCAACTTTTTCTACACGTGACCAAGTGCACGTCTCCAACTAAATTCCTGTAGACATTTGCAAGTGTTTCAAGGGAGGTAATAAGCAAAAACAATTTACTCTTGTTGCAAACGAACAAACCCACAAACTTTTTCTTTCCTTTCTCCGTTTCCTTCATTTTCCTCTTTTCTTTTTTCTCTTTTCGTTCCTTGTTCCTTTTCTTTTTCTTTTCTTTTCTTTTCTTTTCTTCTTTTTCTCTTTTTCTCTTTGTCTTTTTCTTTCCTTTTTTCTTTTTTTTCTTTTTTCTTTCTTTTTTTTCCCTTTCCTTCATTTTTCTTTTTCTCTTTTCGTTCCTTGTTCCTTGTTCCTTTTCTTTTTCTTTTCTTTTCTTTTTTTTTCTTTTTTCTTTTTCTTTTTTCTTTTTTTTCTTTTTTTCTTTTTCTTTTTTCCCTTTCCTTCATTTTTCTTTTTTCCTTCATTTTTCTTTTTTTCCTTCATTTTTCTTTTCTCTTTCCTTTTTCGTTTTCCTTTCCTTTTTTCTTTCTTTTTTCTTATTTTACTACGTTGTATTTTTTATTTCTCGATGCCAATCTGATGTAGCTCTTTTTTAAATATTACACAAAAGTATTTTTTAATCATTTTTTCCGTCATCGCCTTACACGTAAAAAAAATTAAAATTATTTGAATTTTTCTTCCATCAGATTTTGTTTACCTTTTTTTTTCATAAGCGGAAAATTACGTCAGTATATAAAAGGCCGGGTAGACATACAAAGTACTTGTCAATTTAACGGAGCTCCCTTTTTACGAAGAATTAATATATATATATATATATAATTTTTTTTTTTTTAATGAACTTTAAAAAGAATACTTTTTACTTCATCAGATTGAAGTAAGATGATGACTGAAAAAAGTGGACTAAAATCAATCAAAAATAAATGTTTACACAAAAAAAGAAAAGAGAGAGAGGTCGGGACCCTCAAAGCGCAGCCATAGAATCGTTGACGTCACCGGTTTTTGTTTTCTTTAAGAATTTCATACATTCGCGTTCCATTCAGCGTTTTTTTTTAAATCTCCCTAAAATAAAGTTATACTTATAGGAAGTGGTTTTAATGTAAAATAGTTTATTTAAAGATTAAATTATCTAATTTCAAAACATAATAATATTGCATTTATTTCCACTTTTTAGTTGTGAATTTGCGGACCAGTTTACCAAATTTCGCCACCATAAAATATAATAAAATAAATCGGATGTTTTTTAAAGACTCTTTTGCTTCATATAACATTAAAATATCGACCGACCTGAATATATTTTGTTCAGATTTCATAAAATGAAATAAGGGGGGGGGGGTCACGTAGAAAAAAAGTATTTTTCCCTAATATATTTTACGAAAACCGTATATTAAAGATAAATTAGTCCAATTATGCATAAGTATCGAAAATTTCGTGAAAATCTGACCATTACTTGATTTTTGCTAGATTTATTAAACACACGGGTGTTAGCGCATAAAAATTGGTCACTACATAGGAACGTTGTTTTGAGGCGTAAATAAAGTACACACGTTTTTAGTTTCTCATTTTCAATATTTTCGAAAAACAGTAACAAAATGTGAAAAGTCGGCGTGAACCGACTTTTCTCATTTTGTTCCCGTCTACTCTACGGTGTAAACGATTATTTTTTTTTTTTTTGTAGCTTTCGTATCCAATCAAATTAAGAGAATCCAATTTAATATGATTTAATTTCTGTATATATATATATATATATATATATATATTATTAATTAATTATTTATTACCTACAGACATCGATGTTTCATGCTTACGCAATCTTCAGTGCAGGAAGCTAATTCCCGACAGTCGACGGGCGCGAACTCCGATCACAAATCGCCAGTGATTCGCAGTCAAGAGAGTTACCAGTTGGCCACCAGAATTAGCTTGGAATTTAGGAAGAATTTAACTTAGTAAATACCAAGTCGGCGAGTATTCACAGCAAGCGACGAAGAGTGATCAACAACAACAACAACAACAAATCGTATTGGATCTCGCAATGAAGCTAGTAGTACTTCTTGTTATTAAATTCACTCAGAGTGACCAGCCTTAGTAAAGGGGGCTATACAATAATATTTTTAAAAAAAAGTCATCAGCAGTTTATCTTATGTTTCTTTTGATTGGTAAAAAAGTTATGATAATAATAATATAAACATATATTAAAGTTAAATCGTGTTTCATATGGGGGGGGGTAAATTCTGTGGTTACCTTTGGAGGTCCCTAGAGAGAGGAGAGGAACCTCCATCACATTGATAGGCCTACTTGGTTCTTTATCTCAATTTCAGCTGTGAAAATGTGTACAATTCATCTAATCATAAGTTGATGGGAAAACAAATTCAAATAGTTTCGCTTTTAGCTTTTTTTTTTGAGTGGCACACGCACGTACACACACGCACACACATTATCCAATCTCGCCATTCATGATAAGGGTTTAAAATTAAATTGATAAAAGACCCAGCTGCTCGAAGAGATCTTTATTTTTTTCTATAAGCTTTTCCTTTTCTTTGAACGTGTCAGAAAGTGCCGGCCGTACCTAAAACCTGAAACCGGTTTGGCCCAAACTTGACCTCGTGAACGATAGACGATTAAATACACTCAATTATTTTTTTCTTCCTTGGCATATTTTTATAAATCTAGCACATAAAGTAATGTTGTAGGATTTTTTAAAAGTTTGACCTAAATAGCATTTAAGCTGACATATCAAACTTTGATTCTGACTAGCCAATTTCTATTTGTTATTGATATACCATGTTATTAACACTATAATAACAAACTAGAGTCGTGAGTGGCAGCAAGTCTCCCCATGTTTCCAGTACTTTCCGTTCCATTTTATTATTATTATTATTGCAACTTGGTATTCTTGCAATAGCCATTACTGCTGACAACGGGCGGTGGTTTACCTTGGAATAGGAGTGACAATAAGCCTTCTCAATATTCCAATACTCTTGATTCCCTCCTCGTAGGGGTCTGGATGGGGATCTCCTTCCTCAGTGTATTCATCCTTCCAGACTCTTTAATTCCTTCCAGAAAATACTTTGCCTGAGTCAAAATTATTTTCAAATGGCTGCTATCTTTAAAAAAAAAAAAAGGAGGACGTAACTCTGTATGGACGGGTACAGAGTTACATCCCCTGTTGAGTAAATACACTACCGGGCAACGTCGGTTAGGAACAGTTAGTTGAAAAAAAATGTGACGATCTCATGAACCTACCGATTGACGACATCAATATTTTCTGTCTGTTTAAACCAGGTTGTTGTCATTCGGGCTATTTTGTTTGTGTGTCTTGCATGGGGTCATTTTTTTTTTCTGTTTTTAGAGGAAGATAGATTGGAATGGGGTTAGGGTTAGCGTATAACGGGTAAAAAAGAAAAGAAATTGTAACATCTAATAATAAGTCTTATTGTTAATATCAGGGTTACCCTATGTTGGCCGGGAGAAGAGTGTAGCAGTCTGAAATAGGACCTATTTCTTATGAGTCCACTGTGGGCAACTTGGTCTTAAACTAACCAATCGGCTCACAGGGCGTATTGATTTCAGCTAGTCCCTTAAGCTCTCTCCTGCCCCCTCATCCACTGGATTTCCGAGCACCGCTCCCCGGGCAATAAAAGAACTTTGTTTCCTTCCACCGGACACCAGTCCTACCTTTTTCTATGCTATACCCCAACGGTATAGGATACCCAATAAAGATTTGTTTAACGTTAAAAGAAGCGTTGAGTTTTTCCTCGTATGACTACCGTCTACCGTGCTTATATTTATAGTGAGGCTACGACTACTAGCCGTAGCTATTATAAGAGGGCATGACTAACAAAATAGAAAAATGAAAAAAGTGTAACATCTGTAGAGAAAAGATGTCAAGATCGCCAAGTTGTAGATGGGTTGGATGATAAGAGATTTATATGAAGAAAACGGGTCACCATCGTTTCGTTATAGTGACAAACTTCCTCTCTGGAATTTAAATCAATTTTATTCATACAGATTTCACCCACACAACAAACATGGTCCGGAAAGAGTTCCAAAAACAGGAATACAAATTATGTCAAGTCAGTAGACATGCAGCATGTACTATACAAGAAAAGGTTGAGTCCTGGTCTTTTATTTCGCCCAAGTCGTGGCGAGATGCGAGAAAAGAAATATGACCGCTTGTCAACTTGACTCTCAAAAACTAACTGTTGGAAATAGGCGGGAAAAGGTTTGGGCGGAAGTCGTTTTCATGCGCACACGGTGTTCCTACCAAACAACGTATCAATCACTCCGCGAGTGAAAACATGCTAACGCAAAAGAACATTGATCGTAACTATGTAACTGTTACACATCTTTATTTTAAAACTACCTCCCATCTCTCTCTCTCAACTGGTTCAATATAATATAATAGAAAGAAAAAAGAAAAAAAGAAAGCTAACTGAGTGATTGTTTGACCTTATTTCCGTGTATATCTGGCACAGCCGGAGTAGGTTTCGTTTATACCAAGTCGAGGATACGTTACCGACAATCAGTCCGACAGGACATGGGTACAACCATCGTTAACGGTGGTCGTGGTCTGGGTCATTTTAGTAGGTGATGATCTTGCACTTTTAGAAAATGTCCCATTTGTAGGGAGGAATGAAGAAGAGTCGTGTTGTATGAATGAAAAGGGTCGCTGCATAGATATCCATCTTTCTGACTTTGCGGGTTATGAAGAAAAACGGGTTACCATAGTTTTGTTATAAGGACAAACTTCTACAATTCAAATCAATTTTTTCCATAGAGTTTTTTTTTATTTTTTTTTTTAACATAGTTCCCCCCCCCCCCAAAAAAAAACAAGGCAGGCCGCCACTGTAGACGTAAGGGGCTACTGAGAAAAATAAAAGGGGGGAAGGTAGGGAGGTCAACCCAAATTGGGATCTGCGCAGCGAGATGTCTGTTTACATTAGTTTTAAATTTCTGCATGTATGTATTGTCGGGGAAACAGGGGGCAGGGAGGGAGTTCCAGAGGCCAGCAGCACGAGGAAAGAAGCTATTTGAGTAGAAGGCTCTCCGACATCTGGGGACCTCCACAGTGAATGAATGAGATTTAGTTGATTGTCGAGTTAGTCTAGTGAATTTACGTCGAGGGGGGGGGGGGGCACCAGAGTAGCCAATTCATCGGAGCATAATCCATTGAAGTATTTGTAAAACAAGCACAAGGATGCTACATTGCGGCGATGGGACAGGGACTGGAGCTTGGTTGACAGTGAGGGACCTATTAGGTTGGCGACTCTTTTTTGGACCTTGTCAAGGAGGGAGAGACTAGTGGATGATTCACCAGCCCAGATGTGACAACAATACTCCATGCATGGGCGGATGGTGGCTTTGTAGAGAGACAGGATAATGTCAGGTGTGAGGAGTTTACTAGCACGGTAGAGGGAGCCAACCTTCTTTGCGGCAGCCTTGGCAATGTCTTCAATGTATTTGTTGCATCAATACAACAGGCATGGTCGGGGGGGGGGGGGGGGGGGCGGGTATATAAACAAGAATACAAAAATATGTTGAGTCAATAGACATGCACGTACTATACAAGTGGGATTGAGTCCGGTTCTTTCATCTCACCTCTCGCCCAAGTCATGGCGAGAAAGGAATAAGACGTATTGTCAACTCTACGCTTAAACTCTGACTGTTTTTAAAAGAGCGATAAAAAGGTTTGGGCGGAAGTTGCCCTCTGCACAACTGTTTTTACCGAACAACGTATCAATCACTCTGTGAGTGAAAACATGCTAGCGCAAAATAAAATAGATCGTAATTATGTAACTACTACACATCTATAGCGCTGAGTTATGGTTCTGTGCGGTTCTAGGAGGTCCACCCTCCCAGGCTTTACCTTATCTATTTGAGAAGGGGTCAGTTTATTGCTAATTGCCTGAGAGTCCCTTACCGGGAAATGCCGACGGGGCTGCTCAGGCATTTTGTTTTATGGCCAGAGTGCACGCACCTCTTGTGCGCTGGCTTTTCAATCCCCACTTTACGACCTCGTGTCACATTTTCCCGCGGTTGGAGGGAGGTAAATAGCTCCCTAGGGACATGCCTCGCTGGTAATCAGACCTTTTTTTTGTCCGAATGAGGTGTTGTTTGACTGTTCTAGGAGGTGCACCCCTTTCAGGCTATTTTTGTACTCGACCAGAGTGCCCTTCGTGGGGAGCTGGTTCCTCCCCACCCACCTCCTGGCTTTGTGCCACATTTTGTTGCAGTGGGGAAACAATTAAATTCATACCAGTAAAATGGTGAAAAAAAAAAATAATAATTTTAAAAAAAATTGTCATCCTTAAAATTTATTTAAATATTTTAATAAAAAAAAAACTGTTTCAATTTCGCTTGCATTTGTTGATGAAAATGTCGAAGATATCGATTCTAAAAAAACTAATTTAAATAAAGAAAAATGAGCAATCATGTAGTATAGTTAACGACCAAAAGTCAAAAATAAACAAAATATACAATAAATTACTTCTACCAAACGCATTAACATTTAATTTTTTACCGATCTGTATAGTTTTAAAGTTCTGAAACTGCAAGTTTCGCTATTTCAAAATTTGTTTCGTTACTCTCACTTGACCGAACATGAGTCGGTCAAAGATTACGGTCGATTTTTTTACGTGGTCGCTAATTTCAGGGTTAAATGATAGTAATAATAGAAGAAGGTTAGAATAGGGTTAGTAGTACCGTAAGCCTAAGTCCAGGGGTGGTTGCCAGTCGGATTAGGGTAAGTTGTTGTTTTTGTGTTTTTACTATCCTTTAAACCTGAAATTAGCGACTATCTCCAAACAAAATTGATCACCATTTTTTATGCACTCTTTTTTTTGGCTAAGTTAAAGTGACGATAACATATTCAGATATAATAAACCTTACAATCAGTTTCCACACATTTCAAAACTATGCAGGTCGGTTAAAAAAAAATTTTTTTTGTGTTTGTTAAGTTATTTGTTGTATATATTTCCCCCCCCCCCTCCCTCGATTTCTCGGCTGTTAATTATACTGTACGAATGCCAAAAAATGAATGAATGAACTTTGTTTTAAAAAGAATAAGTTAAATAAAACATCGAGAAATCGATGGAGGGGGGAAATATATACAACAAATAACTTAACAAACACAAAAAAAAGTAATTTTTAACCGACCTGCATAGTTTTGAAATATCGTATTTTCAATTTAATAAAAAAATTTATTTTTACTTAATTCATGCACTGGTCAAAAATCCCCCTTCGAAAATGTGTAAGTGACATAGTGGCGAGAAATACACATACACTAGAAATTATAACATCATTTGATTAATATAGAGAAGATAAAGGAACGAAAGGCTATAACAGTTTTTTCTGTTTTGTCCTCAGTCGATCATTCTACACCGAGGCAATTTTCTAAAAAAAATTGTCCAAAATCCAGAGGAGCTTTCTGGGGGAGAATTGGATTACCCGCCCCCACCGACATTATAAATCGACCTTTTGTCAGAACTTTGCCCTCGTAGGGAGGCAAGTAAATAGGGAGCCAGGACAATATTGTACATCATGCTAGAATCTCTTTTAGATTCAAAGCATAAAAGTGTTAAAATAGTGACAATAATTTTTGTGAATCGCACCAAAAAACGAACGCAACGGTGAATAAATCCGAAAATAACAGGTTAAAAATTCTTAAAAAGAAGAAAAAGAATAAATTTTCCATTAAGTGATATTATGGTATTAGTGTAGATTAAATATGAGATTCTACTTTTTTAGGCGATTACATGTGAACACCCAGAAAAAAAAAACTTGTCGGATAAAAGAAAAATTGATGAAACAAACAAAACAATTATGTTTCTGAATTTTTGAGATGAGGATTGATAATTTGCATAATTTTGGTTTTTCGGACTATATTTCTCATCTTGAGTGTTATCATCACAACGTTTCGGCCGCTGTAACCTCCAGCCTTCTTCAGGTGTATCTCTTCGAACTCAGGAATATTTCTGGACTCGGGAATCTGGACGGAACAAGAGCATGCTACCCCCGTGGATTAAATAAAGGGTTCCATTCGAAATTCCGTCCAGATTCCCGAGTTCGACAGAAATATTCCAAAGTTCGAAGTGATACACCTGAAGAAGGCCGGAGGTTACAGCGGCCGAAACGTTGTGATAACACTAGTCCGAATAACCAAAATTATGAAAAAACAAAAACAATTAGTTTAGAATTTTGAGTGGGGTGGATCAGTTTCGCATGTAAATTTAATGTAAAATGATCTCCCATTTCCGGGCTATTTTAGCGTTTTAGGACAAGTAACCATTTTTTTCTATGGGAAATAAATCTGGTGCGTTTTTATAGGGTTAGGGTCTACTTTTTTAGGCGATTATGTGTGGTTTTACGACCTTGCCACTCAAACTTAGGGTTAGTGGTAAAAAAAACATTGGTTAACTTTCCTGAAAAGTTAGAATGGCTCGGAAATGGGGGATCATTTTACGTTAAACATATATATTAAACTGATCGCTCACTCTTAATACTAAATTTTTTTTCCTTCTTTCCGTGAGTTTTTCAGGGTATTCACTTAAAAAAAAAAGTAGAATTTTTGGAGGGTGGGGGTTTATTCAGCGGAGGGTGTTAATCTACAAATTTACCGATATTTTTCTGGTTCGGTTCCAGGCTCCGTTTTTTTTTTTTTTAATTTTAATTTTTAAAATCCCTTTTTGGGTATCTTTTACAATAATCTGCAGAGTAAAAACGCTCAAAAAACAAATATACAACAAATAAAAGTAACTGTAGCCGATAAAAGTTATTTTCCAACTTATCTGTGACATTTGTTTGTATTGTTAAGCCGTTTCAACTGCTATTTATTAGAAATCAGTATTTTGTCACACAAACATGGGGGGGGGGTTGTAAGCGAGGCTGAAAAATAGGCTCGTCGGCGCCATTTTTTTTTAGTAAAAATCCGTGCCCCAAAAAACAAATTTTTTTTTACATCTAATAAAAACCCATTTATACTACGTATAAACACAAACAAATGTCATAGGTAAGTAGGAAAATATCTATTCTCGACGTAGGTCACCTTCACTTGTTGTATATTTATTTTTTTTACCCCGTTCTTGTTCGTTTTTTGGACCCCGTCCGCGACTCTGCGGATTATTGTAAAAGATCCCCCCTTTTTTATTATTTTCGATGTTTTGCCGCTCAATTAACTTTTTTCCCCCTTGAGTTCCTTCCTTCCTTCAGCAAAACATGATAACCACCGTCTCAAATGATTTGTAGTAAAAGATCCTCTTACATACCGAGCGGCTGTGCGAATGAATGAGAAATGAATCATTTGTTGGAGTTGCTACTTTTACCGTCTTCTGCACTGTCTCAATACAGTAACGTTATTAAAGGTTCGACCTGAACCCCCCTCGTCTTTCGATTCCGTACCTGAATGAACTCGTCCGCTACGATATGCGCGCTGTTGAAACGTACACACGCGCACAGACGCGCGCATTTCGGAATTCTTTTTCCATTTGTCACGGAAAAATTTCCGTGTAAAGACAGCGCTTGCTTTTAGCTTGTCAAGCGACGAAGGGTCTGACGAGTGGACAGCTATAGTTGGACTGTCGCGCTGTAGTTGACGGTGAGCGCAGACGCCACGAGTTTGGGGAAGACTTTGTCAAAAAGGAAGGGAACAAAACGTACTTAACTTATTCGCCCCAAATTTCAGATGTTAGAAAGGTTTTTTCCAATTTCAAAATTAAGGTTTATTTTTGAAAGTATTGGTTATGAGTTTCATTTAAGAAGTGGACGATCTTGATTTCACGGGGGGAAAAAAAGAAACAAGTAAACTGGCATCAAATGAAAAAGTGAAAAGAAAACATTTTTGTAAGACGCGGAAAACAACTATTTAAAAAAAAAAAAAGGGTGAAAGTTATTTATTTTTAATTAATTTTAATTTCACTTTCAGTTTTATAAGATTTTTAGTTTACAAAAAAAAAAAAAAAGTAAAAATTGATCTTGCTAAAGAAATTTACCGAAAATTTCATGAACTTGAAAATCAAATTTTATTTCAAAGAAAGAAAATAATTTTCCCTTGTTTGTGTGAACAGGTAATTCTGCTCCCAAGAATTGTACAGTAAAGAAAATACTGTTTTGGAGAACTATTGGTTTTACTAATTCCTGGAGGATTTTTCTCTGTCGCAAAAAAAAGCGTAAATAACTTTGCTTATAAAAAAAAAAAATTTAAAAAAAAAAACAGAAATTAGTAAAGAATTTAAAAAAAAATGCATATAAAAAAGAATTCGCCAGTTCCAAACTGTAAGTTTACTTTCTTCTAATTTCTTTAATTTTTTTTTATTTAAGAGAACAATTTTCATTCACGCATTAAAAGAGTTGGGAAAACGTATAGACTTACAATTTTCTCACAAAAGCGCAAATAGCGAAAGTCATTTATATAATTTATTAAAATTATACTGAAACAATTTTTTTTTTAAATTGTTTTTTTTTATATTACAGAGACGCGTGAAAAAAAACTTCCATTGGTCTATTGAGCACAAAAGAACCATTATACTTGACGTTTGCCTTTAATTCAAGCCAGACATGACTTTCTATTCGCCAGTTTAAAGTCTTCAAAATGACTTTCGAAGATTCACGAGAGCAAATGTTTCAGTCATTTTCCAAAACTGTGTTTTTAACTGGTTCATAATGAATTAAAATTGCGGTTACCATCGGAGGAAAACTTGGAGATTCGAAAGTAATTTTGAAGCCTTTAAACTGTCGAATAGAAAAGTAATTCTGGCTTGACTTAAACATTAAAGGCGAAATCCAAGTATTCCAGCTTACAGTAAACCACAGAAAACATTTTCTTCACGCGCCCCTGTCGTATAAAAAACCCATTATATTTGCACCCCAAGGGCGCATTTCTATGCTCGTACAAAATCAAGCTGAATTTTATTTTTTTTTAAATCTTTGTTTTCAAATATAAACGTGTTTAAAACTAAAACCGCATGAATACGACTCGTACATTTAAAAAAAAGTGGTAAATTTGTAGTAAACGGACTCAGCTATCCCCCCCCCCAAAAAAAAATGAGATTTTATTTTGTTTAGGCGATTACACCGTGAAATATTTGACGGAAAGAAACAAAAATAACTTTAGAATTTAGAGAGGGGGATCAGTTTCGCATATAAATTTGACATATAATGATTTTCTATTTCAGGGCTATTCTAACTTTTTAGGACTTTAAACTGCTTTATTTTTTTACCACTATGTCCGACTGGAAACGTCGTAACACCACACGGAATCGCCTAAAATGTAGACCCCCCCCCCCAAAAAAAAAAAACCGCACAGAATTTATTTTTTTTTTTTTTTTTATTTATAAAAACATGTTTATAAAAACTTGGTTTTCGCATGGACTGTAAGACAAACTCATAAACTGCCCTAAAACGCTAGAATGGTTTGGAAATAGGTGATTATTTTACATTAAATTTATATGCGAAACTGATCCCCCACTGTAAATTTTAAAATAATTGTTTTCTTTAGTTAATTTTTTTTAGTTGTTTTTTTTTTTTTCAGTTTTTCAGTGTTTTCACACGTAATCGTCTAAAAAAAGTAGAATTTCATTTTTTTTTTTTTTTGCGGTGTAGGGGGGTAGCTGAGGACGTTTAATCTACAATAATACTTAAAATTTTAAAGGGTTCAACGAAGTCCACGTGTTTTAAAATTTTGAAATTCTTAAAATATCAACTTTATCCAACGCGAACAATTGAAACGCTAAAAGCAACCAATTAAAACTGACAACCTATTGGGGGAGGGGTGTGAGTTGTCATCGGTGTCATTTTCGTTTATGAATGAATGTGAATTACTCAATGGAAGGTGGTAGTAGTACGTTAAGTAGCTGCTGCTGCTGTTGTTGTTGTAGATGTCAACCACACTACCCCCCCCCCCCATACACACGAGGGTAAAGTTAGACTCAAAGTCGGTTTTTAATATAGGAGAAATCCAATTTACCCCAAAAGGGGGGAGACCCTGGATTGGGGCAGAAAAAAAATTGCCTCAGTCTGGAAGGATTTCTCCCACTCTGATCAAAGACAGAACAGAAGGGCGAAAAAAAAAAGAGCGTTTTCATTCCTCAAAAATACTGTTCAAGTCTTCTCTATATTAATAAAGTTGTTATCATTTTTCGTGTATGTGTGTTTCTCGCCTCTACGCCACTTACGCATTATTATTGTTGTATTTTCCATTAATCGCTTGCTTATTGGAATCGAAAAATACAATAGCCTAAAATAAAACTATTCTTTTTAATCCTATTTACGAAAAGTAATTACGAAATTAAATCCGGCAGAATGCATTTCGGTTCATTCGTTAACAAGTTAGCCATTTCAATCTTTTGTTAATAGTTAAAAAAAAAACAACAACAAAAATTAATTTTAAGGGATCATTTTGTGACCCTTGAAAATTTAAAAGGAATTTGGAAGCATTTAAACTCATTTCTGGCTTTTAAATTCTTAGCAGATCCCTGTGTGCTAAAAGATTGAAACTTCTGGAAACTATTCACATTCAATCGCTTTATTTTATTATTTTACTAATTGATCACCGCTTATTAAGGCCCAGAGGCCACTCGAGGATAAGGGTTAAAAAGATTGTCAGTTGACGATGATCGCCTCCACAAGAGAACCGGAAACAATGGGGAGGGGAGGGGCAGAAGATTACTTGGTACTTATGCAGATTAGAACCTAAGCTAACCTTAAGCAAGTCGATTTTAGTTTGGGTCCTAATCTGCATATGTACTGATTACTTAAGAGGACTTGATTATCCAAGAGGACGACTCAACAAATATATGTTCATATTAGACTTGAAGACGACCATGCTGTAGTCAGTTGGGAAGCAGACTCGTGGTATCTTGTTTCACAGATGAGATGTTCTTTGTTCATAGAAGTTTCGTTTGGTTTTTGGTAGAGAGAGAGAGAGAGAGAGAGAGAGAGAGAAAGAGAGAGAGAGAGAGAGAAAGAAAGAGAGAGAGAAAGAGAGAGAGAAAGCTTAACAAGTATTTGTTTACATTAGACTTGAAGACGACCATGCTGTAGTCAGTTGGGAAGCAGACTCGTGGTATCTTGTTCCACGAATGGGATGTTTTAGGAAAGAAACTTTGTTCATGGAAATTTCGTTTGGTTTTTGGTAGAGAGAGAAAGAGAAAGAAAGAGAGAGAGGGGGAAGTTCTTTGCTGTGGTTGTAGCGAGGCGAGTTCTTGCTGTGAATGTTTTGCAGGGGTACGAATGATTGGAGCTCAGTCGAGCACTTACCATAATATAACGATACAGTAGAGAGAGGCTAGCGACATCTCTTCTGTGTGAAAAGGGCTGTAGGGACGAGAAGGATCACCCCCACCACCACTAGATTGCCAAGTCAATTTTAATGTACTCTGTCAAGAGTGCTCCGAGTGACATCTCGCCAGATATGACACCTTGGGTGTAAATATAAATCATTACCTTCACTAATTCTAGTTTTATATCAATTTGGTTCGATTAATAATTTAATGATTATGCAATACCGTAATAAATAAATTTAACTGATAAAATCCTTTAAAAAATATTAATTTAGTAAAAAAAAAAATTTTTTTTTTTTTAAATGGTATAGTTTAAAAAAGAAAATAAAGAAACAAAAACGAAAGTAAATACTCCCGGGCGACACTGGGTAGGCAGAGCAAATTCCCAATAGATTTCATTCTCTACCTTCAATAATTCGACTACGGTTGTTTTCTTCTAAAACGCATTACTTTTTTTTCTTTTTTTTTTTATTAAACATCCTTCCCTCTTCTCGTCTTCGTCTTCCTTAATTTTAAATAGTTTTCCAAATATAGTAAAAAAAAAAAAATAAATAAAAGCCCACGTATTTGTAATTTAATCGTCAGCATAAGAACTGATGCCCAAAAAAGGACGTTTCTAAGTTTACATATCAATAAATAAATACACGATGACTTTTACTGATGTTTCCTTCAAGAATTGTGAAAAATAGGTAGATCCCTGGAACAGGTGATAAAAAATGCAACCGTTTCGATAACGCTTATATATATATATATATATATATATATATATATATATATATATATATATATATATCCCTTTGTAATATAGCAGGAAAAATCCCAGCAGAGTGCTCGATTAATTGAGAATTAAAGTTAAAAATTAAGAGCGTAGTATTTATTTATTTTGGTACAGAAAAATTAGTACAACATTCGTACCGTCGGTGTCAAGCACAGAAGGACTTAGCCATCCGGCTCTCTTCAGCTTTGGCTAAGTCCTTCTGTGCTTGAAACCGACGGTACGAATGTTGTACTAATTTTTTTTGTACCAAAATAAATTAATATATATATATTTATAGTGTGTCAAGTTATATTGAAAAGAAATCAATAAAGTTCTCGATCGCAGAAGAGTTAGAGCTGATACAAATAATTTATTTGAAAACTGTTACATATTTTAGCATCGTACCGCGGTTTCATCCAGATAGGTTGACTGTTTACATTTTTAAAAGTCTATACCCAAGAGACTCGTCAGCGTACTGAAATGAGGTCAAGACACAATGAGAAATGGTGTTTATATATATCCACATGTATATATATATATGTATATATACATGTATATATATATGTATTAAATTAAAATTTACAGTCAAAATACTTTGGCTTAACTAGAACATAAATGCACAATAGAATAACTCACCTATATTTACTATAGGTATAGTCAAAATACAGACATTTGAATACTCCAAATATTGCAGTTATTAATATCAGCTCAATGATTGATTATTAAGATCAAACAGAGCTATTATGTAGTAAGTTTAGATAAATAAAATTAGCACATTTATTATATAAGTTCCAAGAATTCAAACACAACGAATATTTGGCGTACGATCGTTTCTAAAACAATTTAGAGAATCTTATTTCGTATTATATTTTAGATGATTTCAAAAAGTCTTTCTTCGGCGCCCCTCATAACATCACACATAGAAATCAAGCAAGAAAAACATCACATTCTAGTATTTAAATATATATATATATATATATATATATATATATATAAGTAAAAGATGAGAATAAAGATTGTATAAAATACAGTATCTATTAAGTCATCAGCTGTTCAAAACAAGGTTTAAAAAAAAAGTAATAATTTTATTCCTTCCTTAAGCCATGGCTTTTCAAAGAATGATACATTATATATATATATATATATATATATATATATATATATATATATATATATATATATATAATAATAATGGTAATAATCCAGGTAAAAATATCCACAGGGTGGTAATCCAGAAAATTTTAACCGGGTTTATAAAAAGTGCTCAATATCAAAATAGAGCTTTATATATGATAATTTTTTTTTATTTACACAGACATGTACAAAATCTGCGACACTGGCATGTCGATGTTATCGATCAACAGTTACTATAAACTGAGATCTCATCAGGCAGAGTTAGAATCCGATCATATTTGGAGAGAATCATTTGGGTTCTCGCCAAATATGATCTGAGGTTAAGATCAGATTCTAACTCTACCTGATGAGATCTCGGTTTATAGTAACTGTTGATCAATAACATCGACATGCCAGTGTTGCAGATTTTGTACATGTCTGTGTAAATAAAAAAATTATCATATATATATATATATATATATATATATATAAACAAGTAAAGATGAGAATGAAGATTGTATGAAATACAGTATCTATTACACCATCCGTTTTTCCTTAGATATCGTATTTTGTACAATCTTTGTCCTCATCTTTTAATTGTCTATATAATTGCTCTATCTCGTATATCGAGCATCAATTTTTCATGATAGGTTCTAATTTAAAGGTATACATCATATCTTTATTTTCCTGTTCTTTATATATATATATATATATATATATATATATATATGTTGTTTGGCACAAGACAAATGAAACGGACCATAAAAAATATATCTCAGAGAAATGTTGCTTTTTGGAAATGTGAAAAAATAATAAAATAATAACATGGTTATTGGAATATAATATGAACGTGACTTTATATATATATATATATATATATATATATATATATATATATAAACTCCAATTATTATAGAAATCATCTAAAGTATAATAAAATATTGCAAATCGTTTTAGAAACAATCGTACACCAATTATTTGTTGTTTGAATTCTTGTTCTGTTTTTCTAATTCTTCTGTGAAACCGAAGGTATCGATGGAAGATCAAATGTAATGTATAGTGTCAATTGAAATATCTATTAGAAAAAATGTGACTCGTTTGATCAACCATTTAGCTCGGCTTAGATTGTTTGAATCCGGTGGGGGGGGGGTTAAAAAATAAATATAAAAACTAAAGACAAAATTAGTCCCTTTCTGCTTGCTATATCCCTCCTTTCCATCTACAAGTACGGGTTAAATAGTATTAATACTGTGGTTATATTCCCTTTTGTTTATAATGGACTCGTCCAATCTTTTGTATTCTTTCCTTTCTTTATTACCTTCGACTGTTGATAAACAGAAAGTGACAGAATGGAGAGGGATAAATACAGTGATTTTTAAAAAAAAAAAAAAAAAAAAAAAAAAGCCTGGGAGAAGGAGTCAAACGTGAGAGAGAGAGAGAGAGAGAGAAAGCAAGCAAAATAGAAACTGAGCAATTAACTCGGCTTCGGTATAATAATAATATATATATAATATCATACGAACCTTAGTTAATTCAGAGAACGATTTTCCATATACTCATCAAAAGACACTTTTATTAGCATACAATTGTGTCTGCCTTTCTTAATAACATACATTTTCGGGATATACAAAATATCGACGATTTTATCTTAAGGAGGCTTCCTCAGTGCTTAAAAGTTCACTCTTCAAGCTGACAAAACGAAAGTACATTTTATATTCATTTAAGAGTTCTAGTCGTACACTATTGAGCTATAACTTATATACATATATATAAATTATATATATATATATATATATATATATATATTTATATATATATAAGCTCCCCTATTGGCAGAGCACTCTGGTAGACGAAATAATGTTTTCCAATACTCTTGTGAAAAAGGAATCGAGTTCTCTAGGTTGCCAGTATGGAAAATTTGTAAACAAATAAAAAAAAAGAAGTGATGTTGCGTTCGAATTTGGAATTTCGAATTGATACACTTGCTACGTCTAGTCACACTGATGAGTCGTGAAATTATGAAACAGGTGTCTGGGTGACATACATACACATATATATATATATATATATATATATATATATATATATATATAAGTGTTTTAAGGTTCATATTTTTTTAAGAAGCATCTATTGTTAAATTTAATAAGGAATAGGTAAAATAAATACCTTTTGAAGCATTAAAGATGCGATATCAATTTTTTTTTAAAAATAAAAATAAATCGAAACCGATTTTTTTTTTTTTCTGAAGAAGAAAAAAAAATCGGTTTCGATTTATTTTTATTTAAAAAAAAAATTGATATCGCATCTTTAATGCTTCAAAAGGTATTTATTTTACCTATTCCTTATTATATATATATATATATATATATATATATATGAGATTATAGATCAACAAAATGTGAACCTTGTTCCAAGAATTCAAATCCAACGATTATATGGTGTACGATCGTTTCCAAGGTGATTTGGAAATATTTTATTTTATTTTACATTATGGTCTATAAGATCCAAACTGTCTATTCTTTAGCGCTCTTCAGAACATCACATAGAGAAGTCCTTCAAGAAAATATTTGATTTCCATATTATCCGAAAATAACATAATCTTCAGACAATATTGGAGACACAAGGTCCAATCATGTAACCACATATAATAGCAAACAGTCAGCTCAACAAGGGAAATGACAGTCAAGGCACCTGAGACAAGCAAATTAATTCAAATTAAATACACATATTAAATACATAAATTAAATATATTAAATATAAAAATTATATATTAAAAATATTCACAATGTAGGATGAATCAGGAAGAAAAACAGAAAGAAGAAAAAAGGGGTGATACCCAATATTTATAGAGAATCTAATATAATAATAAAATAAAATTATAAAATAAAATTCTAAAGTGAAATAAACTAAAATTCTAGAGTGAAATGAAATAAAATTCTAGAGTGAAATGAAATAAAATTCTAGAGTGAAATAAAATTCTAGAATGAAATAAAATTCTAGAGTGAAATAAAATTCTAGAATAAAATAAAATTCTAGAGTGAAATAAAATTCTAGAGTGAAATAAAATTCTAGAATAAAATTCTAGAGTGAAATAAAATTCTAGAATAAAATAAAATTCTAGAATAAAATAAACATTCTAGAATAACATAAACATTCTAGAGTGAAATAAAATAAAATTCTAGAATAAAATAAAATTCTAGAATAAAATAAAATTCTAGAATAAAATAAAATTCTAGAATAAAATAAAGTTCTAGAGTGAAATAAAATAAAATTCTAGAATAAAATAATATTCTAGAGTGAAATAAAATAACATTCTAGAATAAAATAAAATAAAATTATAGAGTATAATAATGAAACGAAAACTAAATAAGAATAAACGTATAAAAGTAAAATTAGGAATGAATTAAAGAATAAATTTTAAAAATTAACTAAAATAGAAATTTGATTTTATTTTAAATTTTAAAAGAAAACAAAATTTGAGTAGAATTATAATTAATGAAAAATTTTAATAATTTGACGACAAAAAATCGATAATTGAGTTTATAGAAGTATACCAGGAAAAAAGATATAACTTGAAACTATAATTTTAAAAAATGTACAATAATTAGAAAAAAGTGAAATAATAATGATGAACAGAGTAATAAACATATATATAAAAATATATAAGAAAAAAGCGCAGAGAAATTTTTATTTTAAAATTGATTAGAAAAAATATTAAGTAGAAATTATTTAAGTAAAATTAAGAGAAATAGAAAAAAATTAAAATTAAATAAGAGAAAAAGTAATCGATAGAAAAAATAGTAATTAGAAATAATTAGAATTAGAAAATAAGTAATCATTATAATCAGAAAAAAAGGGAGAAAAAAAACAATATCTACATACACGTGCACAGATATACATACATATATAATATACAAGAAAATCAAAAGCGCTTTGATATAGAAGACAAAACAATTATCTAATATATTTTTTCATTTACAAAAAAAATTATATTTATATATATAAAAGACAATGAAAAAAATAAAGAAAAGAACATCAGAAAGCAATTGGAAGAAAATTAAAAAAACAGAAGGCCACTTATAGATTCAAAAAATGTTCTTAGGAGTACATAAAAACAATAATTAAGCCGTCAGATTTCAAATTATCTGAGTGTTTTTATAAGATCAAATGAAGTCTTAGCTGAAAATATTGCTGTAGTTTCAATGTGAAATCCATAGAATAAGAGTCAGATTTAACAAAGCCACGGAAATTTAACTCCCTGGTAAATATTGTTTAAATCATCCAATAATCAGTTCCCAATCATCTGTGAATAATTATTACATCAGCCGTCAAGTCCGAATAAGCTTATATATATATATATATATATATATATACCAACCCTGTGTCAAACTTTTCCCTCATGTGGGGGGGGAGGTACATATGGACGTGTAATAACGTTTTCGTCAGCTTTTTTGTCCAAAAAGTAAGAATCAAATTAAAACTATGCAATGTAAGTAAACAAGTTCAGTTTAATCGATTTTGAAACATAATTAATTAATTGCAAATATACAAAGTTCAGTAATTCTTTTTCTATCGATATTTCGAGTATTTCTATTGATTAATAAAAGTGAAGTTGTTAAATTACTGGGCACATAAGCTGTTCAATTCATTGTAAACTTGCTGAAATTACTGGGCACATAAGCTGTTAAATTCATTGTAGAGTTGCTGGAATCGGGTCCAGAGTTAAACTTATTCATAATGATGAAACTGGGCCGTCGGTCAGATGAATCGAACATTCCAAACCCAAGCTTCTTACTGTGAGGTCGACGTGACAATCACTGTTCGAATGAGAGAGAAATAAGTTTTGTATTTTAAATTTATTAACACGCACACACATATATATGGGCTGGTGCATCATCCACTAGTCTCTCCCTCTTAGACAAGGTCCAAAAAAGAGTCGCCAATTTAATAGGTCCCTCACTATTCACCAAGCTCCAGCCCCTGTCCCATCGCCGCAATGTTGCATCCTTGTGCCTGTTTTACAAGTATTTCAATGGACTGTGCTCTGATGAACTTGCTGTTCTGGTGCCCCCATGACACAAATTCACTAGACCGACCCAGCAATCTGCCAAATGCCATCCATTCACTGTGGAGGTCCCAAGATGCCGAAGAGCTTTCTACTCCAAAAGCTTCTTTTCTCGTGCTGCTGGACTTTGGAACTCCCTCCCTGCTCCCTGTTTTCCTGACAGTACTGACATGCAGAAATTTAAAACTAATGTAAACAGACATCTCGCTGCACAGCTCCCAATTTGGGTTGACCCCTCCCCCTTCCCTAAAAACAAAAACAAACTTTCACCCTTTTTCCTAGTAGCCCCTTACTTCTACAGTGGCGGTCTGCCTTGTTTGGGGTGAAATATGTTTTTAAAAATATATATATATATATATATATATATATATTATGTTACAGACGATCATTACAACATCGGTACCGTCGGTTTCAAATACAAACAAAGGGAACCTTTACCGGACTCTCTTCAGCCTCTGTTTATGTCTGCCCCTCTGGAATACTTATATAATAAATATTACGCTCTTATTTTTAAATTTTTCTTTATAATCGAGTTAGGACAAATCGTACCATTTCACACCAAGGATCGATGGAGCAAAAATCGCTTAAAGTGTTGACTTCTCCCCCCCCCCTCACACACACACGTCTAATTTTGTTCCTGTTGACCCGGAAACAATATTATGAAGAAAATATGGCTCTTGTATAGATCGAGTACACAGCCGAAATTTATTTTAGAAGAGTTCCAATGGTGTAAGAAGAGGCAGACAACTCTTTTTTTAAGTACATGATTTCACGCCGTAAATATAATACCGGCCGTATTCCACGACAACTTTGGGTTTTTGGTGGCTATGAAAAGGACACTAAATCGGTTTTTTTAGTGACGGTCCCGTCCAGAGGTGTCGCCACATTAATCCCAATAATAAAAAAATGTCTGCGATAATTTAATATTTTAAACTATAAAAAAAATTAAAAAATCTGTTAATCAAAACAATAGGACTGTTCGTTTTTCTGGTTTTGAAATGAAAAAATATACTGTTGATTTTCCCAAATTCTATTTTCTTCAATAAATGTTCTATCAATATACTGTTGATTTTCCCAAATTCTATTTTCTTCAATAAATTTTCTATCAATATACTGTTGATTTTCTCAAATTGTTATTTCTTCGAAAAATGTTCTATTAATTGAATTTGCATGACTTCTTATTTAAACAATGGATATTTTCCATTTTCGGAGACATTGCGTACTAAAAAAAAGAGTTATCTGTCCCTTGCACCATTGGAACTCTTCTAAAATAAATTTCGCCGTGTACCCGATCTATACAAGAGCCGAAAATATGTCCATATTCTGTCCATATTTTGTACTAACAAAAGATATATCAGCTTCGTGGATGTGTCTTGGGTAGTTTCTGACTTTTAGGTGGACACAAACAGTTGTCCTATATATAATAGAAGATTTGATTTCTGCATTTCATCCGCTCGTCAAAATGTCCGCTTAACTTTTTCAAATTTGGAGGAAATGGATCTTTGTTTTACTTTGCAATGATTATCACTTCCGCCTTTTTTTTTTTTTTTTTTTTTTTTCGTTTTATTATTCTACGGGGTGAGGGGGGTGGCTGGTTTAGTTTTTAGTTTTTGGTTCCTTTCAATTTTCGATTTCCTGTTCAAGCAAAAACAAACCCTTCTTTGTTAATTCGCCTTCGCGAATGAAAATAAAACTTTCGCATGAATCACGTTTTAGCGCTCTAAAAAGACAAAAAGAAAAAAAGGTTGACCCACTTTTCGTCTTTGTTTCTATGCAAATAGCTAACATTTTTTATAATATCACCTTCTACTAACATTGTTGCCTTTTTCACTAGAATGAAAATGTATTATCTATTCGGTCTCGGGGAAGGGGGGGGGGCGTCCCCCCAAGCATTTACCTCCTCCTCCTATCGGAGCTCATTCAGTGAGAGGTTGATATGCCGTTAAACAAAACTCAACCTCTAGCTGGAATTTTTGTAATGGTTTTATTTACTCCTCCCCAGGAGTTAGGCACAAGGCCAGTTTTATCTTACTCCCACAAGTAAGATGTGACCCAAGATCGGGTCGAGAAAGTGGGGTTTGAAAAGCCAGCGCTCGAGAGGTAAGCACTCTGGCCATTTAAAAATTGCCTGGGCAGCCCCGTCGGCATTCCCCGGTAGGGGCGCCTCAGACAGTAAGCAATAAACTTACTCCTCCCCAAAGAGGAGAGGCAAAGCCTGGGAGGGTGGACCTCCTAGAACTGCACAGGACAGGCGTGCAGTATCCATCGGAACAGATACTACACTTTGATCTTAATGGTGAAAACGAATATTTCATAATTCTAAAAACAACTTTTTGTTTGGCGCCAATTCCCTCTTCCCTTTTCCCTTTGTCTAGTGTGACAAAGGAAGCTATCTTCATTTCTTCTATCATCAAACGAAACTAATCACGCCAATAGTAACCAGACAATTGAGAAGAGACATAATTTTTGTTCCCCCCAAAAATTCGGTGACAAAGCTAAATGTATTTTTTTTTATGCAGAACTTCTCGGAACTAAATTAAAATAAGCACAAGAGCTTTCTACTCCAAAAGCTTCTTTCCTCGTGTGGCTGGACTTTGGAACTTCCTCCCTGCTCCCTGTTTTCCTGACGGTACTGACATGTAGAAATTTAAAACTAATTTAAACAGACATCTCGCTGCACAGCTCCCAATTTAGGTTGACCCCCCCCCCCCAAAAAAAAAAAACTCTCACCCTTTTTCTCAGTAGCCCCTTACGGTCTGCCTTGTTTGGGGTGAAATATGTTAAAAATATATACATATATATATATATAATATATATATATATATATATATATATATATATATATATATATTAAATGACTTACTTGTAAGTAAGTCATTTAAACACGTTCAAAATCAAGTATTCATGTAGCACCGAAATTACACATTTGTTTGTTTCATACGAGTTTTCTTGTTGTATTCATGTTGTACGACCATGGCCGATATTTTGACCAAGTTTGTTGAAGATTGGTCAAGAGATGTGGATGAAACATAGTGATAAATTTGACTGAAAACATTTGCGGAGGTAAAAAATTAAAAAAGAAAAAAAAAAAAATTTTTTTTTTTTAAATCCCCACAAACGATCAAAAGTTGCAACTAAATCTTGTATACGATTTTGAAAGTGAATTTCCCCTGATTCATTGTTTTCTATTTTTGTTCTAAATTGCCTGTCATCAACGAGTGCAGTCATGGGTAGCAAAATGTTACCCGCGAGGCTTTCTGAATGACACGCCTAATTGCACAAGGGAAATAGTATTTAAACTTCAGCAGCAAAATAATTTTCGCATTAATAGATTAAAAAATGGCTGACATGTGTTATCTGCCATCAAACCGCGAATTCAAACCAGAAATTACTTTCTTTTTGGAAGTTTAAAGGCATAAAAATTATTTTTGCGAAATAAACGCATGCCAGTGATTTTTAATTTATTCATGGTACATTAAAATGGCTGGCATGTATTTACTATTGTAACACTCCGAAATTCGAAAGTAATTTTAAGTCTTTAAACTGACGAATATAAAATGATTTCCAGCTTGAATTAAAATTTAAAAACAAAAGGCAAGTATTATGGTTTCCTAGCAGGAAGATCCGACGTTGCTTAGGATTGAATGAGGATCACTACTATGTATTTTTTCACTATGCTCATAACATCATATTACTTTCTTTGTTTTTACTGCCCCCCCCCCCTCCTCCCGTTTTGTCCCCTAATAAAGTTGGAAGAAGCTGAAATGTTGGAAAACTCCCTGAATTAGTGTCTTATGCATATGGTTGAAATTTCATTAAAATCGGATATTTAAAGTTTTAACATTCTGTCCCCATGGGTAACATAGAGATTCGAAACCACTTCCATTGTCTTCCACAGAAAATTCCATATATATATGATTTAAATTTCATAAAAATTTCATATATTTTAAATTTTAAAAGGATTATGCCCTCATAGCCCTCTTAGAGGTACACTTAGAGATTCGGGAACACTTCCATTGTCTTCCCCGGTAAATTTTACATAAGAATACACTTTTAGATTTTATGTAGATTCTCTAACCTTTCTTTCTATAGAGAGCATACAAACGTTGCACACACAGGCAGTGAGTTTTATATAAAGAGATTCAAATATAGCAATGTGTGCAGAAGAGTAGACTTCGATGGTATGGCCATGTTGCAAACAGGGATGAGAGTTCGTAGGTTAGCAGATGTAGGACAGTTGAGGTAGCAGGGTCAGTTGGCAGTAAGAAGACCAAGGAAAACATGGAAGGAAGTAATAAGGATTGACTTTTTTTTTCTTTTTTTTTTTTAACATAGTTCACCCCAAACAAGGCAGGCCGCCACTGTAGACGTAAGGGGCTACTGAGAAAAAGAAAAGGGAAGAAGGTAGGGGGCGGTAAACCTAGATTGGGATCAGCGCAGCGAGGTGTCTGTTTACATTAGTTTTAAATTTCTGCATGTCTGTACTGTTGGGGAAACAGAGGGCAGGGAGGGAGTTCCAGAGGCCAGCAGTACGAGGAAAGAAGCTATTTGAGTAGAAGGCTCTCCGACATCTGGGGACCTCCACAGTGAATGAATGAGATTTAGTTGATTGTCGAGTTAGTCTAGTGAATTTACGTCGAGGGGGCACCAGAGACTTTAGAGAAAGCAGGATAAATAAAGACCTGGTCAGAGATGGGTTAGTTTGGAAGTCGATTTCTAAAAGCCGCCCAGCATGTAAAACGGACGTTGAACTGAATATTATGAATACGATGATGCTGTCGAACAGACAAGCCAAATGAATCAAAGATTTGTCCAATTCTGTAAGAATAAGTTGCCTTGTCGAACGTGACGTCTTCGGATTGTCCAGTTGCGTGTGAATGTCTTTATACAGAGACAAGAAGACGACAGGTCTGGCAGCATTTTTGCTAACTGTGAATGACTCAATAGGCGACTATAGAATCACAGAATCCGATCTTTAAGATCGGAAACATTATTTATTCATCAAATTCTTTTTATTATTCCACCTGCTCAATCATGTTTGCAAGTGAACAAGAATTGAGTTGAGATCAGAATGTCTGCTGTATTCTTAGACCTTATTTCTGAAAAGCTTTTTGGAAAAGTTGGCATTACTCTGGTAATTGTAATATGCTATCATTTATAATATTTTTTTTATTTCTTCTATATTCTTTTTTACAGCAACCTTTTTTAGAATCTTCTATTAGTTCGTGCAGATGTTTTTTTATTTCTCTAACACTACTTTTATAAAAAAAAAATCCTATATCTATTATATTAAGGGTAATTGTCTGTGTGTGTGTGCGTTCACTTAAAAGTCAGAAACTACACAAGACACCCCCACAAACCTGATATATTTTTTTTCAGCATTTGACACTTTCGGACAGCATATGGGCACTTTTCTTTAATATTCATTCTTTTCGGGGTCCCTATTTACTTGCCTCCCCACAAGGACAGAGTTAGACACAAGGTCGGTTTTTAACGTGAGAAAATGGGGCACTCTAGATTGGGACAAAAATAAAAATTGTCTCTGTTTAGAAAAAGTTTTCCTTCACTGACTGAGGACAGAAAAGATGAGATGGGGTATCAGATCAGATGCTACACTTTGCTCCTAGCCTTGTAGGTCAACAGGAACACAATTAGTCAGGGGGTGTCGACATTTAGAGCAATTTTTAAAAGTTTTTCCATCGACCTTTGGTATGAAATGATAATTTTTGTTTTGATATTTGAAAATTTAATCTATTTTTTTTACATATATAAATGTTATTTTTGTCATCGACTTGTATTATATAAAAGAAAGTCGAGAGGGAAGAGGAATAGAGATAGGTAGAGAGAGGAAGAGGAATAGAGATAGGTAGAGAGAGAGAGGAATAGGGATAGGTAGAGAGAGAGGGGAATAGGGATAGGTAGAGAGAGAGGGGGAATAGAGATAGATAGAGAGAGAGGAAGAGAAATAGAGATAGGTAGAGAGAGAGGGGGGAATAGGGATAGGTAGAGAGAGAGAGGGGGGATAGGTAGAGAGAGAGAGAGAGGGGAATAGAGATAGGTAGAGAGAGAGAGAGTGATGGGGAAGTTTTAAAAGAAACTTTTAACTTCTCTTTTGTTGTCCATGCCCCGGAAAATGTCGGGTAGCCATGCTAGTATTAAATAGTACTAAGGAAAAAAGTTGTGCTTTCAAATAGCAAATTAAAAAAAAAAAATTAAAATTTAAAAAAAATATAAAATTTAAAAAAAATAACAAATTAAAAAAATATATATAAAAAAAATTTTAAATAGCAAATTAAAAAAAAAAGAGCAAATTAAAAAAATTTTTTTTTTTTAAATATATAAAATTAAAAAAGAACTAAAGAAATAGTCTTTAGACTCGTTGGGATTTTTTTTTTCTGGCTACTGAATTTTTCTAAAAGTTCAGTGGATTACGATCAATTAGGAATCAAGTTTTCAGATTATCGAAAAAAAAAAAACAACAAATTTTTTATACTAGCTGTTCCTACACAGTGTTGCCCGGGAGTCTTTGTACTTTTATTTGTGTCCCCGTCCCTCTTTTGTCTTTTTAATTAATTTCTTCTGTAAGAAAATATTTACAATTTGGGAAAGATAATTTAATGAAGGAATGTTATTTAAAAAATATCTATAACTAAAATCGAGGAAAGAAATGTCTTCTAGTTGAGAAAGATGAAGCAAAGCGAAAACAAAGGTGTTTACAGTATCAGCAGGCATGCTCATAGAGAGAGTGAGTGAAGGTTTACGTGCCAAATGTAGGGAGAGGTGAAACAGGCTGTGGGTCTGGTGTTCCAGCAAAAGGAGAACATTTAAGAAACTAAAATGCATTCTGATGGATTTAATTTCGTAATTAAATTTCTTCTTTTGAATACGATTTGAAGATTTTCGTTTTATTTCATGGTATTTGCATTTTTTATTTCAATAAATATTCGATTAATAAAAAATTGAAATGTAAGTCAGGTTTTTCATCGGACCCCTCCACACACACACACGAGAAATGGTTGTGTAATTTTATTAATATAGATTTATGTAGAAATTTGCCGTAAAAATAATTTGACATCTCAATCTGAAATTGGTTTAACAGACTATTACAAAATTTGGCTAGTGACAAAGTGTAGTATCTGTTCTGTCCTTGGTCAGTGAAGGAGAGCAATACTTGTAGACTGAGTCAATTTTAATTTTTGTCCAAATCCAGAGTGCCCCTATTTGGAGAGCTGGATTTTTCTCACATCACAAACGGATCTTGCGTCTATCTCTGCCCTCGTTGGGAAGAAATTGAATAGGGACTCTTACACAAATGACATCCGGTCGACTCCAACTTCCAAACTCGTTGATGGAAAGTCAGTTTAAAAGAACCCCCTGAATTTGACTCTGACTCCCATAAAAATTGCTGACCTGACACCCAACCTTAGCGATGGTGAGTCAGTTTAAAAACCTTCTAATTTTAATCCTACGCTGACGACGAGAAAAATTGCAGACTCTCAACCCCTGGCCACGCCTACTATTGTCGTTTATTGAACTTTGTTAAATCTCTTTAAGAGCATTTGACAAATAGTTTAGCTTCAAGAATGACATTTATTTCATTCATAAATTTAGTTTAATGATTCAAAATGGCAACTAAGCCTCACTCTGGCTCTGAAATAAATGTCCATTTGTCCAATGATAATCCCCTTCTCAACTTTTAATGATACATCGTTCATTTCGACCAAATAAGCCGACTGTTACAACTTTGAGACATGCCTTACCAATTAAAGTCACTATTCTCAAGAGCTTAAAGATGGACACCAGCTCTAAATAAGATAATGTTTGATGATAATAATTTTATAAGAACATTAGTGGTATTCACCCGGCGTTGCCCGTGTCGATATATATTGCAGGTCGGAAGATTTTTTTAGGAAAAAATAATTTAAAACATGGTCATGCTTACAATTATTGCCTTGGAAATAAAGTTAAAGATAACATTTGTAATATGAGGCCAAGTAATAAAAAAAACTGTTAGCATTGTTATTAAAAAAAAAATACGTTTTTACAGACGGCTGTAAAACGACAAATGGGTTTAACAAATGGAAACGACATCGAATTACTTTTTTTAAAAAAAGTTAATTATTTTAAATCTAAAAAAGACCAATAAAGTAAATGTTTAAACCTTTTTTTTAAATACATTCTTCACTAAGATATACTTTGTTTAATTTTAGTTTTGTTTCATGAAACGAAGAAAATTAAAAAATGAATTTCATTTCTTTACTTTCTAATATATTCCAGTTATTTTATGGACCTAATCGATAATTTCCTAGAGACTCAAGATGGAATCGAACGAACATTTTAAAGGTGTCTTTAGATTCTGTAATTATCTGTTTCTAAGAGTAATTTTTGTGTATGTATAAATCCGTCCTCAAATACATTATGCACCCTGTGCATAGGTTTTCTTGGTTTAAATATTCTAGTCTTGGAATTTGGGCGAACAGACAGACAAACAAATGCCTTTTATTTATATACACTAGCGGTATTCACCCGGTGTTGCCCGTGTGGATATATTGCTGGTCGGAAATAATTCACTATGTATTCATGTTTACAATTTTGCCTTGTTAACAAATGTTTTAACTAACTTTTGTAATATGAGCTCAAGTAATAAAAAAAACAAAAAATTTAGTGTGGTGGTATTTTCTTAAAAAAAGAAAAAAGACTTCTTGTTGACACTGCGATTCTTACAGACAGCTGTAAAACAGCAAATGGCTTTAAAGAATCAAAATGAATTTAATTATTTTAAATATTAAAAATACCATTTAAATATTTCAACCATTTTTTTTTTTTTAATGCATTCTTCACTTGAGATATTCTTTGTTTAGTTTTATCTTTATTTAATAAAACGAAGAAAATCTATTCAAAAAAAAAAATGAATTTCGTTTCTTTACGATCTAATATATTTCAGTTATTTTATAGACCTAACCGATAATTTCCCCTAGTGACCCCCGATGGAATCGAAGGAAAATTTCAATGATGTCTTTAGATTCTGTTAAAAATTTAACCTTTATTGAAACTTATTTGAATGTTCTAACTATTAACATATCGATTTCTATAGCACACAAACAAACATTGACGTATATTGAGAGATAAATACATAATGACTTTTAAAAAATGCCACCAATGGAATCGTTAATAAAATTCGAAATACTTTCTGCAATCCAACCATATTTGGTACAAATAAACTTCAGTCTATGATTGACTTGTCCACCAAGTTTCAGTCATAAATATCCAACAGTCTTTTTTTATTGCCGTTCGATGATAAGCACACAGGAATAAGACATGCAAAATTGTCGATAACTCTAACACACTCTATTTTTTTTTTTTTATGGAAATCAATCCAGACAAGACATGAAGCCACTTGATATAAGGAGCTAAAAAAATACTACTTCAAGGTCAAAAACTAGCCAACAATAAGTATTATATGGGTAGATTCCGACTCAGAAAACAGCAATTCTTCCTCCTTTGTCAGAAACATTGCTCATGGAATGTGAGGACAAAAGGACAAAATAAGAGAAGCAACAGTTACGAGGCTGCCGAAAGTAAACCTAGGTCCACTTTCTACTTTCTTTAATTAATGATCATGGCCTCCGTATAGTCCCGAGAGACAATGGATACCCCTTGTAAGGGTGTCTGCACGTGTAATTGTGAAACAAGGGTTGCACAATCATCTCTCCTGAGTCGGTCCTGCTTGATTCCAGTGACAAGGAGTAGTCGACTGGATTGACCTACTTAAAAAAAATTACTTTTTTATGATAAACATTTGATATACTGATGTATCAGGCAAAAACAGGTACCCACACCAAAAACCAGCAAAAGCTCTCGAGCAGAACTCCAAATCAAAAACAAAAATCAGTTTTATCGCATTTTACGGATCCGCCATTATTTAGAGCGAAAAGCACGTAAATCAAGGGGACATAACCCAGTCTGTTATATAAATAGGTAATAAATGAATGGTGGCGGCAAAATACGACATAACTTACTATTTATTTTTTCTATTCTCTGGCATCCATTTTGGTAGATTCTCTGCACAGACGGAGTTTTCCTTTGGTGTTTATTATTTTTGACAAAGGGAAGTTTCTTTTTACCCGAAATATTAAATATATGATTTTTAATAATCATCCGGACAACACACAAACAGCTAACACCACACTTGCTGTTATGTAAGATTTTAAGAAAAAATAAATAGTACGTCCCATTTCGATTCATTATTTTTGTTCCTTCCAGCTTACATCCTACCCGGGACTTTGCATTGCCCTCAGCCTTTTAAAAACATACTACTAATATATATATATATATATATATATATATATATATATATATATATATATAAATTTGTGATTGCTGTTATATCTAAGTAGTGTTTACTCTAGCTAACTAACCCTAACCCGATTCGTTATTACTCCCTCTCAGGCGATTATTTCCATCGGACAATAATATATAAATTACGGAGTATGTATTACCTATGTAATCTGATCCTAAATAAAATAAAACTACTCTTCAATTTTAGGTTTTTACTGTAAAATAGTCGAGGGGGGGGGGTGCGGGGTGCAAATAAAATTAAATAACTTTTAATTTTATTGTTGCATTGTTTTGACTTCAAATATCAGATGCAGCACCTCAGATGCACTTGTAAGAACGATGCGGCAATTGTTTGTCGAACTTCTGATAGCTTATTTTGCAGCCTCTAACTCCTTATATGTGTGCGTGCAATATATAAACGCAATTAACTTGCTGTTTTTTTCCTTCCCTTTTGTCATGCGAGTCTGTGCAAAATTGACAAAAAAAACTACGTATCAGTTAAAGAGAAAATAACACAAAAACTCTTGTCTGATATTTGTTAGTCGCGTGCTCAAATCGAACAAGATTAAACGGACGTCTGAACAAGAAGTAAACATTTAAAAAAAAAAAACAACTAAATTATATAAACTAGTTGAAACCTAGTCTAATAGGGCACTTTCTAGTCAATAGTTTACATATGAGTCATTGAAATACATTAAGTGAACATTGGACCAGGAAGATATAGCATCTCCCTTTTTCATAGCACCTGACCTGAGAGTTCATCATTCAAACTACTCGGCCTTACATTCACAGGTAACATGAATTGGAACAAATACATAGAAGACATTGCCAAGGCTGCTGCAAGGAAGGTGGGCTCCCTATACCGAGCTAGAAAATTTCTCACAACTGCCAGTAACCTATATCTCCAAAAAAAAGCCATCATTTACCATGCATGAAGTATTGTTGTCACATCTGGGCTGGTGCATCAACCACTAGCCTCTCCTCTTGGACAGAGTCCAAAAAGGAGTCCAAAAAAAAGAGCCTCTAATGTAATAGGTTCCACATTATCTAACAAGCTCCAGCCTCTGCCCCATCGCTGCAATGTTGCATCCCTGTGCTTGTTTTACAAGTACTTTAATGAAATGGGCTCCAACAATGTGCTACACTGGTGCCCCCTTGACGTAAATACCTCTGTTCAACCCGCCAGTCAGCAAGATCCCACACCGTCACTGTGGAGGTCCCCAGATGCCGGAGGGCGTTCTACTCTAACAGCTTCTTTCCCCGTACTGCTAACCTTTGGAATTTGTTTCCTCTTTCCTCTTTTTGATAGTGTGTGTATATATAATAGATAAAATTAAGTCAGTCCATTTCTCCACGTTAGACAGTTATAGTATTCCATCTGACAAATCGATGTTTGATTCTGACCAGCCTTTTTTCATTTTTTTTCTTTCACCGTGTTGTTTGCACACATTTCGCTTCAAGTCTTTCTGAAAATACTTATTCCAGCTAAGAATATTGTTAAAATGGAGACATTTCTCATTACTGATCTAAATAGAAGCGTGAGACCCTTGATGAATAGAAAAATTTCTTCTCTCCATTGGTCAAGTTAATATTTAGAGTCGCTTCAACTGCAGAGTTACCTTTTTAAATTTGTAAAGCATTCTTGCTCCTTGGAAACGATCACGTTTAAAGGACTTTCAACAGTGAAATTTTAATTAATTTTTCCTGTGAAATAAAGTAAGTTAAATGTGTCCACACACACACATATATATATATATATATAAATATAAATATATTTTTAGTCCAATTGGACAAAATCTAGACAAAATATGTTGTATATGTTTAAAGGCAGATTTTGTAGAGAGAGAGATGTAAAAATCCTGAAACTATTCCATTCCCCTCTTCTCGTGAGGCGAAGCTGTTTCAAGTGTCCGCCATTACACGTGCGTAAGGTTGATCAGTAGGAACCACTCAAGAAAAGATTTCCTATGGCTTCTGGTTTTCTCATTTCAATGGAATCCATCCTTAAATAATTATTGAATGTGGAAGCCTGCAGATGCGGCTTCTAGATACTGACTCATCTTCATCTACGAGAGCATAATTTCCTAAAAGACTTCCAGGGGGATTGTTTGAAGGCAACGGTGACTGCTGCTGCTGCTGTTGCTCTCTTGGGTGTCTGCCGTGAACCCATTAGGATTTTCAAGTGGCTGTTAGTGCCACCTTCAATTAGTGAAAGAAATCTCGCTCATTTTTTATTCTACCCTAAATTCTGAGGAATGGGAGCTCTTGAATATTTGAAGAATAGACGTATGCATTTGGGGCGGGGGCGGGGGGGAGTAAGACTTAAGGGTTGCTAAATTGACTTTCATTCTTTTTTTTTTTTTTTTTTTTTTTTTTTTACTTTTGCTTGCCTCAAATTAGGCATATTTCCACTGAAGCATAAGGGGCGACTGTGATAGGGGCCAGATTTATAAGGGGCAACCTGTGTGGGGAGTTGGGCAGCAAGATGCTTGTTCTCATTACATTCAAATTTCTGCATTGGTACGGTTGGAAAAACAGGGAGCAAGGAGGGAATTCCAAAGGCAAGCGATCTGTGGAAAGAAGCTATTGGAGTAGAGAATCTTCTGGCATCTAGGGACCTCTACAGTGAAGGGGTGAGATTTTGCTGCTTGTCAAATGAGTCATGGGTATTTACATTGAGGGGGCACAAGTGCAGCAAGTTCATTAAACTTTTTTTTTTTTTTCTTTTTTTTTTTTTCAACATAGTTCACTCCAAACACGGCAGGCCGCCACTGTAGACGTAAGGGGCTACTGAGAAAAAAAAAAGGGAGAAGGTTGGGGGGAGGAAGGTCAACCTAAATTGGGATCTGCGCAGCGAGATGTCTGTTTACATTAGTTTTAAATTTCTGCATGTCAGTACCGTCGGGGGAAACAGGGGGCAGGGAGGGAGTTCCAGAGGCCAGCAGCACGAGGAAAGAAGCTATTGGAGTAGAAAGCTCTCCGGCATCTGGGGACGTCCACAGTGAATGGATGGGATTTAGTTGATTGTCGAGTAGGTCTAGTGAATTTCTGTCGAGGGGGCACAAAGGATTTTCATGAAAGTAAACTTATTTAATCATTTATTTATTCCTTCATGGGTATCTTTGTAAAAAAAAAAAATCCTTTTTTTTCAAATTGCGCAATCCCATTTCAACAGTAAAATAAAATGCTATTATATTTAAGTATTATATCCATTAAGTATTATATCCACTGCATCGAGTGTCTTGCGGCAGCTGTTGACAGTTTTTCAAAATATATGGATTACATCATACGGCATAATTATGCTGACACACCGGTTCCTGTTAGATCACCGAAGTTAAGCAACATTGAGTCTGGTCAGTACTAAAATGGGTGACCATTTTCCAAATACCAGGTGCTGTATGTGCTCTCCGCTTATCTCGGCATTGTTTCCAGTCGCCCTAGACTTCTTCTTGCCACTGGAATCAAGTACTGCTGATTCAAGAGAAGTGTGGTTGGAGATTACGCAACCCTTGCTTCATAATTACATGCGCAGCCACCCTTACAGGGGGTATCCATTGTTTCTCAAGACTGAACGGAGGTCATGATGGATCCCATCGTATGCAAGAAAGGCAGCATCCAACACACATGTTCGACCTGTATTCTTGTATAGCTGTGAGACGTGATCGATCGCGAAACGTCAAAACGACACAATCCTGCCTGCAGTGGATCGGATGGAGACAATTGTAGGTTTCACTGTAAAAAAAAAACATCCAGAAAGGTTCCAAAAATAAAAATAAAAATAAAAAGATGTCAAAAACGTACGATGATTCGACTCAAAGACGAAGCAATCTTTACTTGTTTTTCTTACTGGCAGTCAACAAAAGTCTGAGATTAGTTTAAGTACACTCAAACTTCTACATACGAAATCGACCAAATTATCGACTCTACACCCGATGGAAATTCCAACATACAACGTCGAAGTTTCATGGTTATCCCGCTATGCGGCAGCACTCACGATGCGATAGAGAGTTCAGTTTACAGTTCTGTATGTAGAGGTTTGACTGTATATCGTTCGGTCGGCGAAAAGGGAACACTAAAAATGTCGGAACATTTGTTTCTAATGTAATTTGCATGTACTTTTAATTTTGAATAACAAGTTTTAAGAAAGGTTCAAAGCTTCAAGGACTTCTGACATCGACTTTCTCCTTGGCCTTTTGGCTAGGAACAAAGTGTAGTATCTGTTCTGATACTACATTTTCAGTCCGACAGCGGTTTTGTTGCTGTCGAACTGGGGTATGGTTCTGTTCAGTCCTAGCAGGTCCACCTCCCAGGATTTACCTTCTCTCTGAGAAGAGGTTTATTGCTAATCGCCTGAGGCGCCTCTACCGGGGAATGCCGACGACGCTGTTCAGGCATTTTTTGTAGGACAAAGTGCATTTCAAACCCCAGACCTGTGTCTAATCTCCTGCAGAGGAGGTAAATGATACACTTGACATCATCAGTGGTTAGTTTTGTTCTTAGATCAACCGTGTAACTATGATGCCGCGACACATATATACACATACAGACAACTTTATTTTATATATATATATTTATATATATATATATATATATATATATATATATATATATATATATATATATTCTTTTTTTTTCAATTTTCTTATCTTTTTGTTTTGGCTGGTGATGGGGCATCCTACTGGATGCCAGACATTCACCACTATTTTAGAAACTCCAACTAAGATCTTTTTAGGATTCTAACCGTCCTTTTAAGCACAATTGTTTGTATCTCTCTTGCACTTGGTTCACAGAGTATATTCCCCAGATGGTTTTCGAAATTTGTTTTACATGAACCCGGTCGCTCCTATGATTGCCGGAATGATGGAGATCTTCCTAAGATTCCAGTTTCGTTTCATGTCGTACATAAGACCTTGGTATTTCAGTATCTTATCCCTCTCAGCTCTGTTCAAGCCAGCATCGTTAGGGACACTGACTTCAATTGGGGTTGCTACTTTCTCCCTCTTGTCGCATATCAATATGTCAGGTTTAACAGCTCCGTTTTCTAGGTATGTAGCTGTTGGGGTTGCATAATCATAGCGGATGGTGCATGACTTATTTCCAACTGTTCTTTCTGGTATATGTTCGCAGGACTTGTTGCGAGACTGGATATTCAGTTTTGTACAGATGATCCAGTGGAGATATTTACACACTCCATTGTATAATTGCCGTCCCCCAGCAAAACGTTACAACTGGATGTCAGATGTCTCACATTCTCTACTTCTGTGTAGTAGAACCTGCACTTTTTGTCGTTAGAGAGACCACTATATATTTTTTTTTTTTTCATTTTACTTCAGTTGAAGTTCTCAGAAATCAAGGGACCCCTTTCATGGGGCTAACACTTGATCTCTATATGTGATACATAGATATTCGAATATTCCATTAAAGTTCTCTTTTATCTCTCAAACGTTTAGTTAGTAAAGAAGTGAAGAACATTAATTTTCCTCTCCCCAATTGACCAGTTAACTATGTTGTAGTATTTCTTTCTTGTGGTTTTTTGGTCTTACCGGATTCCAGGACAAGAATTCATCTGGTCTGGTGGAGTATCCAGCTAAGTGCTGTTACTGGGGGTAGCATCACTAGGAGAAGATGCACCATTCCTCGTATGCGCCAGTATGTAACCATGACGAGGGTATCATATTTGGACTTTGAATACTATGTTATTTTGAATATTTAGTCAGGGTTTACTTGTAGGGTGAAGTATCCTCATGTCAGGTTCTCCTGACAAACCTCTGTACAGATAGGCCGAAGACACTCGAGGATGGTGTCTAGTAGGTAATTCAAATATGTGTGTGTGTGTGTGTGTACATGCATTATTTTGTTTTTTGTTGTTGATTCGTCATAATAAGACACCATTTTCTATCATATTTCTGTATATTTATCTCCACCTTCTCTGTATCATTCACGGCCTTCATAGCCTTTTGGCTAAGATCAAAGTGTAGTATCTGTTCCGATGGATACTGCATAGACTGGTGTTGTCTTGGCCTTCGGGTCTTGATTTGCGCTTGTCTGTGGGTCTGTGCAGTTCTGGGAGGTCCGCCCTCCCAGGCTTCGCCTCCCCTCTTTGGGGAGGAGTGAGTTTGTTGCTTGCTGCCTGAGGCGCCCCCACCAGGGCTGCCCAGGCAATTTTTTAAACCCCACTTTCCCGACCCAACCTTGGGTCACATCTTGCTTGTGGGAGTAAGATAAAAACTGGCCTTGTGCCTAACTCCTGGAGAGGAGTAAATCAATTCTCTGTATCATTATTCACACACCCCTAGTCTTTCTCACCCACCTCCAGATAAACATACAGACCTCTCATTATTGTTCACTGACACAGAATAGCAATACCCTCTTTTTCTCTCCCCCCCCCCCCTTCCTTTTTCATTTTACTAAAACATTCCAAATGTTTGGAGGGCAAGGAGGAAAAAAGGTTTCTCTCCCATTGGTCGCTCTTCAAAATGCCTCCATACGAAGGAAGAAAAGGAAGAAAATGTCTCATGTTTTGTACACTATGATTTTGATCCTGTAAACACCGGTTATGGCTGCAGACAAAAATGTGTCCGTTAATAAGAAAATAGCATCTCCATACTCTATCCCTCTGTCCGATTTCGCTCCTAATACACCTGATATATATATATATGACTAACTGTTCCTTCAACCTCTGGAATTTGATTACTCTACCCTCTTAATTATCCCCACCTTTCAAAACATATCTTGTTAAATTATACATCCTCTTATATCATTGTATGTATACTAAGCATATTATATATCATTTGGGTTCGTTGTTTGTTATTCTCGCTACCTGAAACATTGAATTCTCTTTTAAACAGCGCGAAGACACCTTTTCTGAAGAGTAGCCGGCTGTCTGTTAAAGGACAATACGTTAAAATAACATTTCTTATATACTGCGTTGTAGTCCCCTAAATCACGAGGGCGACAGGCCAAATTATCAGACCTCTGAAAGGATATCGAACCCTGATTTTGAGAAAAATGAAGACAAAATTAATCGATGAAAGCAAATTAAAAAAATCGATTGGTTTTGTCTTTTTCTCAACGATTGGTTTTGTCTTTTTCTCATCGATTAGTTTTGTCTTTTTCTCATCGATTAGTTTTGTCTTTTTCTCAACGATTGGTTTTGTCTTTTTCTCAACGATTAGTTTTGTCTTTTTCTCAACGATTGGTTTTGTCTTTTTCTCATCGATTAGTTTTGTCTTTTTCTCATCGATTAGTTTTGTCTTTTTCTCATCGATTAGTTTTGTCTTTTTCTCATCGATTAGTTTTGTCTTTTTCTCAACGATTGGTTTTGTCTTTTTCTCAACGATTGGTTTTGTCTTTTTCTTAACGATTGGTTTTGTCTTTTTCTCAACGATTAGTTTTGTCTTTTCCTCAACGATTAGTTTTGTCTTTTTCTCAACGATTGGTTTTGTCTTTTTCTCAACGATTGGTTTTGTCTTTTTCTCAACGATTGGTTTTGTCTTTTTCTCAACGATTGGTTTTGTCTTTTTCTCAACGATTGGTTTTGTCTTTTTCTCAACGATTGGTTTTGTCTTTTTCTCAACGATTGGTTTTGTCTTTTTCTCAACGATTGGTTTTGTCTTTTTCTCAACGATTGGTTTTGTCTTTTTCTCAACGATTAGTTTTGTCTTTTTCTCAACGATTAGTTTTGTCTTTTTCTCAACGATTAGTTTTGTCTTTTTCTCAACGATTGGTTTTGTCTTTTTCTCAACGATTGGTTTTGTCTTTTTCTCAACGATTGGTTTTGTCTTTTTCTCAACGATTGGTTTTGTCTTTTTCTCAACGATTAGTTTTGTCTTTTTCTCAACGATTAGTTTTGTCTTTTTCTCATCGATTAGTTTTGTCTTTTTTTTCTCATCGATTGGTTTTGTCTTTTTCTCAACGATTGGTTTTGTCTTTTTCTCAACGATTGGTTTTGTCTTTTTCTCAACGATTGGTTTTGTCTTTTTCTCAACGATTGGTTTTGTCTTTTTCTCAACGATTAGTTTTGTCTTTTTCTCAACGATTAGTTTTGTCTTTTTCTCAACGATTAGTTTTGTCTTTTTCTCAACGATTAGTTTTGTCTTTTTCTCAACGATTAGTTTTGTCTTTTTCTCAACGATTGGTTTTGTCTTTTTCTTAACGATTGGTTTTGTCTTTTTCTCAACGATTAGTTTTGTCTTTTTCTCAACGATTGGTTTTGTCTTTTTCTCAACGATTGGTTTTGTCTGCTTTTTCTCAACGATTAGTTTTGTCTTTTTCTCAACGATTAGTTTTGTCTTTTTCTCAACGATTAGTTTTGTCTTTTTCTCAACGATTAGTTTTGTCTTTTTCTCAACGATTAGTTTTGTCTTTTTCTCAACGATTGGTTTTGTCTTTTTCTCAACGATTGGTTTTGTCTTTTTCTCAACGATTGGTTTTGTCTTTTTCTCAACGATTGGTTTTGTCTTTTTCTCAACGATTAGTTTTGTCTTTTTCTCAACGATTAGTTTTGTCTTTTTCTCAACGATTGGTTTTGTCTTTTTCTCAACGATTTGTTTTGTCTTTTTCTCAACGATTGGTTTTGTCTTTTTCTCAACGATTAGTTTTGTCTTTTTCTCAACGATTAGTTTTGTCTTTTTCTCAACGATTAGTTTTGTCTTTTTCTCAACGATTGGTTTTGTCTTTTTCTCAACGATTGGTTTTGTCTTTTTCTCAACGATTGGTTTTGTCTTTTTCTCAACGATTAGTTTTGTCTTTTTCTCAACGATTGGTTTTGTCTTTTTCTCAACGATTAGTTTTGTCTTTTTCTCAACGATTGGTTTTGTCTTTTTCTCAACGATTAGTTTTGTCTTTTTCTCAACGATTAGTTTTGTCTTTTTCTCAACGATTAGTTTTGTTTTTTTCTCAACGATTAGTTTTGTCTTTTTCTCAACGATTGGTTTTGTCTTTTTCTCAACGATTAGTTTTGTTTTTTTCTCGACGATTGGTTTTGTCTTTTTCTCAACGATTAGTTTTGTCTTTTTCTCAACGATTAGTTTTGTTTTTTTCTCAACGATTAGTTTTGTCTTTTTCTCAACGATTAGTTTTGTCTTTTTCTCAACGATTAGTTTTGTCTTTTTCTCAACGATTGGTTTTGTCTTTTTCTCAACGATTGGTTTTGTCTTTTTCTCAACGATTAGTTTTGTCTTTTTCTCAACGATTGGTTTTGTCTTTTTCTCAACGATTGGTTTTGTCTTTTTCTCAACGATTGGTTTTGTCTTTTTCTCATCGATTAGTTTTGTCTTTTTCTCATCGATTAGTTTTGTCTTTTTCTCAACGATTAGTTTTGTCTTTTTCTCAACGATTAGTTTTGTCTTTTTCTCAACGATTGGTTTTGTCTTTTTCTCAACGATTGGTTTTGTCTTTTTCTCAACGATTGGTTTTGTCTTTTTCTCAACGATTAGTTTTGTCTTTTTCTCAACGATTGGTTTTGTCTTTTTCTCAACGATTGGTTTTGTCTTTTTCTCAACGATTGGTTTTGTCTTTTTCTCAACGATTGGTTTTGTCTTTTTCTCAACGATTAGTTTTGTCTTTTTCTCAACGATTGGTTTTGTCTTTTTCTCAACGATTAGTTTTGTCTTTTTCTCAACGATTGGTTTTGTCTTTTTCTCAACGATTAGTTTTGTCTTTTTCTCAACGATTGGTTTTGTCTTTTTCTCAACGATTGGTTTTGTCTTTTTCTCAACGATTGGTTTTGTCTTTTTCTCAACGATTGGTTTTGTCTTTTTCTCAACGATTGGTTTTGTCTTTTTCTCAACGATTAGTTTTGTCTTTTTCTCATCGATTAGTTTTGTCTTTTTCTCATCGATTAGTTTTGTCTTTTTCTCAACGATTAGTTTTGTCTTTTTCTCAACGATTGGTTTTGTCTTTTTCTCAACGATTGGTTTTGTCTTTTTCTCAACGATTGGTTTTGTCTTTTTCTCAACGATTAGTTTTGTCTTTTTCTCAACGATTGGTTTTGTCTTTTTCTCAACGATTGGTTTTGTCTTTTTCTCAACGATTGGTTTTGTCTTTTTCTCAACGATTAGTTTTGTCTTTTTCTCAACGATTGGTTTTGTCTTTTTCTCAACGATTGGTTTTGTCTTTTTCTCAACGATTGGTTTTGTCTTTTTCTCAACGATTGGTTTTGTCTTTTTCTCATCGATTGGTTTTGTCTTTTTCTCATCGATTGGTTTTGTCTTTTTCTCAACGATTGGTTTTGTCTTTTTCTCAACGATTAGTTTTGTCTTTTTCTCAACGATTAGTTTTGTCTTTTTCTCATCGATTGGTTTTGTCTTTTTCTCATCGATTGGTTTTGTCTTTTTCTCATCGATTGGTTTTGTCTTTTTTTTCTCATCGATTGGTTTTGTCTGCTTTTTCTCATCGATTGGTTTTGTCTGCTTTTTCTCATCACATTAGCGACTTCACCTCTGTGACGTAACTGCCAGGACACGTAGCTCTCACTCGACATCTTATGGAAAATTCCACTCTCTACTTAACTTTCCGACTTTAACCTTAGTTTTACGCACCCACATCTAAATATTGCTACAATGTGACATGTTTTTGCAGTTGTTGTTGTAAATTTTTCTCTAATTACCAAATTTTTCTCTAGTTACCACTTCCCTGTGAGTGTTGCATTTTAGAAAAGGAAAAGAGAAGGAAAGAAAGAGTGAAGCTAACGAGAAGGAAAGGCAGTGGCTTGACATGCCAGTAATCTATTTTGCTTTTGCTAGTCTCTCTCCTATAATATTCTTCATCATTAACTCTTATCCTCGTGCGGCTTTTGCCCTGTGACTAATTAGTGAAAAATAATTTTTTTAAATAAAATATAATTACCTTTTTTTTCTTTTTTTTTTTTTGGTACTTTGCAAAATTCTTAGAATGCATGAAGACTTTCTTCAAGAGAAGAATTCTAAGATTTCTGTAGATTTTGACCTGAAAAAATAAACTAAGGAATTTTATGAAGACGGCATTAAATGGTCTATTGCCAGTTAGAAAGAGGTTACAGGAAGAATAAACTACATAACGATGAAATAAATCTAATTTATTTCTTATTTAATTGAACCTTAAACAGCGGACAGAACTTTCGTTACAATTTGATACACTGTCTATTGTAAGGAGTTCATTGTAAGTAAAAATGATGACAATGCCCATGCATGGAGTATTGTTGTCACATCTGGGCTGGTGCATCATCTACTAGTCTCTCCCTCCTTGACAAGGTCCAAAAAAGAGTCGCCAACCTAATAGGTCCCTCACTGTCAATCAAGCTCCAGCCCCTGTCCCATCGCCGCAATGTGGCATCCTTGTGTTTGTTTTACAAATACTTCAATGGATTATGCTCCGATGAATTGGCTACTCTGGTGCCCCCTCGACGTTGTAGTATTTCTTTCTTGTGGTTTTTTGGTCTTACCGGATTCCAGGACAAGAATTCATCTGGTCTGGTGGAGTATCCAGCTAAGTGCTGTTACTGTTAATTTTTATTTTTTTTAAACAGAAACCACCACTTTATCAAGGCCGAGGCCACCTGTGGACAAGTGTTAATGTGATTTCTATTTATCCCCCCTCCAGGAGATTAGACACAAGTGTCATGTGGGTTTCATGGAAGCGTTTTTCAGTGGAATGACTTGGATTTGAACCTGGCACACCCAGGTTCTCAGTCCGCGTCGATACCAACTAAGCCACTGTGCCATCCCCGACGTAAATTCACTAGACCAACTCGACAATCAACTAAATCTCATTCATTCACTGTGGAGGTCCCCAGATGTCGGAGAACTTTCTACTCAAATAGCTTCTTTCCTCGTGCTGCTGGCCTCTAGAACTCCCTCCCTGCCCCCTGTTTCCCCGACAGTATAGACATGCAGAAATTTAAAACTAATGTAAACAGACATCTCGCTGCGCAGATCCCAATTTAGGTTGACCCCCCCCCCCAACCTTCTCCTCCTTTCTTTCTTCTCAGTAGCCCCTTACATCTACAGTGGCGGCCTGCCTTGATTGGGGTGAACTGTTAAAAAAAAATTTTTTTTTAAATACTATGTCGCCCATAGTTCGAGGGAAATCTGGGTTCATGCCTTTTTCAAGGGAAATAGTGCATAAGCGATCCTAATACAGTCTGGAACAAAGCTTGTTGCTTTCATAGTTTGTGTTTGTAACCAGCCTGCCATAAGCACTCTTGGATTTCCAGAGTGCTTATTAAAAACAGAAATTCTAAAACGGATACGGAAGGTGGGGTGGGGTGGGGTCCCCCCCACCCCACCCCACCCCACGTTTTTACTTATTTGTAGAAATTTTATTTATTTTTTTTTTTTTTTTTTTTTTTTTCGTGAATTATCCTTTCAAGTTTCTCTGGCTATGGATTTAAAAAAAAAAAAATTTTTTTTATATACGTAAACACTCATTTTTTTTTTCTGTAGAAAAAAAAATAATAGACGAAAGAATAGAATAATCTAGATTTATTTTTTCGCCATTTTGTATTTGTAATAAAAATCTACGTTTTTACTTATTTGTAGAAAAATTTTTTTTTTTTTTTTTTTTCCGTGTATTATCCTTTCAAGTTTCTCTGGCTATGGATTAAAAAAAAAACAACAACTTTTTTTCATATGCGTAAACACTCATTTTTTTCTGTAGAAAAAAAAATAATAGACGAAAGAATAGCGTAATCTAGATTTATTTTTTCGCCATTTTGTATTTGTAATAGGTTTCTTTCCAAAAGGTTAGAAAGGACAAAATAAAAAAAGATATGCATTATGATAAGAGAAAAATAATGAAAGAATAATTGTCCTTTCTTTTTTTTCTTTTTTTTAGCTATTATTAGGAATACATTTTGTCAGCTTTTTTTAGCTTTCACAAAGGAAGATATTTCCCCCTCAAAAGAAGTGTATGTATGTGTGTGTGTGTGTGTGTGTGTGTGTGTATGTTCTTCTCAGGAAGAAAATATTAATCTGGTCGGTCGAACAACTCTCCTTCACATTCATTTAATAAAATATGTACCAAGGAGAATTTGCTGCTCACACACACACACACACACATGTATCCATTCCTGCCGTCACACAAAAGTGACGAAACTATTTCAAGTGTCAAGTGAGGAAGAATACAAATAGCAAGTGAGACAACCCTCTGCCGTCTAAAATGAATTTAGAAAGAAACCCTTCACTCTATTTCCATAATGCGCCATTTTCTTTCTTTCTGTACTGATACGTTTTTAATTCTTTTTCATTTTTTAAACTTTCCAGTTTGAGACGTTTTCTTTCATTCTTATAACTTCACTGATTGAGACATTATTTTACATGAATAGGAATATTAGTGCGAACACTGACGAAGCATAATTGTTTTCCGTCATTTTTGAGAGAATTTGTACACTCGTGTGTATGTGTGTATGTATATATATATATATATATATATATATATTTTAAAGAAAGAAAGATGAAGATAAAAAATTGTACAAAATTACATAAATTAATACAAATTTTATTACATCGAAATTTTTCAAAGTGAAATGGAACTCGGTAATATTTAATTGTTATAAATACCATATTACCAGATTTTATCCTCTGACGAGAAGAGTTTTATCTTTGAAAAACCATGGTTTAAGGATTAATGTAACTCCTTGCATCTGAACTTTCGATGTAATAAAATTTGTATTAATTTATGTAACTTTATGTAATTTTGTACAATTTTTTGTCTTCATCTTTCTTTCTTTAAAATTGATTGCTCTACTCAACGTATTGAGCTTTATTTTATCGAGATAGATCACTCTACGATATTTCACTTATCGTTAATTCTATTATCATTAGTATGTATATATATATATATATATATATCTCCAGGTAAACATCTACAGGATAGTAATCCAAAGAATTTCAACCTGGTTTATAAAAAGTGCTCAATATCAAATATAGCTTTTATATATGATTATTTTTATTTACACAGACATGTACAAAATCTGCAACACTGGCATGTCGATGTTATCGATCAACAGCTATTATTATTTTGTTAAATTTTTTTTTGACATTATTTTTTGATTTTGATTCTTTACGGTCCCAACCACGTGACTTTCCAAATTTAAATTTTAAACTTTTCTTTTTTCTCAATTTCATTCTTTCCAAATATGATCTAAGGTTAAGATCGGATTTTAACTCTGCCAGTTTATAATAGCTGTTGATCGATAACATCGACATGCCCGTGTCGCAGATTTTGTACATGTCTGTGTAAATAAAAATAATCATATATGCATATATATATATATGATGAGAGAGAGAGAGGCGTAACCATGACCCGTTATCATTATTCAATTTAATTACATTCCAAAATTCATAAACTGTGACATAACTTTTAAGACGTTCTTCTTACATAACTAAAAATGTCAGATGCCTTGATATTTCGCTTAAACATGGGAAATCTGACAAGACGATTTTATACATACTAAAAAATGCCTACCATAGTTAAAAATGCCATAATAAATGGCATTTATAACTATGGTAGGCAATTTTTTAGTATTTCTCCTAGATCTGGAAGGTTATTGTCAAGGCAGTTTTCAAAAACTAGATCTGTTAACCAGTTAAGTTTTTTTGCTCACAGAGTAATATGTTTTTGGAATAAGTTGCCAGATCGGATTAAGAACGGCAATAACGTGGATCAGTTTAAGATGAGGTTGGATGAATTCAGAGAAAGTGGTAGGAGGGAGAAATTGAGGGGGCACTTTTGGGAGTTATCAAATGAAATATTTAACAGAATTTGATCTGGATATCGATACTGTACTAAGGGTTTAATTATTTTATTTTTAATTTTTTTTTTTTAACAGTTGAATTGAGAAGATAGTTAAAGGGGAGATGCCCAAGGAGGCATAAAAAACAAATAAATAAATAAATTAGATTAGTCAGTATTCCATATTTTACAAGTAAAAGTTGACTACTTTTCTAGGATATAACGACTGCAATTATAAAAAAAGATTTTTTTCTAAAAAATTATTAATTTCACTATTTTTAAGATTCTTTGCCATTGTTTTTCTTTTTTTTTCTTACAGCTTTTCATATTTTATTTTTGTCGTTTTAATTGCATAAAACTGAAGAATTGTTTTCATATTTTTGTCGTTGTTTGAATTGCATAAAACTGAAGAATTGTTTTCATATTTTTGTCGTTGTTTTAATTGCATAAAACTGAAGAATTGTTTTCATATTTTATTTTTGTTGTTGTTTTAATTGCATAAAACTGAAGAATTGTTTTCATATTTTATTTTTGTTGTTGTTTTAATTGCATAAAACTGAAGAATTGTTTTCATATTTTATTTTTGTCGTTGTTTTAATTGCATAAAACTGAAGAATTGTTTGCTAGAATTCTAACGATGCCTTTTTTCTTGTTTTTTTTTTTTTCTAACTTCAGTGGAGCCCAATATGTCTGCGGGTCCTCTTTCTATGTTCCACGTGATTGTCATAGCGGTGGTATGTGGCATCATTCTCATCGTGTTGGTCGTCATCCTCATCCTTTTCCTATATTGGCGCAGTCGCAATCAGAGTAAGTCCTTCTTTCAATTTTTTTTGCATGGCGAGATTACAAAGTTGTCTTGTCACTTAATGATTTTCGGGTCCGTTTTAAAAATAAAGATGAGTTTTGCGACATATTTTATAGGTCCCTAAATTTTTTTTTTTTTTTTTATCGTTCCTAATAGTACAAGAAAAAAAACCAACTTTCTAAACAAGACCCTATATAAGTTGAGAGTGATGAGAAGCTTGTATAGTCATTTTGTAGTAGTGTCGCTGTGTCTATATCCATCCTACTGTCCTTGCTTAATAAGAAGAAAAGGGTCACCAGGTTTCAGTTGAAAAAACAAACTTCTACTCTACAATTTATTCAACGGTTTCATCAACACAGAATTAGAAAGAGTCATCAAAAAAAGGATATAAGACAGGTTGGTTCGGCCGGCATGTATGTACTATAGAAATAGAATTGTGTCCAGGAGTTTCATCTCGTTTAGCCAAGTCGTAGCTAGAGGCGAGGCAAGGAATATGACGGCTGTTCACGTTGCCATCTCAACTGGAACTGTTCATAAATGGGCGCCAAACGGGTTGGGCGGAAATGGAAAGAGGTTGCGCATGCATAAAGTGTTTTAATCGCTTAACGTATCATTACGCAAGTGATAACATGCCGTGTTAGCTTACTGAACCACGCAGCAATCACTAGGCGAGTGATTACTTATAAGGGCAAAAGAAAATAGATCTTCTACCCTATTCAAGTTTATCGCTGTAAATTTAATGCTAAACTTGAAAAGAAAAATTTGAGGTGGATTTATCCTCAGTTAATGTAGAAGGCAAAGTTTTTTGAACACGTCTTTGCACTGCCATTATTTTTCATAGCATTCATAAAACCTAAAAAATGTAACTGGAAGACATCTTGAATTTTTTTTTTTTTTTCTAAATATTTAAATGAACGTCGTCTAGCTACAACCACTGTCAATAATTTTCTTTTCTCTTTCTCTGTACCTAAAACTTAACAGAGCTTCCATGAACAGAGTTTCTTTCCTAGAATTACCCGTCTGTGGAACACAATACCGTGGGGCTGCTTCCCAGCTGACTACAACATAGTTGTTTTCAAGTCCAATGTAAACAAATCCTTGTTGAGCTGTCCTCTTAAATAATCAAATTTTGCCCAATTTCAACCATCGTTAATAATCATCACGGTGTTGTCTCGCTGTCCACCTGATACTTATTAACCCTCATCCTCGAATGGCCTTCTGGCCTTGATAAGTGGTGACTCTTTAGTAAAATAAGAAATCAGGTACTGATATCGATCCTGACCCAGTTTTCGTGAGGTTCGACTCTGAAGCGTTCGGCTGTCCTACGCAAACGCCCGAGTGTTGACGAGCCGAATGGTACCAGACGACAATTTTGATACGGTGCTGCGTCCTGTGATTGCAAGTTATATTTTCAAGAAATTTTCTAAAAGAAACAAGAAAAAAAACAAAACAAGCAAAACATAGCGAAGTTACTGTTATCAAATAAATTTTTATTTTTATTTTGATACGTTGCTGCGTCCTATAATTTTTAGTTATAGTTGCAAGAAATTTTTTAAACAACAAAACAAATAAAACTAGCCAAACAGAGCGAAATTACTGTTATCAAATAAATATTTTTAACCCTAACCCTAAACCCTAACCCTAACAACAAAAAAAAACAAACAAACAAGCAAAACATTATTATCATAGGACGCAGCACCGTATCAAAATTGTCGTCTGGTACAAATCGGCTCTTCAACTCTCGGGCGTTTGCGTAGGACAGCCGAACGCTTCCGAGTCGAACCTCACGAAAACTGGGTCAGGATCGATATCAGTACAAAAAATGAGGTACTGATAGGAAATTTAAAAAAGCAAATAGGAAAATTAAACTATTGTCTAAAACAGCGGTCGCCAACTTTTTGAACTTCATGGACCACTAGATCTATCTTATATAGATAGAGATTCTGTCCGTCCGTCCGTCCGTCACACTTTTTTACACGTAATAAATCTATTGCAGCATTTGTCTAATTTCGAAATATCAGAGATCTTAACTACTTTTAGAAATGGAAAATATTGCATCAATAGTAAATAATAAATTGACAACAAATTAAAACCAGAAAACCTTGAGATCTGACCCAATTGTAACTTTCTTATAAATAAAGCTTAAAACATTACCATAACAAAATAATTATAGCTTTGGCGTGACGTCATAGATTTATGATCTACGTCATGTTTCAAAACATGAATTCAAACATAAGCAATAGCAAGAAATAAGTAAATGAATGGTTAAACATTACCAATAACGTTGGAAATTATTTTAATAGCCCCAAAACTATTTTGCTTTAACTACATATTGTATGGAGTTCTTTCACAATAGTATATTTATAACAATTTTGCACCACTTTTATGTCGTCTTACAAAGATTAACAGCAAGTTATAATGATACTAAACCTTATGTCTAATATCCTTGTTCTAATTTTTATCAAAATCCATTACATGATTTTGATTGTAGAAAATGTCTTGAGGTTAAGGTCCTACGCAGTTTCACGGGTTTTAAGAAGAAATTGAAACTCAGAAAATCTTGCTTCATTGAAAACTAATGACTATAAATCAAATTCAATGCAAATCTGAAATATTTAAATTTTCAAATGGTAGGGGGATTGGGTCCATATTAAGCCCCCTAAAAACCTTTTTAGATATTCTAAAGAAACTGAAATTTGTGGATTATTTATTAATTGATGTCTAATACCTATTGTTAAAAAAAAATCGGAGTGGTCTAAATTTTCACCACATTTGCATGAAACTAAAAGCTAAATATACACCACATTTAGACCACTTATGCAGAACAGCTGTGTTCCAAAATTCATAATGATCGGTTAATTAGTTTAGGATTGAATCCTGTACTATACAAATATATAAACACATTTGACTTTATAAAGTATTCTATGAAAGAAATTAATAAAAGAAAACAATTTGAGAGGGGGGGGGTATTAATTTACAAAAAATATCTTGAGAGAAATAATGACTGGATTTATTGGCAATAACCGTTTCAAACATCATCAGGCCCGGATAATTTGTTTTAAGACATAATTGTTGCACATTATTTTTCACATGTTAAATCAACAAGAACACCAGAATGAAAAAGAGAATACAAAATAATGGAAAAACGGCTACTTTCTCACTCTTTCTTTCTCTCTTTCTTTCTCTTCCATTCACTTGTTCTTTCTCTTTCTTTCTCTGTCTTTCTCTCACACACCCTCTCTCTCTCTTTCTCTCATTCTTTCTCTTTCTCTCATTCTTTCTCTTTCTCTCATTCTTTCTCTTTCTCTCATTCTTTCTCTCTCATTCTTTCTCTCTCATTCTTTCTCTCTTTCATTCTTTCTCTCTTTCATTCTTTCTCTCTTTCATTCTTTCTCTCTTTCATTCTTTCTCTCTCCTTTTCTCTTTCCTTTTCTTTCTCTCTCTCTCTCTCTTTTTCTCTCTCTCTTTCTTTTTCTCTCTCTCTTTCTCTTTCTCTCCCCTTTTCTCTCGCTTCCCTTTTCTTTCTCTTCCCTTTTCTTTCTCTCCCCTTTTTTCTCTCTCCCCTTTTCTCTCTCTCCCCTTTTCTTTCTCCCCTTTTCTCTCTCTCTCTCTTTCTCTCTCACACTCTCTCTCTCTCTCATGGGAGGAGAGAAATGGATATGGCAACTAGATGGAGCAAAGGCTCATACATCCAAGGACACTGCTGCCAAGCTTTGAGCCAAGACTCTAGACTTCATTGGAACTAACGAATGGCCATTCGAAATTTCCAGATCTCAACGTTAGGAGTTTTAGCATTTATAGTTTACAATTACATCACCTTCAATTACAGAGGAGAGAATTATTACATTATTATATTTCAGACGTAATCTCCTTAAAAGCCTCTGTTGACGAAAGCTTAAAACGATATCCCACCAAGTCAATCAAAGGACGACTGGAAAGTGTCGGTATTTATCTACCTCTCACAAGGCAAAATGTGACACAAGGTCGGAAAGTGGGGAGTGATAAGTCAGCACTCTAGAGGAAGAGCACTTATGACCGTCAAAAAATGCCTGGGCAGCTCCGTCGGCATTCCCCGGTAGGGGCGCCTCAGGCGATTAACAATAAACTAACCCCTTCTCAAAGGGTGAGAAGGCAAAGCCTCGATGGGTGGACCTCCTTGAACTGCACAGGACAGACCCATAGACCGGCGTAAATCAGGCCCCGGAGGCCAAGACGATACCGGTCTATAGGGTGTAGTATCCATCGGAACAGATACTACACTTTGATCCCAAAGCGTCTAAGACTGTCTAAGTCATTGTGCCCACAGAAAGCACATTGAAAATCGCATCTAACATTTATGCTTTCCCTTTGTTTTAACAATGCTTCTGTTAAGGAGCAAAGTGGGGTATCTGTTCTGATGCTGCACTTCATTTTTCTGTTCTCGGTCAGTGAAGAAAAAATCCTTCTAGACTAAGACAATTTTAATTTTAGTTCGAAATCCAGAGTGTCCCTTTTTGAGGAGCTGGAGTTTCCACACATTAAAACCCGACATTGTGTCTCACTCTGCTCTCGTGGGAAGGCAAGTAAATAAGAACGATGCTTCTATTATAAACAACTGTGTTCTATTTCCAACAATTACATGTATTTGTGTGAAAGAAATGTGCTAAATTTTCTGCTTTTTATTTGTGGGGCACACTATATTTTTTTTGTGGGGCACACTATATTTTTTTTGTGGGGCACACTATAATTTTTTGTGTGGGGCACACTATAATTTTTTTTGTGGGGCACACTATAATTTTTTTGTGGGGCACACTATAATTTTTTTGTGGGGCACACTATAATTTTTTTGTGGGGCACACTATAATTTTTTTTGTAGGGCACACTATAATTTTTTGTGGGGCACACTATATAATTTTTTTGTAGGGCACACTATAATTTTTTTTGTAGGGCACACTATAATTTTTTTGTGGGGCACACTATATAATTTTTTGTGGGGCACACTATAATTTTTTTGTGGGGCACACTATAATTTTTTGTGGGGCACACTATAATTTTTTGTGGGGCACACTATAATTTTTTGTGGGGCACACTATAATTTTTTTGTGGGGCACACTATAATTTTTTTTGTGGGGCACACTATAATTTTTTTGTGGGGCACACTATATAATTTTTTTGTGGGGCACACTCTAATTTAAAAAGGGGAATTATCTCCCTTAGTTGATTGTTTATAAAGTCAGAGATTAGCGTTTAGATTGAAAAATTCCTAGTGTTTTTTTATGTGAGGCACTCTAGTATAATCTTTTATCGGAGTTAAAATTCTGGTATCTTGAAAGCTCACGCTTGTCCATGATCTTCTAGGATTAATCACCTATTGATACCTGCAGTTTCTTTGTCTACCTCTCACTTAATTTGTCTTGTCTATTTTAGTCTTCGCTTCTCCCTTTTCCTTCTATTAACTTCGAGTCAGTTACTTCTCCTCTTTTTCTACGCCATACTCCCTCACTTTTTGCCCCCTCCTGTTTATCTCTGTCCTCCTCCTCCCCCTCTATCTCTAGTCCCTCTTAACATTGCTTCCTTCTCCCAAATCTTGATAGTAAAGCTTTCTTCTGCCTTCCTCCTCCTGCTCTTTAACTCCTACTCCCTCCTCACCATTTATTCTCTTCCTCCCCCTCCCTCTCTTATTTCATTATATTTCTGGTGCCACTTTCCATTCGTAAACCCCCTCTCTCCGTTCCTCTTCAATTAATTCAGATCCTCCATTGTTGTCACTGTTTCTCCTAATTAACTTTTCGTTGATTCTTTTTTCACAATAAGAACCCTCCCCCACCTACACAACATCCCTTATTTTCAATTTCATCCCTCACTCACTCTCTCTGTTTCTTCTCTCTCCCCCTCCTCCTCCTCATATTCCTTCCCTGCTTGTCTAATAAGTATATTTGCTTGCTACTTACAATTACTTCAACCATCTCGGAACAATCCAACCTTGCACCCAATTAACTCCCCTTTTACTTATTACTTAGATGATAGTAGTGGTAGTAGTAGTAGTAGTAGTAGCAGCAGCAGCCGTTGAGTTTTCAAGAACCCTAATCCCATTTTCAATTAGTCTCAAGTTTTCTTTACAAAGAATCAGTTGTGTTAGCTTTAGAGTAGAGAGAAGTAAAGAAAGATTATATGGTAAACCATTACTGACAGGTTTTTTTCGGGGTGGGGGTGGAGTGTATATATACATATATATATATATATATATATATATATATATATATATTTACATCCCATAGACCATGGTGAATTAATCCAAAACCATAATTTTCTTTATTTCTGTACTTCAATGAGTTTTTTTTTTTTTACATCTCTCATTTTTACACACGTAAGTAATTCATTCAAATTTAATATTCATTCCTATCCCTTACGCACGTTTCATGGCAAAATTCGGATAAGTGTATTTTTTTTCAATTAGTCCAATTTTGTCCATCTTCAGAGGGTTGCGGTATATGTTGTTAAATAGCGAAAAAAAAACATGTCATAACAAAAACATTCGAGGCAAAATACGGTGAAAATCCAAGTTGATTTCTGATAAAAATCCGGCAAACTGAAGTACTATTAATACTAACCTAGACACCATGGTCTTTACTTGATTCCCCTGAAGATTGACCCAGATGAGACACCTATAGTTATGGCATATTCATCGGCCAATTCCCCACCGAAACAAAGACCCTGATTTGGCGAATGGAAAGGATCCACATAAGAATATATATATATATATATATATGTAAATTATAACTAAAAGGTAAACTTTTAGAGAGTTGGACCTATTGTGAAATAAGAGAAAGCTCAATATACTGGATAGAGCAAAAATATGGTACGTCAATGAAAATTAGTAAGACCTGCAAATGATTTACCAATATTTCTGAGCCATACGTTTTTTGGATTTCGTTATTGGTGATTCCCATGCCCGTTTGAACCTTTTGGAAACATTTTTTAAAGAAGTTTTTTTGAATTTCTTTAATTTTTAATTTTTAATTTTAAAAGAAAACTTTTTCAAATTTGGAACTTTGACAGTCCTACCCTGTCAACTTAGCAATCATAATTTTTCCTCTGATGATAAGATTTTAATCTTTGAAAAGCCTGGTTTAAGGAAAGAAAGAGATGAAAAATAAATGTTTTTATTAACTAAACTACTCCTTGTTTTGAACAACTGAAAATACCGATTTGCTTCCATTTGCAGGTCTTACTAATTTTCATTGACGTACTATATATATATATATATATATATATATATATATATCCTTATTAGTATAAATTTTGATTTATACAAACATTTTGGTTACATATGTACATACATGTTTCAGCTATGACCTTATTTGAGGTCTGGCATTATCAGGCCGATGACAGGTCACATTTTTTAAAACATTTAAATACCTAAGTATTTAAATATTTAAGAAATTTGAAAACCAAAATGAACAATTTGAATTAATTTATTTTAAATCTAAGCTTTCGGCAATATTTGCTATTTTCTAAGCAGGACATTTTTTTTCTTTCGTTAATAGGAATACAAATTTTAAGACATAATGACTGTCATGTAAACATTTCTATAAATTCAACCTTAACAAAATATTTTGCGAACAGATTTTTCTGAAATCTTTATAACAAAGCATCTTTTATATATGTTTCCTTTATATATATATATATATATATATGAGAGAGAGAGAGAGAGAATGGTAGTTTGCTTGAAGCATTGCTGGGAATAGTAGTAGTATGTTTTTAAAAAGGCTGTGAGCAATGCAAATTCCGGGTAAGATGTAAGCTGGAAGGAACAAAAATAATAAATCGAATACGAAATGTGACTTACTATTTATTTTTTCTTAAAATCTTACATAACAGCAAGTGTGGTGTTAGCTGTTTATGTGATGTCCGGATAATTATAAAAATCATTTATTTAATATTTCGAGAAAAGAAACTTCCCTTTGTCAAAAATAATAAACACCAGAGGAAAACTCCGTTTGTGCAGAGGATCTGCCAAAATGGATGCCAGAATATATATATATATATATATATATATATATATATATATATATATATATATATATATATATAAATTATTTTTAATGTATATTTTTTTTACCTACGTATGACGTCGTTTCGAGCTTATGGCTCTCATTAACGCAGGGAAGTAACAATCTCAGACGGTCATAGGGCGCAAACTTGGTTCATAGATACACCTTGAATCCGTAACCGTTCACCTAGTCCCATTAGGCCATGAGAGATTGCCACGTAATAACAGAAATTAAGTGATATTTATACTGAAAGCGGCTAGTATAGACACCTGTGTGTATATGTATGTATGTGTGTATATATATATATATATATATATATATATATATATATATATATATGACAGCTGTTTCGTCGGTTCACGACTCATCAGTGTGACTTGATGTAGATGAGAAAGATTAGCACCTTCTGTAAGTAAAAAGTTTTTTTTAATAAATAATGTGTGTAGAGAGTTTCTGTTTATATTATGAAACTACATGTTCCAAGTACCTTCCCTCTTTAACCAAGTACCTTCCCTCTTTAACCAAGTACCTTCCCTCCCTAACCGAGTACCTTCCCTCCCTAACCGAGTACCTTCCCTCCCTAACCGAGAACCTTCCCTCTCTAACCGAGTACCTTCCCTCCCTAACCGAGTACCTTCCCTCCCTAACCAAGTACCTTCCCTCCCTAACCGAGTACCTTCCCTCCCTAACCGAGTACCTTCCCTCTCTAACCGAGTACCTTCCCTCCCTAACCGAGTACCTTCCCTCTCTAACCGAGTACCTTCCCTCTCTAACCGAGTACCTTCCCTCTCTAACCGAGTACCTTCCCTCTCATACCGAGTACCTTTCCTCCCTAACCGAGTACCTTCCCTCCCTAACCAAGTACCTTCCTTCCCTAACCGAGTACCTTCCCTCCCTAACCGAGTACCTTCCCTCCCTAACCGAGTATCTTCCCTCCCTAACCGAGTACCTTCCCTCTTTAACCGAGTACCTTCCCTCTTTAACCGAGTACCTTCCCTCTCTAACCAAGTACCTTCCCTCCCTAACCGAGTACCTTCACTCCCTAACCGAGTACCTTCCCTCCCTAACCGAGTATCTTCCCTCCCTAACCGAGTATCTTCCCTCCCTAACCGAGTACCTTCCCTCTTTAACCGAGTACCTTCCCTCTCTAACCGAGTACCTTCCCTCTCTAACCGAGTACCTTCCCTCTCTAACCGAGTACCTTCCCTCTTTAACCGAGTACCTTCCCTCCCTAACCGAGTACCTTCCCTCCCTAACCGAGTACCTTCCCTCTCTAACCGAGTACCTTCCCTCTTTAACCGAGTACCTTCCCTCTCTAACCGAGTACCTTCCCTCTCTAACCGAGTACCTTCCCTCTCTAACCGAGTACCTTCCCTCTCTAACCGAGTACCTTCCCTCTCTAACCGAGTACCTTCCCTCTTTAACCGAGTACCTTCCCTCTCTAACCGAGTACCTTCCCTCTTTAACCGAGTACCTTCCCTCCCTAACCGAGTACCTTCCCTCCCTAACCGAGTACCTTCCCTCTCTAACCGAGTACCTTCCCTCTCTAACCGAGTACCTTCCCTCTCTAATCGAGTACCTTCCCTCCCTAACCGAGTACCTTCCCTCCCTAACCGAGTACCTTCCCTCTCTAACCGAGTACCTTCCCTCTTTAACCGAGTACCTTCCCTCCCTAACCGAGTACCTTCCCTCCCTAACCGAGTACCTTCCCTCTCTAACCGAGTACCTTCCCTCTTTAACCGAGTACCTTCCCTCTCTAACCGAGTACCTTCTCTCTCTAACCGAGTACCTTCCCTCCCTAACCGAGTACCTTCCCGCTCTAACCGAGTACCTTCCCTCTTTAACCGAGTACCTTCCCTCTCTAACCGAGTACCTTCTCTCTCTAACCGAGTACCTTCCCTCCCTAACCGAGTACCTTCCCTCTCTAACCGAGTACGTTCCCTCTTTAACCGAGTACCTTCCCTCTCTAACCGAGTACCTTCCCTCTTTAACCGAGTACCTTCCCTCTTTAACCGAGTACCTTCCCTCTCTAACCGAGTACCTTCCCTCTCTAACCGAGTACCTTCCCTCTTTAACCGAGTACCTTCCCTCCCTAACCGAGTACCTTCCCTCTCTAACCGAGTACCTTCCCTCTTTAACCGAGTACCTTCCCTCTCTAACCGAGTACCTTCCCTCTCTAACCGAGTACCTTCCCTCTCTAACCGAGTACCTTCCTTCTCTAACCGAGTACCTTCCCTCCCTAACCGAGTACCTTCCCTCCCTAACCGAGTACCTTCCCTCTTTAACCGAGTACCTTCCCTCTCTAACCGAGTACCTTCCCTCTCTAACCGAGTTCCTTCCCTCTCTAACCGAGTACCTTCCTTCTCTAACCGAGTACCTTCCTTCTCTAACCGAGTACCTTCCCTCTTTAACCGAGTACCTTCCTTCTCTAACCGAGTACCTTCCCTCTCTAACCGAGTACCTTCCCTCTCTAACCGAGTACCTTCCCTCTCTAACCGAGTACCTTCCCTCCCTAACCGAGTACCTTCCCTCTCTAACCGAGTACCTTCCCTCTCTAACCGAGTACCTTCCCTCTCTAACCGAGTACCTTCCCTCTCTAACCGAGTACCTTCCCTCTCTAACCGAGTACCTTCCTTCTCTAACCGAGTACCTTCCCTCTTTAACCGAGTACCTTCCTTCTCTAACCGAGTACCTTCCCTCTCTAACCGAGTACCTTCCCTCCCTAACCGAGTACCTTCCCTCCCTAACCGAGTACCTTTCCTCTCTAACCGAGTACCTTCCCTCTTTAACCGAGTACCTTCCCTCTCTAACCGAGTACCTTCCCTCTCTAACCGAGTACCTTCCCTCTCTAACCGAGTACCTTCCCTCTCTAACCGAGTACCTTCCTTCCCTAACCAAGTACCTTCCCTCCCTAACCGAGTACCTTCCCTCCCTAACCGAGTACCTTCCCTCTCTAACCGAGTACCTTCCCTCCCTAACCAAGTACCTTCCCTCCCTAACCGAGTACCTTCCCTCTCTAACCGAGTACCTTCCCTCTCTAACCGAGTACCTTCCCTCCCTAACCAAGTACCTTCCCTCCCTAACCAAGTACCTTCCCTCCCTAACCGAGTACCTTCCCTCCCTAACCAAGTACCTTCCCTCCCTAACCGAGTACCTTCCCTCCCTAACCGAGTACCTTCGCTCTCTAACCGAGTACCTTCGCTCTCTAACCGAGTACCTTCGCTCTCTAACCGAGTACCTTCCCTCTCTAACCGAGTACCTTCCCTCCCTAACCGAGTACCTTCCCTCTCTAACCGAGTACCTTCCCTCCCTAACCGAGTACCTTCCCTCCCTAACCGAGTACCTTCCCTCTCTAACCGAGTACCTTCCCTCTCTAACCGAGTACCTTCCCTCCCTAACCAAGTACCTTCCCTCCCTAACCAAGTACCTTCCCTCCCTAACCGAGTACCTTCCCTCTCTAACCGAGTACCTTCGCTCTCTAACCGAGTACCTTCGCTCTCTAACCGAGTACCTTCCCTCTCTAACCGAGTACCTTCCCTCTTTAACCGAGTACCTTCCCTCTCTAACCGAGTACCTTCCCTCTCTAACCGAGTACCTTCCCTCTTTAACCGAGTACCTTCCCTCTCTAACCGAGTACCTTCCCTCTTTAACCGAGTACCTTCCCTCTCTAACCGAGTACCTTCCCTCTCTAACCGAGTACCTTCCCTCTTTAACCGAGTACCTTCCCTCTCTAACCGAGTACCTTCCCTCTCTAACCGAGTACCTTCCCTCTTTAACCGAGTACCTTCCCTCCCTAACCGAGTACCTTCCCTCCATAACCGAGTACCTTCCCTCTCTAACCGAGTACCTTCCCTCTCTAACCGAGTACCTTCCCTCTCTAACCGAGTACCTTCCCTCCCTAACCGAGTACCTTCCCTCTCTAACCGAGTACCTTCCCTCTTTAACCGAGTACCTTCCCTCTTTAACCGAGTACCTTCCCTCCCTAACCGAGTACCTTCCCTCTCTAACCGAGTACCTTCCCTCTTTAACAGAGTACCTTCCCTCTCTAACCGAGTACCTTCTCTCTCTAACCGAGTACCTTCCCTCCCTAACCGAGTACCTTCCCTCTCTAACCGAGTACCTTCCCTCTTTAACCGAGTACCTTCCCTCTCTAACCGAGTACCTTCCCTCTCTAACCGAGTACCTTCCCTCTTTAACCGAGTATCTTCCCTCTCTAACCGAGTACCTTCCCTCTTTAACCGAGTACCTTCCCTCCCTAACCGAGTACCTTCCCTCTCTAACCGAGTACCTTCCCTCTTTAACCGAGTACCTTCCCTCTCTAACCGAGTACCTTCCCTCTCTAACCGAGTACCTTCCCTCTCTAACCGAGTACCTTCCCTCTCTAACCGAGTACCTTCCCTCTCTAACCGAGTACCTTCCTTCTCTAACCGAGTACCTTCCCTCCCTAACCGAGTACCTTCCCTCTTTAACCGAGTACCTTCCCTCTCTAACCGAGTACCTTCCCTCTCTAACCGAGTTCCTTCCCTCTCTAACCGAGTACCTTCCCTCTCTAACCGAGTACCTTCCCTCTCTAACCGAGTTCCTTCCCTCTCTAACCGAGTACCTTCCTTCTCTAACCGAGTACCTTCCTTCTCTAACCGAGTACCTTCCCTCTTTAACCGAGTACCTTCCCTCTCTAACCGAGTACCTTCCCTCTCTAACCGAGTACCTTCCCTCTCTAACCGAGTACCTTCCCTCTCTAACCGAGTACCTTCCCTCTCTAACCGAGTACCTTCCCTCTTTAACCGAGTACCTTCCCTCCCTAACCAAGTACCTTCCCTCCCTAACCAAGTACCTTCCCTCCCTAACCGAGTACCTTCCCTCCCTAACCGAGTACCTTCCCTCTCTAACCGAGTACCTTCCCTCTTTAACCGAGTACCTTCCCTCCCTAACCGAGTACCTTCCCTCTTTAACCGAGTACCTTCCCTCCCTAACCGAGTACCTTCCCTCTCTAACCGAGTACCTTCCCTCTCTAACCGAGTACCTTCCCTCTCTAACCGAGTACCTTCCCTCTCTAACCGAGTACCTTCCCTCTCTAACCGAGTACCTTCCCTCTCTAACCGAGTACCTTCCCTCTCTAACCGAGTACCTTCCCTCTCTAACCGAGTACCTTCCCTCCCTAACCGAGTACCTTCCCTCCCTAACCGAGTACCTTCCCTCCCTAACCGAGTACCTTCCCTCCCTAACCGAGTACCTTCCCTCTCTAACCGAGTACCTTCCCTCCCTAACCAAGTACCTTCCCTCCCTAACCGAGTACCTTCCCTCCCTAACCGAGTACCTTCCCTCTCTAACCGAGTACCTTCCCTCCCTAACCAAGTACCTTCCCTCCCTAACCGAGTACCTTCCCTCTCTAACCGAGTACCTTCCCTCTCTAACCGAGTACCTTCCCTCCCTAACCGAGTACCTTCCCTCCCTAACCGAGTACCTTCCCTCCCTAACCGAGTACCTTCCCTCCCTAACCGAGTACCTTCCCTCCCTAACCGAGTACCTTCCCTCCCTAACCGAGTACCTTCCCTCCCTAACCGAGTACCTTCCCTCCCTAACCGAGTACCTTCCCTCTCTAACCGAGTACCTTCCCTCTCTAACCGAGTACCTTCCCTCCCTAACCGAGTACCTTCCCTCTCTAACCGAGTACCTTCGCTCTCTAACCGAGTTCCTTCCCTCCCTAACCGAGTACCTTCCCTCTTTAACCGAGTACCTTCCCTCTCTAACCGAGTTCCTTCCCTCCCTAACCGAGTACCTTCCCTCTTTAACCGAGTACCTTCCCTCTCTAACCGAGTACCTTCCCTCTTTAACCGAGTACCTTCCCTCTCTAACCGAGTACCTTCCCTCCCTAACCGAGTACCTTCGCTCTCTAACCGAGTTCCTTCCCTCCCTAACCGAGTACCTTCCCTCTTTAACCGAGTACCTTCCCTCTCTAACCGAGTTCCTTCCCTCCCTAACCGAGTACCTTCCCTCTTTAACCGAGTACCTTCCCTCTCTAACCGAGTTCCTTCCCTCCCTAACCGAGTACCTTCCCTCTCTAACCGAGTACCTTCGCTCTCTAACCGAGTGCCTTCCCTCTTTAACCGAGTACCTTCCCTCCCTAACCGAGTACCTTCCCTCCCTAACCGAGTACCTTCCCTCTTTAACCGAGTAACTTCCCTCTCTAACCGAGTACCTTCCCTCTCTAACCGAGTACCTTCCCTCTTTAACCGAGTACCTTCCCTCTCTAACCGAGTACCTTCCCTCTCTAACCGAGTACCTTCCCTCTCTAACCGAGTACCTTCCCTCTCTAACCGAGTACCTTCCCTCTCTAACCGAGTACCTTCCCTCCCTAACCGAGTACCTTCCCTCTCTAACCGAGTACCTTCCCTCTCTAACCGAGTACCTTCCCTCCCTAACCGAGTACCTTCCCTCCCTAACCGAGTACCTTCCCTCCCTAACCGAGTACCTTCCCTCCCTAACCGAGTACCTTCCCTCCCTAACCGAGTACCTTCCCTCTCTAACCGAGTACCTTCCCTCTCTAACCGAGTACCTTCCCTCCCTAACCGAGTACCTTCCCTCTCTAACCGAGTACCTTCCCTCTCTAACCGAGTACCTTCCCTCTCTAACCGAGTACCTTCCCTCTCTAACCGAGTACCTTCCCTCTCTAACCGAGTACCTTCCCTCCCTAACCGAGTACCTTCCCTCTCTAACCGAGTACCTTCCCTCCCTAACCGAGTACCTTCCCTCTCTAACCGAGTACCTTCCCTCCCTAACCGAGTACCTTCCCTCTCTAACCCAGTACCTTCCCTCTCTAACCGAGTACCTTCCCTACCTAACCGAGTACCTTCCCTCCCTAACCGAGTACCTTCCCTCCCTAACCAAGTCCTTTCCCTCCCTAACCGAGTACCTTCCCTCCCTAACCGAATACCTTCCATCCCTAACCAAGTACTTTTCCCCCAGGATAAAACCATCCAATGGTATGTGTGTGTGTGACTGCACCCAATGTCATTCAGTCGAAAAGTACAAAAAGGAAACTGGTCAGTTTTTTCATGATTAAAAACTAACAGGAAACCAAGGCGATATAACAATTTCCTTAGTGTTTCTTCCTGTTTTTCTTTATCTATAGACCCCACCCAACCCATCCCCGCCTTTCTTTTTACTTTTCCCTCTTCAAACTCTTTGTCTTTTTTTTTACTTCCTTTATTTATTTTTTTTTCTTTTCCATTGTTACTTCTGTCTAGGTCATCTTTTAAACCCTTACACACACGCACAATTTCTTTTTTTGTTCGTCTCCAACTTCGTTAAACATTATAGTACAATACAATTGCAATTATACAAAACAGACGTCAATACGCAGAAAGAAAAATAATTACCAATAATCGAATAATGTTATAGCAGAAAAATAATCATCCTTTTTTTTAATTCCAGTAATCTTCTTGTATATAAAGTAAAGTGAGATTTTCCTCTATTTGCTTGACCGGAATAGCTTCATAAACAAAAACTGCATTAAAAAATTCTTAATATGTAAGATAATGCTCGTATTATTTCGTGTTCTGATAAAAATATTTTTTAAATTTCAGATATTTTTGTTTGTATATTTAATCTTACGAACAGTTTGTTTTGATTTGTAACGTAAGATAAACATTATTTTTGTAACGTAAGATAAACATTATTTTTGTAACGTAAGATAAACATTATTTTTGTAACGCAAGATAAACATCATTTTTGTAACGTAAGATAAACATCATTTTTGTAACGTAAGATAAACATCATTTTTGTAACGTAAGATAAACATCATTTTTGTAACGTAAGATAAACATCATTTTTGTAACGTAAGATAAACATCATTTTTGTAACGTAAGATAAACATTATTTTTGTAACGTAAGATAAACATTATTTTTGTAACGTAAGATAAACATTATTTTTGTAACGTAAGATAAACATTATTTTTGTAACGTAAGATAAACATTATTTTTGTAACGTAAGATAAACATTATTTTGTAACGTAAGATAAACATTATTTTGTAACGTAAGATAAACATTATTTTGTAACGTAAGATAAACATTATTTTTGTAACGTAAGATAAACATTATTTTTGTAACGTAAGATAAACATTATTTTGTAACGTAAGATAAACATTATTTTGTAACGTAAGATAAACATTATTTTTGTAACGTAAGATAAACATTATTTTTGTAACGTAAGATAAACATTATTTTTGTAACGTAAGATAAACATTATTTTTGTAACGTAAGATAAACATTATTTTTGTAATGTAAGATAAACATTATTTTTGTAACGTAAGATAAACATCATTTTTGTAACGTAAGATAAACATCATTTTTGTAACGTAAGATAAACATCATTTTTGTAACGTAAGATAAACATCATTTTTGTAACGTAAGATAAACATTATTTTTGTAACGTAAGATAAACATTTTTTTTACTACACCACTTGTTAACTCTACGAATGCTCAAATATGTAATGATCATTTACATTTTCTTATTATTTGACTTGAAACAAACATTGAATACGTATTAGTCGTAATTTCTTTATCTATAAAGTTAATGAATACTAAATTCACATCAACTACATGCTACATATCTAATATTTATATAAACAAATAAGGATTTTATTTTGCCTACGAGCTACCATAAATCATTGTTCTGTCATTTTTACAAACGATAGATATTAGATTATTTTTAATTGAAGGGAGTCCCACTCGTGGTAAATGGAGCTAGGTAGTAAAAAATGCAATGAATTCATAAACAGTTCTCGTAAACATCGGTAGATTTATACAAAAGATGTACTTATATAAGCATTCCATGATAAATGCTACTATACTGAAATCATATGCCCTTAATAGGGTTAAGATGAAAATTCATATACACTAAATGTACAAAAGCAAGGAAATTCCCAAATTTTTGCACTTTTATTGTCATTAAGGGTATGCGAGCACAACAGGGCTATGTATTTTACTGGTAGGAATTTTTCTTCAGCGCACCTCACACACTTCATCCACTCATGCATAGAGATTTATACTGTAGTGATGTGATAATGAAATGACTTGGTTGATATGTAGTCATACCCTTAATGACAATAAAAGTGTAAAAATTTGGGAATTTCCTTGCTTTTGTACATTTAGTGTATATGAATTTTCATCTTAACCCTATTAAGGGCATTTGATTTCAGTATACTGGCATTTTTCATGGAAAATCACTACTTTTGTAAAGGCTATGCCTCAATACAATGGTCATTTTAAAGGTTTTTTTGGAATTTTCTGGAAAACTAAGGTATATGGTAAACTGAAATTAAAATGCCATCAACTAGACTCTAGAACCTCTATCTCTGCCAAAAATCAGCTGAATCCATCAAATAGTTGAAGAGATACAGGGTGACACATACGTACGTACGTACGTACATACAGATAACATGATTTCATGATTGAACTTTCTGGATCTCTGGGTTGCCTTGACTAATAATGCTGAAATTCTATACACTTATAGAACCTATCAAATAAAAATTTTGTGCAAAGTTTTAACTAATTTGGTTTATTGGTTTTTGAGTTATGATTGATCAAAGAAATGAGATTTCCAGCATAGGCCATTCGTGAAGTCTATTAAGGGATAGAGTGCTCTCGCGCCTCCCTTGATTAAGTAATTTTAATTGTGTCGGATATTGTCATTTTTAATAAAAGCTAACTACACAATGCAATCTGGCATGCAAGAGTCTGCAAACATCTGGTTGGAAGTTTATAGTTATCTATATAAATTAATAATTTCATTCACTGCGCCATCGTCAGAAACAATCAGGAAGAGAAATCTTATTGTTTATATAAACAATATCAGCTACCGAAGGATGCTCTGTTCGTTTTTTATGAAGCACTTTGCATTATCGCTAAAGGCTGCTGACGATTTCACTTACCACATCGATCAACTCAACGAAGAGATGCATATACAGGGTGGGCAAAAATAAGGGTCCTATTTTTAAAAATTCATGACTTTTTTATTTATTGATTTAAAAAAATTTTTTTTTTTAGAATAAGTAAAGGACCCCTTCCGAAGCAAGCATGAGCCGTATTAGCCCTAAGGAACGTACCCTCATTTAGAAAACATTATTTTTGCTTAAAAAACTCAAAACAGTGTAAAAAACAATACTTTAGTTTTTGTAAGTTTTAAGAAGTGTTTTTCGGCTAAAATTTGTTTTGTTTATTTCAAAAAATCTCGGAAGGGTCAGTCTACACACACATAAAGTTTGGTGAGTTTAACTTTTATTTTGTGGAAGTTATTCAAATTCAAGTTATTCAAATTTAAAGATAGGACCCTTATTTTGGCCCACCCTGTATATATATATATATATATATATATATATATATTGTGACGAAATCCTCTAAAATTATTAATATATATATATATGAATTCACCAGTAACATCCCTGAAGATGAGCTTGTTAGTTCTGAAACGATTGTCGGATACTCCAACTATGTTTATTTTAATATAAAAGCTCTAATATATATTGTTTTTGTTCATTTAGTTAATATTTGAACTTAATTAATATATATATATATATATATATATATTAGTCATTCACAGACACTGTTTCGCTGTATCACAAAAGGAGGTGGAAGCCCTTTGTGAAAATTCAGATACCTCCGATTTTTGTGAAATTTTAACAATAAGTATCAGATTTCAATTAATAAATATTCTCCAAATTTCAGTTTATTTGGAGTATTTTAGTATTGAATTTGATCCAAAGTATTGAATTTGATCCAAAGTCATTCGACACCAATTAAGCAAGATTCCTTGAATTTCAATTTCTTCTTGAGGACCCATTAAGCTTAAGCCTTAATTGTTAAACATTTTCTAGAATCAAAGTCGTGTAATGGATTTTGATCAACACTGGAATAAGGATTCTAGACATAAAATTTAGTATCATATCTTTATTTTGATCTTTGTAAGGGGATATAAAAGTGTTTAAAAACCTTCTGTTCGGAGAAGGGGAATTAATTGTTTACCTCCTGGGACCGGTATTCTTATATCGTGTGTATATATATATATATATATATATATATATATATATATATATATAAAATAAAATGTAGTAACACGAAATTACATAATCAGCGATGCAATAATTTATTTCAACCTTGTGGTATTGTCAAGCATCCAATTTAGATGATTACATTATTGGATGCTTGAAAATACCACAAGGTTGAAATAAATTATTGCATCGATGATTATGTAATTTCGTGTTACTACATTTTATTTTATTCTTGCTCTGTTTATTACATTGAGCTCTCATACCCGGATTTCCTCCTGGAATTATTTCATTATAACACACACATATATATATATATATATATATATATATATATATATATATATATATATATATATATATATATATTAACGAAAAATACGTTCTATAAAGTTACGGCCGACTAATAATGCAATTTTCTACATCTTAATCACTTAGGAAGTGAAACAATCGAAATAATAATAATCAGCCAAAAAAAAACAACAGAACGCTGCAATCACCAATAAAAACAAGTACATAAAAATACATTAAATATTTAGGTGATAAAAATCATACAAATTTAGGTGATAAAAATCGTACATATTTCTAGACACTGTGTCTTGATCCAATGGTAAGATGCTGGACTATAGACATCAATATCGAAGGTTCGATCCTTGTCTAAGTTAGCCATGCTGATGATGGCTGTGAGCCAGAAACACGTGTCCATGGATTACTTTTATGTACGTATGAAATTAGTAATAATAATAATATATATATATATTATATAAGTTAATCCAACAAAAGATATAAGAGGCAACTAATATCTTTAATTAGTGAACATCCGGATAAAACTGAAGCTCAATATACTGGATAGAGCATTAATATTATAATATAAAATGAAGTAATAAAATAAGGTGCCAATCAAATTTTATTAGAATTCAATGTTCAGGCAAAGTACCTTCAAGTCCTTAACTCATGAGTTTTCAAAGAAAATTCTTCTCCTCAGAGGACCATTACCGCAATGACATTACTGCAGGTAATAAAAATTAAGCTTTGAAAATATATATAAATATATATAAAAATACATAAAAGTATATAAAACATCAAATATATCGGCCCAAAACATACTTTTTTGTTAAAGCTATACAGTTCATCCAATTCATAAAATTTAAAACATATTCAGGAAAGGTATCAAGGAGTTTGATTGAAAAATGATCCAGGTGGTGAATGGTATTCCAAAAACGAAAAAATTATCCAAGCGGGAAACCTGTTTGCAATCGATGCAGTAAATGACAGTGAAAAATGTACACAAGTTGTATGCAAATTAATAAAACGATAAAGAAACCAAAACATATGAAAAGTTCAGAAATCTCACTTGGTTTTGGGTATTATAATGTTCAAAATTCAGTGTTCTTATGAGGTGATCGGAATTATGCTATATATATATATATATATATATATATAGCATAATTCCGATCACCTCATAAGAACACTGAATTTTGCCTTGTGTTTTTTCCCTACAATTTTTATTTTACTTTTTCAAATTTTAAATCTTGGCCTTTGCCAACTTATCTATCCCAACGACTTCCTCGGATGATAAGATTTTGATCTTTGAAAAGCCTGGCTTAAGGAAAAATTTAACTTGAATAAATTGCCTTTTTACGGAACATACCTTGCTCTGAGCAACTGAATTGAAAAAAGATTTGACTTTTGCTTTTCTAATTCCTTTCCATCCGTCTACATATCTATCTGCTCTATCCTGGATATTGAGCTGTATACTTTTCACAATAGGTTTTACCTTTCCTAAAAGTTCGCTTTTAGTTCACCACCGTATATATATATATATATATATATATATATATAATCAGCCTGTACACTCTTCTCCTCATCCATGCCCTATTTTAAGTGAGGATTGGTTTATTCTTGATAACTCAACTGTTACATTAGCCAATCACGATACTCTCTTTTACGGGCCTTCTACTTCAATGCCCATATCTTTCTTCAGTTACAAAAATCCTAAAAGGGGACATTGACCTAACCGATTTTTTTCTTTCGTCTTTTGCAGTTTTTGTTTATTTTTATTTCTTGTTCTCCATTACTGCTTGCTGTTTTTAAGTAATGTGAGATTTTGTTGTCTTCAAGTTTTGCATAAATTCTTGTTTCTTCTCTTCTCCCCCTTTCTCGGCTCAAAAGAAGTTGATCACTTGATCTACCCCTAAGATAGAAGACTTTTCTCTCTATCTGTTTCAAGGAGAGGACAAGAAAATGTGGGAAGTTTTGGGGAAATTAAAAACTTTGAAGCCATAACAGCTGGAATGCCCTCGTTTGTCATGGAATTTTGAATCAGCAGCTTTCTAGTCTTTATTCTCTCTCTCTCTCTCTCTCTCTCTCTCTCTCCTGCTCGCTCCCTTTGACTTGCTCTCTCTCCTTCTCGCTCGCTGACTACCCCCCTCTCTCTCTCTAGCTAGCTCTCTCTCTCTCTTTCACAATAGCTAGCTCTATTTATCTATTACTAGCTCTCCCTCTCTCTCTATCTATCTATCTATTGCTAGCTCATTCTCTCTCTCTTTCTATCTATATATTGCTAGCTCTCTCTCTCTCTCTCTCTCTCTCTATATATATATATATATATATATATATATATATTGCTATCTCTCTATCTATCTCTCTATTGCTAGCTAGCTCTCTCTCTCTCTCTCTCTCTCTATATATATATATATATATATATATATATATATATATATATATATATATATATATACACCATTCTCTTTTCCTTTCTGAACCATCTCCCCATCTCTCTTTTTTGCTCCCTCCCACTTCGAACTTGCTCACTCTTTCTCTCTGTCTTGCATTCACTTTTTTAATTGTCATCCCTTTTTCTCACTTTTTCTTTCTTGCATCCCCCATATTCTTGAACTCTCTCTCTCTCTCTCTCTCTCTCTCTCTCTCTCTCTCTCTCTGTCTCTTTATCTCTGTCTCCTTTTCCCAGCCTCTCCTTTCTTACACACACACACACACGCACGCACACATCAACAGGTCAGATCGGCTTTCCTTAACTTATCTGCCCGGCTGTGTTTGACGATACAGATAAGCAAACTCTTGGAGACATGTCTTTCAGAAGGCCCCCTCACCCTTCAAGATGCCCCCCCCCCCCATTTGTCAACAACGGGGAGCAGGGAGGAATGGGCGTTGTAATCCCCTCTACATTACTGACTTTTTTATACACCAGCTGCCGTTAACAAAAATAGAAAGAAGAAAAAAAAAACACATCTAAAACTTCCTTCTAATCTAAAACTTCCTTGCCTTCAGATCTTCACCACCACTGCCATCAAACTTCACCACCACCACCGCCATCAAACTTTACTGCCACCACAACTACCCCCCCCCATCCGGCACCCTCTTTTGGGTTACATAAACAATTCTTTGTTTCTACGACATTCTTCTTACCCTTATTTTCTTTTTATATCTTTTTGCTTTTTAAGATTTTTTTAACTAGCTCTCTCCCTCTCATATATATATATATATATATATATATATATATATATATATACGTGGTATTTGGTTTTATTCGGTGGGAGAGGAATTCTCTTTTTCAAGATTCTAATTCCCAACTCTCTGCTTTCTATGAGATAATAAACTTCTTCAAATTCCTCCCTCTCTCTGCCGACCTCTCCTACACGCGTATATGCCCTTACAAGTGGGGGGAGAGAAGCGGTTCTGGGTTTTGCAAGGTTCTTCAAGTATTCCTTAAAAGTGACTACTGCTGCTGCTGGCTAGTGTCTCATTTTGCAGCCTGCCCATCAGCAACAATACATCCGAAAACCCGATTTCTTCCCCTCGTTTTCTCGTATCTGAATATAAACTTGTCACCATGGAACCAGGTAAGATCCCATTTATTTTTCCAGCTTCAAGAACTTTAAATCTAAATGAAAGTTGGACCCATTTCTTGCACTAACGGTAAAGGCAAAACGCTGCATTTCAAGTTAATTCAAACGCGCACCATCTTTTTTTATATATACTTATAAAATATGCATATGCGATATCAGTCGCAAGGTTAGCTCATTTGCATATTGGTTTTGAAAAAGGACATTTTATTAATTAACTATTTGTTATTTATTTATTTTTTTAATGATTTTGATTTTAATATAACATAGCTCTGTTTCGCAATATTGTTTTAATTCCTGGACAAATATTTAGCAGTTGCGTTCAAATTTTCCTTTCTTTAGAGCCCCTCCGCCGACTTGATTTTCAAAAAGTTTCGATCTATTTCTAAATTGCAAGTGAAAAGGCAAATTGATTTCTTTCTTCTTTTTCTTTCTTTACGGTCACACCAAAATGTTAATGTTTATCTATCTCTGTGAATAAATGAGGAAGAGTTTGTTTCGTGTTTACAGCAAAGTTATGAACTAAGTGTTTAATGTTTTAAATTAATTTTTCAAGTATCTAAACTAGTGAAATTTGTGAAGCGATAGCAAGCCGGCAAAACCAGTTAGTATATTATTTAAAGTCTCCTAAAAAAAAAAAAAACCATCGAAATAAAATAGGACTCTTTTAAAAGATTTTTTTTCTTTATCTTCATATTTTATTTGATTCAACATGCTTTTCAAGAATCCCGAAGACCGTATCAGAGTGTACACTATTCTTTTGTGTTGATTTTATGCTGGTTTGATAATATTTCTTTTTCTGCACCTTTTGTAGTTTTGAGATATTTGGCCGCAGAGTGTGTCAAACAGTTACTTACATCGTATTATCTGTATTGTTCAGATTCTCATTCTCACATGGTTTTAAAAATAAAAATTACCTCGGTTTAGAAGGATTTCTCCTTCACTGACCAAAGACAAAAAAGATAAAGATAGTATCGGAACAGATACTACACTTTTCTCCTAGCCAAAAGGCCAGGAGTTCATATTGTATGATGCTGGATATCTTGTGGATTATTAAAAAAAATTTACAGATGATCGGTTTATAGTTCTGAGATGAAGAGTTATTCCTACGTCTTAGACTGTTGTCGGCATCTAGGTTGTCATATTCACTACATTTTTGGTCGATGTACTCTCCTGCCTTCTCCAGGTGCCATTTATCAAAATCAGAATTTTGAACTGAACCCGTTTTTCATTTTATGAAGATTGTTCTTATTCTGCTTTCCATCCTTCGGGACATTTTGTGTCAGTCGAATTGTCTTTCTAGTAATGTTGCTATATATATATATATATATATATATATATATATATTTTTTTTTTTTTTCATTAAAGTTGTGGAGGTCGTGAGTTCAATCCCTGTGCCTTTCTTCTAGAATGAATTTTGTAGGTGACAAAAAGCACTGACATCACAAACTTTCTGTTTATTATCGATAAAATGTTCATTGGTTTTTGATCTGTTGTAATAATTTTCTTTTGATCTTTTCTGTTCAGTGGTTTTACTATAAAAATACATTGTCCCTCTTTTCAAATCACTTTTTCTCTTTGTCTTTTACATTCACACTCTTTCTCCCTCTCTCCCCCCCCTCTCTCTCTCTCTCCTTCTTTCTTACCTTCCGATCTCTGCCGTTCCCCCCTCTCATTCTTTCTCCATCCTCCTTCTCTCTCCATCTCTTTCACCCTTCTCTTCTCCCTCCTTTTACCGCCCCTCCTTCTCTCCTCGCTTTTTACCTTTCTTTCCTTCTCTCCCTCCATTTTCTCCCCTCTTTTCCCCCCTTTCTTTCCTTCTCTCACTCACCCTCTTTTGCTCTCTGTCTCTTTTACACTAAACTCGTGGAAAGTTTGTAATATAAATAAAAATACACTGCACAGCTCTCGCAGGCGTTTATTCTAGACAATAATCCTTTCAAATTTATTTGAGGTGTTACAACGACTTTCTTTCAGCAAAAGTGTCTGAATTAGCTAAATATGAAAAATATAGACTTGCTAAAACCTTTGAACGATTAAGCCCTCTAAATCCTATTTGTTTTCAAATTCCACTTCAATAAAACTCCGTTTTACTGAAGATGGTTTCTGGCTATTCTTGCTGAATTACCTTCCGGCCAGCTGCCACTCAGCCTTATTTTATTAGTAATCCTTAGTAGCAACTCTTAATTATTTGTCTAGTTTTTCTTTTGAACTTTTTCCTTTCTTTTTTTTTGCATTAGTATTTCTATTATAAAGTATGTAAGTACTTCATAAGTCCGGCTCAACTCGTTAGGTCAGGAGGCTAAGAAAACTTAAGTCCTGCTTGGTCAGTGGGTCCTCATTGTAAGCTAATTTTAGACAAAGAAATCCCCTTGCACTGACCGCCTGGCTTGAAGTATGTTTCTGTGCTGAAGTAATGAAGTTTTTTATTAATTGGAACTAGCAAAAAAAGTTGCCTTTTTTTGGTAACTTTTTAGCCTAGCCACTGTAGAGGGCTGTTAGGGTTTTATTCAATGAAATGTCGTCCAATAGATTTGAACCAATAATTGCGTAGTAGTAGTAGTAAGAGTAGTAGTAGTAGTAGTGGTGGTGGTAGTAGTAATAGAAGAATGCTGCCCCATCTATGAGACTGTCAAGAATTTTTCATGCCAAATTTGGTGTAATTTTGCACAATAGTTTTATTTTCTAGCCTGGTTACCCGGCGTTATGGACAACAAAATAGTGTTAAAAGTGTGTGTAACATCCTTCTTTGAAAACTTTCTCTCTATGCCCCTCTCTCTCTTTCTCTCTCCTCCCTCCTCTCTCTCCCCTCTCTCTCTCTCTCCTCTTCTCTTTCTCTCTCTCTCATCGGCACTGGAAAAATATCGTTAACGAATTACTACATAATAACATTTTTAAATCGCTCTAAATGTCGACCCCCCCCCTCCTCTGACAAACTCTGTTTCTGTTGACGCCCAAAAGAATGAATATTAAAAAAAAATCTACCTATATTTTGTCTGAGACAATGCTGAAAAAGAATATATCAGCTTTGTGGGTGTGTCTTGTGTAGTTTTTACTTTTAGCTGGACACACAGACAATTTTCTTTTATATAATAGATAAGTGTTTATTATCAGTAGTAGTGATATAATTGACACATTCGGCTTACCAAGGGTTCTTCATGCCACATTGCATACAAAAGTATGTCCAATAGTTTTAGAGTCTGTAAGCGTTTATTGGTTTTAGTATTAGAAGTATTAATATCATCAGCAGTAGTAGTAGTAGTAGTATTGCCATTTTTACTCCTCACACATCCGGCATTTCAATATTCATTATAAGTTAATGTATTATCTATTACTAATGGAGATTTGGTATCTGTATGTCTGTCTGAAGCCGAATCTATACTATTACTTCTATCAATTGTACTATTGGGCGGTGTGGAAGTTCTGCCACATCCGCCCTATACTCCAGGCGCTGCTCCATCTGACTACGTTCTATTCTGATCAATGTAATGCCTTTTGAAAGGTTACCGATTTGAGTTATGCGATGAAGTTGAAGAAGCCTGTCAAAAATTTGTTTGATTCAAAGTCAAAGGATTGGTGGATTGGTACTTTGACCAAATCCGAAAGCTTTCACGTCGTAGATAGTGGGTTGTGGACAATGATGGTCTTTTGTATTATGTGTGTTATTCGGGCTACTATTCTTATCTCGGTTGTTATTTTAATGATAACTATCAGGACTTGTACAAGCGAGCGGTTAGGGTAAGGGTTAGGATAAGGGTGGTTTCAAACTCGACTAGCCTTATTGCACAGTTATTAGGTTAGGATTCAAAGTCGAAGGATTGGTGGATTGGTACTTTGCCCAAATCCGAAAGCTTGCAGGTCATTGGTGGAAGGCACCATGGTGCGTGATTTTCCATATCCCATATACGGTGAGACACTTTGCGATAGAATATGTTGATTTTTACCCACATGTGACAAAGATACTACAATGGTGACACCATGAAAGAAATTCTTTGATGACGTCAAAGTGGAACTTTTAGTGTCCGTTTTGTAAAGACAGTCGGCTCATACCCAAAAATCTAATGTCTTTAAGTCCAATAATAAACCAAAACCTGGTGCTACCAGATCAGGCTGTCTGAAGATATCGGCTTCCTGGCCCAAAATGCACCAAACATTGATGTTTTATTGTTTCTTTTACTCTTTTCAAAACTCAATCATGTTCTGCAAAATCCAAAACAATTTCACTCCATCCCCTTTCACTCCCCCCTTTCCCCTCTCCCTTCCTCCCCCTTTCACTCAACCAAACACCATGAATAAATGCTTAAACATATAAAGAACTTGAAGCATAAAAACTTTCACTAAAATGACCGGATTCGGCATTAAATAACCCAACCAAGCCAATAAATAGAATTTATTAACTGCAGATTGTTTATTTACAAAATATACATATGCGAAAAGAAATGAATGTACAGACGATTTATATACGAATTAGAATTTATTAAATATTTGAAAATATTGACCTCAAACCTAAAAATCTTTTACCAAAGTAAATGGAGTCCGTGTTAAATGACCCAGAAAGGTTGATATGCCATAAAACAAATCAATCTATTAGTGGAAGGTTGTGGACAATGATGGTCTTGATTGTGAATAAGACGTTAAATACATTCATGTGTTATAAATCATTTACACGGCTCACAAACCTTTTCCTTAACTAACTAATAATTTACTAATAACTTACTAATAACTTACTAATAACTAACTAATAACTAACTAATAACGAACTAATAACTAACTAATAATTACTGAAAGATAAAAGAAACAAAGGATGAAGAAAATACTTTGATTTATTTTGTCTTTTTTTTTATCATAGTTCACCCCAAACAAGGCAGGCCGCCACTGTAGACGTAAGGGGCTACTGAGAATTAGGGTGTAAGTTTTGGGGGTCATCCTAAGTTGGCTGTGCAGCAGGATGTCTGTTTACATTAGTTTTAAATTTCTGCATGTCAGAACAGTCGGGGAAACAGGGAGCAGGGAGGGAGTTCCAGAGGTCGTCAGCACGAGGAAAGAAGCTATTGGGGTAGAAGGCTCTCCGGCATCTGGGGACCTTTACAATGAATGGATGGGATTTAGCTGATTGTTGGGTTGGTCTAGTGTATCTATGTCAAGGGGGCACTAGAGCAGCAAGTTCATCTAAGCACAATCCATTGAAGTACTTGTAAAACAGGCACAAGGATGCAACATTGCGGCGATGGGACAGGGGCTGGAGCTTGGTTGATAGTGAGGGACCTATTAAGTTGGCGACTCATTTTTTAACCTTGTCTAAGAGGGAGGGACTAGTGGATGATGCACCAGCCCAAATGTGGCAACAATACTCCATGCATGGGCGGACGGTGGCTTTGTAGAGATATAGGATAATGTCAGGTATGAGAAGTTTACTAGCACGGTAGAAGGAGCCCACCTTCTTTGCAGCAGCCTTGGCATTGTCTTGAATGTATTTGTCCCAATTTATGTTACCTGTGAATGTTAGGCCGAGGAGTTTGAATTTTGGACTCTTGAGTAGGGTGTTATTTGCTATGGTAATCGGTGGTTGAAGAGGTTTCTTGTAGTTATTGAAGGAAAGAAGCTTTGTCTTTGTGGCATTAAAGGTTACCAAGTATTTATGACCCTCATTCCACTACAGAGTGGAAGTCACTTTCTAAGGATTCAGCCATCGCCTCAGATATATGCGCCTCTATGTCAAGGCTTATCATAAGTTATTTATAAATAAGTGGGTCGACCGTAGTCGAGGACGATTTGAAGTCTCTCTTTTCGTTGGCTACTACACCAAGATGTAGGGGAGAGCGCCACTCTTTTCCCTGGATTGCTCCACTTACACTTGATCTTTGGGTTATAATGCTGAGTGTTTAGCAAGTAGGCATCAAGTACCATTTTTTGAGTCTTTGGTATGACTTGACCTAGGATTGAACCCAAGTCTCCCAGACTATTAACAAACATTAAGCATTATACCAAATGAGCGTTTATTTAGTGCCCAAAACAAAGCGCGATGTAAAATAATTAATGGAAGACAAACTATTTTGCCCATAATTTGGAGGGTTGTTGATTCATACCTTTGACCCCAATAGTGAACTGTTGTCCCCTCAATCCTAAGATAGGATTTGAACCTAAATTATTAATTCCATGTCATTCCTACTTCTCACCAAAACTCCTGCAAAGAAAATAATTTGAAACAAGTTATTGTAATGGTTTCTGTAATCATTTTCTGGAATATAGTCTAAATCAAGGTAATACCTATAAGAGGCCTGGCAGGCATGATTAGAAGAAGTTGCCTTTTTTTCTTATTTTTAATTTTCCAAAATCCGGACAAGAATGTTTGAACAACTTTAAGGGTTTAAAAATATGCAGCCTTTTTTTTTTTCCTGCAGAAACCTTTTTTAAAAGGTTCCAGATGTTGCTTGCGAAAAGCCGAGGCCAACTGTTGAAACTGGATATTCTGTTTTTCTTACTAACTTTGGCGCCAAAATAGATTTTGGTAAAATAAAAAAATAAAAATGGTAAACACTCTTCCAGACGGTGGAGTTGGGGGGGGGGGGAAGAGGACATTAAATGTCACATTCATACTCTGCTGTTTAGTCTCTCTCCCATGACATACCGCTCAGAGTAGCAGATGTGGATGAACCCGCAAGAAAATTCTTGCAACCTTCCCAAACAAGTTAAGTCGTTCATATGACCCCCACACTCCCTACTTGCCAATGGTGGGTGGAGCTGTTATGTGAATTGGCAGTAAGTAGGTTTTAGGTAATTCTAACCCAGGGAATCTGTGGTCCCCTCAACCGGGCCCTTTCTGTTATCTATGCTGGTGGGGAGGGAGGGGGGCAAGGGGGGCTAAAATTTTGTGTTCCCACATCAGACAAAGGAATTATAATTTTTTTTCATCAGAGCACAGGATTTTTTTTGATGTTTTTTTTTTTTGATTTTTTTTTTTGATTTTTTTTTTTTTTTAAATTTTAAATTTTTTTTGTTAAAGTTATAAAAATTCTATTTTAAATCTAAGTTTCGTTTTTTTTTTGGGGGGGGGGGAGAGTACAGCATATCAACTCTTTTTGATATTATTTAATGTCAAAACACAATACCAATTGGAAGAAATCGTAACCGATTTATTGAATACAAGCTGCTATTTGCTAATGGCTGGGAGGAAGTTGTGGGTTCATACCTTTTTACAGTGCGTAATTATGTTCCGTAGTTGATGATAGCCAAACGTGAGTTAGCTCCATGCTTTGACTCGACTCTCGTCTGACGATGATGATGATGATGTCTCTCGTTGTCCATTTGATTCTTTTGGGCAGCCATCTTGGATTAGGACCGCACACAAGTCGTCCTGAAACAAAAGCTTTTAAAGAAACAACAACATCCTTTACAAGTGAAACATCCGAACCTAATGGCTCAGTAGAAGGACGTCCAATGAAATAAGGAATTTACGAAGCGTCAAATAAACTTTGATCTCTTCATTTTTATTCAAAACTTTCAGAAACGATATATGATGCCATAATGCACCTTTTTTTATGTAATTCATATTCATTTTTTTTTTTTTTTTTTCAGAAAAACAATACGGAAATGAAGTGAGGTGAGTGTTCTGCTTTTGTTATTAATAAAATTCCATAGGTTTTTCTGTATTCTTTCCATCATTTCGACTACTATTGTAAGCTTGGTTGTTATATCAATAAGGTCTCGGCCAATGTAACCTCCAGCGATCTTCAGGTGCATGCTTTAAAACTTGGGAATCTTTGTCGAACTCTGGATATTACACTGAATTTTGAGCAGGAAAAAAAAAAATCCCCCCCCCCCCCCCACACACACACACACAATTAAAAACTCGAGTAGAATTTGAACTTTTTTAGGGGGTAAACTGAGCCGGGTAAGACAGTCAAAATTTACCCTAATGAGGTTACATTAGTAGTCAAATCATATACTAATGAGGTAAAATAGTTAATATTAACAAAATATCTTCTTCTCATATCTATTTCATGAAGTTAACATTTTTACTAATTACTAGAACATTTTGTAAGTTTTCTACTGAGGAGAGAATTTTCGAACAGCCCTTCTCAACTGGTGATCAGTGTTCTTGTCAGAAGCATACCCTTCGTTGAAGTTTGTTGAGTCACCCATGCATTCGAGTCAAACGTGGAGGAGTCAACTTGAGAAAGATCCGACTTTAGAGACAGTTTTTAAAAACCTAACTCTTGACAGAAAATTCATGATGGATAGGAAATGAAAATTAGAAATAACATTATGGAATTTATTGTTTTTCTGGCTGAAAAAAAAATCCAACTTCCAAACAGGGTTTCTGGAAAAATGTCCGACTCTGACACTGGCATTTTGACTCTTCGCCTCTACTTCCTAATCTATGTGTTTTATATAGTAAACTAGAGCATCCTCTTCAAAATGTCTACTTTTAGTATGAAGATTAGAAAATTTTTAATAAAATTCCTGTAAAATTTTACCCCTTTTTTTCATGCTGTTAATGGGAGAAAAGTTGTATTTCTTACCAAAAAAAAAAAAAACCCATCTTTTGTAAACCTTCAACGCTAACCACAAATCCGGGATGGCAATACAAGAAAGAAACTAGTATAAAATATACTAGTAGTTCTGAATAGAAAAATTTTTTTTTTTCATTTTTAAATAGCGGCCATTTTGGAAATGCAAAAGGTTACTCATTCGGTTCTATGCTAGGTGATCAATAAGGCTTTATGGTCAGGAAGTTGGTGATCATTTTACGTTATATTTATATAGTAAAGTTAACTCCCACTCTAAAGTCTGAAATATTTCATTGAAAAAAAAAAAAATTCCCAGGCATTTCTCGGGTGTTGACACATAATCGGATGAAAAACAAAGAAAAAAAAAATCTTAGCATGAGAGTATAGGGTAAAATTTTACGAAAGATTCTTTGTGTTGTGATCCAGTGAAGTAGAACTTTGAGTCAAAATCTTAGATCGATATGGGAAATATTTCCGGATTTGAATAAGAAAAGAAAAAGTCTTTCTTTGATTGCTGTATTTCTACTTCAGTGGCCATTTTGGAGACAACAGAAGAAAACAACAACAAAAATCCAACCATTTCTTTTATTTTTACTTTAAAAAAAAAAACAACCCTTTTCTTCCCTTTCTGTCAATTTCCCATTCCTTTATATTCAAATCGCAACCCCTTCATGTGCTCTTTCTCCCCCTTTTCCCTATCTACATCTCTCCATTTATTTACATTTTGGGTGTGTATGAGAGGGGATGAGGCCTGTGAAAGTTTCAAGACGGTTCTTTTATTTGGCCATAGAGACCCGTGAGAAAGTTACTGTTTTTCTTTCTCGTTTAGGAGAAGAAACAAAACAAAAACCCATAATGCTGAGCTTTTGCCTTGAAACTTTAATTCAACACCCGCGGCCTTTTGGCTAAGATCAAAGTGTAGTATCTGTTTCAATGGATACTGCACCCCATAGACTGGTATTGTCTTGGCCTTCGGGGCTTGATTAACGCCGGTATATGGGTCTGTACTGTGCAGTTCTAGGAGGTCCACCCTCTCAGGCTTTGCCTCCCCTCTTTGGGGAGGAGTAAGTTTATTGCTTACTGCTTGAGGCGCCCCTATTGAATGCCGATGGGGCTGCCCAGGCAATTTTTAATGGCCAGAGTGCTCACCTTCTCAGGCGCTGGCTTTTCAAGCCCCACCTTCCCGACCTTGTGTCACATCTTACCTTGTGGGAGGTAGATAAAACTGGCCTTGTGCCTAACCTCCTGAAGAGGAGGTAAATAATACAGCACAGAAAAATAACCACATTAGTGAAGCTATATAAACCACTAGCGGTGCTCTTTCCATATGTGATCTAACGAATAGTTTCTAATCCAATATTGTACCTTGGTGCTTATCCAGAAGTCAACTGACACGAAGAAAAAAAATTCAGAAATATCTTTGATGTACGTACGTGTGACGGGAAGCATATCTCGAAAAAGAACAACCAATCATGTAAATTGATCAAGCAGTTTTATTTTGTAAAAAATGTTAAAAAAAAAAAAAAAAAAAATCATTGGGAATTTGTACTGATTACGACTATGTACAAGGCCGATTCTAAACTCTATCTTTGAAGAGTTAGAAGTTTTGGAGTTATCTCCCTTAGTTTTCAAACATGACGAGATAGATCGTCTTTTAGCAATAAAATGGGATTTTCTTTTGTAAAAAAAAAACAAAAAACTACTTGATCAATTTATGTGATTTTTTTTTTCGTCACGAGTACGTACATCATAAAGATTTTTCTTAATTTTTTTTTCCACGTTAATAGACTTCTGGATAAACACCGGGATCTACAGAGTTGTTTAAATTTTACTATGGGATTCAACCATTAACCCTAACCAACTAACCCTAACTCTAACAACTCGATAGATCACATATTAGAAGTGCACACAACTAGCTATCTGGTGTTGCCCAGGAGTCTTTTGACTTTGAATCATATTTGCAACAAAATCAACCAGACATCTTACGAAATGCTGAAATTTAAATCTCATAAATACTTTCGAATCTTTTTTTAACTCTTAAATATATAAAAAAAAAAAACTACTAAACTACCCCGCCTAGGATGGGTAAAATGAATTCCCTGAACAGAACAGTTTTGCACCACTTTTATGTCTCCTATGAAAATATAATGATACTAAACCTTATGTCTAGAATTCTTATTCCAATTTTGATCAAAATCCATGTTTTTTTTGTTTGTTGTTGCAGCTTTCCCCACATGTCAAATGGAAGTGTCCCGAATGGTATCGCCAATCGACAGGGTTACGATAACCCAGGTATGGTCTACGTAAATACTATTGATGGAAGTCTTTCTATGTATGGCCTGAATGAAAAGCAAACGAGCATGCCGAATGGGTGTAAGTATTAACTGCATGCGTGTTGTAGACTCACTGCAAACGATGCACAATTCAAAAAGGGGTGCACACGCGCGTTTTGCGTAAATTAAAACCCAACGCTTAAAAATTATACCCTCCAACCCCCTTTTATATTATTTTGCTTTTTCAACTTATAATATTTCTGATTAAGTGACAGCCGTAATTATAAATCAGTGTGACAGACGGGTGGACGGGCAGAGCCTCTTAGAGACGTATGGACACATCTAAAAATGCTATTTCAAACTTAAGCGTGACAGACCAAGGAAAATGCTTGTTCAATCTATAGCGTCACAGACCAAGGAAAATGCTATTTCAAACTAGAGTGTGACAGACCAACAAAATGCTGTTTCATTCCAATATGGATTTTTTTTTAATGGAAATCGCTCCAGACAAGGCATGAAGCCACTTGATGTAAGGAGCTAAAAAAAACTAGCCAACGATAAGCGTTAGATGGATAGATTCTAACCCAGAAAACAGAAAATTTTTATACATGACAGACCAACAGACGAACATATCCTCCTATAGAAATGCTTAGACACATCTAAAAAAAAATGTGCATCCATATTTTAGCGTGACAGACTGACATGTGCAGAAGTCATCCGCATCCAGAAAATCATCAAGGTTAAAAAATGAACCCTGAAAACTGAAAAAAAAAAAAATTATTAAAATTATGGAATAATTGTTGATTTTTACTGCACAGATAAATTAATATTTTAATTTTTGTTGCAATAAGGATTGCCACTTGCACACTGGTCTGTGCAGTTACAGCAAACAGTTCCGCATGCTGCATCGACTCCTGGTCTCTCGACACAGGGTTACGCTTCTTCTTTCGTGTGAATCAGATAATTCTGGTGTTGGAATTAGTTTCTCCGATGTTTTTCTAGTTAGAAATCTTTCTGGAAAAACATCGGGTATTTACGGGAAGAACCACAAGAAGGTTGCCAACATCCCTAAGTGAAAGTGATACTGTGGAACCGACTGGATTCGAACTTGGAACACCAAGGTCTTCAGTCCGTGTCGATATCCACTTGACCACCGTCACCTCCCAGGGTTACACTGATAATGACTAGTTCAGACCAATGGTTATATCGATTTATCAAAAAAGGAAAAACATAAATAAAAAGGGTTTTGTCTTTTACCTTTTTATCCCCCACCCCTCGTCACCCACCAATTCTACATATGTTTATTTTATTTCTTACAAATTACGTTGATTTTGTTTCAACCATTATTTTTTCTTGTGACACCTTTTTGAATTGTGCTTATAATCTTGAAGATATTCATTGAATGACTATTATTAAGCTATTGACTTTACGTTTTAAAAATAAAATTCAAATAATACGTTTTACATAATTAAAAAAAAAATTCAAAGCTAGTATATTTTACCTATCATTTTTCTATTTATAACAAACATTAAAAAAATTACAAAAAATAAAACGTTTTTTTTTTCTTGAAATCATTTAATTTAGCTAATCAGAAAAGTAATTCTCCAGTTAAACTTTTAATTTATCACTTTTTAAAATTATTTTTTTTTTAAAAAACGATTTGATTCTTTGACTCATATATTAAGTTATTTTTTCTTTATAAAAAAACAATTTGATTCTTTGACTGATATATTAAATTATTTTTTCTTTAAAAAAACAATTTCATTCTTTGACTGATATATTAAATTATTTTTTAATTATTTTTTAAAATTAAATTATTTTTTAAAAGTCAAATTGTTCAACTTTCTATTGCATTTTTCTCTAAACAACGAGAAATTGTAATTTTAAAACATAATTGTAATGTCGTTGAAGAATTATATTTTAACATTGAAAACATTTTTCCTAAAATAAATCATGATTTTTCTATTATTAAACTTTATTAGAATTTATAATAAAAATAATAAAAAACGAGACAAAATGAAAAAAAAAAAAAACAACATTCTTCTGAATGATTAAGTCCTTTTTAAAAATCCAGATGTTTATTTTCAAATAGTTTGTCATTCTTTGAATATTTAACCCTAACAATGCATAAACAAGGAGATTTGATAATTTTAAAAAAAAGGAGAAAGTAAATATTTGACTGATTCATTTTTAGGCAAGACTATTGTATGGTCTGATCTCCTGGTTCTCGATGCTGGATCCCCCCCCCTCTGAAATCAGGTTAGCTGGAAGGATATCTAAGACTTGGTTGAGCCGACTAAGATCAAGACTTCTTTCAAATGTCATTCAAATGTCATTTGGACTTGGATAAAAGAATAGTTTCTTTCATTTGGAATATTTCATTTCTTGTATTCGTTTTCCCAAAATGAAAATTCATATGTTTTCCTACCATGGAAGCATTTTTGAAATAGTGATCTGTTATATTTAAAGTGTCAACTTTCGATGAACATTCAACGGTTTTCTTCCTCTGTGTGTTTAGCATCAGGCAGAATTTCTTTCCAAGAACACATTAACACGGGACTGCTTCCCTGCAGACTACAACATGGTCGTCTTCAAATCCAATGTCAACAAATACTTGACATGAACCGTCCGCATAAATTATCAAATTTTGTTAATTCCATTCATCATTTTCAATCCTCTCATAATATTCATCATCATTCAATTGGCAATCTATCCATCAAGAGTGACTAATTAGGTACGAGAAATAATGAGTATTGTCCGTGCCATGATCACGTGGATGTGCGGCTGCAAACTGGAAGAAAGGATCCCATGAATCGTGCGTCATCAGAAACTTTGTATTGGTGGGATTACAGATGCCTTATGCACTTGGCATCTTAGGTGGTTCAGCCACGTACAGTGTGCCACTTTTTGCATCAATTCCATAACGCATCTGGATATCACAGGTACTAGGTCACGTGGTAGATGGAAGAAGACCTGGCTTGAGTGTGTAAGAAGTGATGTGACTGCATTCAAACTGACTGATGTCCACCCTTTGGATCGGACCACATGGAGAAACAGGTGTGAGACGTTGTCTGGTGTTGCCCATCATCATCATCATCATCATTTGCATCATCGTCTGCAGCATCATCTGCATCCACTGATGATGCTTCAATTTGGAAGATTCGGTGAGTAGGGAGTCACCTCTTGATTACAACTACTCCCAGGTCCACTCTAGACCGGATTAAGCGTACCTGTCAGGCTCCATCCAAAATTTCACAAAGAAACTTGGTATTGGTGGGATTATGAATGCCTTACGCGCTTGGTGTCTTAGGTTATTCAGCCACGTATAGCGTGCCACCTCTTGTATCAACTCCATAACGCGTCTGGATATCCAAGCACCATGAAGTGTGCTAGACTGAAGAAGACTTATCTCGCGTGTGTGAGAAGAGATGTGACTGCATACAACCTGACTGATCGCGACCCTTTAGATCGGACCACACGGAGCGCAGGCCTGGGATTGCCCCCTCTGGCACCAAAGACATTTACACACCTTAAATACTAAAACCGGATTAAAAAGTTTCTCCTGGTATTCTGCTGTTAAAGTCTCCTATTCTACTTCCTGCAAGACCAAAAAAACGGAAATGCTACCGTTATATTGTAAATATTATATGTTAATATTTTTCAATTTTGCAAGGCATAATGGCTGCCATGATCGGTTGATGACTCAGCAGATTCATTACAAATGACATTATTTTATATCTCTACAAATCCATCGTCCGCCCATGCATGGAGTATTGTTGTCACATCTGGGCTGGTGCATCATCCGCTAGTCTCTCCCTCTTAGACAAGGTCCAAAAAAGAGTTGCCAACTTGATAGATCCTTCACTATCCACCAAGCTCCAGCCTCTGTACCATCGCCGCAATGTAGCATCCTTGTGCTTGTTTTACAAGTACTTCAATGGATTATGCTCTGATCAGCTTGCTGCTCTGGTACCCCCCACGATGTAATTTCACTAGACCAACCCAACAATCTGCCAAATCCCATCCATACACTGGAGGTCCCCAGATGCCGAAAAGCTTTCTACTCCAAAAGCTTCTTTCCTCATGCTGCTGAACTCTGGAACTCCCTCCCTGCTCCCTGTTTTCCTGATGTTACTGAAATGCAGAAACTTGAAACTAATGTAAGCAAACATCTCGCTGCACAGCTCCTAATTTAGGTTAGACCCCCCCCCCTCCCCCCCTCCCCCCCCAAAAAAAACCTTCACCCTTTTTTCTCAGTAGCCCCTTACGTCTACAGTGGCGGCCTGCCTGGTTTGGGGTGAACTATGATAAAAACAAAAACATGAGTGCATGGAACGGAAGCCTGTTGGCCTGCTTCTCTCTGTTTGCTTTACTGCATATCAGCCCTTTTTTTTGAGGGAGTTATTTTATGAACTCTGCAGCATAACCGATTCGGTTTCCATTAACTCAATCTCTTTAGATATCTTGTTGAAATATTGTTTCTGAAATGTCAGAGGTCAGCAAAACCAAATAATCAAAAAAAAAAAAAAAAAAAAAAGGTAGAGAACCAAGAAGCTAACCATAACCTTCACCATCTTTATCTGATTTGTCTTTTTTGTTTTGATTCCAAAGAATTGAAGACTCGTCTCTTTTGTTCTCCTTGTTTGCCTTGGTAATATTCTTACAGCCTTTGTTTTTGCATGCTTATTCCTACTAAATCACTAATTCTGTCGTGAGAGCAACTAATAGAGAACGTGTCCTGCGTGAACTGAATTGTAATGCCTTCATTTCATACTAATAAATAACCCGTAACGTCGCCACCGCCGCCGCCATCTAAAGCTTTATAATAACTGATCAATTTTAAATGGGTCTCAGAAATCTAACACCTTGTAAAGACCAGTTAAAAAAAAAAAAAAAACTATTTGTAGTCAAAATGAAATAAATTATCATTTATATTTATTTATATATATATATGAGGAATAAAAGAAACAATGTTTCAGACAAAATGTAAAATAAAAATGGAATAAAGGATAAGCAAATCAACAACTAGCAAAAATAAACTAAAAAACACATATTTTTAACATTTCTTTCTTTCTTTCTACTGTTTATTACACGTGACTATATTTTTTTCAAAATTGCTTTCTTTGTACAAATTCGAAAACTCTTCTGTTTTTAATTAAAGTTCTGCTGCCAACTGATGATGATTGTCTTAACAATTGAAATATTTTGGTAGAACTATTAAATATGTGTTTTGCGTTTATTTTTGCTAGTTGTTGATTTGCTTATCTTTTTATTCCATTTTTATTTTACATGCACACACACACACATATATATATATATATATATATATATATATATATACATACTGTAGTCAAACTTTCAGTGTTTAAACTCAACAGATATTAAATAATAATTTTTCATTTTATCGATATATATATATATATATATATTATATCAATGACATAAAAAAAAACAATTTCTCAGAGTCGGAACATATCCGATCCAAGACTGCAGATCTTGCACACACGAAGGACTTGTCATAATTTCAGATAGTTATTGTTACAAAGCACTATTTTAAAAGGACTTATCTTAATATTTTACTGCATGCTGCAGTTTCACGGTAAATCCGATCCACAGAAATGCGTTTCTATCCCACATGCCTGTATACCTTTGAATGTGAGCTCAAACTGTTAAATCCTACATTCAAATCTATATAGACGTGTGGTAGCGAAAATACCATACGATCGGATTTACCATGCAACTTCAGTAAAGTGTTAAAAGAGTCCCTTTTTTAAATATTTGTTGTTATACAGGGTGGGCCAAAATAAGGGTCCTATCTTTAAATTTGAATAACTTGAATTTGAATAACTTCCACAAGATAAAAGTTAAACTCACCAAACTTTATGTGTGTGTAGACTGACCCTTCCGAGATTTTTTGAAATAAACAAAACAAATTTTAGCCGAAAAACACTTCTTAAAACTTACAAAAACTAAAGTATTGTTTTTTACACTGTTTTGAGTTTTTTAAGCAAAAATAATGTTTTCTAAATGAGGGTACGTTCCTTAGGGCTAATACGGCTCATGCTTGCTTCGGAAGGGGTCCTTTACTTATTCTAAAAAAAAAAAAAAAAAAATCAATAAATAAAAAAGTTATGAATTTTTAAAAATAGGACCCTTATTTTTGCCCACCCTGTATATATATATACACACACACATAATATTAATTTTAAATAAATAATATTAAATTATTTTTACCTACATACGCTGGGATGATAATCTCGGACGGTCGCACGGTGCGAACCCCTGCCACAAAGTCAACCTAGACTCCGTAAGCATTAGGTCACGGGACATTGCCACATTCAAGAAGGGAATTTAAGTTCTGTTTATGCGAAGGGCGGGGTATCAAGAAAGACTGACTAGAGATTCTACGAACGTTGTCGGAATATGCCTTATAGCTACGTGTCAGTCTGTTTTTAACTTCATAACTTTTCCCTCTTGTTTCATAGACGACTGTCTGTCTTTTTTGTTTAAGATGAATTATTTTCTCTCGTATCGTTCATTGTGAATGGGAATCTTCTTTTTAATTCTCCCTATAGTTCTACTATGTCGCGTTTTATGGTCTGTAGTTTTCTTTGTGTCGTGTGTGTTTCACGAGACAGCTGCGGAGATGCAAACATTGGTTCAGAAAACTTTTATTTATTTTTTTTTTTTTTATTTATTTATTTTATTTATTTATTTATTTATTTATTTTTGTGCTGCTTATTCGCCTTCTCTTATTCTCCCACGTGAATATTATCTTGCAGTGTCTCCCGCTTCCCAAACATCAACTTTGTTTCATTATCCCTCTTTCTAAACAGATCAATAAAACTAGACTGTTATCACGCTATTAATTCAATCTCTTCTAGTTTTCTCTCTGTCAGTCTCCTCCCCCCCCCCCCCCCACCACCCCCACCACCACCGTCAGAATTTGTTCCTCAAAGGCGGGGGGGGGGGGGGGGGGGAGTAAATTTTGGTATTGATTTTTCCTTTTTATATAGTTAACTAGAAGAATACCCGTCCCAGGACGGGTAAAATTAATTCCCCCCAAACAGAACGATTTTGCACCACTTTTATGCCTCCCTGCGAAGATTAAAATCAAGATATAATGTTACTAAACCTTATGTCTAGAATCCTTATTCTAATTTTGATCGAAATCCATCAAACAATTTTGATACTAGAAAATGTCTCAAATTTAAGTTTTAAGATTAAGGGGTTTCAAGAAGAAAGTGAAATTCGGGAATCTTGCTTAATTGGTGTCTAACGACTATGGATCAAATTCAATGCAAATCTGATATATTTGAATTTTCAAACGGGGGTGGGGGGGGGGTACTGTCCCCATATCATGCCCCCTAAAAAACCCTTAAAATACTCAAAAGAAACTGAAATTTGGGAAACATCTATTAATTGATGTCTAATACCTATTGTTAAAATTTTACAAAAATCAGAGGTATCTAAATGTTTGCGAAGGGCTTTCGTTCCCGTTTTTACTCTCTTTGCATAAAGCTAAATTAAACTAAATATATATATTGGGGCATACACTTTTAACCCAATCATATCTCTTGAGGAAGGAAAACCGACCCTTCTGCATACCATGCCAAACCCCACTCACAATCAAACACATTTTAATCGACTGCATCGATTTTACAACAATAAGAAATAACTACTATAAAGAAAAATATTAAAGATTTTTTTGAAAAAAAACAATCCCCCACATCTTCATACTTCAAAAAAATTGGACTCTACCAAAGAATTAAATTTTTTTTTACATATATATAAATTAAAATAAAAAGAAGAAACCCCCAAAATAAGTAAACAAAGCTTTTTAGAGCATATTACCAATTAAAAAATGAAATCGTCCTACCCATAAAATACCATTCAACAACTCGATTCGGCATTAAATGACCCAAAGATGGTTGATATGCCGTAAAACAAACCAAAAAAACAATCCCCACATCTTACTTTCATACTTCAAAAAAATCGGACTCTACCAAAGAATTAAAAAAAAAAAAAAACTTTACATATATATAAATTAAAATAAAAAGGGGAAATCCACAATTTTTCATAAATATTCGGCATAAAATAACCCTAATTTTTGACATGCTGTTAAAACTATAAAAATATAAATGTATTAAAGTAAACAAAACTTTTTAGAGCAATTAAAAAATGAAATTGTCCTACCCATAAAATACCATTCAACAACTTGATTCAGCATTAAATTACCCAAAGATGGTTGATATGCCGTAAAAAAAACAAAAAAAACAAAAACTAAATATAGCCCACATTTGGATCCCTTACGTCTTCCAAAATTTATAATTAGTTTAAGAGTGAATCCTGTAGTACATATGAACATATAAACATACCTCACTGTATAAAGAAAGTGATTTTCTGATACTCTAACATCTATACAAACTTCTTTTCTTTTTTTTTCAATGGCATATATAATCTTGTTGAAGTCACAAAATAAAATTTGCAAAAAAATACATACAGAAAGAGGGAAAAAAAAAAAGAAGTATTTTGAATACATTCAGAAATTACGAGCTGTCAGCCATTTTGAAATCAGAAATATTCAATACCAGCATCCTAAAGCTCTTTGCTTCATATTCAAAATTGTTTGGTTGAGTGCTACCTATTTTTCTGAAGATCCTCAGCCTTTTGGTTAGGAAGAAAGTGTAGTATCTGTTCCGATGGATACTGCACCCTATAGACCGGTATCGTCTTGGCCTTCGGGTCTTGATTCCATCGGTTTGTGGGTTTGTTCTGTGCAGTTCTAGGAGGTCCACCCTCCCAGGCTTTACCTCTCCTCTTTGGGGAGGAGTAAGTTTATCGCTTGCTTCCTGAGGTGCCCCTACCGGGGAATGCCGACGGGGCTGCCCAGGCATTTTTGTAGGCCAGAGTGCTCACCTTCTCGGGCGCTGGCTTTTCAAATCCCACTTTCTTGACCTTGTGTCACATCTTACCTTGTGGGAGGAAGATAAATTTCTTCTTTCCCGCAAAAGCTGATAATTCTAAGATTTATTCAAAGAAAAGATCTTAAGCAATAAACCAAGTGCGGACATTATAGAATTTAGAATAATGACAGGAGATCCAGTTCCATGCTTCCCTGAGGTCTGTAGAGTCTGCACATAAAACGGTTAACGCCCACTCGTTTTTCTTTTTGTATGGTACTTACCATTTCGACAAATATTTAGCATTCGTGTTCAAATGTTCCTTTTGTTTTATTATTTTAAATTAATGTTTAAAGTATTTCAAGTAGCAAACTATGCGAAGGTAGCTAGTAGTTCCGCGTGAGCGTTGAACACTCTAGACAACAATAACGCTTCCCCTGCCTCCTCGGAAGTAATTTTGAGAATTCGGGCCATTTCAAAAGTATTATAGTGCGAATAAGTGCGTTCCACCTACGATTGAACTAAACATCTCTCTATTGGATTTACTTCATTCTTGAACTTTTTCAATGCTGCCTTCACAAAGACCCTTCTTTTCCATCTGTAAATCTCCTTTCACTGGACACCTCATCAACGGACATTTACCAACTGGACAGACTCCATATCTTTTTACATGCACTTTCTCACTCTCCATTACTTAATATTTTTTCAAATTTTGAATTTTGGCTTTTCCACTGCCAACTTATCCATCTATGTAATTCCTTTGATGATAAGATTTTAATCTTTGAAAAGCCTTGGCTTAAGGAAAGAATAATAAACATATTTTTTTACCGAGTACACCTTGCATTGAACAATCGAAGTTGAAATAAATTTGTCATTCGTACATGTTTATCCCTCTTTTCTCATCTATATATATATATATATATATATATATATATATATATATATATATAATATGATTTGTATATCTCCGGGGAGGAAAATAAGAATATCGTCAATGTATCTAAAGTGTTCGATGTTAGGGGGTAGTCTAAATTTGAAAAGGCCGGATTCTAAGAATTCTAAGAGGTAGGCTAATACACCACTTAGGGGGTTGCCCATGGGGAGTCCAAATTTTTGTTTGTAGAATTCGTCGTTGAATTGGAAATATGCTACGTCAGTGATGAGTCTAATTATTTCTATTAAAATGTTGGGGGGGAAATGGTAAGTCGGTTTTGATTTTCTTTAGATGTGTGTGAAGTAAGTTTAGACATTTTTTTAACTGGGACATTAGTATAAAGCGATATGACATCTAGGCTATGTATGTTTTTCTTTTCTACGTTAATGTTTTTTTATTTTGTTAAGATATATATTATGGTTAGTGGGAGAGAACCCCGGCAGAGTGCTCAATTATTAAGAAAATTTAAACATAAGAGCGTAATATTTATTAATATTTGTATTTTAGAAGATCAGAACAACATCGGTACCGTCGGTTTCAAATCCTAACAAAGCGGTACCGATGTTGTTCTGATCTTCTGTGATACAAATATTAATAAATAACATTATACAGGGTGGGCAAAAATAAGGGTCCTATTTTTAAAAATTCATAACTTTTTTATTTATTGATTTTTTTTTTTTTTTTTTTAGAATAAGTAAAGGACCCCTTCCGAAGCAAGCATGAGCCGTATTAGCCCTAAGGAACGTACCCTCATTTAGAAAACATTATTTTTGCTTAAAAAACTCAAAACAGTGTAAAAAACAATACTTTAGTTTTTGTAAGTTTTAAGAAGTGTTTTTCGGCTAAAATTTGTTTTGTTTATTTCAAAAAATCTCGGAAGGGTCAGTCTACACACACATAAAGTTTGGTGAGTTTAACTTTTATTTTGTGGAAGTTATTCAAATTCAAGTTATTCAAATTTAAAGATAGGACCCTTATTTTGGCCCACCCTGTATATATACATACATACATATATACATACATACATACATATATACATACATATATATATACATACATATACATATATATATATATACATATATATATACATACATACATATATACATACATACATATACATACATATATATATACATATATATATACATACATACATATATATACATATACATATATATATACATACATACATATACATATATATATACATACATACATATATATATATATATCGATTCTTTTGTGTATACTTTGATTGTTAAATGCGTAAATCTAGTTATTTGACTGAAGGTATAGAATCTTGGAACTGTGTATACAATCTGTTGGTTTACCGACAAAACTAACACTCAATGAAACACACGACAAAATCAAATAGCAGAATCCATCTTTTCTGGCTGACAATGAGTTCTAGATTTACAAAATCGCTAAATAACATCTGAGATATTAACATTTCTTCAATTCTCTTTCAACCGTGGTTGAGTTTTATTTGCTTGAATTTTTCATGTTAACTGTCGATTGCATCCAATAGAAAATCACGCTGTGACGTTTCTGGGGGTTGTCATTATAAAGCATTGAACTATGTCGGCATTGTTACTTCAGTTTTGATCGGCGTTTATGTCTTGTAATTTCTCTTGATTGTGTGGCTCTCCATTGTCTTGTGTTGTATTGTGTTGTTTCGCATCTAAACCATAGATGTGCATGTCTGTTGGGTGTACCTCTCGTTTGTGTTTGTACGTAAAATGCTAACAGACTGTATCTGTTGTATAATTTGAATGTTGCACGAATGTCTTACTGTCTATGTATGTATGGGTGCCATCCAGGTAGAGAATGAGATCGGCGTCCTAAACTGTTTCTTTAAAAATTCGAATAAAAATAGTGTATAGGCGAGCACAACAGGGCTTTGTATTTTACTGGTAGGAATTTTTCTTCAGCGCACCTCACACACTTCATCCACTCATGCATAGAGATTTATACTGTAGTGATGTGATAATGAAATGGTTTGGGTGATATGTAATCATACCCTTAATGACAATAAAAGTGTAAAAATTTGGGAATTTCCTTGCTTTTGTACATTTAGTGTATATGAATTTTCATCTTAACCCTATTAAGGGCATATGATTTCAGTATACTGGCATTTTTCATGGAATGTCACAACTTTTGTAAAGGCTATGCCTCAATACAATGCCTTCTCATAAGTTTTTTTGGAATTTTCTGGAAAACTAAGGTATATGGTAAACTGAAATTAAAATGCCATCAACTAGACTCTAGAACCTCTATCTCTGCCAAAAACCAGCTGAATCCATCAAATAGTTGATGAGATACAGAGTGGCACATACGTACGTACGTACACACAGATAACATGATTTCATGATTGAACTTTCTGGATCTCTGGGTTGCCTTGACTAATGATGCTGAAATTCTACACACTTATAGAACCTATCAAATAAAAATTTTGTGCAAAGTTTTAACTAATTTGGTTTATTGGTTTTTGAGTTATGATTGATCAAAGAAATGAGATTTCCAGCATAGGCCATTCGTGAAGTCTATTAAGGGATAGAGCGCTCTCGCGCCTCCCTTGATTTTTTTAATGTTATGTAGTAATTTGTGGTGGACGTGAAAACTTGAACCTGGATCGAGCAATGGAAGTTGCCCCGACCATTGAAGGGGCCAAATTAAGGTCCACCACATAATTCGTTGATGATTTTTTCCCCCAGTTGCCAGAAGGAGGTGTTACACACACTTTTTAACTTTTCTATTTCGTTGTGCATGCTCCCGGGCAACGTCGGATAACCATGCTAGTCTTAAAGAAAGAAAGCTCACACCAGTTAATTTGGTTTATCTGTATAAGAACAACTCTTTTGAAGAAAAGAAATGTTTAATATCAAAATACAATACATGTTTTTTTACATTTTTTATTTAATGTGTATTCTTTAACAAAGCATTGCCAGCTTTTTTGTTTAATGTTTAATCTAATATTCCTTTAAAAAAAAAAAGACTTATTTAACTTTTTCAAATTTGTTAAAGAAATGCTTTGAATTACTAAAATGGTGATGCTGCATTTACTAATTGCTTAGACCGGCTGGACTGCAAGTTCTGCATCTTAATCTAACACTGGTTTGGTGTCATCTTTAAAAAAAAATAAGATGTTGTGGCATGTGTGGGTATGCCTGTTTGCTGGATGAACGAATTTTGATGTGTTTGTATGTATTTTTTTTTATCTGTTGGTTGACAAGTAAATTTGTTTTGTTTTTTCATTTTTATTTCATTGTCTTGAAAATTGAAGCCTCTTCACAATCTTGTTAATTTTCTTTTTTTTTGTATATGGAAAAGAATACGTCGCAAATAATTTTGATGAGTTGGAGGGAAAATTATTGTTTCATACAATTTTTGGAATTTTTGTAAAGTTATAAGCAAAAATATCGGATCATATATTAACCCTTTTCCTCCATTGCTTTATTTTCATCTTTTCTTTCTTATTTTTCTTTTTTCCTCTTTCTTTTTTTCCTCTTTTTCCCCTCTTTTCTTTCTTATTTTCCCCTCTTTTCTTTCTTTTTTTCCCTCTTTCTTTTTTTCCCTCTTTCTTTTTTCCCTCTTTCTTTTTTCCCTCTTTCTTTTTTCCTCTTTCTTTTTTCCTCTTTCTTTTTTTCCTCTTTCTTTTTTCCTCTTTCTTTTTTCCTCTTTCTTTTTTTCCTCTTTTTCTTCTTTTTTTCCTCTTTCTTTCTTTCTTTCTTTTTTTCCCTCTTTCTTTCTTTTTCCCTCTTTCTTTCTTTCTTTTTTCCCTCTTTCTTTCTTTTTTTCCTCTTTCTTTTTCCCCTCTTTCCTTGTTTTTCCCTGGTTCCTTTTTCCCTCCTTTCCTTTTTTCCTCCTTTCCTTTTGTCCCTTTCCTTTCCCTCCTCTTTCCTTTTGCCCCTCTTTTTTTCTTTTTTCCCCTCTCTTTCCTTGATTTTCCTTTCTTTTTTCCCCCTTTCCTTTTCCCCCTCTTTTATTTCGTTCTAATTTCTCTTTTTCTTTCTTTCTTATTTCCCCTTTCTCTTTTCATTTTCTTCTTTTTTTTTGCTGCCAGATTTTTCTACATTTTTTCTTACCTGTCCGTTTATAAAGCAAAGTACTTAATGAATGTTACTTTATTTGAAAGCAACTTCAATTGTTCAATACTTTATTTCCTTTTTTTTCTCTTTTAAACTAAGTTATTAAAGAGAAGAAAAAAAATCATCCTTAGAAGTAATTTTTTTTTTCCACCAATTTGGTAATAAACAACATCAGAAATACTAATTGTCTGCAGTTGTCTCAGATCTAAAAGTGTTTTGTCTGAACATTGAACTTTTGACTAAAAATGTTTTCTCTTGAACGAGAATGGAAAATATGATAAAAATGGAAATTTGTTTAACTGACAAAAGAAAGGAAATATTTTTTGCCACGTTTCATGCCAGGCGGACTTCTTCAGGCTGCGAATGAAATTAGATATCCCACTTGGATGGTGGGATTCAAGCATCTAGAGCCAACGCTACCTACCTTCGAACGGCGAGTACCTAAGTCTGCTGCCCCCGAAAAGGGATCCCTTCGGCATTTTGGAGGCCTCCTTATTTTTATCTTTTGTCCTTTTAAAAATGTTGAAATTATATATAAAATCGATTTTAATATAACATGTATGAAAAAAAACACTAAAATGCTTGCACGTTAATTTGGCCCAAACATACAAATTCCTTTAGACTTGCATTCTTTTGAAAATCGCTATGATTTTAAATTTGAAAACATATATCGAACATATAAAATTATGTAAGCCGGATTTTAAAAGTTATACCTAAATAGTATTTAAACTGACAAAATCAAACTTTAATTCTGACAAACCAATTTTTATTTGTGTAACAATGTTATTGGCAATAAACTAACATACTTCGTTACAGTTTTTTTTTTTAATCCTTAATCTGGTTCGGCAGTTTGCTGATATGGAGAGATTCTTAAATAAACACTTAAAAAGAAACATCAGCTAAGGGTAAGAGTTAGCGTTCCTTCTTTGCTTTTTTTTTTTTAGCTTAGATGCTGAAGCTAACCAAAAAAGGAGTTGTTATAGAACATAGAACTTTTTACAAAACAAATTTGAACGTAATGAATCCCGGGCAACGCCGGGTCGAAACAGCGAGTAAAATATATAATTTATTAAATAAATGCTAAAAGTGTCATTAAAATGTGATAATTATTTTTAATCTATCAAAATCAGAATTAACCTATTTGTTTGTTTACAAAGAGTAATCTAGTCGCCCTCCCGTATCACAGATTCGAGAGTGGTGAGTGAGCCCTTTATACTATAACTACCAACAGCCACCTACCTCCCAAGATATTCACTTACAAACATCCACTTAACTCATAAGGAAAGCCGGTAAAAATAAAAACAGCCGGTAAAAAAACAGCCGGTAAAAATAAAACACTCCATAAAAATAAAAACAGCCGGTAAAAATAAAACACTTCGTGAAAAAACATTTGGTAACAATAAAAACAGCCGGTAAAAATAAAACACTCCGTGAAAAAAAGAAAACAGCCGGTAAAAATAAAACACTCCATGAAAAAAAAAATCCGCTAATAAAAAAAAACAGCCGGTAAAAATAAAACACTCTGTGAAAGAAAAACAGCCGGTAAAAATAAAACAGCCGGTAAAAATAAAACCTACCGTGAAAAAAAAACAGCCGGTAAAAAAAACAGCCGGTAAAAATAACTACTACTTTACAAATTCGTTTTTCAAAATAAAACTTCATTTTCTGCAAACTTTTTCAGAGAACGAAATAATTCAAACACGGTTTTCCATATTAAAAAAAAATCGATATGAACTGCAAGAATTACTTTCGCATCAGTTTTTTAAAGTTTCGGCTCCATTGCTATTATTTGCCAATTGGTTTTCTTGTATTAACAAGTTTATTTCAAGCCATGATTACTTTCACCCTATAGACTGGTATTGTCTTGCCCTTCGGGGCTTGATTTACGCCGGTCTATGGGATTGTCCTGTGCAGTTCTAGGAGGTCCACCCTCCCAGGCTTTGCCTCCCCTCTTTGGGGAGGAGTAAGTTAATTGCTTACTGCTTGAGGCGCCCCTACCGGGGAATGCCGACGGGGCTGCCCAGGCAATTTTTGATGGTCAGAGTGCTCACCTCTCGGGCGCTGGCTTTTCAACCCCCACTTTCCGACCCGAGCTTGGGTCACATCTTACTTGTGGGAGTAGGATAAAAACTGGCCTTGTGCCTAACTCCTGGAGAGGAGTAAATTACCTGATTACTTTCTTCGGCAAACTTGGGTTGGGTGTTGTTTTCTGCACTTGCTTGACTCCATGTTCCCAGCCGTGGAATAAAACTACCCCCCCCCCCGCCCCGGCGCGATAATGTGAATCCTTCTTTGCCCAAAATAACTAGCTTCTTTTTTTATTATTATTATTAGCAAACAGGATCTTATGCAGACATCATGGCTGCAATTTGAGGTTTTTGTTTACAGATTAAACGTTTTTTTCCCCTTCTGTTTTCTATGCTTTATTGGTAATCTTTCCCAGTGAAACCTGTGACCATAACTATTTCAGATTTGTTCGCTATTATCCGAAGGGAAAGATAAACGAATTTAGGAAAACTCGTCACAGGAAAATTCGTAAACGGAAAATTCGTCACTTTTGGCCAAGTAGGAAAATTCGGCAATTATCGAATAAATATCGATTGAAAATAGATTTTAGAACCGTTTTTACAGGAGATATACTTGTAAATACGAGGCTACCCACCTCACCAGTGGAGAACATTTTTTCATATTATTTTTCGGTACTTTAAATTCTTAGAAAATTTCCATGTATTTAAAAAAGCAAAATTGTTTTCTAACTAATTCAGTGTTTTTATTTCATCTTGCCTAAAACTTGTTTTAACTAACAACTTTATTTAATACTTAAAAAAAGAAATTCTTCTTTCAAATAAATCGTTGTATGGTCGGAACAAAAAAATCAGAAAAATACAGCCAATTCATTGTCTGCCATTTTAGTTGTGAAACGATGGATTAACCACTTTTTCTCAGTGATTTTGAAGTAAAAATTTAATTTAACTTGAAAATCTTATCTAAAAAATAGCCCGATTAGTAAACTGCACAAGTACCAAAAAAATAATATGAAAAAATGTTCTCCACTGGGGAGGTGGGTAGCCTCGTATTTACAAGTATATCTCCTATAAAAACGGTTCTAAAATCTATTTTCAATCGATATTTATTCGATAATTGCCGAATTTTCCTACTTGGCCAAAAGTGACGAATTTTCCGTTTACGAATTTTCCGTTTACGAATTTTCCTGTGACGAGTTTTCCGGGCACCAGATAAACACCTAATCTAAGGCCAATTATTCCAATAATTCAGCATACGGAATCAAATTTAATGCAGACAAAAAAAATACTTGGTTCAATATAGAAATATGGCAGTTCAAAATATAAATTTTTTTTAAAAACTATTTGATATACTTGCGTGTCAGGCAAAAGTATTTGTGTATGCAAAAAATTACGGAAAAATATAGGGTCGAATTTTTATAAAAAATAAAATAAATTTACGATTCGGAGTCAACGCCGCACGGCGTCTTCATATTAGAAGAAAGAGAGATAACCTTCTACGACGCGCTGGTTTAGCAACTCATAATGGTGTCGCTTCATCATATACTCAGAAATATGAGTAAGAAATGAATTTTATTTATTACTAAAATTCTACTCGATAATTTTCCGTAATTTTTGGTGTACACAAATAGTTTTCCCGTTCTTTTATTTTGAACTGCCACAGTTCACTCGTGCAGTAATCTAAATAAACCATTCTTTCATTTCAAGTTCAGAAAATACTTCTTGACACCGATGAAAAGTCAGAAATAATTATCGCACAAAATCAAAATATTCACAAATTGCCTTCCCCCCCCCCCACACACACACACTTTAAATTCTTTTCTTGTCTAAAATTCAAGCAAACTGCTCCCCTCCACCCTACACTTTCAAACAGATGCAAATAACACAAAGCTCAAATTGACTCTGGATGATGCTTGAATTATCCGGAAGTAATGGATGTTCTGACACTCTTAACTTGTCTTGAAGTGAAATCCGTGTACAGTCAAAAGAAAGAAGAGATTCAAATGTGGATGCAAATGTCAGATTATTTAGCATTAAAAATACCAAAGCATTTAAGCCAAACTAAATTTGAATGAATAAAGAAAACGTTCAAAGAAAACGTTCAAAGAAAACATTCAATGAAAACGTTCTCCTTCAGTTTTATAGCCAATCATTTTTACCGTGTCAACGAGTTTCGTAATTTCCTTCTTTAATGAATTCTGAATTCAAAGAATTGGTTGACATATTCGTGTTGATCCGGGTTAGAATTTTTTTTTTTAATAATGGATTAACCTTAAATAAAATGATATTAATGCTTGAAAAAGGAAGCTAAAAATCCTTTGCAAAATTCACCTTTTGAGGTCAACATTTTGTTACGCGTTACAACTAGCATGGCAGTCATCTTGACAACCTCCTGCAGCACTGTTGAACCGTTTTGCTTGACCTTCGGATCAAAATGTGAATAAAATTTGGAGACATTTTCAAGTAGAACGGACCCTAAAGTAAATGTGCTATTGTGGTGACTGCAATGATTCCAGAAAAAAGTAGGATACTTAATCTTGTTACATGAGATCATGCAGTACCAACGACACCCATTTTTCTCCCCACACTTTTGATGGCCTTATGCCTAACTTTTTTATATTGTAATTTATTTTTAGTATATTGAGAATAAATGATTCAAAGTGTAGTATCTGTTCTGCCCTACATTAGAGGTGGAGAATTTTTTTAGACTGGGGGTAATTTTTAATTTTTTACTCATCCAGAGTGACCTTATTTGGGAAAGCTGGATACTCCCCCATATCCAAAATATATGTAAACAACCTGTGTCTAACTTTGCCCTTGCCAGGATGCAAGTAAATAGGGTCTCCCTAAAACAGGGGCGGGCAACCTCCGGCCCGCGAAGGCTTAGCGTCCGGCCCGCCACCCTGTTATGCTTTATTATTGCAATCTGGCCCGCGGACCTCCCAGTAAAACTCATATCATTTTGTGACATAGACGTAAAAGTAGGTTTCAATTAAGATTTACAGTGGGATAAAAATGTATAAATATCAGCGAGCGATGATGCATGTATATTTCATTTTTTTTAACTGTTAATTTCAAATCCTTGGCCTGAGATAAAAATAGAAAAAGAGAAAGAGAGACGAGGAAAGGGCATAAAACAGAACCTATGTGAGGTGTGTCAAAACGAATGCTGGATCAACTTGCTACTTCCCCGTCATTATTTTTTATGATTCCAAAATGGCTTTTCGTCGGCGCCTTTTATAACATCATAGAAGTCTCCAGAGAAAAATATCAGATTTATAGAGTGTTCAATGCAATTTTTCTACAATTTATTCATGAAAACAAAATATAGTAATTCTGAGATTTCGTTTTTCACTCAGGCCCGCGATCTCCTTCCAAAAGTCTCATCCGGCCCTCACTCTGAAAAGGTTGTCCGCCCCTGCCCTAAAGCTATAGACCACATTAAAAAAAAAAAATAAAATAAAAATAAAAAAATTATAATGGAAATTTCAGGTGTCCATAATTGTGACTTATGGCTTTAGAGTGAAGCAGGAAAGCATATGGAATATAAGTATAAATTATAGACTGTATATTATTAACATAAGTAAATCGTTTCATTTATATCGGTTTTACTATTTTGAGGTGCAAAAAAATAAATTTAGTTGTTACCCTGTCTGTGTGTGTGTATACGTACACGGTTAAGAAATGTATTAAATCTGGAAATAAATGGAAAAATCGGATAGACCAAATAATACAAGCAAATCAACGTGATTTTATATTTCATCTTTATTATCAAAAGACTTCATCAGTAAGGAGTGAAAGAGGATATTATTGTTAAATTCATAAAAAAATGACATGTTCGTTTGATGGACGAGTGGGGAGAGAAAGAATCTTTGAAAAGTGACACGCACTGCCTTCTATCTTTTTTTTTTCTTCTGTCTTCACTCCTCTTCTTCAAACGTCTCATAACTTTTTAAATATTAACTTTTAGTCCAAATAAAATTGAATAGTGCCCGGTCAAAGGTTAAAGTAAAAAAAAAAACGGTGATTTTTCTGAATTAATAATTTCGTAATAAATTTATTTATTTTTTTTTTTTTTTTGCAACAATAATTTTTTTTTTTTTAATCTTTTTTTTTTGGGGTCATTCCGTGGTTTATCCGAAGTTGAATAACAATCACAAAACTAATGGATATTTTAGAATTTTTTGTGTACTCAAAATATATAGGAAAAGGTTTTAGAGAAGCAAACGTTGATTAACTCAACCTTTGTATAGAAATAATAATAATTATATATAATATTACGTATATATATATATATATATATATATATATACAGGGTGGGCCAAAATAAGGGTCCTATCTTTAAATTTGAATAACTTGAATTTGAATAACTTCCACAAAATAAAAGTTAAACTCACCAAACTTTATGTGTGTGTAGACTGACCCTTCCGAGATTTTTTGAAATAAACAAAACAAATTTTAGCCGAAAAACACTTCTTAAAACTTACAAAAACTAAAGTATTGTTTTTTACACTGTTTTGAGTTTTTTAAGCAAAAATAATGTTTTCTAAATGAGGGTACGTTCCTTAGGGCTAATACGGCTCATGCTTGCTTCGGAAGGGGTCCTTTACTTATTCTAAAAAAAAAAAATTTAAAAAATCAATAAATAAAAAAGTTATGAATTTTTAAAAATAGGACCCTTATTTTTGCCCACCCTGTATAAATAATTTTAATTTTCCAAATTCTGTAATCAGGTTTATTTTCCTTGCTGTATTTGCCAAAGTTTTTGAATATACCAACCTTCTGTTTTTCTTTACAGATGGACCCTATACCAATGGCTTTGTTGATAACACACACAATACCTCGAGTGAACACACTGACGAACTGCCACCGTATACTGACCAGGATATCGGCCAAGAGTTATCGGATGAATCTGATCTGGACAAGCCATATGATCCGAGACATATCAATGACAGTAAGTAGACACAGAAATCATCCATTTTATTTTATTTTCTGATTCTCATTTTTTTTGTTTGTTTCAAAATAAAGATCGGGTCTCCATTTTTTTTTTGTGTGTTTTTCCACTCGAAGAAATTTATTTTATTATTTAGCAATTTTTTTCTTTGAATCCTCAAAAATTAAACACGTGAAGAATAATGTCTACTAATTTTGTAAGAACCAAGTGAAAACTCGGCAGACATTCTGCTAAGAGACAATACGATACATATATATATATATATATATATATATATATACCAGCAGGAAGATCCGGCATTGCCCAGGATTGAATAAGGAACTATGTCCTCCTTCCCTCAGCTTAAAGCACCGTATTACTTTTTTTATTCTGTTTTTTTTTGTTGTTTTTTTTACATTTTAAAAAGTTCAATTTTTGGTGTGGGGCCCAAGATTGGATGAGAAGGGGTGTAAGTACTGCGACATTTATTGGAAAAAAATCCCCCACCCCCAAATCATAGTCTTTACCCACCACCAGGCACACCATGTGTTTTCTTGTAATCAATGAGGACCTCTGTATACTCCTGCTTCAAGCCCTGAACCCCGTATAACCATTTCTATTTTTTTTATTTCTATAATTTTCAAGTTATAAATCGAGTAAAAAGTCATATTTCCTTTTTATGGATGTCAGATGCACAACCCAGAATATTATTGTACCTACTTTGATCACAATAGAATATATACATATCCAAGTACACTGTAGTTTCGGAATATATATTATGGATTTCTATCCCATAACCTCTTGAAGGTCATGAACAGACATAAACTACATTATAAATATATAGATATAATATGACAATCAACTTCTAAAAATTAGAACAGAGCCAAATCGGGACTTTGCATACAAAATGTTAAAAGCTACATGCACATATATATATATATATATATATATATATATATATATATATATATATATATATGAAATTTAAATTTTACTACAGCTTAGAAGCGCCGTTGAAACGATAACTTTTAAATTTTAGAATCAGTTAACATGATGCGAGATTTTGTTAAACAAATGAAATATTTATTAAATAATTTTTCTTTTTTAATCCAAATTTTTGGTTTTAAAAACCTTATTCATGGTACAGAAGGTTTTTAAAACCGAAAATTTGAATTAAAAAAAAAAAAAATTTAATAAATATTTCATTTGTTTAACAAAATCTTGCGTCATGTTAACTGATTCTAAAATTTCAAAGTTATATATATATATATATATATATATATATATATTTTAGAGGTGAAAGATGAGAATAAAACATTGTAAAGATACAATATTTATTAAAAACATCAAAAGTTCAGAGCAAGGAGCCTCATATCCTTAATCCATGGATTTTCAAAGAAAATATTTCTTCTCATCAGAGGATGGGGAAGCCGACAATGCGATTATAAATATTGTCGGCAACAATTAACTTTGAAAATTTTATATAAAGTAAAACCAAGTAGAAGTAAAGAAACAAAATTAGGGCCAGAGGTGAAAAGTCTTATTTTGAGGTGTGAGCGTAAAGTCAAAGTGGGTGAAATAAAAAATAAAAACAAAAATAAAGGCATCCGTTATTTAGGGATGAATGCTTGAAAAAGAAAGCGATACTTAAATTGTTCAGGAGTCCAAACGTTTTTGCAAGATGTTGGTGGTCTTTGGTAATTGGTAAATTCCAATTTATCCTGTGTAGTATTTGTATCCGTTTGTTGCTGGAATTTTTTTCTTTTGTTATGGTTCGGTGTATATAAAAAATTGAGTATTTCGAACAACCATCGCTTCCTGGTTGAAACGAATATCGGTAGGTTATATATATATACATCCATATATAGAGATTCGGTATTTTAGGTCAGAGCCGAGTTTAGCGTTGTTATATACTGAGGCGTTGGATAAAGAAAGAAAATATTATTATAATATATATATATATATATATATATATATGTGTGTGTGTGTGTGTTCTTTCATTCCGTCATGCAAAAGTTAGTAAAACACATGCCTTTTTCCAACTTTCAGACGAAACCATTATATTGTCCATAAGAAATAGTAAACCCCTAAATGAATAATTAATAATAAAATACACTCGGCTACCGATAAAAATAAAATAAAATATTTAAATCCAAGCTCCAAAATGAATAAATAATAATAAAAATACACTCGGCTACGATAGGGTTAAAAGAAAAACAAAAAAAATACATGCACAATTACACTTTGAGTCAAAAAGTGTCTCACTAACCGAAATCATAATCTAATAGTCCGATCAGACTTATCTACAGAAGCCACAAAAATGCATGACAAACACTAGAAACATCTAAATCATAGAAACAACAATATATAAAATGAAAACAAATAAAAGAAAAATAATAACCAAACTGGCAGTCGTTTACAAGTTAAGCTGGTTAGACCCTAAGCCGCTTGAGTGTAGCATTATTTCTGCCTGCTTATTTGCAAGACGTCTTGTTTTGTATATGAGTCAATAATGTGCTTAGATAAGGAGCATTTGCTCGAAATATTGGTCACCAAAAATGTAAGAGAAAAAAAGCCAAATGTTACAGAAATCGTATATTGGTCACCAAAAATGTAAGAAAAAAAAGCCAAATATTACAGAAAAAAAGCCAAATGTTACAGAAATTGTATATTGGTCACCAAAAATGTAAGAAAAAAAAGCCAAATGTTACAGAAATCGTATATTGGTCACCAAAAATGTAAAAAAAAAAGCCAAATGTTACAGAAATCGTATATTGGTCACCAAAAATGTAAGAAAAAAAAAGCCAAATGTTACAGAAAAAAAGCCAAATGTTACAGGAAGCGTATATTGGTCACCAAAAATGTAAGAAAAAAAAAGCCAAATGTTACAGAAAAAAAGCCAAATGTTACAGGAAGCGTATATTGGTCACCAAAAATGTAAGAAAAAAAAAGCCAAATGTTACAGAAAAAAAGCCAAATGTTACAGGTAACACACTATCATCTTTTCTATAATCTTGCTTTATCATTTTTGTTTTGTAACTTTAAATGCATTTATGTTGTCACATCTGTATCGAATGCCGAATTAATGCATTGCGACACTGTAACAACCTCTAACCCAAGTAGTCTAATATATGTGTATATATATATAAAAATTTAAAGTAAATAAACTATACACATAAGGGCTGTCCGCATTATAAATTATTTCGACCTAGATGAGTCTCATCAGACGCGTAAACAGCCATATTTCGGAATTAAATGATCATTCAATTCCGAAATGTGGCTGTTTACGCGTCTGATGAGACCCATCTAGGCCGAAATAATTTATAATGCGGACAGCCCTTATGTGTGTTTCGTTTATTTACTTTAAATCTATTCCTGCTCTGTTAATAAGTACATTGAGCTCTTTTACTCGGATTCCCATCGAAACCATTCAACTCAGCACGCTATATATATATATATATATATATATATATATATATAATTATTAATGACAATATATGTATTAGCATATACTATCAGATCCTTTTACTTTGCAGTCTCCTTAAAAGATTCAGCTCAATGATTATCAATTAGTGATAACAGAGCAAATATAAGTCAGTTCATATTATATTCCAATAACCATGGTTTTATTTTATTATTTTTATTTTTTCACATTTCCAAAGAAACATAATATTTCTGTGAGATATATTTTTACGGTCCGTTTCATTTGTCTTGTGCCAATCCAAGAACTTTTTACTCTTTGTGAATTTTTCTAATGATTTTGTAGTGTTGCAGAGGCGATATTGACATAAAAATATTGTTTGGCACAAGACAAATGAAACGGACCGTAAAAATATATCTCACAGAAATGTTATGTTTTTTTGGAAATGTGAAAAAATAAAAATAATAAAATAAAACCATGGTTATTGGAATATAATATGAACTGACTTATTTATATATATATATAAGATAAGATTAAATATGACACTTCACAACCATCATCAGTTTTTTTATAATAATATTAATAATATTAATAATGGTGGTGTTAATACTAACATTAATGATGCTAAGTATGGATTGTTGGATGAAAAATATTTAACAATGTTATCTTTTAATTTAGCTAAAGCAAGAGAATTAAAATGAAAAATAATTTTTAAAAATATTTTACTTTTGGATAATGGATAGAATCTCTATATAATACTACGTTAAGGCATTCCATGATTGTATGTACATTATCACCTTGCACACATGAGATCGTTTAATTAGCAAGGATGGTGATTTCGCTAAGGTAAACAATTCTGACTTTACCCATTTTAAAATGAATTGTTCCAAAATCGATTATGTTCTTCAGTTGACTTAAAACCGTACAATTTTAAATAAATGCACTTCAAAAAGTCACATTGGTTTTATTGATTTGAAGAATATTTAGCTGACAATTAGTTTTATGGTAAGACAGAATATTATTTTCAAAAGAACTAAATTGTTACAATTTTAAATAAATAAGAGATATATTCTTTTTATTTATTTAAAGAATATTTAGCTGATAATGACAATTATTTTTATGGTAAGACAGAATATTGTTTTCAAAAGAACTAAATTGTTACAATTTTAAATAGATAAAGACATATTCGTTTTATTTATTTATTTAAAGAATATTTAGCTGATAATGACAATTATTTTTATGGTAAGACAGAATATTGTTTTAAAAAGAACTAAATTGTTACAATTTTAAATAGATAAAGACATATTCGTTTTATTTATTTATTTAAAGAATATTTAGCTGATAATGACAATTATTTTTATGGTAAGACAGAATATTGTTTTCAAAAGAACTAAATTGTTACAATGTTAAATAGATAAAGACATATTCGTTTTATTTATTTATTTAAAGAATATTTAGCTGATAATGACAATTATTTTTATGGTAAGACAGAATATTGTTTTCAAAAGAACTAAATTGTTACAATTTTAAATAAATAAAAGACATATTCGTTTTATTTATTTATTTAAAGAATATTTAGCTGATAATGACAATTATTTTATGGTAAGACAGAATATTGTTTTCAAAAGAACTATATTTTTACAATTTTAAATAGATAAAAGACATATTCGTTTTATTTATTTATTTAAAGAATATTTAGCTGATAATGACAATTATTTTATGGTAAGACAGAATATTGTTTTCAAAAGAACTATATTTTTACAATTTTAAATAAATAAAAGACATATTCGTTTTATTTATTTATTTAAAGAATATTTAGCTGATAATGACAATTATTTTATGGTAAGACAGAATATTGTTTTAAAAAGAACTAAATTATTACAATTTTAAATAACGAAGAGACATATTCGTTTTATTTATTTAAAGAATATTTAGCTGATAATGACAATTATTTTTATGGTAAGACAGAATATTTTAAAAAGAACTAAATTGTTACAATTTTAAATAAAGAATAGACATATTCGTTTTATTTATTTATTTAAAGAATATTTAGCTGATAATGACAATTATTTTTAAGGAAGAAGATAGAATCATTATTTTTAATAGTATTGACTCTGACAGATATTTATTATTTCAAATGCAATATTACTATTATTAATAAATAAATTATACAAATTGATGTAGAAAGCCCTGTGGAATTTCCACAGGGTCCCGCCAGTTAATAATAATTCCATGTTATTTTTATTAGTTAAATAAGTATTTAAAGATAATCTAAAATTAATCTGAACCAAGATTCATTTATGTATGCAAATAATTTTTAAAAGAAATTAAAACTTTACTGTAATGCAAGTCTTAAAGACAGGCTTAGATCTGATGACCTCAGAGGAAGATTAAATCTGTGTGCAGAAGAGTAGACTTCGATGGTATGGCCACATTGGAAGAATGGATGAGCGTTCTTGAGTTTGTAGAAGTAGAACAGTTGAGGTAGTAGTTTTCAGGGGACAGTTAAGGAAAACCTAGCAGGAAGTGATAAGGATAGATTTACGAGAAAGAGGGATAAATAAAGACCTGGACAGAGATAGGTTAGTTTGGAAGTTAATTTCTAAAAAGCCGTCCAACATATGCCAGCATGTAAAACAGACGGTAAACCAAGTATGACGATGGTAATTTTGTGCCTTTCGGTAGCAGGTTTAGTTCACAGGGGAAGAAGTACAAGAAAAATGTTGGAGGAAATGATAAGAATGGATTTGTAGAGAAAGAAGGATAAATAAAGACCTGAACAGAGATAGGTTAGTTTGGAAGTAAATTTCTAAAAGCCGTCCAACATATGCCAGCATGTAAAACAGATGTTAAACCAAATATGATGATGGCTAAAATTACAATTTTTTTTTTTTTTTAACATCTGTAGATAAACACCAAAAATAATTATCAAATCAAAGTGTTTATAAGTTGTTTTAATTTAAATTACATATTTATCGCTCCTCCCCACTAAAAAGACACTTTTCCACATTAAATTGTCTAAGACACCCAGCCCTTTTTTCCCCCAGACCCTTTTTTCACCCAGACCCTTTTTTCCCCCAGCCCCTTTCTTTCCCCCAGCCCCTTTTTTTCCCCAGCCCCTTTATTTCATTTTTGTTTCTGCTTACCCTATTTCTCAACCTTATCAACTACTCAAGCCCATGCATGCCCCCCCCCCCAAGCATGGGTATGAAACAAAACTGCATACAATGGCAACGCTCCAATTTGAGAGCTTGGAGTCACCCCTTCGTTACCACTACTTTCAGGTTCCACAAGTGGTAGTACCTGTTAGGACCTATACATGGATCAAATAGAAACTATCTTTTGCAATATATATGTTTACAAACCAATCTTATACAAAACACGTACGGTTTGAGCATAAAATGATCCAACGACAGTTGACATGTCATACAACAAACCAACCAACACCTTTCCACCACCATAAACATTGATTGTGCATCCATAATGACACTCTTTAATCCAACAGTATTAGTGTACACTGCTTAAGGATGTTTGGCATGCCTAACACAGGAAGAAGAATTATAATCGTGTACGATTGTAACCTGCAGTTTTTGAATATATTCAATTTTGTTTTCTTGCATGCGAAACGTCTTGAACGTTTTAATAATGTGTAGAAATATTTGGTGACTATGAATTCCCTCAATTATTTGTTACTTTCTATTTTCATCCTCTCAACCTGTTTATTATAATATATTAGCTGTATTCACCCGGCGTTACCCGGGTGGAAGCATATTGCTGGGTGGATGGCTTAGAGAAAAATAATTCAAAGTGGAGTCAACAATTTTTGTCTCTCTTCATTGTTAAATTTAATGTTCTGCAAAATTACCTGTGCTTCGACCTCAACATTTCTGATTGCAATTTACAGAACAAACCAGAAATGGTCAAAGCCGTTTACGATTTGAAAGCCACAAAAATAATTTTTTTATTTTTTTTTTTTTTTTTTTTTTTTTTTTAAAGGCTAACGAAACTTAGGCTTAGTTAGGCTAAGGTCAAAAAATTATTTTATACCCCCCCCCCACCCAAAGGAAAAAATAAATAAAAAAGTTGAAGAAAAATTCACACACCCTCAAAAAAAAAAAAAAAAATACAGTTGATTTAGTTACTGATTTGAAGAAAATTATTCAACCCCTTTTTAATAAAGAGGATTAATTGATCCTAACCTTAAGTCAGGGAAAATTGAAAAAGGTTGTTTCATTTAAAATGGCGATTTCTAATGGCGATTTCCGGTCTGCTTCGTAAATCGTAACCAGAAACATTCGGATCGAGTTGGGTCCTCTCTCCTATAGAAGTGCCAAATGTGTAAAAACTCTCAGTACCCTATTTTATTATAGTTGAACTAGTTTTAATGGAATCTTTGACATCCACCTAAGGATGTGCAAAACTCGGCAGCACCCTATGTTTTTTTTCAAAAACTAGTTTGAATGGACAGTTTGAAACCTTTTCCTTAAGTTTTTATAAATAACGCAGGAATCTTTTTTACTAATCCCTCGTCTAATCACGGCTTTTTTTTTTTAGGGGAGTTACTCCCCACCTGAGGGTTGGTTGTTGATGTTTCGACTTTTGTTTTTGTCCTCCTTCCACTGCACGGTTTGTGTGTTGTATCTTTTTCCAGGTGTTAGTAATGAGATGCCTCCATCCTACTCTGATGTTTGCAGAGGTCCAACCGAGAAACCTGGAGGTATGCATGCACCATTGCCCCCCCAACCTCCACTGCTTGTGTTCTTGCTTGACTGTGATTTTGGCCTCGTCAGTCTTTATAACACTCGGCATTTTTTTTTACACTACTATTACTACTACTACTACTACTATCACTGTCGCTTTTGCTTTATTGTTAAACCACGGCCACCATGTTTATTTGCTATACATACTTTTACAACGAAAAAAAAATCGGTTTAGATGTAATCGTCAGTTGATCGAATTATATTCCCCCCCCCCCCGTACGTATTTATTATTAGTTTCAAAACTAGTGTACTCCTTCCGTAAAAAACAACGGGGTGGGAGAAAAAAAGATCCTTCACCAGTGTTCGCACTAATATCCTTGTTAAATAACATCTGAATCGTTGAAGTTATAAAAAGAAAACGCTTCAAGCTGGAAAGTATTTAAAAAAAGAAAGAAAGAAAAACGTATAAATCGGTATGGAAAGAAGAAAGAGTAAAAAAAAAAAAACTTAACCAATAATGTTTGTATAAATAAAAAGTTATACTTAAGAACAGCTCTACTTGTTATTGAGCACTTTTTATAAACACTTCAGTTTCAACGGATTTACATCTACAGAAACTAATACAATACATGTATTCTATATATATATATATATATATATATATAATAAATATTTGTTATTGTTTATTATCTATGTACGTATACGTTTCGTCCTTAATAATCGGAACTCATCAACATAGAGATATGACTATTCACTACCGGTCATGCGATTCGAAACCCCGGATTACGAGTATTTTGCAACTCAAATCCGACGCCCTAACCACTCGGCCAATTTTGAACAGCGAATAAACAATGATAATTTTAACACTTTATACGGCGGCTTAATGACTTCACATTACTCTTTATTATCTATAATAAAGAGCGGATGATGATTTGTACAGTTCAAGCAATTAATAATTCTGCTTTTTGTAAGCATTTGTATTCATGGCTATTTAACTCTTATTACCGAGTTGATTTTGGCCTTGATAAGTGATGGCTCATTAGTAAAAAAAAATTAAAAAATAAATAAATTAAATAAAAAAATAAAATATCTACCTTTCCATACTGTTGAAAGATGTGCCCCCTTCCCTGGGAAATCAAATTAGACTTAACATCAGAATCAATAAGTAAGATTTTAAAGTTATTGTCATTAGCCAAGGGGGATAAATTGTTTATGTAAGTTATAAATCTAAGCAAAAAATAATGCATATTTTGGCTTGCATAACAATAGTGAATGAATAGAGTCTGATCATATTCAACAATAGTGAATGAATAGAGTCTGATCATATTCAACAATAGTGAATGAATAGAGTCTGATCATATTCAACAATAGTGAATGAATAGAGTCTGATCATATTCAACAATAGTGAATGAATAGAGTCTGATCATATTCAACAATAGTGAATGAATAGAGTCTGATCATATTCAACAATAGTGAATGAATAGAGTCTGATCATATTCAACAATAGTGAATGAATAGAGTCTGATCATATTCAACAATAGTGAATGAATAGAGTCTGATCATATTCAACAATAGTGAATGAATAGAGTCTGATCATATTCAACAATAGTGAATGAATAGAGTCTGATCATATTCAACAATAGTGAATGAATAGAGTCTGATCATATTCAACAATAGTGAATGAATAGAGTCTGATCATATTCAACAATAGTGAATGAATAGAGTCTGATCATATTCAACAATAGTGAATGAATAGAGTCTGATCATATTCAACAATAGTGAATGAATAGAGTCTGATCATATTCAACAATAGTGAATGAATAGAGTCTGATCATATTCAACAATAGTGAATGAATAGAGTCTGATCATATTCAACAATAGTGAATGAATAGAGTCTGATCATATTCAACAATAGTGAATGAATAGAGTCTGATCATATTCAACAATAGTGAATGAATAGAGTCTGATCATATTCAACAATAGAGATAATATTTCAGATTGTAGTCTTATTCTAACACATAAAGCCATAACAAATCAAACTTAGCTTCAGACAAGCCAACAATCCAATTTTCATTTGTTATCATTGTACCATGTTATTGGCAATAAAATAACATATCTCGCTACAATTTATTTTTAAAAAATTACTTAGTCTGGGCCAGACAAACTGATATGAAACATTTTTAACTAATCCCCGAAAAATCAAAATCGGCAAAGGGAATAACTCTTATTTTAATTGAAGAATATAACAAAGAGTTGTCTCTCTTGACAATTAAAATTTGATTTTTTTTTTTTCTGTAGAAGTTTTTTTTTTTTTTTTTAAATGGGCGAACAAATAAAAATAAAAAAATAAAGTTACTTCGCTGCATCTGAACAATGTCGAATAGGTACAGCTAGTTGAGTTATAAGAAGTGAATTAAAAGAGAGGAAAATTGTTGAGAGAGAGAATGGGTTGCGATTTGAAAGAGAAGTAAATCAAAAAGGTCTTTGTCCAAAGTAAGATCTGATTATAATTCATTCGACTCCCTTTCTGCATGTTCAATCTTCAACAGGAACCAATCTTTTATTCTTCATTATTTTATTGTATTTTGTTTTTATTAATTCAGATCTTCGACTAATATTTATTTTCATTATCCTTTTAATCTTCGACTCTTATTTTCTTCAATCTTTTAATACATTTATTCTCTAATCCAATTATCTCAAATATCATTTATTAATTCAACTAATAATCGTTTCAGTCTTTTGTACATTTACAACTCTACATACACCCTATGTAAAAAATGATAACATAAAAAAATTATGCTTCGTCAGTGTTTGCACTATTATTCATAAAAAATTAGAGTACTACTGATATCGACCCTGACCCAGTTTTCGTGAGGTTCGACTTGGAAGCGTTCGGCTGTCCTACGCAAAACTTCGATGTACTTGCATGACATTTTTCTTCAATTATAATCCTGAGGAAGTCTTACAATAAAGACGAAACGTTGATGAATATATGAAAAAACTACCTCTTGGTTTTTCCTTTTTCATTTCTCATTATGTCGGATCACTCTCATCCTGCCTTTCTCATATATATATATATATATATATATATATATATATATGTATATATATATATACACACACACATAATCATAAATTAACAGTACAGGACCCGGGTTTCAAAGAGGCAGTTCAATAGTTTGGAGACTAGAGAAAATCAGTCGACTATGTGTAATTTTTTATTTAAAATCAAAACAAAGAAAAAACCAAAGATCAGCAACTATTTTAAACGTCTTTGTCACTCGTTTAGTTCAACAAAAACTTATAGCTGAATGCAGGCAACATGAATGAAACACAAGGCCACTAAAATGATTTCACAAAACTAGAGAGTTACAACTCACTCACTGTGAGAATTATCTGCATTTCTTTTTTTTAAAAATAGCTTAACTTTCACTAATTTTGCTTTTTGTGGCTTTTACTGCTCATCTCTTGTTTTGTGTCTTAATTCTTTCGTTGGCATTCACATTATTTCATGCAATTTCTTTTACTCTTTTTTTTCAAAAGTAATTTGATTTTCAGTTTTGGCGCTTGTAAAATGGTAGCTCACCATAAACTTTTTGTTTTGAAAGTAATGAATTGTAATGAAAGTAATGAATTGTAATGAAAGGAATGAATTGTAATGAAAGGAATGAATTGTAATGAAAGGAATGAATTGTAATGAAAGTAATGAATTGTAATGAAAGGAATGAATTGTAATGAAAGGAATGAATTGTAATGAAAGGAATGAATTGTAATGAAAGTAATGAATTGTAATGAAAGTAATAAATTGTAATGAATTGTAATGAAAGTAATGAATTGTAATGAAAGGAATGAATTGTAATGAAAGTAATGAATTGTAATGAAAGGAATGAATTGTAATGAAAGGAATGAATTGTAATGAAAGGAATGAATTGTAATGAAAGTAATGAATTGTAATGAAAGTAATGAATTGTAATGAAAGGAATGAATTGTAATGAAAGTAATGAATTGTAATGAAAGTAATGAATTGTAATGAAAGGAATGAATGTAATGAATTGTAATGAAAGTAATGAATTGTAATGAAAGTAATGAATTGTAATGAAAGGAATGAATTGTAATGAAAGGAATGAATTGTAATGAAAGTAATGAATTGTAATAAAAGTAATGAATTGTAATGAAAGGAATGAATTGTAATGAAAGTAATGAATTGTAATGAAAGTAATGAATTGTAATGAAAGTAATGAATTGTAATGAAAGGAATGAATGTAATGAAAGTAATGAATTGTAATGAAAGGAATGAATTGTAATGAAAGGAATGAATTGTAATGAAAGGAATGAATTGTAATGAATTGTAATGAAAGTAATGAATTGTAATGAAAGGAATGAATTGTAATGAAAGGAATGAATTGTAATGAAAGTAATGAATTGTAATGAAAGTAATGAATTGTAATGAAAGGAATGAATTGTAATGAAAGGAATGAATTGTAATGAAAGTAATGAATTATAATGAAAGGAATGAATTGTAATGAAAGTAATGAATTATAATGAATTGTAATGAAAGTAATGAATTATAATGAATTGTAATAAAAGTAATGAATTGTAATGAAAGGAATGAATTGTAATGAAAGGAATGAATTGTAATGAAAGTAATGAATTGTAATGAAAGTAATGAATTGTAATGAAAGTAATGAATTGTAATGAAAGGAATGAATTGTAATGAAAGTAATGAATTATAATGAATTGTAATGAAAGTAATGAATTATAATGAATTGTAATAAAAGTAATGAATTGTAATGAAAGGAATGAATTGTAATGAAAGGAATGAATTGTAATGAAAGTAATGAATTGTAATGAAAGGAATGAATTGTAATGAAAGGAATGAATTGTAATGAAAGTAATGAATTATAATGAATTGTAATGAAAGTAATGAATTATAATGAATTGTAATAAAAGTAATGAATTGTAATGAAAGGAATGAATTGTAATGAAAGTAATGAATTGTAATGAAAGTAATGAATTGTAATGAAAGGAATGAATTGTAATGAAAGTAATGAATTGTAATGAAAGTAATGAATTGTAATGAAAGGAATGAATTGTAATGAAAGTAATGAATTGTAATGAAAGTAATGAATTGTAATGAAAGGAATGAATTGTAATGAAAGGAATGAATTGTAATGAAAGGAATGAATTGTAATGAAAGGAATGAATTGTAATGAAAGTAATGAATTATAATGAATTGTAATGAAAGTAATGAATTGTAATGAATTGTAATAAAAGTAATGAATTGTAATGAAAGTAATGAATTGTAATGAATTGTAATAAAAGTAATGAATTGTAATAAAAGTAATGAATTGTAATGAAAGGAATGAATTGTAATGAAAGGAATGAATTGTAATGAGAGTAATGAATTGTAATGAAAGGAATGAATTGTAATGAAAGTAATGAATTGTAATGAAAGGAATGAATTGTAATGAAAGGAATGAATGTAATGAATTGTAATGAAAGTAATGAATTGTAATGAAAGTAATGAATTGTAATGAAAGTAATGAATTGTAATGAAAGGAATGAATTGTAATGAAAGTAATGAATTGTAATGAAAGTAATGAATTGTAATGAAAGGAATGAATTGTAATGAAAGTAATGAATTGTAATGAAAGTAATGGATTGTAATGAATTGTAATGAATTGTAATGAAAGGAATGAATTGTAATGAAAGTAATGAATTGTAATGAAAGGAATGAATTGTAATGAAAGTAATGAATTATAATGAATTGTAATGAAAGTAATGAATTATAATGAATTGTAATGAAAGTAATGAATTATAATGAATTGTAATGAAAGTAATGAATTGTAATAAAAGTAATGAATTGTAATGAATTGTAATGAAAGGAATGAATTGTAATGAAAGTAATGAATTGTAATGAAAGGAATGAATTGTAATGAAAGTAATGAATTATAATGAATTGTAATAAAAGTAATGAATTGTAATGAAAGGAATGATTTGTAATGAAAGGAATGAATTGTAATGAAAGTAATGAATTGTAATGAAAGTAATGAATTGAATGAATTGTCTAATGCATTTGTTTCAATTTTTTTAGAACTATCCTATAATTTACTTTAGTGTAGACATCAGAGTTGTAAAATATATATTTAGTTATTTTTCAACAAAAATGTAATTAATTTCTTTTGAAATGTAAATTTTATTTTAAAATTTAAAATTTGGTGCTACCTCGGTTTAATAAAAAAAAAAATCTACACAACACATGCCTCTCCATTTTGATTCAATGTCTACAAGGAATAGATTACTCAGCCTTCGGCGACTTTTTATTGAATAATTGGCTAAGTGTTGCTTGATCTCATCTTTGAATGTTGGGGTCAGGGGTTAGGGTTCCAGGCTCTTTAACCACACATTCTTTTGAAACCAATTAGAAGTGTTTTCTTTGCCCTTGTACCGTGTTGATTGCAATGAGGTGTAGATCGCATACCAAAGTAGATCCATGAGACGTAGATTTCGGCGATTGTGTGGTTTAACAGCCGAAATGGCGAACAACTCTGACGTCAAACTAGCGTCTGCTTAATTCAACCGGTGCCTCGAAAAAGTGGTCCCTCATTTACATGAAACAGCGTACAATAAGAAAATATTTCCTTTTTATAAATTTATTGTGAAAATAAAATCACAACTTTTAACCAACATTTTCCCGAAAGATAACCGACATTTATGTACAATTTAAGGAACTTTTTAAAAATGTTTTTTTTTTTTTTTTAGAAAATCATTGTTTTTTTTTCTCAAACATTACACGTCATAGTATTGCCGTATTCCATACAGTATATTCCCAAAGAAATTGTTTTTATACGACAGCGCCATAAAAATTCCTGTATATGACTATCAAAATTATTTGGGTATGTGCTCCTTCATCGCACGGAATTTATTCTGACACAAACCCAAAGTTTTTTCGATACAGTTTGTGTAATTTTGCCGAAATCGAACGGTGTTATTTTCACAATTAAACGAGGGATCACTTTTTCGAGGCACCGGTTGAATAGAGCAGATGCTAGCTTGAGGTCAGAATTGTCTGCCATTTTGGATGTCAAACTACACATTCGCCTAGATTTCAATGTAAGTATAGATATCATACCAATGTAAATTCATGTTTATGTAGATAAAACAAGCCAAAGCGGCACCTTTTTATTATTAAACAATATAGTACAATTTTTCTTTTAAACTCATAGTAAATCTACTTATAAAGGCAAATTAAAAAATATATATATATGAAACTAAAAGTATACTTTTAGAGGATAGAACCTATAGTGAACTGGTTTAAGCTCAATATACGAGAGAGCAATTATAAAGATAGATGTAAGAAGAGAAATAAATATGTACGAATGCTAAAGCCAAAATCTCAATCTCAACTTCTGAAAAACTGCTTTCATTCTCGGTCCACGGAAGTATTTTAAAATGGCCCTAATTCTCAAAATTACATCTGAATAAGTGCGTTTCCATCTACGATTGAATTAAACATCTTTCTATTGGATTTACTTCATTTTTGAACATTCTCAATCAACGCTGCCTTCACGAAACCCCTTTTTTCCATCTTTAAAACTCCTTTCACCGGACACTTTATCTACGGACATTCACCAACTGGACAGATTGCATATTTTTTTACACGCATACTCTTACTCTCCATTACTTTATATTTTTTCAAATTTTGAATTTTGGCTTTTCCACTGTCAACTTATCCATCTATGTGATTCCTCTTATAAGATTTTAATCTTTGAAAAGCCTTGGCTTAAGGAAAGAAAAATAAACATGTTTTTACCGAGTACACCTTGCATTGAACAATCGAAGTTGAAATAGAGTTGTCGTTCGTACATATTTATCTCTCTCTCTCTCTCTCTCTCTCTCTCTATATATATATATATATATATATATATATATATGAAGCAATCCAACAAAAGATATAAGCGTCAACTAATATCTTATAATTAGTGAAACATCCGGATAAAAACTGAAGCTCAATATACTGGATAGAGCATTAATATTATAATATAAAATGAAGTAATAAAATAAGGTGTTAATCAAATTTTATTAGAATTCAAAGTTCAAGCAAAGTATCCTTAAGTCCTTATGAGTTTTCAAAGATAATTCTTTGACTTAAGGATACTTTGCTTGAACTTTGAATTCTAATAAAATTTGATTGACACCTTATTTTATTACTTCATTTTATATTATAATATATATATATATATATATATATATATATATATATATATATATATATATATATATATATATACCTAGGAAAGCATTTACCTATTCAGGATTTATCAATTCTAAACTAAACAAGCTATGTGCACTGAACTGAAATAAGTTCAAAAACGTGTACAAGGTCTTTGTTGCCAATTCATTGGACTTTGGCCTTATCCTCAAACACTAATGTAAACTCAATCTCCGGAGGCCATTATCCAAGGCTGTAGCTTTCCCATTGCACAAAACAGGTTCAGACTCATCTGTCAACTGAGAGACCGTCACTATTTTTGTAACTACCACACTTCACATACACATCAATTAAACTGAATTTGGATGAAAACGAACCTTTGTGGAGAGACTAGTAAACGCCATTGTCTTAAGCTAAAGAAAAAAAAACGAAAAAAAAAAAACAATCGCCAAATATTAAATGTAAAAGATATTTATCCGACAATTATTTTTACAGTGAGAAAAAAGACTATTTTAAAAATATTTAAATTGTTAGAATATATCAATAAATTAACACGTTCGTTTTATTTAAATATCTCAAATTGTTATTCAATCACAAATAAAAAATAAGAAACAAATATATTACACGGTGAAAAAGTAAACTATAAGATTAATAATTCAATAAATAATTAATAAATCCCTTATACGTCACTTGGGCATTGTTTAGTTCAATATCAAGAAATCTCTATTCCTTATATATAATCGTATCACAGTTAATAGTTTTCTTCGAATGTCCGACTGGCTTGGCAGGCCGAGAGCAAACTAAAGGCGTTTCCACGAATAATGGCGATAGAGAGGCGCTCGTAAAGTCATATCTATTAATATTTTATTTATTCAATCAAAAATTAAAAAAAAATAAAAAAATAAGAAACAAATATATTACACTGATCCATTCGGTGAAAAAGTAAACTATAAGATTAATAATTCAATAAATAATTAATAAATCCCTTATACGTCACTTGGGCATTGTTTAGTTCAATATCAAGAAATCTCTATTCCTTATATATAATCGTATCACAGTTAATAGTTTTCTTCGAATGTCCGACTGGCTTGGCAGGCCGAGAGCAAACTAAAGGCGTTTCCACGAATAATGGCGATAGAGAGGCGCTCGTAAAGTCATATCTATTAATATTTTATTTATTCAATCAAAAATTTAAAAAAAATAAAAAAATAAGAAACAAATATATTACACTGATCCATTCGGTGAAAAAGTAAACTATAAGATTAATAATTCAATAAATAATTAATAAATCCCTTATACGTCACTTGGGCATTGTTTAGTTCAATATCAAGAAATCTCTATTCCTTATATATAATCGTATCACAGTTAATAGTTTTCTTCGAATGTCCGACTGGCTTGGCAGGCCGAGAGCAAACTAAAGGCGTTTCCACGAATAATGGCGATAGAGAGGCGCTCGTAAAGTCATATCTATTAATATTTTATTTATTCAATCAAAAATTAAAAAAAAATTAAAAAATAAGAAACAAATATATTACACTGATCCATTCGGTGAAAAAGTAAACTATAAGATTAATAATTCAATAAATAATTAATAAATCCCTTATACGTCACTTGGGCATTGTTTAGTTCAATATCAAGAAATCTCTATTCCTTATATATAATCGTATCACAGTTAATAGTTTTCTTCGAATGTCCGACTGGCTTGGCAGGCCGAGAGCAAACTAAAGGCGTTTCCACGAATAATGGCGATAGAGAGGCGCTCGTAAAGTCATATCTATTAATATTTTATTTATTCAATCAAAAATTAAAAAAAAATAAAAAAATAAGAAACAAATATATTACACTGATCCATTCGGTGAAAAAGTAAACTATAAGATTAATAATTCAATAAATAATTAATAAATCCCTTATTCGTCACTTGGACATTGTTTAGTTCAATATCAAGAAATCCTGATTCCTTATATATTACACTGATCCATTCGGTGAAAAAGTAAACTATAAGATTAACAATTCAATAAATAATTAATAAATCCCTTATTCGTCACTTGGACATTGTTTAGTTCAATATCAAGAAATCCTGATTCCTTATATATTACACTGATCCATTCGGTGAAAAAGTAAACTATAAGATTAACAATTCAATAAATAATTAATAAATCCCTTATTCGTCACTTGGACATTGTTTAGTTCAATATCAAGAAATCCTGATTCCTTATATATTACACTGATCCATTCGGTGAAAAAGTAAACTATAAGATTAACAATTCAATAAATAATTAATAAATCCCTTATTCGTCACTTGGACATTGTTTAGTTCAATATCGAGAAATCCTGATTTCTTATATATAATTGTATCACAGTCCATTGTTTTCTATATTTAAATATATTTAGCTGACAGTTATTTTTATGGTAAGAAGAGAGAAAAGATAATGAGTAACCATGGATTTTTTTATTAGTCATCTTGATATTTTCATATTATGCAAATGTAATGATAGCAATATTAGTTGTTACAGTACCAGTTGTCTTTGGCTCAAGTTAATCCAGATGTCAATCATATGATATACAGCCACTTTTATTTAATATTAGTTAGGTTAACTAAATACAACTCTATAGTTTATCGGAAAATATACCTGAATGTTGCATATATTTATATTTTTAAAGTTTATGATGAACCTTATATAAATACTGAAATATATTCAATACCTGGTTGAGAATTTATATGCTATTTTTTTTTTTTCTTTTATAAAAATTATATTTATCCAATCCAATCATTCCATTTATTTATTTTTTGAAAATGCAAATATACTAATTTTTTATTTTGATCGTTTCTTTTTATTACAGCACTCAAAATATCAAAAGTTGAAGAATTTCTTTCCCTTTATTAATCTTTTCATTTTATTGATTTCTTTTTCGTTTTTACCTGACATAATAAGGCAAATAATCATATTTGACCATTGTATTGAGGGCAAATAGAATGATCGGGTGGATAGTTAGGAATATTATTTCGAGGGAAACAAATGTGTTAAGGATATATAAAGCTCTAATAAGACCTCATATAGAATACTGCACCCAGGCCTGGGCTCCAGCGACTAGATATGGAAATTGGAATGTAATATTGAAACTGGAAGGCGTACAAAGAAGGGTGACAAAACTAATAAGTAAAGGAGTGCAGTTACAGAGAGAGTGGACAAATTGGGATTGACTACTTTGCTGTAGAGAAGAATGAGAGGTGATATGATTGAGAGTTTCAAGATAATTAATGGCATTTCTAACTATGGTGGGCATTTTTTTTAGTATTTGTCAAGGCAGGTTTCAAAAACTAGATCTGTTAACCAGTTAAGGTTGTTTTGCTCACAGAGTAATATGTTTTTGGAATAAGTTGCCAGATCGGATTAAGAACAGCAATAGCGTGGATCAGTTTAAGATGAGGTTGGATGAATTCAGAGAAAGTGGTAGGATGGAGAAATTGAGGGGGCACTTTTTGGAGTTATCAAATGAAATATTTAACAGAATTTGATCTGGATATCGATACTGTACTAAGAGTTTAATTATTATTATTATTATTTTTTTTAACAGTTGAATTGAGAAGATAGTTAAAGGGGAGATGCCCAAGGAGGCATAAAAAACAAATAAATAAATAAATAATAAATTTCTAAAAGAACAAAAAAAAGATTTCTCCATATATGTACTAGTTTATTTCTCCAATCCAATAGTTTGTTCATTTCTCTATTTATATAAAGTTAGGTATGTGCATATGTTTATATATATTTCTATGTATAGGACTGATTCCTCAATTAATTAACCAGATCATTTGGAACACAGCTGCTAGGCATAAAGGGTCGTAATGTGAGCTATATTTATTTTAATTTTACAGTAAATAAAAATCAGATATGTCTGATTTTTGTGAAATTTTAACAGTAGGTATTAGACCTCAATTAATAAATATTTCCAAAATTTCATGTTTGGGGGGAGGAGGTTATTTTACAGGGTCTTTAAGGGGTATAACCTACCAGTTCTTCTTCTTTCATGTGAATCAGATGATTCTGGTGGTGGCATTAGTTTCCCCAATCTTTCTGGAAGTACATCAGGTACTTACGGGAAGGACCACGAGAAGGTTACCAACATCCCTAAGTGAAAGTGGTGCTGTGGAACCGACTGGATTCGAACTTGAAACACCCAGGTCTTCAGTCCGTGTCGATATCCACTTAACCACCGTTATCTCCAACCTACTAGTTAAAAACTTGATACTTCAGATTTTAATTAAATTTTATCCGTAGTCATTAGACGCCAATTAAGCAAGATTCCTTGAATTTCAATTTCCTCTTAAGACCCCATAAGCTTAAGCCTTAAATTTGAGACATTTTCTAGAATCAAAATCATGCAATGGATTTGATAATCCATAGTCATTAGACAACAATTAAACAAGATTCCTTGATTTTCAATTTCTTCTCAAGACCTCTTAAGCTTAAGCCTTAAATTTGAGACATTTTCTAGAATTAAAATCCTGCAATGGATTTTGATCAAAATTGGAATAAGGATTCTTGTATTTTAGTATCATTATATATTGATATTAATCTTCTTAAGGGAACATAAAAGTGGTGCAAAACTGTTCTGTTCGGGGAATTAATTTTACCTATCCTGGGACTGGTATCTTATATATATATTATTAATAGTCAGACTTTCAAGGATGTTAATTTTCAACATCAGAGCATGTATAAATAAACAATAGAAAGTTAGATTCCAGTAATCATGTCTTTATTCACCTTTCAAAATTCAAATACTTGGCAGACTGTTTCGTTGGCACATGGACAACTATAATATAGAGTTATATATCCTGAATTTTCCATAAGTGCAACTTTTTAAAAGGAAAGTGAAAAAAAAAAAAAGTGCCCCCAAAACAACAAACATGTCGATGGAAGTATCAGTCAAGTATCTGGATTTCTTTTGAAAGATTAATAAAGACATAGTTACTCGAATCTAATTTTCTATTGTGTTTATATATATATATATATATATATATATATATATATATATATATAATTAAATTCCCGAAACAGTTTTTCATGGTAAACAACTGATGATCCCTTAAATAATGTTAAATAATGTTAGAAGCAAACTAATATAATAACTGAAAAAGTTAAATTGACTTACATGAGTGATTTTCCACTGAACGACTTGGGACTTAAGGTTTTTTGGTTTTTTTTTTTTAATATAGTTTTAATGGTTGAGAAACTTCCAAGACTATATATATATATATATATATATATATATATATGAGGGAGAGAGAGACTGGTAGTTTGCTTGAAGCATTGCTGGGAATAGTAGTAATATGTTAAGAAGGCAATAAGAGGGCAATGCAAAGTGCCGGATTGATTATAAGCTGGAAGGAACAAAAATAATAAATCGAAATGGGACTTACTATATATTTTTATTTAAAATCTTACATAACAGCAATTGTGATGTCGGCTGTTTGTGTGTTGTCCGGATGATGATTAAAAATCATTTATTTAATATTTAGGGAAAATATTTCCTTTGTCAAAAATAATAAACACCAAAGGAAAAATCCGTCCGTGTAGAGAATTCACCGAAATGGATGCCAGAGAGTAGGGTTAGAGCCAACCAGTCCCGCAGAGAATAGAAATTAATAACTTTTAAAATTGTTTTGTATATAAATGTAGTGTTCAAAAAAATATATATTACACACATATTTTTGAATAAAATAATTCACATTTTCTATTTTTTTTCTGTTTCAGCTATGACTTTCTACAACAATCCACACACCATAACAAGAAATCCAAACTTCATAAGTTTGAATCCAGATGGCATGATGCCTCGTGACACGAGCATCAGCGGCCGAGAAAGCGGCTACTCTACACCGGATTCGACCCGACCAAAAAAGGTTATTTACGAAGTCATTGTATGATGTCATTATCACCTGCATCCATCAGTGGTCAACCTACTGTGCCGTACTGTACTGGCTGATGTTGTTCGTTGAATGAACTATCTGCACCCAAAAATGAAAACACAAGTATATATATAAATAAATATATATATATATACATACACATATACACACGAAATCCCTACCTTCCAAAACACTTTTGACCATTGACATGCATCACTGTCTACTTGGTCTCTATTGCTGTTGTGCTCAAAATCTTTCGTCTATCTTTTCTTTTTTTTTTTTCTTTTTTTCGTTTATTTTTAATTTTCGTTTTGCATCCATCTTTTTATATTCACTATTTTCTTTCCACATTTATCTCCCTTTTATTTTTTTTTCCCCACATTTATCTCCCTTTTATTTTCTTCCCACATTAATCTCCATTTATCATCGTAATGTTACAATCATGTGATACTTGAAGCAACCAATCAAAAATCGACGTTTCAAAGTACTGCTTAAATGGCGAAATCTCGCCCCAAAGATCAGACCGTATAATATAACATAAGATATTATTTGCTAAAATCGGGAAAGTCGGGAGGAAGAGGGTGGGGGTATTTTTTAATTATTATCATATTTTTTTTACATCCTGCTGCTTCCACTGCTGTTGTCCTTATTGATATTTTTTTTTGGGGGGGGGGGGGTCTGATGGCTACCGGCACAAACTTTAGAAACATTGGGGAAGATATGAACCCACCATTCACCCCACCAGCTATGAGTAAAAATAGCAACTTGTGTTCAACTAAACGTATACAAATGGATCGTCTGCAATAGATATTGTTTCAGTAGTAAATAGAAAGGGTTACTGAGCCGTTTAACAGACGAAACCATAATCTTATGTTTTTTTCATAGACTTAGAAGAACTGGGTGATAAAAAAAAAATTTTAAAAAACATTTTTAAGTCAAGTATAAAAGTTTGTGTCCATCGTTTTTTTTTTTGTTTTTTTTTAAATAATTATTTTATTTATATTTTATCTCCATTTTTTTCATCCTTCTACACAAACTATATTTTGAATTATATCTAATATTACTTTCCATGACTTTAAAAAAAAAAAAAAGAAATAACATAATTTTTGCAAGTCATTGAGTCAATTACAGCCTAGCATCTGTTAAAAAAAACATTTGTTTGAGTCTCATTTTCATAATATTTCATTGATTGACGGGACCTGTGGAGATTCCACACTTGTATCCTTTATCTGTTGTCTATTGCCATTCTATGGACGTCTGGCACAGACGATGTTATACCATCTTTGGACAAAACAGATACTACACTTTGATCCTAGACCGAAGGCCAAGAAAGTGTATTTTAGTTAGACAGCGACATCAGATAAAATTAAAAATTAAAAAATTTTTTTTTTTTTGCATTGGATTGCATCTTTGGTGATCGGACGATCCTATCTTTGAAGGAATAAAGGGGTGAAAACATGTACGAACATGAAATTGTCTTAGTGTATTCTTATATAGATATTCTGTTTAAAAAAAAAAAATGTTCAATGGTTTCTAAATTTAAAATGCTGATTTTCATCATTTTTTAATACCTACTTTTGAAGTAAATACATTTTTTATGCAACAATGAAATATTATAATAATCTGCTCAAAATCTGCCCGTTCTCAAACCAAAACGTTGAGCGTTTTGCTGGAGGCAAAAAAATGTAATTGAAACTCTCCCTATATATATATATATATATATATATATATATATTAGAGACTGCACATGTGTTATTGGCATGTACTTAGATGAATGACCATTTTGGAATACCAGGTGCTCGATGTAAAATGCAGTCCAAGTGGTCTTTCAAGCCGAGGACTGGTACCAATCTGAAAATACAACAAACGTAACAGTCCTCGGTTATTCGTTGTGATCTGTACCGACCAGACACTGGCCGGTGATAACAGATCGAATTCAGAAATTATATATAAACTAAGCATTTCGAAATTTGCATAGATAGTTTTTTTTATTTTAAATCATCTCTTTGGATAATTCCTTATTCTATGTTTTAACAAAACTATTTTGGTCTGGAGATAGGGTAACGGAAATGCCACCACTATTTTCTATCTCCCTTTTCACATATTAATTGAATTAATTTTTTTTACATATTACTTGAATTAATTTTTCACATATTAATTCAATTAATTTTTCACATATTAATTGAATTCATTTTTCACATATTAATTCAATTAATTTTTCACATATTAATTGAATTCATTTTCTATCTCCCTTTTCACATATTAATTCAATTAATTTTTTTTACATATTAATTCAATTAATTTTTTTTACATATTAATTCAATTAATTTTTTTTACATATTAATTGAATTAATTTTTCACATATTAATTGAATTAATTTCAAGAAAAGAAAATATTTTTTCCTTCACACCCACCTGCATGATCTCTTTCTTTCTCTCTAGTTCATATTTACCATTTTTGAGTCCTTTCTTTTCATATTTCTCATATATATATATATATATATATATATATATATATACACACACACACAGATTCTTTTTACCCCAACAAGGTCAGTTTTTCTTTTCCAGAGCTTGAATAAGTACTTATGGAAGAGGGGATATAACTCCCCCTCCAATCAAACAAACTGCAGCAACACATGCAAAAAAACACCCATCAACAAGAAATCCTAGACTCTAGTTTCACCTGCCTTTACGTGTTTTAGTAGGATAAATCCCGACCCAGGAGTTACTGCTTCGCATTCAGGTGACTGATTACAAATACTGTGTTGAGATCTATTTTATATAAAAGCCAAAAGGAGAGCGAAACTTGAGTCTAGGATTTCCTGCAACTGGCTGGCTTGTTGTGTGTAAGCTGCGGTGTATTTCTGATCGAGGAAAAACATATATATATATATATATATACATATATACAGGGTGGGCCAAAATAAGGGTCCTATCTTTAAATTTGAATAACTTTCACAAAATAAAAGTTAAACTCACCAAACTTTATGTGTGTGTAGACTGACCCTTCCGAGATTTTTTGAAATAAACAAAACAAATTTTAGCCGAAAAGCACTTCTTAAAACTTACAAAAACTAAAGTATTGTTTTTACACTGTTTTGAGTTTTTTAAGCAAAAATAATGTTTTCTAAATGAGGGTACGTTCCTTAGGGCTAATACGGCTCATGCTTGCTTCGGAAAAGGTCCTTTACTTATTCTAAAAAAAAAATTAAAAAAAAAAATCAATAAATAAAAAAGTTATGAATTTTTAAAAATAGGACCCTTATTTTTGCCCACCCTATATATATATATATATATATATATATATATATATATATATAATGTCTGTGTGTGTGTTTCTTTATGAAGGTAGGCTAACAAGAAACCGAACCGAAAAACTGCTGCACCCAAATCAATCCATTTGAAATTGTCTTCCGATTTTACTTTTCTTCATTATTCAGCCGCCAACCATTTTTGATTTTCTTTCGACCATTTTCACTTCTCCAGCAACTTCATATCTCTCATCATACATCTAAATATTTTTCAATGGACTCCCAAACCAATTCAAGGTGTGAATAGTTTAACGGTTGCAGACAGGAATAAACCTCAAGGAAGGTATGAACCCTCATGTTACCCCTCCCAGCTATGGGTGAAATAGTTCGTCTTCAATGGATCATTTCGTACAATGTATCGTTTATATGTATTGTTTCATCTTTTAAGAACCCACAAAAGTATCGGTCTGTCGTAAAAAGACAAACTAAACCATTTTAAAAGAAAAGAAAAAAAAATGGAGGAAATTACTTGAAACTGCTATATCCCAAAAAAGAAATACGTAAATAAACGGTGGGTGACCATCACTGTAAAGTGATTTCACATATCAGACCAAGTATGACATCATGTACATATGCCAATATTTTGATAGCGTGAATGCGTGACGGAGGCACGAGTGTGTGAAAGGCCCGGCCAATATTAATATTTTTGGTCGACTGAGTGGATGTGATGGAAGTGGCTAAACGTGACCGTTCAGCTGAATTTGACAACATTCTGGTTTCAGACGGACAATGGACGTTTTCTGAGAATCATGTTTCAACTCTCGGGATTGTCTCGTGGAACCTAATAATTCAAAATAAAAGACTTTTTTTTTTATCTCTTTGAAATCAACAACAACAACAACAAAAAAATGCTGAATCGGAGTAAGAATGATTTTTGTATGAAAACAAAAAAAGAAACAAAAAAATAATTATAATAATAATAATGTAAACTCTTCCCCCCACCCATTTTTTTTGTTGTTTTTTTTTAAAACAAACAGCTGAATATTTTTTTTTTCTTTCTGGTTTTCTTACTTTAAAAGAATGAACTTTCCTTTTTGCCCTGGAAAATTTGAAAAAGAAAAAGAAAAAATAATTTTTACAAAAAAAATAAAATTAATTGAAAAAAAAAAAAAAGTTGTTTTTCGCTTGGTAATTGTGCGACAATTGAAGAAGAAAAAAAAGGTACTTTTTTCTTTTTTTTTGTGTTGACTTTAGAGTTTGTCAAAAGTATTGTTAGATATTTAATTTTTCGATGCCACATTATTTTAAGAAGAAAAAGAATAATAGGATATGTTATTTATCTACCTCTCACAGCGGTTAGATGTGACACAAGGTCGGACAGTGGGATTTGAAAAGCCAGTGCCTGAGAATTTGAGCACTCTGGCTTAAAAAAAATGCCTGGGCAGCCATGTCGGCATTCCCGGGTAGGGGCGCCTCAGACAGTAAGCGATATACTTACTCCTCCCCAAAGAGGGGAGACAAAGCCTGGGAGGGTGGACCTCTTAGAACTGCACAGGACAAACCCATAGATCGGCGTAAATCAAGCCCCGAACGACAAGACAATACCGGTCTATAGGGTGTAGTATCCATTGGAAAAGATACTACACTTTGATCTCGGCCGTATATGTTCGATGTAAAAGCCATGTATGGTTCAAATTTTCTACTTCACTTTTGTTTGTGTTTTGTACTCCCTTCCTCTTTCTTGACCGGATTTTTTTTTTTACTTAGCAACTTGTTAACACGATTGAGTTCGTCCCCTTCTATTGTACTATGTTCATTTTATTTTTGATTCTCCTTCCCCCTCTCTATCTTCTCCCTTGTTTTCAATCTGCTTTAGAGATCTGTGACATGCAACAAATGTTACCATTAACCATTATAAGACTTTATTCTGTGGTATCGAAAGTATATAGTTTCGTTTTTTTTTTTTTTTTTTTTTTTTTTTTAAATATTAGTATCGTATTTGAGTTACAATTCTAGTATTTTGTGAGATAGCAAAGGTGGTGTTTGGATGGAGGGTTTTGAGTGGCGCTTTAAAGGTCGGAGTGACCTAAAAGCGGTAGTTCAGGAAATCACGTGACTTTCGGCCAAGGGGGGTCTCAACCGCTTTCTGGCTGACAACTAAAGCAAGCGGATGTGAGCCATGCTGTTCCTGAAGACCCAGCTGTAACTAAGTGTAACGAGACAGAAGATTTATTTGTCTAACGCATAAGAAGTCAATCAGTTTTCTGTTCTTTCTTTCGAGTTCTGTTTTTTTTTTATATTGGATTAATAATTCTGGTATTTTACTTTATCAAAGTTAAAGTTGAACCCCATCAACAACCACCATTCTGGTCTCCTCAGATGGCGTACCAATCGAACTTCTTCAGGACGTCAAATATCTAAGAGGATTCACTGACTCTGGTTATGATATAAATACATACATTGGCCATGTGTGGATCGCAATCAACTCTCGATAAAACTCAGAATTTTCAAGGCATTGGTCGAATCCATCCTATTCTACGAATCAGACTCTTGGACACTATGTGTTGCTCTATCTAAGAAACTTGATGAATCGTAAACCAAAATGCTACGCGCTGTCTACAACATACCGTGGCAAGACCATGTGACACAACATATCGTGGCAAGACCATGTGACACAACATATCGTGGCAAGACCATGTGACACAATATATCGTGGCAAGACCATGTGACACAACATATCGTGGCAAGACCATGTGACACAACATATCGTGGCAAGACCATGTGACACAATATATCGTGGCAAGACCATGTGACACAACATATCGTGGCAAGACCATGTGACACAACATATCGTGGCAAGACCATGTGACACAACATATCGTGGCAAGACCATGTGACACAACATATCGTGGCAAGACCATGTGACACAACATATCGTGGCAAGACCATGTGACACAACATATCGTGGCAAGACCATGTGACACAACATATCGTGGCAAGACCATGTGACACAACATATCGTGGCAAGACCATGTGACACAACATATCGTGGCAAGACCATGTGACACAACATATCGTGGCAAGACCATGTGACACAACATATCGTGGCAAGACCATGTGACACAACATATCGTGGCAAGACCATGTGACACAACATATCGTGCCAAGACCATGTGACACAACATATCGTGCCAAGACCATGTGACACAACATATCGTGCCAAGACCATGTGACACAACATATCGTGCCAAGACCATGTGACACAACATATCGTGCCAAGACCATGTGACACAACATATCGTGCCAAGACCATGTGACACAACATATCGTGCCAAGACCATGTGACACAACATATCGTGCCAAGACCATGTGACACAAATTCTGTATGATTGCCTTCCACACATATTTGCAATTTTTCAACGGCGACTTTTGGCGCTGACTGGACATGTATCTCAACACGATCCTGCTGGAAAAGTGTTGTTTCTGTGGTCCCCAGAGATCAGGCGACAGGCTGGGAGGCCTCATATTACAATCAAGTCTCTTCTGAAAAAGGATACTGGCCTCTCAGAATTGGAGCTTCTGACCGCAGTGAGTGAGCGAGCATCATGGTGCACGGACTCCGTAAATGTTTCACCATCAATTGAGGGATGACCTAACATGACAAAGTTAAAGTTCTTGTATATTTACTTTAGTTTTAGGCAAAGGGAGTAAAAAGAGGGGGAAAGACCTTTGTGAAAATTCAGATATATCAGATTTTTGTGAAATTTTAACATTAGGTATTACACATAAATTAATAAATATTCCCTAAATTTCAGTTCCTTGGAGTATTTTAGAGTGTTTTAGGGCACATAACTTCCCAGTTGAAAATTCAAATATTTCAGATTTGCATTAAATTTCATCCATAGTCATTAGACACCAGTTAAGCAAAATTCCCTGAATTTAAATTTCTTCTGAAGACATTTCTAGAATCAAAATCATGAAATAGATTTTCATCAAAATTGGAATAAGGATTCTTAACATAAGGTTTAGTCGCATTATATCTTGATTTTAATCTTTGTAAGAGGACATAAAAGTTTTTTGTCAAATTTTACCCATCCTGGGACGAGTATTCTGTAAATGTATATATAATTAAGTTGTATTGAATGTTTGCATCTAAAATCTTATTTTCTTTATTTCCATTTTCCATTTATTAAATACTTATCAAGGCCAAAAGCCACTGGAGAATAAATGTTAATGAGATGGATAGATTGACAGTCGAATGATGAAGAATATTATGAGAGGATTGAAAATAATGAACGAACTGTGTTTACCATGCTGATTTGTTTCTCTTTCTGATTAATATGAACCGTTTTGAGTCCTCAGAGGAGAGGACACAAACAGTTATTGCGGTGATGAGAAGTTTGTCATAGATAGCCGTTTTGTAGTAGGGTCGCTGCGTCTGTATTCATCTGACTGGTTTTGCTTGATAAGAAGAAAAGGGTCGTCAGGCTTCAGTTAAAAATGTTGCATACCGTCCCGGGAATGGGCCGTGGCAGTTCTCGTTTTGTATACCTATCCCGGAACGGGCCGTGGCAGTTCTCGTTTAAACAACTCGTCATTTTTAAAACATAAATCAAATATGTTGCATACCTTTAAATTTCTCGCACCCTCAATCTTTCCTCGCCGCGTGGAGGGGTGCGTCGTCCAGTGGTTGAATTCTTTCTTCTTTCTTTCTGCCGTGAACCACGCCGCTGCAACAAAAAGCTTCATGACCGACTCAGGAGACAAACAATCTTTTTAAACTTTTAATTTTGTTTTATTTGGCGTTAGTTATCCGTCGGCTTGGAGATATCCACTAACGTCGAGAGAGAGACCAAATTACTGCTTTCGTAATTACTTAACAATTAAGTCCTTAGCCATTCGTGGAGGGGGGGAAAGAGATCTTTCGCCTGTATTTTGTTAGGGAATTAATTCTCCTAATCATGTTGCAGACTAGATCGTGAATCACGTCCGTTCGGCTCGCCTCCAAAACCCAGACTAGCAAAAACTCTGCTTCCCACGCAAAAGCCTGTGACGTCACAGAGCCTCTATGCGCAGGTGCACATTGACCCTTGATCTGAGGTCTCGTCAACGCGGTGACCCTGTCACGTCTGTGAGCTCCGACTGTGAGAACAGCCCCATTCTGCACTCGACTGCACGGGTCCACCCGCACTAAATCGCGCAAGCCAAACCAAACGATCTCCAACAGATACGCCCACCCCATGATGCGTCCGTTCTCACAGGGTGATTATCCAACAAAAAGACAAATTTATTCTCTACAATTTAAATCTACTTTTACTCAACAGTTTCATCAATGCAGAATATAATCCGGAAAGAGTTACAGAAACACAAGAATATAAGCTAGGTTGGTTCAGAAATGCAATTGAGTCCAATTGGAATAAATACATTGAAGACATTGCCAAGGCTGCCGCAAAGAAGGTTGGCTCCCTCTACCGTGCTAGTAAACTCCTCACACCTGACATTATCCTGTATCTATACAAAGCCACTATCCGCCCATGCATGGAGTATTGTTGCCACATCTGGGCTGGCTGGTGATACCAGATCAGGCTGCCCTGTGGCTCCCTGAGACGAAATTCACCTACATTGACGTTTTTTTTTTTTTTTTTTTTGTTTTTTTGTAAAACTTAAATATGTTCTACAAAATCAAAAACAAAAACAACAGCCCCTCTCCCTTTCTCCCTCCCCTTTTTTATTTTATTTTTAGAACTTGAAGCATAAAAACTTTTACTATAATGACCAGATTCGACATTGAATAACCCAAAAAGGGTTGATATGCCGTAAAACAAAACTACCAAACCAAAAACGATGATTAAACATTTGAAGATATAAAGAACTTGAAGCATAAAAACTTTTACTATAATGACCGGATTCGGCATTAAATAACCCAAAAAGGGTTGATATGCCGTAAAACAAAACTACCATACCAAAACTACCATACATCTGGGCTGGTGCATCATCTACTACTCTCTCCCTCCTTGACAAGGTAAAAAAAGAGTCGCCAACCTAATAGGTCCCTCACTGTCAACCAAGCTCCAGTCCCTGTCCCATCACCGCAATGTAGCATCCTTATGTTTGTTTTACAAATACTTCAATGGATTATGCTCCGATGAATTGGCTACTCTGGTGCCCCCATCGACGTAAATTCACTAGACTAACTCGACAATCAACTAAATCTCATTCATTCACCGTGGAGGTCCCCAGATGCCGGAGAGCCTTCTACTCAAATAGCTTCTATCCTTGTGCTGCTGGCCTCTGGAACTCCCTCCCTGCCCCCTGTTTCCCCGACAGTACTGACAGGCAGAAATTTAAAACTAATGTAAACAGACATCTCGCTACGCAGATCCCAATTTAGGCTGCCCCCCCCCAACCTACTCCCCTTTTCTTTTTTCTCAGCAGCCCCTTACGTCTACAGTGGCGGCCTGCCTTGTTTGGGGTGAACCATGTTAAAAAAAAGGTGTTTAGTTTCGTCTATCGTCCAGATCATGACGAGAGGCGGACAAGGAAATATGGCATCTGTTCACGTTGGCATCTCGACTAAAAATGTTCATAAATGGGCGCCAAATTGTTTGGATGGAAATGGAAAACAACGCACATGTACAAAGTGTTCTAATTACCCAACGTATCACTACGAGAGTCTGAGCATGCCTGTGTTATCTCACCGAACCACATACCAATCACTATACGAGTGATTACATGCAAGTGCAAAAGAAAATAGATCTTAATTATGTAACTGCTACACATCTATTATTATACTAAAGCTGAGTTAATCAACGTTTGTTTCCTACATATTTGAATCACACAAAATACATTAAAATATTCCTTGGTTTTGGGATTGAGTTATGTTTGAAAAAAAATCCATTTTACTTGTTCTAATTAAGCTTAAGAAAGGAATGATTGAAAATGACGAGGGTAGGACATTGAAAGAATATGTATATGCCACTGCTGGTTAGTATTATTAGACTGGGCTAGTGTTCAGGAGAGCTGGAATAACGTGCATGATTATAGATCATTAGGGCATCCATAACTAAGCAAATATGATATCTTATCAAGGGAGGTGCGAGAGCGCTCTATCCCTTAATAGACTTCACGAATGGCCTATGCTGGAAATCTCATTTCTTTGATCAATCATGACTCAAAAGCCAATAAACCAAATTAGTTAAAACTTTGCACAAAATTTTTATTTGATAGGTTCTATAAGTGTGTAGAATTTCAGCATCATTAGCCAAGGCAACCCAGAGATCCAGAAAGTTCAATCATGAAATCATGTTATCTGTGTGTACGTACGTATGTGCCACCCTGTATCTCATCAACTATTATGGATTCAGCTGATCTTTGGCAGAGATAGAGGTTCTAGGGTCTAGTTGATGGCATTTTAATTTCAGTTTACCATATACCTTAGTTTTCTAGAAAATTCCAAAAAACCTTATGAGAAGGTAATGTATTGAGGCATAGCCTTTACAAAAGTAGTGACATTCCATAAATGCCAGTATACTGAAATCATATACCCTTAAAGGGTTAAGATGAAAATTTATATACACTAAATGTACAAAAGCAAGGAAATTCCCAAATTTTTACACTTTTATTGTCATTAAGGGTATGACTACATATCAACCAAACCATTTCATTATCACATTACTACAGTATAAATCTCTATGCATGAGTGGATGAAGTGTGTGAGGTGCGCTGAAGAAAAATTTCTACCAGTAAAATACATAGCCCTGTTGTGCTCGCATACCCTTAATGACAATAAAAGTGTAAAAAATTTGGGAATTTTCTTGCTTTTGTACATTTAGTGTATATGAATTTTCATCTTAACCCTATTAAGGGCATATGATTTCAGTATACTGGCATTTTTCATGGAATATATATATATATATATATATATATATATGAAACTAAAAGTATACTTTAAGAGGATAGAACCTATAGTGAAATAGTTTAAGCTCAATATACGAGATAGAGCAATTATAAAGATAAATGAAAGAAGAGAGATAAATATGTATGAATGACAAATCTATTTCAACTTCGATTGTAATCTTTGAAAAACCTTGGCTTAAGGAAAGAAAAATAAACATGTTTTTACCGAGTACACCTTGCATTGAACAATCGAAGTTGAAATAGATTTGTCATTCGTACATATTTATCTCACTTCTTTCATTTATATATATATATATATATATATATATATATATAATTAGTTTTAATTCTGTAACTGCTACCCAGTAAATATAAAAATAGATATTAAAACATAGGTACTGCTATCAATCCTGAACCAGTTTCTGTGAACTTCGCGTCGGAGGCATTTAGGCATGCTACGTAAACAACCAAGAGATGACGAGCGATTAGCCAATCAGCTGTCAGTAACCAGACGACAATTTTTCTAATCAGTATTGAAATTAATTAAAGACAAAAGCAATCGATCAAAGCCAGTGCATGCTTATTTTCTGTTCAATTAAAAAAAGAAAAGAAAAAGAAAAAGAAATGAATTACGAAGAGCTGTGTATTATTTATTATTAACAGTTGTTTAACATTGTTTTGCTACAAAAATAAAAACAAAAAAATTATTAATTAACAGTAATTTCGCCAAGTTTTGTTGGGTTTTTTTTTTTTTCAATCTTTCTTGAAAATAAAACTGACAAAAATACAACGCAGCAACGTATTGACGTTATCGGCTGCCACCATTCGACTCGTCATCTCTCGGGTGTTTACATAGCCTGCCCGAACGCTGCCGATGCGAAGCTCACGGAAACTGGTTCAGGATCGATAGCATTACCTAAACGTATTGCAAGGTCAGTGTTAGTATCTGCCTCTTGAACCTTATAATCGTAGACGACTGCAGTAAAAAAATCATTTGAGGTTGCTGGATGTTTGTTTTACCCCCTTAGCCACGTATGTCCATCACTGTCCACCATGTTGTGTTTTAAGAGTTGACATCATCCTTTTGTTACTTCAGCATTTATGACGTCATAAAGGATCTTTTCTCGATGTCTTCGATCTAAAAAAGCATTTTTTTATATATACTCCCTCCCACAGCGGTAAGATGTGACACAAGATCGGGAAAGTGGGATTGAAAGCCAGCGCCCGAGAGGATGAGCACTCTGGCCTACAAAAAATGCCTGGGCAGCCCTGTCGGCATTCCCTGGTAGGGGCGCCTCAGGCGATTAGCAATAAACTAACCCCTTCTCAAAGGGTGAAAAGGCAAAGCCTGGGAGGGTGAACCCCCTAGAACTGCACAGGACAGTACCTCAGACCGGCGGAATCAAGGCCCGAAGGCCAAGACGGTACCGGTCTACAGAGTGAGCATCCGTCGGAACAGATTGTATTCAGGGCAATACATCCCCGGGAAACATTAATTCAGGGAATTAAAATTATATTCCCAGAATGCATCCACCCTTAGGCATGAAAGCCCACCGTGGAAGGGGGAAAGTGGGGTCGGGGGGGGGGGGTCTTTGTGACATTTAAAGCCAACGCCTGTCAGCATTCCCCGGTAGGGGCGCCTCAGGCGATAGCAATAAACTGACCATTCTCAAAATGTGAGAAGGTAAAGACTGGGAGGGGGGACCTCCCAGAACTGTGCAGGACAAACCCACAGACCGGCAGAATCAAGGCCAGAAGGACAAGACGATACCGGTCTATAGGGTGTAGTATTCGTCGGAACAGATACTACACTCTGATCTTAGCCAAAATGCCAAGCATTGTCTTATTTATCTTCCTCCCACAAGATGTGACACAAGGTCAGGAAAGTGGGATTTTAAAAGCCAGCGCCCGAGAAGGTGAGCACTCTGGCCTACAAAAAATGCCTGGGCAGCCCCGTCGGCATTCCCCGGTATGGGCGCCTCAGGCAGTAAGCGATAAACTTACTCCACCCCAAAGAAGGGAGGCAAAGCCTGGGAGGGTAGACCTCCTAGAACTGCACAGGACAGACCCATAGACCAGCGGAATCAAGCCCCGAAGGCCAAGACGATACCAGTCTATAGGGTGCAGTATCCATCGGAACAGATAGTACACTTTGATCTTAGCCAAAATGCCAAGCATTGTGCATGGCGGCAAACAACAAGAGTTTTAGTAGTATACTCATCTTGAATTCTCACAACGTTTCGAATGTCCGATGTTTTATATTGGTGAAACGGTCAGAAATATAAAATCCTGCATTATGAACATAAATAGGACCTCAAACACAACAATTTCAGTAACGCACTAGTCATACACAGAAACACATTTACTCACAATTTCGATTTTTAAAACTGCAAGACCCAATACTCTCTCCGACGTCGCAAATGCATCAAAAGCGCTATACTACTTCTCTCATCACCATCTAAGATAAACCTCAGACTCGGATCCTATTCCTTAAGCAAACATCTGGCAAAAAAACGCACTGAAACACTTCAATCTATTGCGCCACTTCGATCCTGGTTAAAGAAACTTTCTTTTTTTACTACACTTCATCAATATTCCCCCTCCCCATTTATTTATTTATCTATTTTATTTTTTAACGTCTTTCCTCACGCGCGTTTATTATTCTTTTCTTTTTATCAAATAGTTAAACACGCGCCAATGACGTTTTCTCTGTGCGTTATTCTTTTTCCTATGTTTTTACCGTTATCGGATAAATTTAAAATCTTCACCAATATAAAACATCGGACATTCGACACATTTAATTTTGTAAAGAAGTGCCCTTAGGACGGAGTTGGGGACGGGGTTTGGTGTGAGTAAATCTTTAATTGTTTTAGAGGTTACTATTGCTACTTTTATGTCAGATTTGAAATGTTTTTGTAAGGAGATAGTTCTCCACAATAATCCCATATCTATGTAAGATTTATTTTTCTCAGTCACGTCGGTGTTATTTGTGCTGTTATGTTATGAGGGGAAATTGTTGTGGTGTCAGTTTGTTTTTTGTTGTGGATATTAAGTACTTTGCGTTTTGGATAAAAAAAAGTTAAGGATATTTTAATGCTTGGTAAGTGTTCTGGATATAGGTTTCTTCATTGCGGAAGTAAGCGGGGCTGCAAATTCGAAGAGCTCTGAGGAACGAGCCTGTGATCATTCCAGATGTTATTCTGTTGTTGTGGTCGGAGTAAAAATGTATACGGTCATTTTTATTAGTAGTTTTTCTAAAGACTGAGAAGGTTAGGCCGTTTAGGGTGTTGTGCAGAGGTTAGGGTTAGGGTGTTGTGCAGAGGTATATCAAGGAAGTTGAGGATGTGATTATTTTCTAATTCGGAGATGAAGGAAATTGTGTTTTCAATGTTATTAAGGATGTGAACCTATCGTTTGGCCAGTGAGGTTAATCTTGGTCGCGGAACCAATGTAGTACTTCTGTTTTGGCAGGAGACATATCTTGCCGGACTTTGGTGCCGACGACGGGACGCTGTGTTACATGTGCACGTAGTTGCCCGCCGTTCTTACCAGTGAGCAATCATCATCTCTGTCGTTTACTTCTGGAACTGGCTGGCTGACTGGCTTGGACCATTATGCGCTGTAAAAGAACCTTATTTGAAATAAGGAAAGAAAAACATTTATCTGTTTTCTTATAAAAATATATATTTTTATTTTATTGAAGACATTTTAAAACCTTTTTGAGAGCGCAACCAAAACGCGTCTCCTAGGTTCGAATTCAAAGCCCCGTCTGCATTTGCAATATATCTTAACGAGAGATAGAGAAGGGGAGAAAGTGAGAGAGAAGGAGAGAGACAAAGGGAGAGAGAGAAAGAGAGAGAGAGAATACAGGCACAATCAGTGTACGACCCGTCGAATGTTTATATTTTTGAGTCTCATAGCCGATGTTGTCGAATGATCCCTGACCCCATCGCACTCAAAACCTGTCATCGAATTGTGTTGACCTTTATATTTCCTTCGTCAGGATCAAATATGATTCTCTTCCCACTCTGACTTTGATATATGAAAATATAAACAATTCCATCTTTGGTTACAATTTCTTTGTTGAACTTTCAAGCTTTCCCGAAACCTCAGCGCAAGCCTGGCACAAGGCTCACGAATATTACGCATTGTATGGGGAGCACTTAGCTCCCCAAAAGCTCATTGTGCCACAGGTTGTCGACTATGTCAGGGATATATATATATATGCGTGTGTATTTTATGTAATTGTTTTTATTGGTGATTGCAGCGTTCGATGGTTTTCCTTTCACTTCCTAAGTGATTAAGATGCATGAAATTGCATAATTAGTCGCCCTTAACTGTATAGGACGTATTTTTCGTTAATATATATATTTTTATCAATTTTATACGTACATAAATGGACACGTCATCAGCATGGCTAACTTAGACAAGGATCGAACCTTCGATATTGATGTCTATAGTCCAGCATCTTTACCATTGGACCAAGACGCCCTGTCTAGAAATGTGTACGATTTTTATCACCTAAATATTTTATGTATTTTTATGTAATTATTTTTATTGGTGATTGCAGCGTTCGTTGTTTTTGCTTTCACTTCCTAGTCGTAGTCCAATGGTAAAACGCTGGACTATAGACATCAATATCGATGGTTCGATCCTTGTCTAAGCTAGCCATGCTAATGACGGTTGTGAGCCAGAAACACGTGTCCATGGATTACTTTTATGTACCTATAAAATTAATATATATATATATATATATATATATATATATATATATATATATATATATGTGTGTGTGTGTGTGTGTGTTAGAGTGAAATAAATTCCAGAAGGAAATCCGAGTATGAGAGCTCAATGTAATAAACAGAGCAAGAATAAAAATAAAAATGGAATCGCCTCGCTTGGATGCTTGAATAAGACCGTAGGGTCGAAATAAATTATTGCACCGGTGATTATGTGTTTACGTGTTACTTTACTTTATTATATATATATATATTCTGTTTTAGACTCTTACTTATTTAAGTCATTCACTTTCTTCTACTACTTACCAATCACCCATTAGCGTGCACACCAATCACCCATTTATCGATTATGTAAATAATTGGAGAATTTTGAGTAGTGGGAAAAAGTGAATGACGTAATTAAGTAAGGGAATGTAAAAGAGCAGAAGAAAAACACATACATACATACATACTCACAGTCACTGTGCACATAGACGACCCGTGCACCCTTTATGATTTAATGGATGACGTCATCTCTTTGTGACAAACATACAAAAGTTTTAGTTTGTCAGGTCAATATGACTAGCTGAATCCAACATTATTTTAATTGTATGCCAAGGTGTAAATCATTTGAGGCTGTTGAACATTTCTCTTCAAATGCAATGAAACCTAATGAAATCAATTTCCAGGATCGACTGTGACGTTGCTTATGAGGAGTGTCATTCGAATGTTAGACCAACACAACCTCACAATATTTCACAAGTCAATCATCAATGACGTCACTCTACGACATACCACCTCCACTCCCACCGAGTTCCGAGTGCCAGTGTGGAAGCAGCTTAATTATAGCTGTGCCTGGTGTCGGGAGGTGTATCAATAAAGTGGTGAGTTAAACTGTGATTTTCGGTCATGCCCTTTTGTTCAGCAAATCGTGTTATTAATAAATTGTTGAAATTCAAAAGTCCGTAATGGTGAATTCAAATTTTTTTTTTGTACCAATGTGAAAATCAGTAGCCAGTAATGACAGAGGGGAGGTACTTAGATCTTTTAAGAGGTGCATGCAAAAAACAACAACAACATATATATATATATATATATATATATATATATATATATATATATATATAAGAAGGAATAGGTAAAATAAATACCTTTTGAAGCATTAAGATGCAATATCAATTTTTTTTGAGAAAAAGCGGAATTCCACCTTTTTTTTTTTAATAAAAAGCCAAATCGCTAGAGCTTTACATCCTTATTTTTTGCGATTTGGTTCGATTTTATTTATTCTTTCTTCCTTTCTCTCTCTCTCTCTCTCTCTCTGTCTCTCTCTCTCTCTCTCTGTCTCTCTCTCTCTTTCTTCTAGCTTTATCTTTCTCTCTCTCTCTTTCTTCTAGCTTTATCTTTCTCTCTCTTTTCCTGTTTTGTTTTCTCTTCCTCTTCCCATCATGTTATGTCTTATTTCGCCTCCCTTTCCCCCCTCTCTAAAAGTATTAATTTATCCACACTTCATGGGTAGGGGAGGTAGAAGACTTTTGTTTCATCTATAAATATCTTCCTGGCTCCTTACCATCATATCAGTCGATACTTTCAGTATAAAAAAAACTGATTGTAGATTAACACTGTTCGTTAAATCCCTGTTAGGACACCTAACGAAAACGGAATTACCTCCCTGGAACCATTCCGGGAGTTAAGAGTTATCGCCCTTGGAAAAAGGGTAGTCTGCCCAGAGAGAAAATAAACAAGGATCACGGCGTCAGACTGTGAATATATCAATCGCGTCCAGCGGCCAATTAACTCATTAATTCATTCTGTGTTCAGTTTTCATAAATCTGTTAAACGTTTCTCTTGATAGTTCATCCATTTATTTACAAGTTATTATTTATAATTAACCTAAATTACGAGGTTATAAAAATCCCCTCCCCCCAAAAAATTGAGATTCTACTTTTTTACCGATTATGAGCGAGCACCCTGGCCCCCAAGATTGGGAAATTGGTGGTGGGCCGTGGTTAAGAAATTCATCTCAATTTCAGATTTTTTTTTAGATTGGCCACTCACATGCCTGATTTGTTCATTTCTTTCTGCTTGGCATGCTGTGGCCAGACACATTTTCCTTTCTTTTATTTAATGCATGTCTCAATTGGCTGCTTTTTGTTCACTTGTGATCGTTTTTTTTATTGTATAAAATACAATAGCACTTTCTTTTACAGCGCAAGAAAAAAGTGAGATCTGATTGGCTGATTTGTGTTCACTTGTGATCGTTTTTTTTTATTGTATAAAATACAATAGCATCTTTCTTTTACAGCACAAGAAAAAAAGTGAGATCTGATTGGTTTATTAATGAAATTCGATGTATGCAACACAAATGTTTCTATTACGAGTATGCAAGTAACATAATTCATACACATCAACAGGTTGGGTGCTTGTACAGAGAAGCGTCCATATTAAATTATCAATACCACAAAAAAATAAACAGTATTATATACTTACACAGCAGGGTTCAGGCTGCGAGAAGTCAGTAGTGGCGAAATGACATCTTGGTTTTTCCTTTTTCATTTCCAATATATATATATATATATATATATATATATATATATCCACCTTAAAATAATAATAGTTTATATTTTTCAGTTACACTACTTGGCCTGTCATCTTTCATCTTTCATCCAGCTTGGAGAAGGCAATAAGAAAATTGTTAGCTTCTTTTATAAATTTTTTTTCCATAGAACCGTTTATTGTAAGCACCGGATAATAAATATCGAAAATCAATGATCATTTTCCTGCAGTTTATCGGAAACTGCGGAAGGGTTGTCCTCAGCTAGTTCGGTCAGTTGATCCTTTGTTCTTATCAGATGGCAGTCCTGATCTCGATACAAGAAAACGAGGGGGGTATAAAAATCCATAAAATACATTAGGCATTCTTTGAAGAGACAATAATCAGCTGCTCACTTTCTGCTTATTCAAATAATGCAACTCTATTTTGGAATCTATAAACTCTGGTTAACCAAGGTTAAGAGCTAATGATTCTAACTATTTAGTTAAAAGGCGGAAAATAGATATCTAAAAGGGTAGGGAAAAGGGCAAGAAAAGTGTTGAAAAATGGACCAAAACGCCACCCCTCATTGAAGAAAAGTGCTCAGTTGACCCCGAAAGGGTCAATTTTTTTTCAGATTCTGAGGCAATACACGTCCGGAAGCTGGCTGGTTGGAATGATGTCAACTGTGTGAGTGTTTGTTGGGTAGTCTCGGAGGAGAAGCTTTACATACATACAGACAGACAGACAGACAGACAGGTGAGATTTATATAATAGATAACGTCTAGATCGGTGAAGTAAATAAAAAATGTAATAAAGAAAGGAAACGTCTCAGACTCGAAGAAAGGTCAAGATGGTGGAACAGTAAGTCGTTGTAGAATTAACAAATGTTTTCGGTGTATAGTGAGGTGATGGGGACCAGTGCTTTTATCGAGACACCATCTCTAGGTGATTGCCTACCAAAGCTAAATTCGATCTTTTGTGGTATTTGTAAGCATTGGGTACACAAGAAGTGCAGTGGAATTACAGGAAAGTTGAAAGAGGATAACCAGTTTATATGCGAGAAGTCTAAGACAATGAAGATGGACGAGAACTCAGATGTGTACAAAATGTATTTGGATGGTGAAGCTATTCTGCATGTCGAGAAGTTTCAATTACCTTGGTGATACCATTGGAGCAGGTGCAAAAGTAATATTAGTTGTTATTTTAACAACGTTTCAGCCAATGTAACCTCCGATCTTAAAATGGATTATTTCGAATCCTTTTTCCTAACATGCGGTTATCTTTGGCCAATCATGGGTGTCTTTTCCCATGGCCACACTGCCTCTATTTATGAAGACTTTACATTCTCGCTCCACTAAAATCCTTGTAATAGGGCCCCAGATGACCATAATGTCATCCCCCATCAATCATACCGTATGACCTATTTCACCTAGGAACTAATCCCCATATCACTCCCAAGGAATATGAAACAGTAATAATTGTTCCGCGTTTGATAATCAGGGACATTGTAACTAATTAGCATAGACACTCTTCCAAGTCTTCCCAAATTTCAGATACGAGCCATTCGTTCCCACGAAGGGAGAGTAAGGGTAAATCGCTAAAGTAAAAATCTACATAGAAATTCTGCTTTATTACTAGCAAATATATGCTCCCTCCAGTGGCATATTTTTTGTTTGCCTAGGAGGATGGATCTTGGTGAACGGACATATACTACCATACTCCCCAAAAGAAGAGGTAATGCCTGGGAGGATGGTATCATGACAACAGAACAGACGCTACACTACTCCTCCTGAATTACACGTTGAAAGATAGTACATTAGTCTGAAATAGTATAGTAAACTGAATTGAGCATTAAAAGATAGTGCATTAGGTTAAAATAGTATAGTAAACTGAATTGAGCATTAAAAGATAGTACATTAGTTTGAAATAGTATAGTAAACTGAATTGAGTATTAAAAGATAGTACATTAGTCTGAAATAGTATAGTAAACTGAATTGAGCATTAAAAGATAGTACATTAGTCTGAAATAGTATAGTAAACTGAATTGAGCATTAAAAGATAGTACATTAGTTTGAAATAGTATAGTAAACTGAGTTGAGCATTAAAATATAGTACATTAGTCTGAAATAGTATAGTAAACTGAATTGAGCAGTAAAAGATAGTACATTAGTCTGAAATAGTATAGTAAACTGAACTGAGTATTAAAAGATAGTACATTAGTTTGAAATAGTATAGTAAACTGAATTGAGCATTAAAAGATAGTACATTAGTCTGAAATAGTATAGTAAACTGAATTGAGCATTAAAAAATAGTACATTAGTTTGAAATAGTATAGTAAACTGAGTTGAGCATTAAAAGATAGTACATTAGTCTGAAATAGTATAGTAAACTGAATTGAGCATTAAAAGATAGTACATTAGTCTGAAATAGTATAGTAAACTGAATTGAGCATTAAAAGATAGTACATTAGTCTGAAATAGTATAGTAAACTGAATTGAGTATTAAAAGATAGTACATTAGTCTGAAATAGTATAGTAAACTGAATTGAGCATTAAAAGATAGTACATTAGTCTGAAATAGTATAGTAAACTGAATTGAGCATTAAAAGATAGTACATTAGTCTGAAATAGTATAGTAAACTGAATTGAGTATTAAAAGATAGTACATTAGTCTGAAATAGTATAGTAAACTGAATTGAGCATTAAAAGATAGTACATTAGTCTGAAATAGTATAGTAAACTGAATTGAGCATTAAAAGATAGTACATTAGTCTGAAATAGTATAGTAAACTGAATTGAGCATTAAAAGATAGTACATTAGTCTGAAATAGTATAGTAAACTGAATTGAGCATTAAAAGATAGTACATTAGTTTGAAATAGTATAGTAAACTGAGTTGAGCATTAAAAGATAGTACATTAGTCTGAAATAGTATAGTAAACTGAATTGAGCATTAAAAGATAGTACATTAGTTTGAAATAGTATAGTAAACTGAGTTGAGCATTAAAAGATAGTACATTAGTCTGAAATAGTATAGTAAACTGAATTGAGCATTAAAAGATAGTACATTAGTCTGAAATAGTATAGTAAACTGAATTGAGCATTAAAAGATAGTACATTAGTCTGAAATAGTATAGTAAACTGAATTGAGCATTAAAAGATAGTACATTAGTCTGAAATAGTATAGTAAACTGAATTGAGTATTAAAAGATAGTACATTAGTCTGAAATAGTATAGTAAACTGAATTGAGCATTAAAAGATAGTACATTAGTCTGAAATAGTATAGTTAACTGAATTGAGCATTAAAAGATAGTACATTAGTCTGAAATAGTATAGTTAACTGAATTGAGCATTAAAAGATAGTACATTAGTCTGAAATAGTATAGTAAACTGAATTGAGTATTAAAAGATAGTACATTAGTCTGAAATAGTATAGTAAACTGAATTGAGCATTAAAAGATAGTACATTAGTCTGAAATAGTATAGTAAACTGAATTGAGCATTAAAAGATAGTACATTAGTCTGAAATAGTATAGTAAACTGAATTGAGCATTAAAAGATAGTACATTAGTCTGAAATAGTATAGTAAACTGAATTGAGCATTAAAAGATAGTACATTAGTTTGAAATAGTATAGTAAACTGAGTTGAGCATTAAAAGATAGTACATTAGTCTGAAATAGTATAGTAAACTGAATTGAGCATTAAAAGATAGTACATTAGTCTGAAATAGTATAGTAAACTGAATTGAGTATTAAAAGATAGTACATTAGTCTGAAATAGTATAGTAAACTGAATTGAGTATTAAAAGATAGTACATTAGTCTGAAATAGTATGGTAAACTGAATTGAGCATTAAAAGATAGTACATTAGTCTGAAATAGTATAGTAAACTGAATTGAGCATTAAAAGATAGTACATTAGTCTGAAATAGTATAGTAAACTGAATTGAGCATTAAAATATAGTATATTAGTCTGAAATAGTATAGTAAACTGAATTGAGCATTAACAGATAGTACATTAGTTTGAAATAGTATAGTAAACTGAATTGAGCATTAAAATATAGTATATTAGTCTGAAATAGTATAGTAAACTGAATTGAGCATTAAAATATAGTACATTAGTTTGAAATAGTATAGTAAGCAGAATTGAGCATTAAAAGTTAGTACATTAGTCTGAAATAGTATAGTAAACTGAATTGAGCATTAAAATATAGTACATTAGTTTGAAATAGTATAGTAAACTGAATTAAGTATTAAACTATATTACAATGGTACGATTAATAGAAGTAATAGTATAGTTACGGTTTCAGACAGATACCAAATCTCCATTAGAAATACATAGTGTGTTAAGCTGGTGCTACTTGAGTCTAGCATGAAAGGAGTCATATTTTATGCATAGCATGTAAAATCCATAAAGAGGATTTTTGTTTTCAAGTCAGATTTCATGAATGATATATTGGTCTCTCACAGATTTGCCCTATTACCATAATTATGAAATAAAATCTACTCATTTGGGTTTTTCTTCATATTTTATTTCTTAGTGATGGACGATATCCACCATTCCTCTTTGGACTTTCAATTTCATTCCCTCCATCCAGATTCCAACTCAGGTTACCGATTAATGCACGTCAGAAATATTAGAACCACAATTTGAAATAATGTCCAGAAAAATATGCCAACCACATGAAATAAAAAAAAATTAAAAAGTGGCCATGAAATCAAAAGATTGAAAACTGTCAAATATCTAATATAAAATTATCTTGTATAAAAGTTATCAGAGTTTATCAAAGTAACTATTTTTTTTCTTTTGGACTATTTTTTTTCTCTTGGACTATGTTTTTATTGCAATACAAATGTTTTTCGCTTTAGTTTCTTTTAAATAATAATTATTTCGGCTCAGTAACTTGTTAACATGGAGTTATTTTTCACTAATCACCTTCACATCTTCGACTGCTTATGTTTTTAACAAAAAATGTCTTCATCGTCTCTCTATTTTTGATCTATCAGATAAACATTTACATTTGTTTTCAATACATATTAGCATATTCATTTTCTTAACATTATTTGTATATCATTATATTAGGTAAAAGTTTTCCATTTATAACAGCTATTTAAAGGGTTTTAGTTAAATGATGTAAGCGGCAGTGATTGCACATAGCTTATAGCTGAGTAAGTACTTTTCCTTTTTCAGTTCTCCATAAATATTATTTTAACTACTATACACCACGTTTCATTGATGCTTTCATTTTTACGTATGTACATTTTAGATTTCGTTTATTTCTTTAAAATTAAGAATCTGTTGATAGTGAGAGATAATTCTCTTAAGATCCTGCATTAACATCTTCCAGTCTCGACACAGAGAAAAACGCTATTATTTATAATCTGTTATATAACTTTACATTAAGGCATTCGCAAAAAGCAATATTATCAACTATTAAATTTCTTTTAAAAGTTTAAATTGATAACAATTTTTTTTTTAATATAGTTCACCCCAAGCAAGGTAGGCCGCCACTGTAGATGTAAGGGGCTACTGAGAAAAAAAGGGAGAAGGTTTTTTTGGGGGGGGAGGGGTCAACCTAAATTGGGAGCTGCGCAGCAAGATGACTGTTTACATTAGTTTTAAATTTCTGCATGTCAGTACCGTCGGGGAAACAGGGGGCAGGGAGGGAGTTCCAGAGTCCAGCAGCACGAGTAAAGAAGCTATTTGAGTAGAAAGCTCTCCGGCATCTGGGGACCTTCACAGTGAATGGATGGGATTTAGTTGCTTGTCGAGTTGGTCTAGTGAATTTACGTCGAGGAGGCACCAGAGTAGCCAATTCATCGGAGCATAATCCATTGAAGTATTTGTAAAACAAGCACACGGATGCTATATTGCGGCGGTGGGACAGGGACTGGAGCTTGGTTTACAGTGAGGGACTTATTAGGTTGGCGACTCTTTTTTGGACCTTGTCAAGGAGGGAGAGACTAGTAGATGATGCACCAGCCCAGATGTGGCAATAATACTCCATGCATGAGCGGATGGTGGCTTTGTAGAGATACAGGATAATGTCAGGTGTGAGGAGTTTACTAGCACGGTAGATGGAACCCACCTTCTTTGCAGCAGTCTTTGCAATGTCTTCAATGTATTTGTTCCAATTCATGTTACCTGTGAAGGTTAGGCCGAGGAGTTTGAATGTTGAGATCTCAGGTAGGGTGTTATTTGCCATGACAATCGGTGGTTAGAGAGATTTCTTGTAGTTATTGAAGGAAAGGAGCTTTGTCTTTGCGGCATTAAGATACTAAATTAAATTTGTCTATTTCACAATTAATAATTAGACCGTCTCAGACGGACATACATATACGCATAGCACCAGAAGCAACTGTAGTCATAGCAGTTGTTGGTGTCTGCAACAATATTCATTAGCTTCTGTTTCTTTATTAACTAACACCAAATATCACCAGCAGCATCAACGATATACAAACAGCTACCAGTAAAAAATCTAGACGACATTTCCGATATTAAATAACTATGTATTTCCATGAATCATTATTTTTATTTTGAACAAATTTCCTTCTGTGTTTGTCGACATTTTTTCTTCATATCAGACGGTTATTATAATGTCAGACATAGAGATAAAAATCAATATTATATTTTTACTTAATTTAACGATTTCATCAGTTGAAAATTTCATTTGATCTACACTCGGGCAACGGCAAGTAATTAGTGTTAGTCTATTTATATAAATTTAGGTATGTATATATGTTTATATATTTTTATGTATAGCATCGACTCCTAAACTAATTAACAGATCATTATGAATTTCGGAACACAACTGCTAAGCGTAAGGTAGAGTAATGTGGGCTATATTTAATTTAATTTAGTTTCATGCAAAGGAGGCAAAAAGGGGGTGGAATCTCTTCATGAAAATTCAAATACCTTCGATATTTGTTAAATTTTAAGTTTCTTTAACGTATTAATAAATGTTTTAAATGTGAATGATATTGGCACAACTTCTCATTTGAAATTCAAATATTTCAGATTTGCATTAAATTTGATCCAGAGTCATTAGACAACCAATTAAGCAAAATTTCCTGAATTTCAATCTTTTTCTTAAGACCTCTTAAGCTTAAGCCTTACATTTTTGACATTTTCTAGAATCAAAATCAGGTAATGGATTTTGATCAGAATGGGAATAAAATTCTGGATATAAGGTTTAGCACCATTATATCTTGATTTTAATTTTGGTAAGGGGGATATAAAAGTGATGAAATTTTACCCATCTTGGGATTGGTATTTTTCTAGTTTATTAAAAATTGTATGAAGTTTTTATATATCACAGGAGTGTATCAAGGGGAGAGGTATGCGCACTCTTCTATCTCCATTTTTTTCATTAAAAAAAATTTCCAGCAAAAAACCAACAAGTCACAATGGTTTTCCAAAACGTCTGAATATGTAAGTGAGGAATTAACTCGACTAATGTAATATATCGGTCATAACCTCCAGATTTAAGTAATCAACACATTCTCAAGATTTACTATGAAGCTCCAAAGCGTATGTGTTGGGGGTCGTTATAAGATAAGTAATGTACATTGGAGTTGTGATATGAACTTGTTCGAACATTAGAAAAATATAAATGCAAAAGAAAAAGGTTCGTTTCCCGATTAATTTAATTTGGAAAACGTCTTCTCCTCAGAATAGGTTTAAAATAAAAGACTTGTCATCTACCTGCAACCCTCCAATGAGTCTGTCAACTGTATTGGTTAAAAATACATAAAGAGATCGTTATAAAAATCCGGACAGAATTCTTTGTGACCAGCCCAGAACTTCCGGCGAATCAAAATGGTCTCTCAGATTGTTATTATTAAAAGGGAGGTAATTTAAAAGATTTCTCAGAAAGGCCGGAAATCTAATCAGGCAAGAGAGGTAATTCTGCATTTTGTTTGCTTATCATTTATGCCACTAAATTCATTTTAATTCATCTGAACTCTTTTAATAAATACAAAAGAAAAAGAGTTGCATATTTTGGTACAAAATCGGCTCCAAATTCAAATAAATAGAAATTCTTTTTCAGCCAATTAAAAATGTCTTCATGAAAAGCAATTAAAGAAACTGTTAACGATTTGGCGCTAACCTACTGGGAACTAATCCCCACACTATGTAAACACACTTTCTCTTATAAATAGTGAAAACTTTAAGGCCTTGCTGCAGTATAGAGTGAATGGAAGGGACACGGGCCTGGACAATCACCTTTCCAGTGGTCAAAAAAAAGAAAAGAAATGTTTTTAACTGCATCATATGTAACTAAGATTGAAATAATCAACCTCCATGAAAAGACTATACAACTGTATCCTCTGGGAAGGTTTTGTTTTCCCTATCTACTGATGAAGTTATATCTTGGAACTCAAAAGCAATCAGCAGTAACTGTTCAGTAAGCCAACTAGGCAGAATATCCACAGGAGATCTTTCTAATATTTGTAAATGACAAAGATACAGGACACGGGACAATGTTTTTTCAGCCTAGGTTTGCTCCGCCGTCCTGCATGGCAGTAAAACGCTTCTGACTTGCAACGGCTTTAGTGTACTGACTGTGTCATAATTGGATGGTAGAAAACTAGAGGAGAAAATCTCCTCAACCAGGCTCTATCAGAAGCTTGGTGTTGAATGCCTTACGCACTCGACGTCGCAGGTGATTTGGCCATGTACAGCGTGCCACCTTCTGCATAAACTCAATAACAAGCATGGATACCCCAGACACTATAGCGCATAGAAGGCCAAAGAAAAACCTGACTTGAGTGCGAAGAACGGTACTTGACTGTTTTCAACATGACTGGTGTCAACCCTACGGATCGGACCACATGGAGAGCAGGCATGAGACATTGCCTGGTGTTGTCCACTACGGAGGCTGGGACACCTGCAGCACCTTAAATACCAAAACCGGAGGAGGAGGAGGAGGAGGAGGAGGATGATGATGAAGAAGAAGAAGAAATCCCCTATGGCATGCATATAATGCTCGAAAAAAAAAACAGTGAGATGCAATGAGGCTAATTCGAACTGTCGATCTAAGGGTTACAAATGATTCATCATCTGAAACTCCATATAAGAAGGAGGATGATTCACCTCTTTGGGAGAACAAACTCTGCCCAGATCATTTGATTGAGAAAGAGAGATTTAGTAATAACAGGCGTTTTCTTCGAAACGGTGTCGCTTGGTGACGTGCAGCTTTTGGTCGCTGGATGACTAAACATATTTAACTTGACTACCATGAAGCGAAAATCCCAAAATCAGAATATGTTGAAACTTTTTTACTCCAGGAATCACTGAAGAGAATTTGTTGAGTTCGAGTCAGTCTTATGATGCAACTGGTTACGCGGCTTGAAAAATAAAAGGTGTTTTTACAAGAATTGAAAATATATGTACGCAGACATGAGACAAGTAAATAGAAACCCTCATTATCATTAATAACAAAGATTGCCTGATGAGGATCCTGATCGATCTAGTCGAGAATATATTGATTAGTTGCCCTCTCTGATGAATTGGACAATAACTCAGTTAAAAGTGTAATCCCGATGTTTGCGGCAATTTTACATAGATTAAGTTAACCTTCAGATTAACCTATAATATGGCTCCTCAGAATCTCAGAGAATGGTAATGCTTTTTTGGCCCGAGTCGAACTTAATTGGTGATATACGACAGATACATTGATATTTGAAACACAGAAATGTAAATTGGTATAGAATATCGTAAATTTTAAACTTTTCACTGCTACTTTGTACGGCTCCGAGTGCTGGCCGGCGACGAAACAAGCAGAAACTAGACATTTATGCATTATTATTTTTTTTGGGGGGGGGGGGGTCTCTATTTATTTTTGTCAAGTCCGTTTAATTCCCATAAAGTACTTCAATAAGAAGACTGGAAGCGTCCGTTTTTCTTATAAAAAAGAAAGAGAACCCACAAGATTTCACGGGACTTGCTAGCTCAAACTTGCGATTGCTAAACTACTCTGTTCACCTTGTATCTTTTGTTTAGTTAACCTATGGGGAATGTTACGAACTCCCTATATTCTGCTTAAGTCACGAAACCGTCGCATGACTGCCGCCATGACTGCTACGGCACTTTGTCGTAACTCTATTCATAGTCTCTTAAAGACAACTATAATGTCATTGTTCTTGGCCTTTTGGCTAAGATCAAAGTGTAGTATCTGTTCCGATGGATACTGCACCCCATAGACTGGTATTGTCTTGGCCTTCGGGGCTTGATTTACGCCAGTCTATGGGTCTGTCCTGTGCAGTTCTAGGAGGTCCACCCTCTCAGGCTTCGCCTCCCCTCTTTGAGGAGGAGTAAGTTTATTGCTTACTGCCTGAGGTGCCCCTACCGGGGAATGCCGACGGGGCTGCCCAGGCAATTTTTAAACCCACTTTCCCGACCTTGGGTCACATCTTACTTGTGGGAGTAAGATAAAAACTGGCCTTGTGCCTAACTCCTGGAGAGGAGTAAATCAATACTCATTTCCTACTCTAAATATATAATAGAGTCGTCAAATGAAAATAAAATAAAAAGTCAATTTTCCGCAAACTTCGGCTTGAAATGCAAACTAAAGTAAAGAATCCATTTTTTTTACTGCTTTGGTAACAAAAGCGATAATTGATCAATAATGGTCCATTAAACATTATTGATGAAATAACGGTGACTAGGCAATAGGCAATGTTAAATTACAAACCTCAATTAGAATTGCTTTTCTTCTCGTTCATTTGAATGGAAAGCAATGAAAGAGTTAAAGCCAAGTGCATACACACACACATCTATATATATATATATATATATATATATATATATATATATATATATATATATATATATATATATTAATGCATGTGTTGTTGAAAACGACAGAACTCTTCTGTTTAGTGATTCCTTTTTTTATTTTTTTATTTTTTCCATTCGTCGAATTATCTTTTTGACGTTGAAATGGAATGAATTAATGTAGGATCCGTGTGTTTGACTAACGTTTTCGATTCTCTCCGGAATCATCTTCAGGTCTTTAATGGCAAAAATGAATAAAAAGCGAGTGAAAGAATGGAATTTCTTAAACAATACGCCGGCAAACCGTTCACGTAAAAGAAGGACGTCTACATTTTGAAATGTGACGATTGAAACAATTCTTCGTTTATTTATTAATTTCAAGATGATATATATATATATATGTGTGTGTGTGTGTGTGTGTGTGTGTGTGTTAATATGGAGGTGAGAATTCCGAGGCAGGAGCAATGCAATGTTGAAAACCGGAAGTTGGAATAAGAATGAACAAAAATAAATGACCAGAGACGGTAAATCTCAGATCAATTCATTTATATTTCAAAATTTAAATATAAAGACAGTAAATTGTAAAATTTTGAAATATAAATGAATTGATCTGAGATTTACCGTCTCTGGTCATTTATTTTTGTTCATTCTTATTCCAACTTCCGGTTTTCAACATTGCATTGCTCCTGCCTCTGAATTCTCACCTTCATATTTACTTGTTTACTAGCAATGCTTCAAGCAAACTACCATTTCCTTTTATATATATATATATATATATATATATATATATATATATATATATATATATATATATAATGAAGGAGAATGGAAAGGAATTAGAGAAAGCAAAAGCCAAATCAAAATTCAATTCAAAAGTTCAAAGCAAGGTATAATCCGCAAAAAGGCGATTTATTCAAGTTAAATTTTCCTTAAGCCAGGCTTTTCAAAGATCAAAATCTTATCATCAGAGGAAGTCGCTGGGATAGATAAGTTGGCAATGGCCAAGATTTAAAATTTGAAAAAATGAAATAAAATAAAAATTGTAGAGAAGGAAACGTAGGGCAAAACTGTGCCAGGGTGCAAGCAAATGTCCGATTGCCAAAAAGTCCGGTGTCGAAGAGTCCAGCGGAGAGGATACGATGTAGATAGGTAGGTCGTTAGAGGCACGAGAAGTAATGAGAGAAGTTTAAAAGTTAAACTCCAAGAGGCCACAACTTCAGGTACGGCGAAAATAGAAAAACCAGGAAGGGTAAAAAGTCCAATAAGAGGTACATTCGATGATGCAGGCAGGCGTCAGAGGAGATTAAGATGTAAAATATTCGCCATTAAAGAAACTTCCCGGGCAGAGATGACAAAGGAAAGTGTTTTAAAGTGGAAAAAGGGGCAGTGAGAATATTTAAAGTCTGCCCAGTTGAGAAAGCCGGCTATAAATGAAGAAAAGCAGAGACAGTGAAAACAACAGTATAATATGCGACCAATGGGCAAGGGAGGAAACGGGTAAGTGGAATGTAGGAGGAGAAAGGGACGGGTACGATGAAAGGGAGGGGGGAGGAGAAAGGGAGCGATGCGGTGAAGGAATGCGGATAAAACTAAGAGTGTGAAAGTAGGGGGGTGAAACATAAAGTTGAAATTGGAAGTTAGGCGAATTAGGATTCAACTAGAAAAGGGGAAGAAAGGAGTGGGGGTAAGTTAACGAATGCTAGGATAAGGGGTTAAATTATCAGAATATGTATAAGAACAGAGTTCGGGGGTTTAGAAGTTTAATCAAATGACCTTGGATATAAACAATGAGGCAAGATATATATGAAGGGTAGGGCTAGGAAAATGAGTTAAAAATTAAAAGAGTAAAGATAAAAAATAAAGATAAAAATAGTATAAAAAGTGGAAATAAAAAAATAAAAGAGTAAAGAATGAAAAATAGATAATAAGATTAGTCTTAAGCTCGCAGGGAAAATTGAGGATTGACCGAGAGAATAAAAAATAAAATAAAAGAATAAAAAATTAAAAAATAAGATACTAATAATAGAATGAGGGGAAAGTCGATAAGATTGGAGCTCAAGAATGAAAATTAGAATAAGGAAAAAGAAAAAGGAAAACAAGATCTAGAGAGGATATCCGGAATGGGAGTCTCCAAAGTGGAAAAAAATTTTTTGGGGTTAGTAAATAAGCAGTTACGGGATGCTAGTTCAAATAGATATGGGAAAATATAAACTTTGAAATTTTAAAAAAAAGTTATATGGAGGTAATTATGAAAAAGTAAAATAGGTTTCCATTCTCCTTCATATATATATATATATATATATATATATATAGTGAATGCTTTTATTCAAACATGATCACGGTCCGCCACACCGGCACGCCGATGCCACCGATCCACAGCCCTCAAGAGCTGAGGAGAACCCTGGAATTCAGCAACCAGGTTGGATCAAAATATAATTTTCTGCCTGATGAGACCTCAGCTCTCGAGAGCTGCCGATCGACAACATCGACACGCCAATGCAGCAGACGGGAAAGAAAATGGAAAGCCAAATAAAGTTATACAGTTAAGAAGGTTAAGTGGAAAGATTTAGGGGGTAATGGAAGAAAGGTGTTAAAACTAAGGGAAAAGCGAAGCTAACGAAGTTTATGGGTAATTTTATTAAGTTAAGAGAAGGTTAAAGGGATGAGGGAGATATAAGTAGAGATTAAAGAGCAACAGGAATTAGAACTATCAGAAAGGGGTTTCGAGATGTAAGGAGGGAAAATCCGAGATGAAGGGAGGGTATTTAATCAAATGAGGGAGGGGTGTCTGGGGGATTATTATGGTTGCTATACCTGAATTTACGTTTATGCCTGCAACTGGAGATAAGTTCATTCTTAGAATTAATAATATTTTTAGATTTAGTAGCAGTAGCTATCATAAAGGTTTCCAGAGTACAAAGTTGGCAATGGGATGCTCCAGGGGTATATGATTTGGACTTTTTAAGTATTGACCAGTGAAGTGAATAGGGAGTATTTTTGAGATTGAGGTTTCTAATTAGATTGGAAAGTGAAGTGCCTGTGCTGTTATCGCTGCTATTTTTAAAGGAATATATATGGTTAGAGATCCGGGTCTTTATGGGGAAAAAGGACGCCCCAATATATGTGTGTATCTTGAAGGGTGGTGCTATAGTTGCATTGAGATTACTAATGGTATTAGAAGAGATTTGGGTTTGGAGATCCAAGTTATGCGAGGAAAGTTGTTTGGAGAAGTGGGGTGGAGCGGATATGGGGGAAATGTGAGTTGGCCCATGAGCACTATTTATTATTGGGGGTGCTTGGATAGAGGTATGGCTGTATAAGCGGGAGTTTAGAGTAGAAGCGGATTGGGGTTGCGGGGAGATCCGGAGTTCGGGTGGAGTATGGGAACTGTGATTACTCACAACATTGGTAGAGCGAGGGAATTGTTTAACAGTACAAGCGTATATTACGTCCTTCTGTACACAGTTGTTGTTAAGGGGACAATCTCTAGGTTTACGGCAGTTACAAGTGGTGAGGGATGTGGTGGGTGGTTGCTGTTGGATATGTTTAATTTTCCTATTGTTAGAGGTTATGATAGTTTGTTCAATATTGGGCATAGTAGAGTAAGATATTTTAATAGAATTTTTGTTAAGGATAGTGCTATATCTGTGGGGATGCTTAAAAGATCTGTCTAAGATTTGGAAAAATTCTTTAGGTATATTGGTTTTAACATTACTGCTGAAAGGCGGATTAAACCAAATGTTGTTCTTTCTTCTAAGTTTTTTTCTTTGTTTATGCGAATGTGGGTCTACCCGATTAACAATATCTTTAGTTCCTATGGGCTTATTAGAGTGTGTTTTGATTATCTTAGGTGCTGATGAGTTAAACTTTTTATTTCTGTGTGTGGTCATGTTGTGAGTAATAATGCCTGAAGATTTGTTAACTTGAGTAAGGGGGTTGCAATTATATTTAATTTTGTGATTGTAGCCTGAGTTAAGCAAAGCATTATTGTAAAAGCTAGAATTTTGATCGAAGATAGATTTATTCGCAGATAGCTTAGAGATTCTATTAGATACTGAGGGGACTATTGAGTTTATGATGGATTTAGGGTGGTTAGATAGGCTATGTACGTAGAAAAGGGTTAAGTTAGGTTTATGGTATGGGCTGAAGGTTCCCGAGTTAAGATCTAATGTAAGGTCAAGAAAGTTAGATATTCTTTTCTCAGGTTCCACTGTAATGGTCAAACCAAAGTTTTTAAAGAAGTTATGCAGGTTTTTGATAGTGTTGTTATATTGTCTCGATCTCTCCCCAGACACAAACAGGGCATCGTCCCTATACAACCCACCCTGCAAGTGTCCAAAAGTAAACCCCAATTCTCTCATCAAGTACAAACCTACCAGATCAGTGACCTGGGCAGAGTCTGAGGCCCCCATGGTAATGTCAAAGTTATTGGGGGTGTCCTTCCTAGTCCAAAGCTTATTATCAAATTCTAGTAGGGATCTTCTGGCTAATATTATTAGTTTAATCTCTATGTCAGTAATGTCAGAATTATTTTTGGCGAAGATTAATGCTTTGTTAAGTAAGATAGGGGAAATGGATTGGTAATAATTATTAATGTCGAATGTTATGAAGTTCAAGTTAGGTTTAGACTTATCAATGAGGTTAAGGAACCAGGTAGTAACCTCATCAGAGGATTGCCAAAGAGTGTAACGAATTTTTTCTTTCAAGGTAGGGATAATTCTATCCAAGATTTTCTTGCTTATGATGCCTAGGTCGGATTTAGAGGGGCATATTAGTCTGATGGTAGGGTTTTCTTGGAAATTATTTTTGTGGTCCTTCAAAGTAAATCTAGGTATTGCAGGGGTTAAAATTTCTGCGTAGTTGAGGACATTCAAAGATGTTAGTATGGATTTAGCCTCATTGTTTATACTAGCCAGGGTATCGTAAGATGTGCTTTTGTAAGATTTATTTAATTCTTTGTAGATTAAGGATTTGTATTGACTATATTTCAGTTTGTAAAAATTCTTAGTTTTATCCGCTGGGACAATTATATCTGGGTGTTTCTTAATATTGTTAGTAAACTTGTTGATTTTTTTGATGATGGGATTGAGGTGTTTATTGTGTCTTTTGAATTTAATGCGACTAATGAGGTCAAATAGGTCATTTTCGAAATTATTGAGGTGTTCATTTTGTCTAGGGAAGGAGGAGGTTTTGAGACCGTACCTGGAGGCAGCTGATTTTTCCAATTTCTTCAGTTCCCTAGAGGAGTTCATAGGTAGTGTAGATCCAAAGTGGGTAGAAAGTGAGGAATTGCTGGAGTCAGTTTGGTGGGAGGGGGTTTTGTGGTTCATGTCATGGTGAAATGCTTTCCATCTAACGTTAGTGATGAACTTCTTCACAGATTGGATAAGCTTGCAGATATAGGTTTCATTTGAGGGAATGGGTATATTTTTTGCCGAAAGCGGGAGGAATTCCTTGTTGAACATATCACAAATAGGAGGAAAAAGCTCAACTAAGTAGGAGCTTAAAATAAAGAGGTGTACTAAAAGCGAACTTTTATTTATTTATACCTGCTCTATCCTGGATATTGAGCTGTATACTCTTCACAATAGGGTTTTACCTTTCCTAAAAGTTCGCTTTTAGTACACCTCTTTATATATATATATATATATATATATATATATATATATATATATATATATATATATGAGCAATACAATTTTTGTTTAAGAAATCGGATTTTTTTTTTTATATAATAAATCAAATATTTCGAGCGGATCCGCCCTTTTTCAATGAAAATAAGAATCCGACATTGTAATATATTTTGTTTTTTATTATTCATCATGGCGGCCGAATGGGAGAGACTCCCAAACGGTGACGCTCTCCCCTTGTGTAAAGTGAAGACAGTGTCTTATTGAGATGGGTGATGTTAGTACAAATATGATGTTAGTACAAATATGATGTTAGTACAAATATGATGTTAGTACAAATATGATGTTAGTACAAATATGATGTTAGTACAAATATGATGTTAGTACAAATATGATGTTAGTACAAATATGATGTTAGTACAAATATGATGTTAGTACAAATATGATGTTAGTACAAATATGATGTTAGTACAAATATGATGTTAGTACAAATATGATGTTAGTACAAATATGATGTTAGTACAAATATGATGTTAGTACAAATATGATGTTAGTACAAATATGATGTTAGTACAAATATGATGTTAGTACAAATATGATGTTAGTACAAATATGATGTTAGTACAAATATGATGTTAGTACAAATATGATGTTAGTACAAATATGATGTTAGTACAAATATGATGTTAGTACAAATATGATGTTAGTACAAATATGATGTTAGTACAAATATGATGTTAGTACAAATATGATGTTAGTACAAATATGATGTTAGTACAAATATGATGTTAGTACAAATATGATGTTAGTACAAATATGATGTTAGTACAAATATGATGTTAGTACAAATATGATGTTAGTACAAATATGATGTTAGTACAAATATGATGTTAGTACAAATATGATGTTAGTACAAATATGATGTTAGTACAAATATGATGTTAGTACAAATATGATGTTAGTACAAATATGATGTTAGTACAAATATGATGTTAGTACAAATATGATGTTAGTACAAATATGATGTTAGTACAAATATGATGTTAGTACAAATATGATGTTAGTACAAATATGATGTTAGTACAAATATGATGTTAGTACAAATATGATGTTAGTACAAATATGATGTTAGTACACACAGTAGCAGTGAAAACAATTTTTGTTTAAGAAATCGATAAGATGCCAGGATTTATTATTTGATTTATAATAAAATTTTTTAAAAAAATCTGGCATCTTATCGATTTCTTAAACAACAATTGTATTTCATTTTTAAAAATATACCTTCTACAGTGAAAAAAGATCATATATATATATATATATATATATATATAAACGTAGATTTAGTATAAGGAACGTTTATGTTTTTGTCTTTTAAGGGAAGTGGGGTCTGATCAACTCTGCTGGGAAGCCATGAAATTAAATACTGTCTTGTTTTTAAATTCCCGAAACAGTTTTTCATGGTAAACAACTGATGATCCCTTAAAATAGTGTTAGAAACTAACTAATATAATAACTGTAAAAAATAAATTGACTTACATGAGTGATTTTCCACTGGAAGACTTGAGACTATAAGTTTTTTTAAATTTTTTTAGTTTTTTTAATTTTTTTAGTTTTTTAATTTTTATTTTTATTTTTTTATTTTTTTTATATAGTTTTAATGGTTGAGAAACTTCCGAGACTATATATATATATATATATATATATATATATATATATATATATATATATATATATATATATATAATATAAAATGAAGTAATAAAATAAGGTGTCAATCAAATTTTATTAGAATTCAAATGCTGTTTATAACTTGGAGTAATGTCTTTCCTGATTATGTTTCTCAATTTGTATGACCTGGATGGACTGTATGGATTCAACAAAAAGTATGTTTTTGGATTGATATGTTTGATGTTATGTATTTTTATGTATTTGTGTATATAATTTTATATATTTTCAAAGCGTAATTTTATTACCTGTAGTAGTATAACTGCAGTAATGGTCCTCTGAAGAGAAGAATTATCTTTGAAAACTCATGAGCTAACGACTTAAGGATACTTTGCTTGAACTTTGAATTCTAATAAAATTTGATTGACACCTTATTTTATTACTTCATTTTATATTATAATATTAATGCTCTATTCAGTATATTGAGATTCAGTTTTTATCCGGATGTTTCACTAATTATAAGATATTAGTTGACGCTTATATCTTTTGTTGGATTGCTTCATATATATATATATATATATATATATATATATATATATATATATATATATATATATATATATGAGAAAGGAAGGATGAGAGTAATCTGACGTAATGGGAAATGAAAAAGGAAAAACCAAGAGATATTTTTTTATCTATTCATCAACAGGCTACTGACTGACTTCTGACAGCCTGGACCCTCGCCCAGCGCTCTTAGTAGCCACGGCTACTACTTTTCCTTATCAACCCATCATGTCAACCCAATATTTCGATGTACTTGCATGACATTTTTCTTAAAATTATCATCCTGAGGAAGTCTTACAATAAAGACGAAACGTTGATGAATATATAAAAAATATCTCTGGTTTTTCCTTTCCCTTTTCATTTCCCATATATATATATATATATATATATATATATATATATATATATATATATATATATATATATATATATATGTGTGTGTATTTATCGTTCAAGTTTTAAAGTATTGCATGGAAAGTTAATAAAATTGAAATATAAGCCAAATTAGCAATACAAGATTAATTTTTTTTTTCTTACATTAATCCTATCGATTACGGAATAAAATTCCTTCTTCAGGGGTGACCAGTATTGAGTCATTTTTTTTTTTTTCATTTTTTTTTTTTTTTTTCCAAAAAAAAAAAAAAAAAAAAAAAATGACTCAATACTGGTCACCCCTGAAGAAGGAATTTTATTCCGTAATCGATAGGATTAATGTAAGAAAAAAAAAAAAATTAATCTTGTATTGCTAATTTGGCTTATATTTCAATTTTATATATATATATATATATATATATATATATATATGTCATATCTAAGTAGTGTTTACTCTAGCTTATTAACCAATCGGATTCGTTGGTATTGTTACTCCCTTTCAGGCTATTATTTCCATTGGACAATGGCTAAACTCCTCTTAAACAAAGGCTTGATAGCTCTTTGTTTGACATGAGTAAACACTATTTAGATATAAAAGCAATCGCAAAGAATAAATCCACGCATTTAACATGATAATTTTCTACAAGAATGAAACAGAACTTTTCTGTGTAGCTTACTTGCCACAGATATATTTTAACGCTAACTAATATATATATATATATATATATATATATATATATAAGAGGCCTGTTTAAAAAGTATCCGACCTTAGTCCATAAAAAATATTTCAAATACGTGACGGGGTTGCGACTCTAATCACCTATAAAGTAGGCCCCTTGTGCTTGCACACACTTAGCCCTACCGATCCATCCACGGCCGGAAACACCTCCGGAAGTCTTCTTTTGGAATGATGTTTATCTCCACCGTCGCTTTAGATTCAGCAGGTGTTTGGAGAAGATGCGATGTGTAACACAAATTAAGGAATGGTTCAACCGATTAAAAAATGGCTGCACATCAGCGGAAAGTGACCAGCGTTCTGGCAGGCCCCAAACTGTTCGGAGTGCAGCTGTTGTTGAGAGGGTGCAAAAAAAGAGATAATGCGGAACGCGACGGCGTAGATGAACACCATTCCAAAAGAAGACTTCCAGAGGTGTTTCTGGCAGTGGATGGATCGGTGGGTTAAGTGTGTGCAATCACAAGGGACCTACTTTGAAGGGGATTAGGGTCTCAACTCCGTCATGTAATTGAAATATGTTTTATGGCCTAAGGTCAGATACGTTTTAGACAGGCCTCGTATACACTACAATAATACCCATCTCTGGATGGCTACTTTCAAGTTATTAATGATAGTTGCATTTTATAAGAAAAAGTGCCATAGCATGAATATGAAAACACTTTAAAATAAGAAATAAAAAGAATGTTTGCCAAATGTAAAGTTCATTCAACCTGAAATATATTTAAAAAGGAAATCGATTGAATAATTTATTCATGACGAGTTTTGAATTTTTCATCTTAAGTGAATTCTATCGATTTGCTGGCGAGCCGGGAAAATAAAGAAAAGTTAGTGCACCTGCACATACTGATTATCTATATAAAATAAAGAAAAGTTAGTACACCTGCACATACTGATTATCTATATAAAATAAAGAAAAGTTAGTGCACCTGCACATACTGATTATCTATATAAAATAAAGAAAAGTTAGTGCACCTGCACATACTGATTATCTATATAAAATAAAGAAAAGTTAGTGCACCTGCACATACTGATTATCTATATAAAATAAAGAAAAGTTAGTACACCTGCACATACTGATTATCTATATAAAATAAAGAAAAGTTAGTGCACCTGCACATACTGATTATCTATATAAAATAAAGAAAAGTTAGTGCACCTGCACATACTGATTATCTATATAAAATAAAGAAAAGTTAGTGCACCTGCACATACTGATTATCTATATAAAATAAAGAAAAGTTAGTGCACCTGCACATACTGATTATCTATATAAAATAAAGAAAAGTTAGTGCACCTGCACATACTGATTATCTATATAAAATAAAGAAAAGTTAGTGCACCTGCACATACTGATTATCTATATAAAATAAAGAAAAGAGGCCTGTTTAAAAAGTATCCGACCTTAGGCCAGAAAAAATATTTCAAATACACACTTAGCCCACCGATCCATCCACTGCCGGAAACACCTCCAGAAGTGTTCTTTTGGAATGGTGTTCATCTCCGCCGTCGTGTTAGATTCGGCAGGTGTTTGGAGAAGGTGCGATGTGTAACCCCCTTTGCATTAAACTAAATATAGCCCACATTACGACCTCTTTACGCCTAGCGGCTATGTTCCAAAATTCATGATGAGAAAAACAACTTTACATGCAGAAAAATGCAAATTCCGCTTACACAATTTCGGCCGCGATACATTAAGTTTTGGTACGAGATAACAAAAGTAAGTCATCACACTGCAAACAAAGCAGCCATAGCGGTATTTACTTCCCTCACACCGCAGAAAGATGTGATACAAGGTCGGAAAGCTCACTCTGGTACTCAAAGTAGTCTCGGACAAACACGTCAGCATTTTCCGAAGTAGGAGGTGGTGCACCTAGGACTGAACCAAACCTTGCCTCACCTCGACAGAAGAGGGCCTGGTGCTTGCAAGTCAGCCCCATGGTCTGTCGGATTGAGTGCCGGGGCAAACCTTAGAGAATAGAATTGCCTGCCAGGAGCCACATACCTATATCTATACCTGTACCTGTACATGCAGATGTACATGTACCTGTACCTGTACCTGTACATGTACATGCACATGTACCTGTACATGTACATGTACAGGTACTTGTACCTGTACCTGCACATGTACATGTACATGTACATGTACATGTACAGGTACCTGTACATGTACATGCACATGTACATGTACCTGTACCTATCCATGCACATGTACCTGTACCTGTACCTGTACCTGTACCTGTACATGTACTTGTACATGTACCTGTACCTGTACATGTACATGCACATGTACATGTACAGGTACATGTACATGTACAGGTACTTGTATCTGTACATGTACCTGCACCTGTACCTTGTACAGCATTCATCCTGGACAGGTTGAACCAGCTTCTTCCGAAGGACGAAGTTTCATAAAAGTATCAAATTCACAAGCGATCACCAGTCGCATGTATATCCTGATCAAGGAAGATAACAACGTTAGGTTCTTGCAGTTCTTGCAGGAAGGTGTCAACGTCCTTCTACATACAGCGCCTGATATTCCCAACTGGTCACCCATCTAATACTGACCAGGCTCAACGTTGCTTAACTTCGGTGATCTAACGAGAACCACCGGAGTGTCAACGTGATTGAGCCACATAGCTGTTATATTAAGTGTTTTAAAGCCATAAATGTCAAAATCGTTCAGAACTTGATGGACAACCGAATATTCCGCCAATCCATTAAAGCACAGAGTGGAGTTGTGCTCAAAAAACAAGGAACGACATCCAACAATTCCCCATCCCCTGACGCAACTTCTCATCAGAGGATAGAGAAAAGCCGACAATGTAATTGTAAATATTATCGGCAACATTTCACTTTGAAGATTTTACATAAAATAAAACAAAATAAAGGCCAAAAGGTAAAGAGTCTCATGTTGAGATGTGAGCGTAAAGTCAGGGTGGATGATATCCAAAAACATGTCAAAACAAAAAATAAAAACAGCTGTTATTTTGGAAATGAATGTTTGAAAAAAAACAATACTCAAATTGTTTAGGAATCCAAATATTCTTAACAAAAATATTTGGATTCCTAAACAATTTGAGTATTATTCTGTTGTGGAAACCAATGGTTCTAAGGCAATGATAGCACTGTTGAATGGAGATCAGAAGGACTCACTGGCGTCGATTAGATACAATATGCTCTGCAAGAAAGTTGCAAGGGCAAAGATGTTCGCCATGCCAGAACGACTTCCTCCAACCGCCTCTGCCTGTAGATTTCATTCTCTGCGGACTTATTACCAGGTTATGGAGTGGATGGGATGTAATGATGAAATGGTACCAACTGAGTGGGGATGGAAGGTAGAAGGGACAAACTTGTTCCAGTGATGACAGACAAAAGTCCTGCTCCAGATGAATTGATTGAGATGATTTACTGCAACTGTTTGGAAGGATGCAATACCCTAAAGTGCACCTGCAGAAGACATGGACTAGAATGTAGCAGTGCATGTGGACATTGCCAAGATGGCAACTGTGACAATATGGAAAATGCTCCAGTCATTGATGATGATGATGCTGATGATGATGATGCTGATGATGCTGATGATGCTGCTGCTGCTGCTGATGATGATGATGATGATGATGGGGAGGAGGAGGAGGAGGAAGTGTGAACAACTTTGAAAAAACATTATGACTTATGTGAATCGGGGTGGGGTAGGGGTAAACTTAGATATGGTATAAGGGGTGATTCAACATCACTGGCAACCATTTCACGTGAAAGATTGACCCTGAAAACATGGGTAAAAATGCAAGATTTATTGGTTTATCATGAAAACTGACCGAGTTAGTGTTTTACAACGTAATGGAAACTGACTTGTAAGTCGAAAATGTTCAACTTCGAAGTTTGAAACTTTCCCATACTCAAATCTTGTCCAACTTTTAGTATGATGTAGAGTAGACCCAACCTGACATTAAACCATAAACAAGAAAATGTTGAATTTTTTTGTGATTGGGGTACTTTGGCGTTATATTGACATTTCTAAGTGTGGTTAAAGCGGTAAGCGCTTCAAGCCGAGATCAAAACTCTACTGGAGGTTCTAACTATTAGGCCATCAGCACAAGCAACAAGGAAGTAAAATCTTAATGTTTATATTAACATTATCAGCCACAGAAGAGTGTTCCATTCGTTTGCATGAAAAGCTTTGCATTATCGCTAATGCTCTCAGGGCAGCACAGGGTAGCCCTACTATATATATATATATATATATATATATATATATATATATATATATATATATATATATATATATATATATATGCAAAGGAGTAAGGCTACCAACATTTGTAAAATGTTTTTTTCAACATTTATTTATTATTTTGTTATTTTATCATTTTATCATTTTATATAACGCATTTCAAGTGGTGGTGCGCTTTCATCAGATATGTAAATCCATTTGAAGAAATGTCTTTCGATTTGAAAGAGTGTTGTTTCATTTCAGGAAAAAAAAAAATGAAACAACACTCTTTCAAATCGAAAGACATTTCTTCAAATGGATTTACATATCTGATGAAAGCGCACCACCACTTGAAATGCGTTATATAAAATGATAAAATGATAAAATAACAAAATAATAAATAAATGTTGAAAAAAACATTTTACAAATGTTGGTAGCCTTACTTCTTTACATATATACTTTTCTCTCATTGGAACTGCACTAATATTGCACTACCCTCTTTTCTCTCTCTCTCTCTCTCTCTCTCTCTCTCTCTCTCTCTCTCTATATATATATATATATATATATATATATATATATATATATATAAACAGCTGATGATCCCCGTTTTAATATTAGATGCTTAAGGTCTCCTGTTTTTGTTTCACTCTTAGATAATTACCCCCCCCCCTTTTTTTTTTTTTTTTTTTTTTTTTTTTACTTATATTTTTTCATTTATTAATTTTCCAACGAATGTTAAGTCTGCAATATCTTGGATTTAGTTAGTTTGTCTGGGAATTTAAACTGCATTTTACATTTTTTTTAATGCCTCAAAGCTTCTTTAGACTATATATATATATATTTTCTTCAGTATATATATATATATATATATATATATATATATATATATATATATATATATACATATATATATATATAAATATATATATATATATATATATATATATATTTTCTTCAGTATATATATATATATATATATATATATATTTTTTCTTCAGTATATATATATATATATATATATATTTTCTTCAGTATATATATATATATATATATATATAAATATATATATATATATATATTTTTTTTCTTCAGTATATATATATATATATATATATATATATTTTTTCTTCAGTATATATATATATATATATATAAATATATATATATATATATATATATATATATTTTCTTCAGTATATATATATATATATATATATATATATATAAATATATATATATATATATATATATATATATATATATATATATATATATATATATATATATATACTGAAGAAAATGTCTTGAGGATTAAGAATAGTCGTTCCGCAGACAAAATGCTTAAATTTGCTTTTGGGTCGGTCAAAATCTCTTTGCGGACCAGAGGTTGCCAACACTCGATCTTAGGCAATAAATTTGAGTGATGAGGGAAAACAAAGAAGGTTCTTTTTAAGGTGACACGCTGGGAACACAAACCGTGATAATTTGCCCAAACAATGGATGCAACAAAATAGGTCCAAAGGTTTAGGATTGCGTTTTTGTGCGCATGCGAACATTCGTTTTTTTTTTTCGTTTTTTTTCTCAAAAGAAAAGAAACTAATACCATGTAATGGTAATTATCAAGCCCGAACCGAAATAAAGGTATGCTTTGAATCAACATGTCCGGACCTGCGATATCGATTTGAGTTAAGCCGATAAAAGAACCAGGTTGTTCTTGAGTGAGTAGCCAAACATCTGCAAGTTAAACCGCTTGCCCGAGGAAGAGAGTCGAATTCGGATCAAAGGATTGAGCAGACGAAAAGATGCTAAGGAGACACTAGTGACAGGAAAGAGAATGGGCAGGAGCACAATATCTTTGATATAATAATAGGGAAAGTACGTGTGTCCGGCTTTCTGCAAATTTACTTTTATAAGCAAAGAGGCTTAATCTTAATAATAACTGATAATAATAAAGAAAGGAAATAATCACGGATGCAAATTTATTTTTATAAGCAAAGAAAAAGAGGCTTAATCTTAGTAATAACTGATAATAATAAAGAAAAGAAAAGAATTTCTTTCACTTTTAATATTTTTTTTTGTTCTTAATATTTTTGTGACTAAAATAGGAATTAATCTATGGGCATAAAGATGCTTTATTTACAAATTCAGGAAATAAAGAAAGAGAGAGAGAGAGAGAGAGAGAGAGAGAGATGTATAGGTAAAGGAGTTATCTACTCCTGTGTTGAGATAGTAAACGGGGGTTATCTGCCCATGGTACAGAAAGTACCATGAGTTATCTGCCCCTTGTTACTGTATAACAAACTGTGGGGGCAGCTGTGTTATAAATTGTGAAAACATGGAATTACCTGGAAAACGGTCTCGATGCGCGCTCTGCAGGGCTGGACCGCCCAAAGAGCGGCAAGATGGCATCCTAGGCTTAATATCGCCAGGTAATCCCGTGAAATCTCGTGTTCTCTCGCGGAGACGAGAGTCCAGTTTGATATAAAAACGGGTCGCTGGAGGCAAGACGGCAGAAGGCTGAGAGCGTAGTCTACGAGGGACGACGTGGAAAGAAGAAGAGAAAGAAGAAGAGAAAGAAGAAGAGAAAGAAGAAGAAGAAGAGAAAGAAGAAGAAGAAGAGAAAGAAGAAGAGAAAGAGGAAGAAGAAGAGAAAGAAGAGGAGGACGATTAATTTTTTCTGCTACAAGCTATTTTCGGCATTGTTATGGAAAAATTCGACATCAGATTGATTCCGGAATTCGACGGCTTTCCTGCTGGTCCATCGGTGGTCGAATGGCTGGAGAAGGCCGAGCGTGTTTGCCGGTTGTGCAAAATTAAAGACCCAGCTATGGTCATCCCATTGAGACTCACTAAGGGGGCTTACGCCGTGTACCAGCAGCTCAGTAATGATGCGACCATGGAGCAGATTGCACAGGCGCTGCACGGGGCATTTGGTGCAGATCCTTTTGTTGCCTGGAGGCAATTTTCCGAACGCCGGCTTGGGCCGGGGGAGACAGTGGACGTCTACATGGCCGACTTGAAAAAGCTTGCTGCTCCCTTCGGCGGTGCGAGTGACCGCATATTGGCATGCGCCTTTTTGTCTGGACTTCCGGACGATGCAAGCCGGCTGCTGCGAGCATCATTGAGACTCACAGAGATTGAATTGGTGGAGTTGTTGGCGAGAGCACGAAACATCTTGAAGGACGATCGAGAACTGGTCTCTGCAGCGGTTGACACCTTGGACTCGCCAGCAGAGGGCCTACGATGCTATACATGTGGTGGCCCCAACCACTTCTCCAGAGACTGCAGAGGCGGCACAAGGCGCACCCCAAATTATGGAGCACGAAAAGTAATACGGTGTTACCAATGCAATAAGCCAGGCCACATAGCACGGAATTGTCCGGGAAACGGGCAAGGGGAGGACGCCGCAGCGCTAGCACCCTCCCCAAAGCGGCATTGAACAAAGCGCTTCCTGCAGTGACAGTTCAAGTTGATGGGTGTAAACGTTCAGCGCTGGTTGACACCGGCTGTACCCAAACCCTCCTTCGAAAGGAATGTTGCATCACATGGAAGAAACGACAGATCCCCGTCCTGACTGTCGGCAAAGGCTCATTAGTGTGTTGTGGATCCAGTGTTGTTCATATCAGCATTGACAATGGCCCCCCGGTGGCTGTGACGGTGTTGGTGGTCGATGGGGAGCTGCTCGGATATGACCTTCTCCTTGGAATGGACACTATTACACAGCTAGGCGGAATTACTGTAAACAGCGTCGGTGATGTGAGATTCCCTCGACCAGACAAACAAATGTGTGCAGCAATCACTCTTGACGAACCCGATTTCCACGCAGAATATGACAAGGGCACAAACACATGGACAGCGTCCTGGAAGTGGGCAGGCGACCAGCCACCAGTGTCTTTGCGGAATCGGCTGACAGAGTATCCCCCTCCTGCATGGCTTAGGGGGCAGTACGAGGCAGAACTTCAAGTGTGGCTGGATAACGGCTGGTTAATTCCATACCCAGAGGATGAGCTCGGGCCCCCGCGGGGGCTAATTCCCCTGATGGCTATCAGACAAGAGAACAAGCAGAAAGTTCGACCTGTTCTTGATTACCGGGAACTCAATGAACACGTTGACCCGTACACTTCGGGGGCTGACGTTTGTGCTCATAAACTGCGAGAGTGGCGACGGCAGGGTGCGGAAGCGGCCATACTGGACTTGCGAAGAGCTTACCTACAAATACATGTTGAGAAATCGCTGTGGCCATTCCAGACGGTGGTAGTCAAAGGAACTCGCTATTGCTTGACCAGGCTGGGGTTCGGCTTGAATGTAGCCCCGGGCATCATGACGGCGATCATGCGGGCGATCCGGCGTCAGGATAAAGCTGTGCAACAGGCGACATCGTCTTATATAGACGACATTTTTGTCAATGAGAGCCTGCTGTCTGCCCAGGCGGTCAAAGAACACTTTGAGCACTTCGGGTTGTCGTGCAAGGAACCGGAGCGGCTGCAGGATGGGGCGAAAGTGCTCGGGCTGCGGGTGAGCGGAAGTGCAGATGGCCTCCAATGGGGAAGGGGCGGTGAAATCCCGGAAATCCCATCTACCATCACACGTCGGAGCACGTTTTCCGTGTGTGGAAAACTGGTGGGTCACTTCCCTGTGTGTGGGTGGCTCCGAGTGGCTGTGGCGGCTATAAAGCGACGGGCAACTTCTTTGTCAACAGGATGGGACGATGAGGTGCGTGATCCTTCCCTGCGAAGCATGCTGGTGGAAGCTGTGGCCAGAGTGACCAATGATGACCCTGTACGAGGGAGCTGGTGCGTCGATGGGAGTGAGTTTACAGTTTGGGTGGACGCCAGCTCACTTGCCCTTGGCGTTGCTCTGGCAGTCAACGGAAGTATAGTAGAAGATGCCTGCTGGCTCCGGCCAGAGAATGACGCTAAGCACATAAACCTAGCTGAACTCGATGCTACACTGAAAGGAGTCAATCTAGCACTTCAGTGGCAGGCTAGCGTCCTCCACGTTATCACGGATTCCACGTGTGTGCATCGGTGGATGACCGATGCCTTGAACGGAAAAGCACGGCTGACAACGAAGGCATCGGCCGAAATGTTAATCCGGAGGCGGCTTGCTACCCTAACCGAAACCATCAATGAATACAACTTGGTCATAGATGTGACACTGGTGCAGTCCTGTTTGAATCGAGCGGATCGATTGACCAGGGTGCCTCGCCGTTGGCTGGACCTGCAGAAAGAAGTGAACGAACCAGCACCTGTAAATTGTGCTGCGGTGGGACGTAGACTCAGCCCAGAGCGTATCGCTGATGTCCATTGCCAAAGCGGGCACCCTGGTGTAAACCGAACCTTTTACTTCGCCAGGTTGGTTGACCCCTCTGTGTCACGGAGGGCTGTGAAATCTGTTGTGAGAAGTTGCAACACCTGCCAATCGATCGACCCAGCACCTGTCCGGTGGAAGAAGGGCACACTCGGTGTGAAGTATAACTGGGATAGGATTGCGATGGACATAACTCACTACAACGGGGGGAATTTCTTGACCCTTATTGACTGTGGACCGTCCCGATTTGCATTGTGGCGGTCCCTTCGCCGGCAGGATACGGCTGCCATTGTCCATGAGTTGGAAAGTGTGTTCCTTGAGCGTGGCCCTCCTTCTGAGATATTGACCGACAATGGCCCCGCTTTTGTTAGTGCACCGTTCAAACAGTTTGTAGATGGCTGGGGTGTCCGTCTGCGTTTTCGGTGTGCCCATGTGCCCAGTGGGAACGGAATTATTGAGCGCAACCATAGGACTATCAAGACCATCGCAGCGCGGAAGGGGTGTACGGTGGCTGAAGCAGTCTATTGGTATAACGTCACCCCTAAGGACGATACTTCACCCTCCACCGCGCCAGCTAATGCGCTACATACATACCATGTCAGGGCAAGAGGTTTGGAGAGCAGCTTACTGCCCGAACCAGAACCTCCACAGGAGAAAATGAAAAAAGGAGATGTCGTTTGGGTTAAAAAACCCCGAGGCCAGTGCACGACTCGTTACGGAACCGGTCGTGTCACTGAAGTGATCAGCCCGCAGGCGGTGCGAGTTGATGGAGTACCCCGTCACATTAAAGACTTAAGATCGGTATTCCAAACGCAGCTGCCATTTAACGAGGATAATGACATTGAATCCGTGACCAGCGAACCATCATTCTGGTTCATGACGGCTTCATCGCGCAGCGACACTGAGAGTGATAGCCTTGAATGTACTGACCCTCCTACTGCTGATGAAAGCCCGGACAGTGATGCTGCGATGCGCAGCCTCAGGTTCGCTGACCTTCCTGCCACGGAAGACAGCACGGATGACGATGAGGCCCCGAATCCCCCTCCCCGAAGAAGCACTCGAAGAAAAAGGACACGGCCTCCCTGCTCTTTCTGTGATAATGAGATCAGGGGGGAGTGTGTTATAAATTGTGAAAACATGGAATTACCTGGAAAACGGTCTCGATGCGCGCTCTGCAGGGCTGGACCGCCCAAAGAGCGGCAAGATGGCATCCTAGGCTTAATATCGCCAGGTAATCCCGTGAAATCTCGTGTTCTCTCGCGGAGACGAGAGTCCAGTTTGATATAAAAACGGGTCGCTGGAGGCAAGACGGCAGAAGGCTGAGAGCGTAGTCTACGAGGGACGACGTGGAAAGAAGAAGAGAAAGAAGAAGAGAAAGAAGAAGAGAAAGAAGAAGAAGAAGAGAAAGAAGAAGAAGAAGAGAAAGAAGAAGAGAAAGAGGATTAATTTTTTCTGCTACATTTGCAATTCAGTAGTGAACAGTAACAGACGTTCGAAGGGACATTTTCCATACTTTACAAGAGAGAATTAGTTTATTTTTTAAAGTAAAACTTATCTCTCATATATTTCTTTTGGCACTTCTGCTGTATATGTTTAGCAGCTGCCGATTTAGAAATCGAAATTGAAGAGTTCCATTTGTTTTCCTCCAATTACCCTTCACTCAGAATTCACCGGAAGCGGGTTACGTGCGTTAAACGAATTTCGGAAATGAACTTAAATGATATAAATCTTCGAGGCATTGGGAATTTACTGAATAAAAAAATTCAGTTTTAACCCCCCACCCAATCAAAACTCCTACCAATCTAAAATTTTCAATTATAATTTTAAAAAAGAATCATTGTTGACTTTTCAGAAATTTTTAATTCATATAATAAAAAAAAGTTGTTAACTTTTATATTATACCCAAAAAGAAATCAGCGTTGCTTTTTTTATGTTTTAATTTATACAATAAAAAAAATAAAAAAATCACTTCCGGTTGAATTATCTCCACTTATTTTCAGAAAAAGGAAAGAAAATGTCCTGCTAAACATATACAGCGGAAGTGCCTTTCTTTTTGTAAAATTTTACATGCAAATTTTTTTTTTTAATGTTAGATTGCGTTTCTTTATGTAAGTTTTACCTCGATTACTTGTTTCGAATTTTACGGTCAGAGTTACCTCGCGTGTGACAACAGTAGGAAATAAATTGTTCGTATTTACTTGCCTCCCCACGAGGGCAGAGTTAGACACAAGGTCAGTTTTTAATGTGTGAAAAATTGAGCTCTCCAAAAAGGGCACTCTGGATTGGAAAATTTTTTTTAAATTGCCTCAGTCTAGAAGGACTTCTCCTTCACTGACCGAGGACAGAATAGTCAAAGTGTTGCATCAGAACAGATACTACACTTTGTTCCTAGCCAAAAAGCCGACTTATAAATTGTTATTGATAAAAATAAATTACTTGCTATTCCTCCGGGCAACGCCGGGTAGCCCTGCTAATTATGAATAAGACAGAGAATGAAAACAATACTAGTGTACACCCTCCGTCAAAAACGACAGAAATAATATGCTTTGCCAGTGTTCGCATACAAAATCATAGAATAACGTCAGTAATTTAATTTTTCATACATAAATAATTATTATCATTCCTGATGACCTAAAGAAAGAAAAAAAAACACTAGCTGCCACAGGTGAGGTGAGGTGACACGTATGTTGACAGTAAGAGAAAGAGATACAATGAGATAAGAGATATATAGCATGCCATATTCATAGGTTTACCATTAGAATAAGAAAACATATTTATAAAGTAAAACAGAAGAAGGGAAGAAATCTCAGTTAAAGGTTGTATGTGTGCATATAAAGAATCAGTTAAGAAAACTATTTTAATATTGAGATGAGTTAGGGTTAGAGGATAGGGTTAGAGGTTAGGGGATAGGGTTAGGGGTTAGGGTTAGAGGTTAGGGGTTAGGAGATAGGGTTAGAGGTTACGGTTAGAGGTTAGGGGATAGGGTTAGGGGTTAGGAGATAGGGTTAGAGGTTAGAGGTTAAGGGATAGGGTTAGAGGTTAGGGTTAGAGGCTAGGGGATAGGGTTAGGAGATAGGGTTAGGGGTTAGGGTTAGGGGGATATGGTTAGGGGTTAGGAGATGGGGTTAGAGGTTAAGGTTAGGGGATGGGGATAGGGTTAGGGGATAGGGTTAGAGGTTAGGGGATAGGGTTAGAGATTAGGGGTTAGGGGTTAGGGTTAGAGGTTAGGGGATAGGGTTAGAGGTTAGGGTTAGAGGTTAGGGGATAGGGGATAGGGTTAGAGGTTAGGGGTTAGGGTTAGAGGTTAGGGGTTAGAGGTTAGGGGTTGAGGTTAGGGGATAGGGTTAGAGGTTAGGGGATAGGGTTAGGGGTTAGGGTTAGAGGTTAGGGGTTGAGGTTAGGGGATAGGGTTAGAGGTTAGGGGATAGGGTTAGAGGTTAGGGGTTAGGGTTTAAGATTAGGGGATAGGGTTAGTTACTACAGTCAGAAGCGCCGTTGAAATGATAAATTGAAAATTGAGTAACCAGATCCATTGACTCGAGATTTTTTCAAATAAATGAAATATTGAGATGAGTTAGGGTTAGGGGTTAAGTTTAGGGGATAGGAGATGGGGTTAGAGGTTAGGGATAGGGTTAGGGGTTAGGAGATAGGGTTAGAGGTTAGGAGATAGGGTTAGAGGTTAGGGTTAGGGGATAGGAGATAGGGTTAGGGGTTAGGAGATAGGGTTAGAGGTTAGGAGATAGGGTTAGAGGTTAGGGTTAGGGGATAGGAGATAGGGTTAGGGGTTAGGAGATAGGGTTAGAGGTTAGGGTTAGGGGTAAGGAGATAGGGTTAGAGGTTGGGGTTAGAGGTTAGGAGATAGGGTTAGAGGTTAGGAGATGGGGTTAGAGGTTAGGAGATGGGGTTAGGGGTTAGGGATAGGGTTAGTTACTACAGTCAGAAGCGCTGTTGAAATGATAAATTGAAAATTTAGTAACCAGATTTCCTTGACGCGAGATTTTTTCAAATAAATGAAATATTTATTAAATCATTTTCTTTTTTAAATTTCGGTTTTATAAACCCTAATCATGGTAATATAGACAATATTATTTTTTTTTCCTTTTTTTCCCTCATCGTTGAGATCTTCTGGCGTTGCCAAAGATCGGCGATTTCTTCGGGTGTTGTTGAAGAGATTTGCCGCCACAGTGATTCTTATTGTCTAGTGGTCGCTGCATTCCATCGTATGTCCGTTGATCGTCTCATCAGATAAATAAAACATTTCCCCGCGCAGAAAAGAGACCAGAGACGACTGAGTGATTTTAAAGTTTATTCGGGGAGAAATAACTCACACATGAATTCTAACTTAACTCTTAATTGCTATGGATGAATACAACGAACAGACATCTTAGGGGCCAGATCTTCGCCTTCTGGCGATTTTAACTTTTTAAACGTATTACAGCATTATTGACAATCCGTCCCACTTAAAGTTTCAATGAACGACTGACTCTCAAACCATCGTTTCTTTGTCAATTCGATATCCGTGACGTCATTGCATCATGTCGACTTATCACTTTGAGGCTGACCCACCTTGACCTCACTTTGAATTTAACCTTACAGGTCATCTCCTACTGTCAATTCTTCCTGGGAATTGATTTGTCTCCCAAACTATGTGTCACCTCCACCAGTTCACCCCTTGTCAAAATTAACACTAGCTGATGTAACCATTCTGCGACTTCTGAAAAAGAAGAAGAAGAAGAATAATAATAATAATAATAATAATAATAATAATAATAATAATAATAATAATAATAATAAAAAAAAAAAAAAAAATTAAAAAAAAAAAAAGAAAAAAAAAAAAAGAACTGGAAAAGCTGATAAACACAACCAGGATATTCAGCCAGGATATCCAAATGGAGTTTGGAATAGAAAAATGTACACTGCTAGAGATCAAAAGAGGAAAACTGGAGACGACAGAAGGTATAGAACTCCCCAACCAAGAGGAGATGAGGGCGCTAGGAGAACAAGTAGTTACAAATACCTGGGAGTTCTGGAAGCAGACACAATTAAATATACAGAAATGAAAGAGAAGATTGGAAAAGAATATCTACGAAGAACAAGGAAACTCTTAGAAACTAAACTATATAGCAGAAACCTAGTAAAAGGGATAAACACATGGGCTGTATCACTAATAAGATACTCTGGACCATTCATAGGCTGGACCAAAGAAGAACTCAGGCACCTTGACCAAAGAACTAGAAAACTAATGACTATGCACTATGCACTTCACCCAAAAGACGACACGGACAGACTCTACGTGAAAAGAAATGAAGGAGGTAGAGGACTGGTAAGTATAGAAGACTGTGTGGAAGACACCAAAAAAGAGCTGGAGAAATATGTAACCCAGAACACAGAAAGACTGATCACCACAGCAAGAGACACCAGCCCAACAAACGACCCCGGAAGCACTGAACCCAGAAACAAAAAGACAAGAAAGAAAAAGTGGGAAGAAAAACAACTACATGGACGCTTTATAAGACTCACAAGCGATGAAGCCAATGAAAACAGCTGGGCATGGCTAAGAAAAGGAAACTTGAACAGAGAAACGGAATCTCTGCTAACGGCCGCACAGAAAAATGCGATTAGGACAAACTTTATTAAAGCAAAGATAGATAAAACCCAGGAAAACAGCAAATGCAGATTGTGTGGACAAAGAGACGAAACGATAAATCATATAATAAGTGAATGCAGTAAGCTAGCACAAAGGGAATACAAGAACAGACATGACAGCGTGGGGAAAGAAGTACACCGGGAAATGTGCAAACAACTGAATTTCGAATATGCAAGAAAACGGTACAAACACAAACCAGAAACTGTACTAGAAAACGAAAAACACAAAATCATATGGGATATGAATGTACAAACAGACAAACCCATAACAGCAAGGAGACCGGATATGATAATAATCAACAAGAAAGAAAAATCCTGCAAAATCGTGGACTTTGCCGTTCCAGCAGACCACAGAGTGAAGATCAAAGAGACGGAAAAGAGAAGCAAATATACTGAACTTGCCAGAGAATTGAAAGGAATATGGAACATGAAGAAAGTCAGTATAACACCAATAATCATAGGAGCACTAGGAACAGTCCCCCAAAACATGGAGAAAAGACTAGTAGAAATAGGAATCAAAGGGATAACTGAGACCATACAAAGGACAGTAATGATCAAAACAGCTACAATCCTGAGAAATGTCCTCGAATGCGGAAACCAACCCACATAAGCAACGAATGGAGAAAAAACACATGGAAGCACAAAACAACAGAACCGGGGAAAATACAACCGCACGAGAGAGGCGCAAGCATAGGCTGACGCCACGAAAATTATGGACAGAGGGTCGAGGAGGGAAAGCGCAAAACCAGACGTCTACTGGAAGAGCGCGGACAGCTCTGGGACCTTGGGAAGGCTTGTTGCCACTCGGGCCTCAGAGGGGACCAATGGCCCTTATCAGCAGGAAATCGTTGGTAGGTGGCTGTTGCGATTACCGCAAGGTCATCAGCGGTGATGAATGAAAAGAGGTGGAGCATACTGGAAGTCTGCGGAGACTTGTTGTCACTCAGACTCCAGGGAATACCACAGGTTGTTGGCAGTGGGTGATCACTGACGATGAACAGTGTGATAACTCCTAGTGAGTAAATAATAATAATAATAATAATAATAGTCAGAAGAAGAACAAGAACAAGAACAATAATAATAATAATAATGATAACGATGACGATGATGATGATGATGATGATGATGATGATGATGATCATCATCATCATCATCATCATCATCATCATCATCATCATCGATTTAAGACGTCTTTTTGTTATGTTTATTGTGAATTTTAATGTTAACTAATAAAAAGCTTCTGAGATTTCACTTCAGGGGTCGGGAGATAATATTTTTGCTTTTTGTTTGAGTTGAACGTAATTAAAATCCCCTTCCCCAAAAAGTAGCTAGTCCCGTTTGAGAACAAAACTTATTTTTTAATCTCGACCGAACGTTTGATAACTTTGCATCAATTCATTAGACAAACATGGGAGGGGAATCTATCGTTTAAAATTTTTTATTTATTTAAGAGTATCCTAGAAAACTATGCAATTAGGTAACACACACATATATATATATATATATATATATATATATATATATATATATATATATATATATTTAAATGAATTTTTCATGGTACAAAATTTAATAACGGCGAGGAATGCAGACGTTTGGGATATTTTTTTTTTGGGGGGGGGGGATAGAATGAAATTGAACAAGTATAAAAACGAGAGGAAATTAAAAAAATTAATGAATGTACTAAGCCGGCTTTCGTCCACACTCATCAGAGTATTAACGTGGAAGTAATTAAATACGACTAAAAACTTTAAAGAAATTTATAATGAAAACTAGTGACAAGTTTGGAAGAAAAAAAATATGGGGAGGAGGGTCACAAGTTGATCACATTAAGTCCTAAAAGCCACTCCTTTTGTTTACAAAGGGAGGGTTTGATTGACTTGATATATATGGCTTCCAGGACTTTGAGAATGCGATCTACTTATGACAGAAAACCAGTCACTAGTGTATATATATATATATATATAATTTTTTTTTCGTAAATGTGTCTTCATGTATGTATGATAGTGCACTTTGAACCTCATGAAAATGAGAGAAACACTATCCCTGTGACAGGATCACAGGTAAACTAAGCCTGGGCCTGGTGTTGCCACAAATAGCAAACCATGATAAATGTCTATAAATACAAATAAACGCCGTGGGACTCAAAAGAAAGATCTGAGTGTCATGATGGACAGGTGCTCCGTCGATAGCCAACATGGGGGACCCGGTTCGCATCCTGCGAATGTTGGCTCCTTTAATTTCAGGAACAAGACCACGGACAAAAAACAGGTAAGTAACCCATCAAATTCCAAATATGATAAGGACACTGACCAAACACAAGAAAGCAAGAATGAAAATAGCAGACCAAAAAGCCATAGAAAGAAATGCACCACAAAAGAGAACAGCCTGGTAATGGAATGCTACTACAAAAGCCGCTACCCCACAGAAAGAGGATACCGGAAACGAATGAAAGATCTATGGGACATTTCTACTGACAACCATACAACGGCACAAAGGATAGCAGATCAAGCAAGACAGATACTCACGAGAGGGTGGCTCTCGAAGATGGAATTAACGGAAATTAAACAAAAAATTAATGGCGTGACAGATCAAGATACACCCCTTGACGAAAACTCCCAGGAAGAAGACGGGAAAAACATAAACACAGAAACTGAAGAAGGCGAAGACGACGAAACTATAGAAGTATCTGAGGAAGAAGCAAGAGAAGTGGAAAACATCAAACGATTAATGTCCGAGAACAAAACAAAACTCCCATCCCTAAGGAACGAAGATTGGAAGAAGTTAAAAGTTGAAACAGAGAAAGTAAACAGAGTACTCACGTACATCCCAACAGACACTATCACAGATCTAAACAACTTGATATATGCGGGGCAAAATCAATAAGTATGAAACTAAAAAGGGAAAGGAAGACTGACCAAAAGAATGGACAGACGAAATCTGGATGGGAAATCAGACTGGAAACCCAGATCACCAAACTTCAAAATGAAGCTAAAACCGTAAACAGGATAAAGGAGAATAGTAAATGATGGAAGAGCAGAAATCCGAATCACAAGGAAAGACTAAATAAGAAACATAAAGAACTAAAACAAAAGATAGCAGCAAAAGAAGGAAGATTGAGACGATACAGATACAAATTGGAACAGTACAAACAGAACAGGACCTTTGAAAACAATGAAAGCCAGTTTTACAAAAACGTAAACGGAGAAAGAACAACAACAGAACAACCGGACCCGACAGAAACAAAACATTTCTGGAGCAAGATATGGGAAAAGGCTAAAGACCACAACAAAAATGCTAAATGGCTGGAATACATGAAAAATAAACTACTAGAAATTGAAAAAGGAACAGAAACAGAAATTAATGAAGAAAGTATTAAGACAACACTAAAGAAAATGGCAAACTGGAAAGCACCAGGGCACGATGAAATACATGTGTACTGGTTAAAAAAATTCACGACCCTACATGAAAGGTTAGCACAGAAACTGAGAGGATGTATCCATAAAACAGACATACCAGAGTGGATGAACAAAGGAAGGATAACGCTCATACAAAAAGACGCCAAGAAGGGAACGACCCCAAGCAATTACAGACCAATAACCTGTTTACTAACAATGGGAAAATCTAACGACACAACTGAGAGAGCAAATTTACCATTCCCTGAACAGTCGTGGGCTACTTCCCGAGGAACAAAAAGGATGCCAGAAAGGGAAAAGAGGGACGCATGATCTGTTCTACATAGATCAAAAGATCCTGAAAGAAGTCAAAAGCAAGAAAAAGAACATATCTATGGTATGGATTGACTACAAGAAAGCATACGACAGTATCCCTCAAGCATGGATAATTGTATGCTTAAAAATGTACAAAATACCCGACAGGATTATTAATCTCATCAAGAGAGCAATGGAAACATGGAGATTAGAACTGACAGCTGGAGGACAACACTTGACAAAGATAAAAATACAGAGAGGCATTTTCCAAGGAGACTCCCTATCACCACTACTGTTTATCATAGCCATGATGCCACTCAATTACATACTCAGGAAATGTGATGCCGGATACAAGTTCACAAGCAGAGAATAAACCATCTAATGTACATGGACGACCTGAAGCTATTTATAAAAAGCAAAAAGGAACTGGAAAAGCTGATTAATACGACCAGAATCTTCAGTCAGGACATTCAAATGGAATTCGGAATCGAAAAGTGTGCATTGCTAGAGATTAAAAAAGGAAAGCTGGGGACGACTGAGGGCATGGAACTACCCAACCAAGAGCAGATGAGAGCGCTAGGCGAACAATACAGCTATAAATATTTGGGAGTTTTGGAAGCAGACACGATCAAATCAACAGAAATGAAAGAGAAGATTGGAAAAGAATACCTGAGAAGAACAAGAAAGCTCTTAGAAACAAAATTATATAGCAGAACCATAATCAAAGGAATAAATACATGGGGAGTATCACTAATAAGATATTCTGGACCATTCATAAGCTGGACAAAAGAAGAACTCAGGCACCTTGACCAGAGGACTAGAAAATTAATGACTATGCACAACGCACTACATCCAAAAGACGATACAGACAGGCTCTACGTGAAGAGAAATGAAGGGGGAAGAGGACTGGTAAGTATAGAAGACTGTGTGGACGATACTAAAAAAGAGCTGGAGAAATACATAAACCAGAACACAGAAAGGCTGATCACCGAAGCAAGAGACACCATCTCAACGAACAACGCAGGAAGCAATCGAAACTGGACACAAACAGACAAGAAAAGAAAAGTGTGAAGAAAAACAACTACATGGACGCTTCATAAGACTCACAAGAGAAGAAACCAACGAAAATAGCTGGACATGGCTAAGAAAAGGAAACTTGAACAGAGAAACGGAATCTTTATTGATGGCTGCAGAGAACGATACGATTAGGACAAACTACATTAAAGCTAAAATAGATAAAACACAGGAAAACAGTAACGGCAGACTGTGTGGACAAAGAGACGAAACAGTAAATCATATAATAAGTGAATGTAGTAAACTTGCCCAAAAAGAATACATGAACAGACATGACTGTGTGGGGAAAGTAATACACTGGTAACTGTGCAAACAATTGAATTTCGAATACGCAGACAAATGGTACAAACATAAACCGGAAGCAGTACTGGAAAACGAAAAACACAAAATCCTCTAGGATATGGATATACAAACAGATAAACTCATACAAGGCCTCAGCTATCACCACACAAAAATGAACCAAGGAACAGAAATTACAAGAAACACCATAAGCTCTCCCCCTTCTCTCCCCCCAATTTTTTTTAAAATAAATTAATTAATTAAAAATTAAAAATTAAAAAAATAAATAAATAAAAAAAATAAAAATAAAAAATAAATAAATAAATAATTAAAAAAAATTTTTTTTTTAAATGGTGCCGGCCTAAACCAGACAAAGTATTTGTAGAGGGTCGAGGAGGATGAGAAGACCAAGGAGAGACAGCACAAACCAGACCTCCACTGGAAAAGGGCAGAGAATGCTGGGACCTTGGGGAGGCTTATTGCCACCCAAATCCCAGAGAAGACCAATGGTCCTTACCAGCGAGAAATCAATGGTAAGAGGCTGTTGCGATACCGCAAGGTTATGTGCGGCGGTTATCGAAAAAGAGGTGAAGAATACTGGAAATCTGGGGAGGCTTGTTGTCACTCAGACTCCAGGAAATACCACTGGTTGTTGTCGGTGAGCAATCACTGATGATGACCTGTGCGAGAACTCCTAGTGAGTACAAATAATAATGTTTGAATGTCTAAGGTCATAGGAATTGACTTGATGTTCAAAAAAGAAAACTCCAACCAAAAACATCCTAAAGTTGAGACTAATAATAATAATAATAATAATAATAATAATAATAATAATAATAATAATAGTAGTAGTAGTAGTAGTAGTTTGGTTTGGTTTGCTTTGGTTTGTTTTACAGCATAGCAACCAACTATGGGTTATGTAATGCCGAATAAAGTTCTCAATGCAATTCGAATTATTTCACATTGTCTTCAGAGACAATGAAAGGTAAAAAGATGAACTTGCAAGTTGGTATAGTCCAACTTCCTTGATGAAGTCTAAAAGTTTTGTCACATAAATTTGGGGAGTCGTAATACTTGTTACAGGTTTGTTGCAGATCTTGACAGTCTATTAACATGTGTTTGACTGTGTAAGCTTGTTGACACGCTATGCACATTGGAGACTCCTCTCCTTCCAATAAGTGCTTATGAGTGATCTGCGTGTGTCCTATGCGAAGTCTGCTTATTATAACCTCTTCTCTCCTTACTTTTCTATATTCCAGGGGCCACTCATCTATAGTTGGCCAAATCTTATACAATTTGTTATTTTGACATTCATCCCAACATTCTTGCCATTTTTGTTTGGTTATCTTGTTAATATTTGGTCGAAGATCAGTGTATGGGATCCTAGTATTTGTTGGTGTCATTTTTAATGATTCTTTTGCGGCTTTATCCACTCTTTCATTGCCACGAATGCCGACATGACTCGGTATCCAGCATAATTTGATTTTACATTTTTTCTTGTTATAAATAGTGGTGATCTTAATTAAGATTTTCACGACTAATGGGGTATCCAGATTTTTGTTCTTCAGTGCTGTGAGCACTAATAGGGAGTCAGAGAAGATGATATACCTGACAGGGCGTCAATTTTCAGTGTAATATTTGGTCTAAGATCAGTGTATGGGATCCTAGTATTTGTTGGTATCTTATTTAAGGATTCTTTTGCGGCTTTATCCGCTCTTTCATTGCCACAAAGTAGTAGCAGTAGTAGTAGTAGTAGTAGTAGCAGCAGTAGTAGTAGTAGTAGTAGTAGTAGCAGCAGCAGTAGTAGTAGCAGCAGTAGTAGTAGCAGCAGCAGTAGTAGCAGTAGTAGTAGCAGTAGTAGTAGTAGTCGCAGTAGTAGTAGTAGTAGTAGCAGTAGTAGTAGTAGTAGCAGCAGTAGCAGCAGTAGCAGTAGTAGTAGAAGTAGTAGTCGTAGCAGTAGCAGTAGTAGTAGTAGTAGTAGCAGCAGTAGCAGCAGCAGTAGTAGTAGTAGTAGTAGAAGTAGTAGTAGTAGCAGTAGTAGTAGTAGTAGCAGCAGTAGTAGCAGCAGTAGTAGTAGCAGCAGTAGTAGTAGTAGCAGCAGAAGTAGTAGTAGCAGTAGTAGTAGTAGTAGTAGCAGTAGTAGTATCAGCAGCAGCAGTAGTAGTAGTAGTAGCAGCAGCAGTAGTAGTAGTAGAAGCAGTAGTAGTAGTAGTAGAAGTAGCAGCAGTAGTAGTAGTAGTAGTAGTAGAAGCAGTAGTAGTAGTAGAAGTAGCAGCAGTAGTAGTAGTAGTAGTAGTAGCAGCAGCAGTAGCAGTAGTAGCAGTAGTAGTAGCAGAAGCAGTAGTAGTAGGAGTAGCAGTAGTAGTAGTAGTAGTAGCAGTAGTAGTAGTAGCAGCAGTAGCAGCAGCAGTAGTAGTAGTAGCAGTAGTAGTAGTAGCAGTAGTAGCAGTAGTAGCAGTAATAGTAGTAGCAGTAGTAGTAGTAGTAGTAGTAGTAGTAGTAGTAGTATTAGTAGCAGTAGCAGTAGTAGTAGTAGTAGTAGGTTAGTACTTGGTTAAGTAGACTTGTCTAAAGAAACGTGAGAAACAGAATTTTGATGCTTCTAGTTATAATCTCACAGTCGGCGCAGGCAGCTGCCTCAGCTCGTCAAACATTAATCGCAGATCACATCTTTGCACTTCTTGATTGAAATCTTGAGCTCAGAATTGCATACAACAGTTAGTTTCAACAGACCACAGGCGTTTTAGAGAACCGGTTCTTAAGTGAAGAGTACTTGAAGAGCGCAGACCTCCACCATGGATGTCATGTGACCAATAACCTCTGATCACCAAGCCTTTGTTGCTACGGTGAGTTCCCCATTTGTTCATCAAACTCTAATGCAGTAATTAATTACTGAAACAAGTCAAGGGTGTAACACGTGTACACAATAAATATAACACGTGTACACAATAAATATAACACGTGTACACAATAAATATAACACACGTACACAATAAATATAACACGCGTACACAATAAATATAACACGCGTACACAATAAATATAACACGCATACACAATAAATATAGCACGCGTACACAATAAATATAACACGTGTACACAATAAATATAACACATGTACACAATAAATATAACACGCATACACAATAAATATAACACGTGTACACAATAAATATAACACGCGTACACAATAAATATAACACGCGTACACAATAAATATAGCACGTGTACACAATTCTGATAACGGATCTTTTGATTTCTTGGCTGAGAAATTAGTTTATTTATTTTAAACTAATTAATTAGATGAAGATAAAAGAAAATTACGTTTTTAGATATAACTGGCTTAAAAGAACACCAAGGGAGTCCATTTTTAAGCTAGTTTGCAGTAGTAATAATCTCTTTGCAAAAAAAAAAAACTGAAAAGAAGAAAACCATCTTGCTTGAGCGAGATACACATGTGAGTGGGGAATAGAACGCTTCTGAATTTGATATTCCCTAGAAACTTCTCCCTTCAGAAGAAGCCGGTTGAATACGCACAGGTCGGCACCAGAACAGGAGGAGGAGGAGGAGGAGGAGGGGGAGGAGGAGAAGGAGGAGGAGTAGGAGGAGGAGGAGGAGGAGGGGGGGAGGAGGAGGAGGAGGAGGAGGAGGAGGAGGAGGAGGAGGAGGAGTGATTGTAGTAAAATAATGAGACATCCAAAAATGTTTAATGTCAAATTTGGTGAAAGTCTGCAGAATCATTTTGGATCCTACAAATGTTTAGTAGTAGTAGTAGTAGTAGTAGTAGTAGTAGTATAATTGTTACTCCCTATAACACACGTGACATCCCAAGGGTGTTTCCTGCCAAAGTTGGTGCAATTCTGTCAAGTACTTTTCGAGCCTATCAGTGTCAGTAGTAGTAGTAGTAGTAGTAGTAGTATGAGGAAAAGTATAATGGTTATCCCCATAACACACCTAGAATCCCAAGAATGTTTTCTACAAAAGCTAGTGCAATTCTTTCAAGCCCTTTTAGAGCCTATCAGTGTCAGCAGCAGCAATAGTAGTAGTAGTAGTAGTAGTATTGTTGTCCTCTGTGACACACCTGACATCCCAAGGATGTTTCCTGACAAAATTGGTGCAATTTTCTCAAGTACTTTTGGAGCCTATCAGTGTCAGCAGCAGCAGCAGCAGGAGGAGAAGGAGAAGGAGGAGGAGGAGGAGGAGAAGTAGTAGTAGTATAATTGTTACACCTATAAAACACCTTGACATCCCAAGGGTGTTTCCTGCCAAAGTTGGTGCAATTCTGTCAAATACTTTCGGAGCCTATCAGTTGCAGCAGTGGTAGTAGTAGTAGTATCAACATTTTTATCCGTCTATGACACACCTGGTACCCACCCAAACGGTCCTTCGTGCTAAGTTTGGTGATATATTACGCCAAGTAGTTTTAGAATATGTAAGTGACAAACAACACACACAGCGGAAAAGTTTTATCATCTATTATATAAATCTGTATCTGCGCAATTTTCATGACGAAATAAAATCAGGTTGTTTCCGTTTAGCGCCACCAATTATTTTTGCATTCTTGTGAGTCTGCCATTTAGTCAGAGCCAACATATCGCATTACGCGGTGCAGATGCAATCCAATATGGCAGTTAACCAACTGACATCAAATAAACTAATTTTTTATCACATCTAAGATGTTATCACGAGGCTGCCTCAAAGAAGGTTTGCTCCCTCTACCGTGCTAGTAAACTCTTCACACCTGACATTATCCTCTATCTCTACAAAGCCACCATCCGCCCATGCATGGAGTATTGTTGCCACATCTGGGCTGGTGCATAATCTACTAGTCTCTCCCTCCTTGACAAGATCCAAAAAAGAGTCGCCAACCTAACAGGTCCCTCGCTGTCTACCAAGCTCCAGTCCCTGTCCCATCGCCGCAATGTAGCATCCTTATGTTTGTTTTACAAATACTTCAATGGATTATGCTCCGATGAATTGGCTACTCTGGTGGCCCCCTCGACGTAAATTCACTAGACTAACGCAACAATCAACTAAATCTCATTCATTCACTGTGGAGGTCCCCAGATGCCGGAGAGCCTTCTACTCAAATAGCTTCTTTCCTTGTGCTGCTGGCCTCTGGAACTCCCTCCCTGCCCCCTGTTTCCCCGACAGTACTGACATGCAGAAATTTAAAACTAATGTGAACAGACATCTCGCTGCGCAGATCCCAATTTAGGCTGAACCCCCCCCCCCCCCAACCTTCTCCCTTTTTCTTTTTTCTCAGTAGCCCCTTACGTCTACAGTGGCGTCCTGCCTTGTTTGGGGTGAACCATGTTAAAAAAAATTTAAAAAAAAAAAAAAAAGTGAGAAAGGGAAGGTCTAAACATGCCATTGTTGTTGTACTTCTGCTGTGCTTAAGAGAATGACAACAAACAATGGGGTATAAAAATATAATGATAAATATTTGTTGTCGGTGTCGGTGAATGAGTGCGGGTTAGTGAGGAAGGAGGACACACAGGAATTAACCGGGTGGTTTTCTTGCACCTGATCTCCAGTCGAATCTCGACCTCAATCTCGGTTTAGTTTATATAATAATTTGCGACCTGTAAACGCCCATTCTAACCTTTTTGGATAGAATAACTTGTGCAGGTGGTTTTGAATCATGCAACAATTATTTTAGTTTCTTCCGGCCAGGTGTGTGTCTATGTCAAGTATATTTTATTCCTACTAGGTAACATTTCCGGTTCACATGACTCGGATATTCAACATCATTCATTCCCTCTCTTCCCCTCTGGATTATCTGGCCATATATCTTCAGCGATTGTCTAAATACTTATCTGATATATGCAGTGAATCTACTATAAAACTAACTGAAACTGGTTTGTAATGATAACTGGGTGGTGGAGGACAGGCCCCGCCATGTGGGACTTCCTCAACAGCCTTGGTCTATTAATGATGTGCCACACTGCGGACCATCATGAATTGACTTGGCTTTACAAACACCTATTCATCATTATTATTCAAGGAAACACCTTGAGCCTGCTCTCGGCCTGTCAATCGAGCAGGACATTCGATTAAACCTCCTGGTGTTTCGAATATAGTTTTTTAAAATTTGGTGGTCGAAAAAGATTTTCATGAACTCTGAAATTGAAATCATATTTTGTTAAATGTTAAATCCTGTATTTATTGAATAAATTTAATTTAATTTTCTCAAAATTCGCTTACACCAATACTTTCTGTTATTGGACACGACGTTCTGCAATGCTAGACACACTCCCCAATTCTCTCTAGTTTTTTATGTTCATCATCATCATCATCATCATCATCATCATCAAGTTTTTATATTTAGGATGCTGTGAGTGTCCCAGTCTCCAGGATGGGTAGCACCAGGCAACGACTCATGCCTGCCCTCCATGTGGTCCGAACCGAAGAGTTGACATCAGGTTGCATGTAGTCATATCACTTCTTACGCACTCAAGCCAGGTCTTCCTCAGTCTACCATGCTCCCCTAGTGCCTGAGATATCCAGGTGTGTTATGGAGTCAATTCAAGAGTTGGCACGCTGTACATGGTTGAACTACCTGAGACGCTGAGCACTTAACGCATCCAATGTTGTTCTTGGCCTTTTGGCTAAGATCAAAGTGTAGTATCTGTTCCGATGGATACTGCACTCCATAGACTGGCATTGTCTTGGCCTTCGGGGCTTGATTTACGCCGGTTTATGGGTCTGTCCTGTGCAGTTCTAGGAGGTCCACCCTCCCAGGCTTCGCCTCCCCTCTTTGGGGAGGAGTAAGTTTATTGCTTACTGCTTGAGGCGCCCCTACCGGGGAATGCCGACGGGGCTGCCCAGGCAATTTTTAACCCCACTTTCCCGACCCGACCTTGGGTCACATCTTACTTGTGGGAGTAAGATAAAAACTGGCCTTGTGCCTAACTCCTGGAGAGGAGTAAATCAATACCATCAATACCAAATTTCTGATGAAGTACAGTTGAAGGGATCCTTTCTTTCAGTTTGTAGCCCCACATCCACCTGATCATAGCACGCTAATTACACCAAAGGTGTTGCAGATCAGAAGTATTTGGGGTTCATGTCTCACTGCTATGCAAGATAGCAGAGGTGTAGCAGTCATAAACACTAATATTTATTTCCTCTCATGTGAGGTGGTTGGATCACAGGAAGACTAATCAGACATCAGAGCACATTAATTTCAACCGTAACTTTGATGAACTACTTTCAGCCCATTTCAGAAAAGGCAGACACCAATCATAGAGCTCTGAGCCACCAATGAAGAAACACGTCTCTTCTCTCGCCCCGGTCAATTTGACCACCGCGAGGAGATATACTGCTTGAAGAACTTTGGTGGCAAACCCTTTCTTACTTTCTTATTGCTTAAGTTTTGCCAACCTACACCCAACGGTGTAGGTCACTCAAATAAATACATATAGTTGCTGTTTATAAAAGAGCTTTGTTTTTATTTTTTGTGACGACTCTTGTTATTACAAAAATATCATAAGAGTTGGTTTTACAGTCCATGCGAAGATTAGCTCCAAAAGAGCGAACACAGATTGAAAAGATTTTGCCTCGAATTTCAAAAGGATTGGCAGTAGCTTCCTCAACCTTCCCAAAGCAACGCAACACAACACATACAACAAAACGCAACGCAACGCAACGTAACAAAACGCAACGCAACGCAACAAATCACAACACAACACAACGCAACACAACGCAACGCAACACAACACAACACAACGCAACGCAACACAATGCAACGCAACACAACACAACACAATGCAACGCAACACAATGCAACGCAACACAACACAACACAACGCAACACAACGCAACGCAACGCAACGCAACACAACGCAACACAATGCAACGCAACGCAACGCAACACAACACAACACAACAAAACGCAACACAACACAACACAACGCAACACAACGCAACACAACACAACACAACGCAACACAACACAACACAACGCAACACAACACAACACATACAACGCAACGCAACGCAACGCAACACAACACAACACAACACAACACAACAAAACGCAACACAACACAACGCAACACAACGCAACACAACACAACACAACACATACAACACAACGCAACACAACACAACACATACAACGCAACGCAACACAACGCAACACAACACAACACAACACAACACAACAAAACGCAACACAACAAAACGCAACACAACACAACACAACACAACGCAACACAACACAACACAACGCAACGCAACACAACACATACAACACAACGCAACGCAACGCAACGTAACAAAACGCAACGCAACGCAACAAATCACAACACAACGCAACGCAACACAACGCAACGCAACACAACACAACACAACACAACGCAACACAATGCAACGCAACACAACACAACACAACGCAACGCAACGCAACACAACACAACACAACAAAACGCAACACAACACAACACAACGCAACACAACGCAACGCAACACAACGCAACACAACACTACGCAACACAATGCAACGCAACACAACACAACACAACACAACGCAACACAATGCAACGCAACACAACACAACACAACGCAACACAACGCAACACAACGCAACACAACACAACACAACGCAACACAACACAACACAACGCAACACAATGCAACGCAACACAACACAACGCAACACAACGCAACGCAACACAACACAACGCAACACAATGCAACGCAACACAACACAACACAACACAACACAACGCAACACAACACAACACAACGCAACACAACACAACACAACGCAACACAATGCAACGCAACACAACGCAACACAACGCAACGCAACGCAACACAACACAACGCAACACAACACAACACAACACAACGCAACACAACACAACACAACACAACGCAACACAACACAACACAACGCAACACAACACAACACAACGCAACACAATGCAACGCAACACAACGCAACACAACGCAACGCAACGCAACACAACACAACGCAACACAACACAACACAACACAACGCAACACAACACAACACAACGCAACGCAACACAACACATACAACACAACGCAACGCAACGCAACGTAACAAAACGCAACGCAACGCAACGCAACAAATCACAACACAACACAACGCAACACAACGCAACGCAACACAACACAACACAACACAACACAACGCAACACAATGCAACGCAACACAACACAACACAACGCAACACAACACAACGCAACAAAATGCAACGCAACGCAACACAACACAACACAACAAAACGCAACACAACACAACACAACGCAACACAACGCAACGCAACACAACACAACACAACACAACGCAACACAATGCAACGCAACACAACACAACACAACACAACGCAACACAATGCAACGCAACACAACACAACACAACACAACACAACACAACGCAACACAACACAACACAACGCAACACAACACAACACAACGCAACACAATGCAACGCAACACAACGCAACACAACGCAACGCAACGCAACACAACACAACGCAACACAACGCAACGCAACACAACACAACACAACGCAACGCAACACAATGCAACGCAACACAACGCAACACAACACAACGCAACACAACACAACACAACAGCGAGCAGATAAGGAAATTAAAATTTTCAAAATTAATTTCCGTTTCTTCGTA